>JAJKFL010000007.1:14319914-15560748 GCA_021186555.1 Reticulitermes speratus
ACCCATATTTTACGCCCAATACGCTTCCTTATGTAAATTTCCGGGGATAGTTGATTAAAATCAAAGAACGCACCAGAATTTTTAAGCTATGCGTACGACTCCTGAAGTCCTCGTGTGGATCCGATAAGTGCTACTCAATTATTTCTCATGTGAGGGAACAGAACGTAACTTTCTCGTTACAAGACATTTTGTATGGCTGAACGTGACCTTCCTACAAATATGTCCAAGCATTTGCCCAATGCAGAATTTCAAAACAAGAACGTTCATTTGCTATATTTTCTCCGTCTTCGTGATCCAAAAGATAATTTAGTCTCAAAATCAATCGAGTATTAAACTGGACGGTGTACAATTTCAACGTCAATGTTATAGGCCTACTAATAAATGTGTGAGTAGAGCTTGGGCACGAAATTTACTTCCATTACAAATGAAACGTAACATAGTTTAAGATTGTTCGTTCCGTGCATTGTCTTGATCTACGTAGTCCGTTTATTACACCAACCAAATGCACTCTAATGTTTACAAGTAAGTATCATACACAAAGCTCCGGCATAGTTCGGTGCTAGTGCACCATCCTCAGGGAGCCCCTTCTTTCTTGTGGTGAAGGGCCACGCAGCAGATGCTACGGACGCAACGCAGCCTTGAGGGTTATTGCGCAAAACTGTGATGAAGATGTTCAAGAAGATGATTAGTTTTTTTCGTTGTTTCAAGTAATTGAACACCAGTGGAATGAAGCTGACAGGGGAAAACCGAAGTACTCGGGGAAAAACCTGTCCCAGTGCCACTTTTTCCACCACAAATCCCACATGCACTGACCCGGGATCGGACCCGGGCCTCGACAATGAGAGGCCGGCGACTAACCGCCTGAGCCATGGCACGGCCTTCAGGGAGCCCTTGCTGCCAAAACTAAAACCAACCGTCATTAATGTGCCACTATTTTTATGGTTCCACAATCTGTTGTAGGCTACGTTGTTAATATCTATGTCGTACAAATGGTAAAACCTATATTTTTAAAAATACGTACAATTGAAACGAGATTAAAATATTCTACACAAGATAAATTTGCTTTTTAATACACTATACTTATATTGTTGATGGTGAAAACCTCTATTGTTGTGGCATTATATGTTGACCTTAATATGTAACTCAATCTAAGACGCATTTGGTCCCTGTGTTGTGTCGTGTCGTGTCCCGTAGTCAGCAGCAGCCTACTGTTGCAGGCTGCCAGTCCTTTAAACCTTACACACGTAATTTAAATTCACTGGATAAACCCAGCAGAAGAATCAGGCTCTAAAATCGATCTTTGGATTTTCCCCGAGGATGATAGAAATTTTTACGAGTTTTATCTTGTATACTGGCAACGATGTTACTTTGCACCGTGCGGTTTTTTCACTCATCCTTGCAACAGCGTTAGTTTGGGTTGCCCTAGCAGCAGTAAGGCAAGATATCGAGTTGGACTAATTCCCTTTCACGTACAGCAAAGTCAGTGCATTAGTGCCTGAAAGAAATGGCGACCGTCCACACTCACAGGCACAACGTAACCCTACCTGAATTCGGGGAATATGTCCAAATTCCTAAATCTCTTGATGTGGACCACCGATGGTTCATATTTCCTTCGGTTCTTCCAGCAACTCTCGATCCGTAACTACTCGGTTTTTCAACTAAAGGTGTTCCGGTTCGTCAATCTTATACGCTGTTACGTGCCACCAACGATAGTTCGCTAAAACTTCCCGTCCTAATTTATGGACGTTCTTATGACAAGTGCTAAATGGGCTAGGTTAGACCTAGGTTGCCATAGGAAAAGGTAAATGGACAACCAATCTTCGGGAGTGCCTTGTGTGTATCCTGTTAAATGTCTGTCAGAAGGCGGCTAGGGATGACAGTTACCTAGACACTTCTAGTTTACTGCAAACATACTTGTTGCAGTAACTTTTTACTATATGTATCTACTGAACTACATAAATACACAACAATATGTGTAAAGCTTATGTATGTATGTATGTATGAGTACATTTACACACATATATGTATCTATCGATATGAACCGACATCCACAAGTATTCGTCTGTGATTGGTCAGATTCTGTATAATTTAGTTACTGCATTATTTCACGAATTTACATAATTACTTCTAAATCATTTCAGATACGACATACATCATCCTGCCATCAGATAATTACACAATTTAAGAAAAATTTGGTTATAGCAAGCTGTTGATATTGACAAAGATTCCCGCCGTTTGGTAGCAGCATGCTTCCATTACCTTTGTGTCATGATGCTGTACACGAGCACAGGAGAGAATGGGCGCGAGGAGCGCTGGAAACATAAGAGTGAGACAAATAACATATTTCATCACTGACTGTTATTATTGCACTGGAAGTTCTAGCATTAGTGTACTGAATATTAGTGTCTTGATACGCTGTCTAGTGACAATAGAAGAGTTGTTCCTAAACTATGCTTCTGCAGAACATATATTCAGGGTGTTCAACACTGGAATAAAGAAAGGCACTCAAGAAAATTCACAACTGTTGTCAGACAAGGGGATGCCACTAGAAGATATCCAGCAGTTATCCGAGCTATTACAGGCACTACGTGAGCGATTAATAAGGGCTATAAACTTCCCTTAAGTTATACTAGTTTAAAAGTACCTGATATTGTGTTTTGGCTGTTGGAAAAGTGTCCGCATAATTGCCTCAAATTGATCCTATGTATCATTGTAGGATATGTAAATTCCATGCGAATAAGTTTTTAACATCACAGTACAATTTAATGAAAGCAGTTTCATTGTTTTCTTTTAATAAATTTCAATTCACCACATAAATTAGACGCAGAGAAGCAACTTCTTTTCAATTCCTACACGTGAATTTCGCTCTTTTCACATTTGCCACTGACACTTGATATCATACTCTATCATTGCAAGGAATCAGATTTACAGTGCGCAAATCTAAGAGGAGATCATGCCTCCCTTGCAGTGTGCTGGTTCACAAAACTGTCCGACAGACACATTAGTGTCACGGCACGTTCATCCAGCTCATCAAAGTGTTCTGCCGCCGTTCTCAGGAAAATTAAGAGTAGACGAAAAGTTAAAATTGAGCCAAGAGAATTTTAAACAATCGATAGACGATTACTTCAAAAATAAATGTACAACCCCCATTGACCAACTGACTATAACACCAGTTTTCCCACACCCTACGTGCTGGCCCAGTTTGCCTTCAATGCATACGAAGAATACAAAAGACGAGAGACTGACGCTGATTATGAGAAAAGATTAACTTCACCTGATGGCTGGAAGTTACTGACGACGGCGTCTAATACGAAAAAGAACAACGGCTACTTTGGAGCAGCCTATTGGCACCCTGAACATCAGCAGGTTGTGATTGCTCATCGCGGCACTAACCTCAATAATCTTGGAGCATTGTGGGCAGATGTCAAGGGCGTTGTCTTTAAACATTACCTTAAGCAAATGGATTTTGCTACCACATTTGCATATAAGGTTGTTGAAATGCTGCAAGGAGTTTGTCGAGGAAAGGGGGTTCATTTTCAAGTATTCTTCACCGGCCACTCCTTAGGGGGTTGGCTAGCACAAATTACTACGTATACCACTGAATATCTGAAGAGAGAAGGCAATACTTTTCTTAAAAGTGAAAATGCCCCAGAAACGTATCATCCCCATACAGTAGTTTTCGATAGCCCAGATTGTAAATCGGTGTTGTCAGAAATGATAGATACGTTTGATGTACGCCAGAATGGTAGTGACATTATTTTACAGCATTTAGATATCACTAGTTATCTGTCTGCTCCAAATCGCATCAATACCTGTAACTCCCATGTAGGGACAGTTTATCGCATCTTTATTGACTCATCTGTTATGGGTTGGTTGGCAAAACACACTCTATGTTATAACTTCGCAACGCACAGTATGGAAAAAATTCTGAAATTCTTTGAACCCACATCAAGGCAAGAACATGAAGAAAAGGCAGGCAAACTAAAAATACAAGAGGTGATTGATTGGCCGATCAGTGGTCGATTATTGCGTCGTCAAGAATACAAGCGTCTCTTTAAAGGGGCAAAGCATTTTAATGATTACCACCCAGAGATCACAGACGAATATCCCAGGGCCAAAGGTTACCATTCAATTCGTTATCAAACTAAAGTTTATGAGAAGCAGGTCAACAATTTGCGCATTTTTAATCAGGAATAGCAGGAGTTTTTAAAGGGTTATAGCCAGCTACTTAAGTTGAGGGAATTTTTTAAGCCTAAAGAATTGTTCTCTGTAATGAGAAATGATCAGGCCGAAAAAGACGCTGAAAAGATATTACGAAGTTTTCAGATTGAAGAAGACAACATTCGTTGTGCAGATGCTAGCACATTACAGTCCCTGATTCCATACGTCGGACGGTTATTACAAATTTTCCCACAGATAAAGGAGAAGGCAAAGCATGTTTCGTCACCACGTGAGATTAGAAACAAAGTTTATCAGTTTCAGACCAAGAGTTGTCTCGAAAAAGATTAAGCAAAGTCCACTTGATTTCATCCCTGACGCTCTAAGTTTAAAGGAGTTTCTAGAAAGTGACCAACAACAAGTACTGCATGTACGGATGGTTGATGGAGACGCATGGACAGGGTTAATCAAAGTTTACAGTGTTCTTGAAAAGACATCCGGGAGTACAAATTTTCTCACAGAAGGGCAGTATACCATTCTTCCTTTAGATCTTTTGTTAAAGGTCAATAAGATGATGGACTTCAACACATTAATGGCTTCGACAGAAACATCACATCTACTAATGATATCGTACGAGATCAATCAACTGTTTAATGATGAAACAAAATAAATATTGGAGACACTGTTTAACACCCTACAAGGGAAACCATCCATCAAAGTGATTTTGGCTACGCAATCAGAAGACAGCATTGCTTCTTTTCTGCAGCAGATAGCTAGAACAACACTTACAAGAGAAGAAAAGTTAACATGGAGTGATTTAACCCCAACTTCACAGGTAAAATTACTAGAAAATACAGTTGATTTTCAAGGCAGTAAAATTGCCTTAATCATATCCGCTGACTCATCTGCGGCAAATTCCTTACCACTTGCTGATTTATTGGGAGGAAAACATCTTAATATTGCTGAAGAGCAAGTATCAAATTCCACCTCTTACGGTTACAATGAAAAATTCTACATCGACTGAACGTTTAACCGTCAAGTGACAATTAAGCAGGACGTTTTCAATGACAAAAGGAAACAAAAATTTCCAGACTTACTTTATACACCTATGGATTTAGACAAGCTCTTGGAGCAAGCACAGCACCAGAGGGTGATGCTGATTTCTGATACAGCAGGGATGGGTAAAAGCACCGTAATGACCCACCTGTCTAAGAAGATAAAACAAAAATTCCCAAATAATTGGGTGTTGAGAATTGACTTAAATCGTCATACAGATGAATTCAAGATTCTGAAAGGAGGGAAAATCGATAAGGAAAAGGCAATTGAATTTGTATCAAAGAAACTGCTGAAGCTTAAACAGATTTCGATTTGAAATTATTTAAAGAGTGTTTTGAACAGAAACAAAAAATAAAAATAGTACTAAGGCTGGATGGTTTTGATGAAATCAGTCCCAGCTATGAAAAGACTGTCATTGATTTACTGCAAGTTCTGAAGAAGATGTCGGTATTAGAGTTCTGGATCACAACCCGACCCCACCTGAGATAGGAACTGGAGGATAATCTACAACAGCTCTCCTACGTCCTAGAGCCCTTTTCTAAAGAAAATCAAGTTGAATTTTTAAAGATATTTTGGCGTCTAAGAGACTGGTTTACTGAGCTAGGGAATAAAGAGAAAGAGGAAAATCAAAACAAGTTAGAAATTTATGCTAGGAAATTAATCAAGGAACTAGCCAAATCAGTTACTGATAGAGACAAAGAGTTCGCCGGCGTCCCATTACAATGCCGCATGTTGGCGGAGGCATTTGATGATGAAGTTAAAACATTTTATCATTCATCTGAATCCATGCCTGAGTTGTCATTTAAGTTAGATTTGCTTGATTTATATGGCCGATTTACTAATAGCAAGTATGATATCTATCTAGAAGAAAAATCTAGAACCTCGCTGAGTAATCAGATTGCAATAGACCAACGAAAACTTATTGTTAAGGACGCTGAAGCCTCTCATCAGCGATTAGCTATGCAGGTGCTGTTTCCTAAGGAAAAACAACACTTCTAATTAATGGAAATTCTACGGTTTCAGATGATGAATTAACCAAGATATCCAGGATTGGGATAGTGCAGGTAAATTATGAGGTTAAACCCCATTTTATCCACCGTACTTACGCAGAGTATTACGTTGCGAATTTTGTGTTAAACCAGATGACCAAGGAAACCAATCCTGCCCCGCAAGTACAGCACTTTCTTCTGAAAGATGTACTTCTGAAGGAAGATCATCAGGTGATAAGAGTTTTCATAAATGGATTATTGTCGAAGACCGAGCCATCCATTATCTTAAAACAGTACGGAAATCTTATAGATGAATTATGGAAAGATGGTGTACTGATACAGAAGCGAGAAAAAACAATACTACGCCGAGCAGCGCTCGAAGGTAATGCTTATATTGGTGGATTCCTACTGGATACCCTGAAAGAAGGAAAGCACACTAGAACTTTAAAAACAATATTACACCTAGCAGCTCAAGAAGGTAATGCTTATATTATTGGATTCCTACTGGATACCCTGAAAGAAGGAAAGCACACTAGAACTTTAAAAACAATATTACACCTAGCAGCTCAAGAAGGTAATGCTTATATTATTGGATTCCTACTGGATACCCTGAAAGAAGGAAAGCACACTGAAACTTTACAAGAACTTCTGCTAGCGCATAGTAAAGATGGACGCACCGCCTGGCACTTTGCAGCAATGCGCGGCAACAAAGAGGTATGGCAGAAATTATGGGATTGGGGTAAAGAGACTTTAACATTACAGGCGTTAAATAATAATTTGTTGGTGGCCACAGACGAAGTCGAAGAATCCGTCTGGTTTCTAGCACTAACGGGGTGCAACACAGAGTTATTAGAAGAAATATGGAGGTTGGCTAAAGAAGAACTAAACACAGAAAAATTAAATAAAAAATTGCTGTTAGCCAAAAAACTAGTTGAAATGACGGAATGGCAAGTCCCAGTAGGTTTTGGCAAAATCCAGTTATTAAAAAAACTATGGGATTGGGGTAAAGAGACTTTAACATTGCAGGCGTTAAATAATAATTTGTTAGCCACAGACGAAGTCGAAGAAACCTTCTGGTTCCTAGCACTAACGGGGTGCAACACAGAGTTATTAGAGCAAATATGGAGGATGGTTAAAGAGGAACTAAACACAGAAAAATTAAACAAAAAATTTCTGTTAGCCAAAAAACTAATTGAAATGACCGAATGGCAAGTCGCAGCAGGTTTTGGCAAAATCCAGTTATTAAAAAAACTATGGGAATGGGCTAAAGAAGTGCAACTGAACCTCGGAGAAAACTTGTTGCTAGTCCGACATAAGTACGAACAGCAATCGAAGGCAGTTTGGGGAAATTATGGGATTTGGCTAAAGAGGAACTAACCCCAGAGGAGTTAAATAATAAATTATTTTAGCAAAGAACAGCAAAAACAAACCGTTATTCATCTGGCGGCAGAGAATGGCAACCCAGATGCATTACAGATAGTATGGGTGTGGGCTAAAAGTAGACTAACTCCAGAGGAGTTATAGCATAAATTGCTGTTAGCCAAAGACCTACAGGGACAAACCGCCTGGCACCGGGCAGCAGGCAAGGGCAAAGTAGAGGTATGGGTCTAGGCTAAAAAAACTAACAACAGAGGTGTTAAAAAATACCTTTCTGTATGCAAGAAACCGCTTCGCACCTGGGGGCAGAGTTGGGCAACACAAGTGAATTAGATAAGCTATGGAAGAGGGCTCAAGAGAAACTACACCGAGAGGAGATAACACGTACGATGTTGTACAAAGACCATCGGGGGCATAACGCCTGGCTACGTGCAGTTTTTTTTTTTGGCAAAACAAGCTTATTGGAGAAAACATGGGAATGGTTTAAAGAGGAATTTACACGAGAGGAGTTACATAAGGAACTGTTTTTAGACCAAGACAACGAGAAAAAAAACCGCCATGCACCTGGCAGCACAGAGCGGCGAAATAGAGGTAATAGAGAAAGTATGGGAGTGGGCTAAAGAAGCGATACCAAACGTCAGAAACAAACTGTTGCTAGACCAAGACAGGGATGGACACACAGCCTGGCACCTGACAGCAAAATCGGGCGACGCAGAGGTATGGGAGAAAATATGGTGCTGGGCTAAAGAGGAACTAACCCGAGAAGAGTTAAATAATAAATTATTTTTAGCTAAGAACAGTCTACAAAGAACCTCTTGGCACCTGGCGGCAGAAGATGGCAACACAGATGCATTAGAAAAAATATGGGCTTGGGCTAATGATATCCTAACACAAGAGGAGTTACATAATAAATTGTTGTTAGCCAGAGACTTACGGGGACAAACCGCCCGGCACAGGGCAGCAGAGGGGGGCCACACAAAGGCGTTAGAGAAATTATGCCAGTGGGCTAAAGATGCGAAACTAAACCTCAACGATAACCTGTTGCTAGCCCAAGATGAGGATGGAAAAACCGCGTTAGACAGTTTAAAAGAAAATATAAGTGTAACAGAATCAAACGAATTTACAACTATCGAAATATTAGAGCAGTAGTAATCAACTGATGAAGCCTAATTAGGCAAGAGGAAACTGTCTGAAGAGTTGAACGATAACTCGAATGCTATAGAGGAATATTCAGAAAATATTCAACTGAGGGCGTTATCGGGCTCGAAGCCTTTTTCTGTTTGTAGGTCAGGTTGTTGCAGATGCCATTGTAGACGCTTTGAGATGGGTCGTTATACTAAAGTTCAGCAGCGAGGTGGTCATTTCTTTCCCTTAGAGCCTTTGGAGGAGATTGCCGTCATGGTGCAGCCTTAAGTGGCAAGGTTGTACAGCCTGCTGTCCTGGGTAATTGCCTGGCAGCGAGGGAAATCACTGGAGAGTCTGCTGTGCTCTCAAAACTATCCGGGCAATGTCATGGCTGATGTGCTGAACTACAATCCTCATGTAAAAGGGTCAGGGCGTGAGAAATACCAGCATTTTCCAAAACAATCCTAAACACACAATAATAACTCTTGTAGTCGTGATAAATGGATCTGAACTATTAGCCAGTTTGAGGCTGCTGTTGGTTGTAGGCCAGAATGTGCTCTTAGTGGTCATGAGGGATGATCGTCATCAACTGTATTAGTCCCAACATTTTCACGCCCTACCTGTGGTAAGTTGGGCTGAGTTGATGGCCTTTGTCCAGATCTTCTTTACATACATAAGTAGTCAGTGTACATGCCGTTTCGTTGTGTTGCAAGCGCCGCTGCTTGACAATGCCACGGCACAACTGAAAGAAGGGGGATGTTAGCACCCGAGCACAAGTGGTATTATGAAATGATACCAGTCAAGGCAGACAGATACTTAGTTCGAATGTAAGGGCAATAGAAAGGCTAGGCCGACATGTATGTTGACTCTTTAAAACAATCGGCCTCTGAGATTAAATAGTATATGCCTATTGAGAATTTACACTCTCCGGTGCAAAGACGGACATTAGTGACGGCTGCAAAAAGGTACCACTAGATACCTGCTGGGCTGATAAAAGCCTGGTGTTGGCATAGTGTCAACAGTGGGTGATGGTAGAATTAAAAACAGCCCCATTGTTTATCCCAGAGTTGTCAACTGAGCTTTCCTGCCAAAATATGGAGAAGACTTTTGATAAACCTCCAGATATCCTTGAATTAGACCATACAGTTTCTCCTCTTATCCAAGAGTTCCATGCCACAGCAGCGCAAAGAGTTTGGGCTCAGGTAATGACGACCCAAACGCCCTTCTGTTAGCCCGATAATATTTGTAGGGAGAACATTTGTCAGTTGGTGGTTCAGCTACCACGATAAGAATGTATGCTGCCAATGGGCTGTTAATAGTTTGTATTTTAAACTTAGCCTTAATTCTGTCTTGTACATATATATATGTTTACCCACATACAGCTGGTCAAAAAAATATGATAAATGTAGGGAAAGCATTTTTAATTTCGCACTCTTTATAACAAAATCCAGTGTCGAAATTTCACATGTTATTCCCCAGATCGGCTACAAATATTTGTATATTAATTGATTAATAAAATGATCTCATTCATGTAATCCTGCAAAGAACACAACTGTGTTTAAGAAATGTGAGAAATTCCAACACCAGTACGCAGAGTAAAGTTGTTGGTAAGAACCAACCTACTATTTATTGAAACAATCATTAGTTTTAATATTGTTTCCTATTATTATGGGAATGTTATCTTTATATTGCTTGTCAGATTTTGCCTGACCACCTGAATATGCTTGCATTAATTGCAATATTGTTTTTATTATTATGGGAATGTTATCTTTTTATTGTATATTAGATTTTACTTGAGCAACTGAATATAATAAATTAATTTTAATAGTGTTTCTTAATACTATGGGAATGTTACCTTTATATCGTATATTAATTTGTACTTGACCACCTGAAAAAATTTGCATTAATTTTAATATTGTTTCTTACTATTATGGGAATGTTATCTTTAAATTGTACATTAGTTTGTGCTGGACCGTCTTATTTTACTTTTATTAATTTTAATATTGTTCATTATTATTATTATTATTATGGGAATTTTGTATTTATATTATACATTATTTTGTACTTGATATTTGAATATATTCTTATTAATTTTAACATTGTTCTTTATTCACAAGTGTCTATATTACATATCTCACATATACACTTGAAAATCTTTAACTGGATACGGACATTGCCCGTTTAGAAGATGCATATGATATTTCAACAAAAATGCACAACATAGTTAGGAAGGTCAATTTTTAACTAATAAAAAGTCCTAAAATTTCAGTACAGTTTCTTTTATGACCTCATGTATTTAACAAGTAAACGTATAAAACACAAGTATAAAGTCAGTATTTAACCACGCAGAATTTCCATCCTGAAAAATTAATAAAATATAGTTTCTTTCTTTTACTATAGAAAAATAATTATACTGCTTCAAATCTAAACAATAACTAACACATATACAGATATACAACATCCTGCAAGAAATAAATCTTTTCACTCGGCCTTTTCTTGAGATATTTATGACTTTTACTTCTTAGTACAAATTTATCATCCTTCAACCAGTGCACAAGAGACATTTTTTAAAATGGAGCAGCGATTTCATGTGAGATGTCCTAGATTGCTCAAGACATGTAGTTTTGAGTGACACTTAATAGTCCTAGCTCCTTTTTCAGTTACATCAAGAATATCCACAAGGACATTTACCGTATTTTAAATTTCTATTCATGTCTGTGAAAAAGATAAAGTCAAACACAATGTTTCTGAGACAGAATTTTGAGGTATGCCATAAGTCTTTTACTTGGCCTTGGCAAATACAGTCCATAATTTTGGAAGCATTCAAAGTAATGTGTCATTTTTTAAGTATAATGGTAACACTGCGTAACATGGTGCAATCTATAAGCAAAACTGTGCACATATACATATGGCGTTTGTGTATTTTCAGTGTGTATGCCAATTTAAACAGTTCATGTGGTGTGCTCATGTGTAGGATAAACAAATAAATCGTGGGGCTTCACAGGTCTTCACAGTTAAAATTTATATCTTAGTACGTATTGTTAGATACCATGCATATATTTGTATAATCTATTTCTGTTTTTCACTTCCTGTAAATAATGTGCTACAGCAAGAAGAGAAAGCACGGTTTGTTAAGGCCATCGTTCTATTCAAATACCGAGTTATAGGACATTCCGCAAATCCATATGCGCACCAAAGATTGAAATTTGGAGCTTTATGTAGCTCGAAGAGAATGTGAAGCGTGAATATTGGATTTTATGTTGAAGGATTTATACTATTGATGCTTTATTTATGCCCAATAAAATTTTTCTGACCACCTAGGAATGGAATATGACGTGTTACCTTACTGAGATATCCATGTTAAATTGGATCATCTGAGGAGTTTAATCTCGAATTTCATGGGGCGTTAAATTTACCTCCTCTTTGTAACATCGCTCTGGTTTTAATTACGCTATTCTGTTTCGTCTTCAACCATTTTGACCATTTTTAATGTTTGCATATTGAGAAGTAGAATTATCATGTTATCCTGATTATCGGAGTAATTTTTAGGCACTTTAGCAAAATCGCGAAAAGAGACTATTAGCTTCGTTATGTCTGTCTGTTTTTTCCGTCCATCTGTTTGTCTGTCTGTCTGTCCGCATGGAGTAACTCTGCTCCCACTGGACGAATTTTCATGAAAGTTGATATTTTGAGAATTTTTCGGAAATCTGCCGAGAAACTTTAAGTTTCATTAAAATCTGAAAAGAATAACGGGTACTTTACATGAAGACCTACGTACATTTATGATAATATCTTACTCACTTTTTCTTAGAATGAGAAATATTTCAGACAATATTTGCAGAGAAAACACACATTTTATGTTCAAAAATGTTTTTCCGAAAATCGTTCCTTTTATGAGATATGTGGAAAAATAAGGTACAGCCAGACAGGCCACATATGACAATATAATATGGCACACGTGCTTTGCATTCTGTATAAATAAGGCTACAGACACACACTCAAAATATGTAATCCTTATTGCTTTTGCACTGCAGTGTTTACGCGAAAGCGCCTCAATGTTACGTTTATAATACTTTGCCTGTCTTATTTGATTTTGTGTTTTTTGACCAGTATTTGAAGTCACAGACATAATATAACTTGTACTATCTCAAATAATTTCCAGAAGCTTAATTTCTCTATGAGACAGTTTTTCTGCCAATTTCTAAGAGTGACAAATTTTAGAAATTTTCATCTTATTGTGTCAGTACGACGATAAAAAGTGACATTTAATATGGTCTGCCAATAAAGATGATGGCATTTCATGTTACACGGTGCAAGAAATTGAAGCACCTACAATATTCTAAATCTGAAACCAGAGGTGATGTGAGCATACACCTGATGCCATAATTCCAGCAATTCTTTTATTGCTCCATAGCTCTCTTTTCCTAAATGTTCCTTTTAAATATTTTTTCAGTAATATTTTCCATTGCTTGGAATGATATGGAGTGAGGGAAACTGAAGTACGCTTGGAGTAAGGCTACCCAAATCCGTGCTGCACTGCTGATCATAAAAGTGTGAGAGAGTTATACTTGTCTTTTATATTCCTGTGATCTCTTGTTCAGTGGAATTCCGATTAAATGTTTGAGATATGAAAGGTCAATTTCTGTAAGCTTCCGTCAGATATCTTGGTAACACACTTGCACACACTTCGTGGTATTCCAGTCCGCCATGGACAGTACCGTCTAAAGTTCAGAGTCACAAAAACAATGCAAAAAACAAATTCCCCATTTCTAAAACGTCGGCTTTCCAAACTGTATTTCTTCACTCGTGCAGCGTTCATATCCTTCATTGATATAAGTTCTAACATATATTATTGTTTGATTCCCTCCTCCATTAGTGCATGCAACAAACCACAATATTTTCGATGGTTTGCTTGAAACGTGATAATCACAGTCCCCACAACTGAATTGTTCAGGCAATGAAATAAGCTCACTCACCTGTATCATGATACTGGACTGGTTATCGATGTATTTACTGCATATATTAAAGACAAATTGTGCATACAAATTCTGGAAAATTCCAATACATAATATCACTTTATATTCATACGCCAACACGCACAGTATATTTAACCCTTTTAATCATAACGAACATGTCGGATTCTTAAAAGATGGCGTGTAAATTAAAATTGCACAAGTTTTAAATAGTTATGTTACAAATAGGCTTGTAAAAGTTTAATTAGCCTGTTCCCTTGCAATTACCATATCCCTACCTAGCCATAGCTTTCTACCTTATTACAAACACGAAGACAAATAAAAAGATCCTAAGCAAGGAAGAGACTTCTCCTTTCATTTACATCACAGAAGTTAAAGAGTGTCTTTAGAAAATAATTCAGCCAACCCACATTACAACACATCTGCTACAAATATTCTCAATGACATTCCCAGTAAAATTCTCCAGTTAATTCTTTCTTCCAGAATCATGCTACTTAATGCTCTCAAGAAGTTTCAAATTACAATTAATTTCAAGTAACTGAAGTGCCATCTATCATCATAAAAATTTATATTTTGGTCTTATGGTGGCATCAGGGTCATCCTAAATTTCAATTACTACTCACAATTCTACAGGACATTGACAATGTGTCTAATAACATATGTGTATCCTGTTAACAATACAAGTGAAATCGAAGTTTTGAATTGAGAATATATTTTTAAAATAAGTCCTGTGTTCTTGATATAATATTACAGCAGACTAAAATGTCAATGTTTTAACATTGGAAAATATTTTGTTGTTCTACAGTTGACGTCATTGAATGATTGCCCTGCAAGTGATATTTAAGATCGAAATATGGAGGAGAAAAAATACACAATGTCCCTAAATATTACCTACAAACTTTAGTTTGTTAATACGATATAACTTTGTTTTAATTGAAACTAGTGCATTATATGAAGTGAAATGTTTTGAAATAGAGTTCCCCAACGTTCTATCTAGCAGCTATCATAAAAAAAACTATTAGTTTCTTACTACTACGGATGTCCGTTATAGTAATAAAGACAATAATTTTGTAACGGAAAGGGATGAACTTTATACCACTTCACATTTTAAACTAATGGATAATTCTAGTCTCCGAGTTTGAATCTTGTTGCACATTTGTAACTGTTTCAGCATACAAGTTCAACTGTAACCAAATAATTCATCAAACAAATATTTCAGTTGTATGTGTTTCCGTTTGTCACAGTTTCATAAACCAGTGTAAGTACGTTATTTACTTAGTTGCGTCTGTTAACAAGCACGCAGATATCAATTTACGTTTACAGCTTATTTTGCTATACGAATATTTTATTAAATTCGTTTATTCCTTTGTAAAAATGTTTAATATTTTTTACTGTACTTCTTTCTCAAATCTCAGACATTCTGTCCTAAATATTAACTGTCTATTTTTGCTAAAACGTTTGACTTTCGGTTTCATAATTGCACGTGTACTATCACAAAGTCTACTTAAATTTAGTGTAAAATTTTTACAGACAAAGTTCTCAAAAGCACTTACCTTTAATCAGGTAAAACTTTTTAGAAAGGTAATTATATTGTGTGCAGATATTACCCTTTATGTTATAATAATAATAATAATAATAAACGTTAAGCGGTGCCGCAGTCCAATACATTTTTCATTACATGCAGACACTTTAACACGACGCAAGCACACCCTCGATTTCTGCCCTGTTCTTATCCTATCTATGATTACTTGCTAGTTGCATAGAGACAAAAAGACAACAACTAGTCGTATATCTGTTTACTTTACTATTGACTTTGAGTCACAAGTATTTCCTTACTGTAGCAAAGTAGAGCAGTACTTAATACGCAAAATTTCAAAATCCTTCAATTCATTAAAACAACACTACGTTCATGTTGTCTTCTATTTAAACACTTTTTAATGTATTATAAAACTCCTATACTTTCGATACACTAAAATTTCTCGCATATTACAGTCATTTAAAATTACATAACTTTCTTACAAAATAAAATTTGTTTTTCCTCTTTCATCACTTAAAAACTCAAATTTAAGTTCACCACACCTGGTTTCCTCGTCATTAGGTTTTACCAGAATTCATGTATTACAGACTGCCAATTCGAATTACCCTTTCTCGAAAAAAAATTAATTTACATAAAATTATGTGATTAAACATAAAAGATGAAATTATTTAGGTATATAATTGCGCATCTCGGATTAAATTTGCTTGCTAGAAACAACAACGTTAATTGCCAGGATAATAGAAGTCTAATTAAACAACTTGATATGTGGTATTGAGTTACTACAGTATACAAAGCAAGGCAATTTTAGACACAGACGTTATTTCAGTTTAAAATTACGGCACTATACCGAGCGTGATTTAAGAACGGATGCTTTCCTCGCTGCCCCAGGAGCTAGTATTTCAACGTTACAGACGAGACGAGATATTCGTACGTGAAAACAATCCCTATAAAGATTTTGTACAAAGATAACTAAACCTGCACTGTATTGTTCATGTGTTAGAACAATGGGAAGAAGTGTTGAGTAGAGACCTTCTGGAAACTGACAGTTGCTGAGCTAGACAAGAAATTACCTGTTTTTAAGGAATCACAAAGAAGGAAATAACATTTTTCGTATTTCTGGATCTGGAAGGTGCTGGCACATATGCTGGGCCATAAGAATAGTTGGCTTCATTCCGATATTATATTTGTAGGAATAGGTTTAATATCAATTGTCCATTAAATAAAGCTTGCTGAAAAATTTAACTCTCCTTTACTTTACCACATCAATGTAATTAAGTCGACTAATTTATTAATTTACTAAAGTAATTCAATGGAGTTTGCATAAGAATATTTGAAAGAAATACACTGTTCAGGAAATAGCAATTTGTTGTAACACACACAACTCGTCAAACTGAGATTCCCGCGTTACTAGTCAGTTAAGTTACAAACACACCTTCTGTCAAAATTTTGTGTCCACAAAAAAGAAATTGCTTCTCCTTATATTTTCGCAAAATCATAACATGCGTTGTTGTTCGTTTATTAATGATCAGTCTATTTTTCTGTGTCTCCTGTAAAATTCTTTATCGTTGGGTTAAACAAATTGCTGTTTCATGAACGCCACATACATTTCATCACATCCTACTTATTTAAGAAAAACATTATTGTTATTCTGTAAAACAGTTTTCTCTTGGCTTCCTATTTTTAGCCTATATACGTCACTACGATATCTTCCTTCCAAAACAGAAAAGAGTAGACGTGACTAAAGTCACTAAGCAGAGTCCTTCTTCAGAAGCTAGCAGTCAAGAAATTCTCAGCATTTTATGGAAATTAATTTCATTTCTCGTGAGACCCCATCCACACCCAGTTGAATCCAAACACACACATTCATGTCCTATTCCTTTCACGTATATTTTAATGCTGTCTTACACATTTAAAGTCCTCCAAAGTTGTATCTTCACACCCCACTAAACAATTAAGTTTCTGATGAATTTCACAGATGTCGGTGTTCCATATCTCACCTCGCTCACCTCCCTTTATTTCCCTACAAGGCATGGTTTGCTTAAGGTTAAATGCCAAACTGTCCATGTGTACGCCATTCAGGCACGTGGGACAGCAGATATATAGCTCCAATTATTTTCTCAATCTCGGTAGTGGATGAAGATGAGTGGTGAGTTACACGGTCCGACCGTTATACTCCTGGGGAAGCAGCCCTTGGAACCCATTAATTATGAGGCTGGTCTGGGCCCAGAGCTGGTATAGAACGTTTGGTAAGGACAAGAATTCTCTGTCCCTGTCGGAAATGTACCCACGATTAGTCGGTTTTCCAGGAGGTGGTAGAGTCATTATTTTTCTTTTCATGGTGCATCAGACCCCAGTAGGCCAGTGCCTCCTCATTATCGAAGATTCACGATTACACTCAGACACACCACTCTCGGAAGGACTAGCCTGGACGAGTGATCGGCCTGACGCAGAGACCTTTACCTGACACAACACAACACTCACAACAGACTGACATCCATGCTCCCGGAGAGATTCGAACCCGCAATCCCAGCCAACAAGCGGCCGCAGCCACGCGCCTTAGACCGCGCAGCCACTGGGATCGGCCTATAGTTGCTATAGCCACCATTATTCCGGCACTGAAGTCACATTTTGACTGAATGAATAGAAAGTATAGGGTGCTACATTATAGTGTTGATGAGTCAAATGTACAGGAAAATATGCGTATATTAAACTTAAATGTACACAAAACTAATGTTTGTAGTTGCTAATATTGGTAGCTAAGACACAGTAAGACAATGATCGCTAAGATTTGAGAGATAATGTAATATAAACTATTTTGAAATAACCCGTCAATCACAACTAAAGTTTTATTGTTTTCAGAATTTACTATATATTACGAAATATTTTGGCCAACCTGGCCATCTTCAGGTGATACACAGTATATGCAAAATACTTGGGAGGATATTAGCAACATAAATTTCTATAAAACGAAAGGAGATCTCATTTTTACATAAAGGTAAATAATAAAGAATGGTTTATGTTACTTATTTAAATTTTGAAGTTGTGAGTATTGCAGTTGTTTTGAAGTTTCATCTTTTTCCATCTTTTACGTTTTTCAGGTTATTTCATGTAAAGTGCCTGCTTATGTTACATAATTTTAATTTTGAAGATTTTTTTGAGTAGAGACTGGTTGAAGGATTAGTACAGTCGAACCCGTTTATAAAGACATCGTTTAATGCGACACCTCTCTATAGCGCCAGGTATTCTGTGGTACCAATTAATTCCTCCTCTTAACCACAACATTATACTCCTCGGTTAGAACATCACTCATTTATAACGACACAAAATATTCAGTCCCTTTCATGACGTTATAACCGAGTTCGACTCTATTATAGAATGTAATAAGAGAAGATAATACTCTTATAAACTATTTTTCTAAAATCAAAATCTCATACATGTGAACGAGAAAACCAAACTCTAGGCACATACACCAGTTGCTCAAAGGACTGGAGGATGTAACCTGCCGGAAATACTTGACTATGAAGCAAAACAGTTACATAATAGATTCACAATATTGGTAATATTCAACACGAATTGGCAGTCAGCTTTTAAGATTAGTCAGTCGTCAATGGATCGTTTGACAGTTTGACAGCCTGACTGACACAAGATAGATTTTACTTATTTCTGCATATACAACTGAATTCACAACATGAAAATGTATTCACGATGTCGCGTGCACAACAATGGGTGTCAGTTACCTTCCATGCAGTCTATTCTTTGCTCCCCCGTCATCGCACACGGATCTCTTTGTTGGCGCCGAACCCCACAACAAGCAACAAGCACTCGAAATAATAATCAAAGTAAGGGATCCGAAAAGTACACTCCGTTACAACCAATAAATGCAGGAACCTCCCATTATGTGAACGTAAAACTATCCCTATACACGTCTGGACAGGCCCTTGGGCTCTAGAATGTGAAGGCTCCCAGAATTTGTAGACAAACGACACACCAAGGTGGCAATGTTATCAGTCCTACGCACCGGCCGCCTTTACACCCAGGAAACACCCCTGGTACTCATTTCTGTTAGAGGTTGAGTCGACACCAGGGCCATAGTGCGGCCTGAAGGATTAAGTCAATGAAAAATCCCAATGACCACATCGGCATTCAAACTCGCGACCTTCTGGATTGTAGCTCGGTTCCTCAACAAATTGCGTCAACGCGTACCCCCCCCCCCTATTATGTAAGCACTGACACGTAAACTCGGCCGTACGTTTACTGTCCCATAAACTTATTCATACTGTTCATATTGACTTATTTCCTGTAGAAACAATTATTTTAAAGGTTTTAATAAAATTACTCTTTGCTTAGTATGTGAGAAGATAGTATTATAGAAGTAAAGTGCGTGAATGTGTATAAACAGAAATAAGTTATATATATATATATATATATATTCGTATATTTGTTGGGTAGTGGGTAGAATACCAACATGCATAGAACGTGACTTTCGTAAAGGTTCGCGGAATGGAACCCGTAACTATGTAGAGTGTTTGTGCTTTAATTTAGCCGTAGTAAATATTGTTTTACGTAAACAAATAATGTACTTTTCATTTGCGAGATTTCAAGTTTTCACAGCAGTTACAAAGAAGCTCCCCTTCTTCTGGTATGGACATCTTGTAGGCTAATATATGCAGGATATTTCACGAGAAATATGTCATAGGTCGGGACAATGTTCCTTAGGTTAAATTACATCGATATAAACAAACATACCTATATCCGAATTTGAATGGTTACGAAGAAAATTGAGACACATGTTAAAGAATGGAAACTGTTATGTATTTATTGATTACTAAACAAATATTAAAACATGAAAAGCAATATAAATGTGAACATAATATTGAGGCGCGTTCGCCTAAACATTGTTGCTGTGGAAAGGCAAAGTTATTAAATGTTCTGAGTGTGTCTTAGCTTTAGTCATCCAGCATGCAAAGCGCATGCGCCATATTATATTGTCATCTGTGGCCTGTCTGTCTCTACCATATTTTTCTACATTATCTCATAAACGGCACGATTTTCGGGAAAAGGTATTGAACATAAAATGTGTGTTTTTAATTTCTTTACATCTTTCGTCTAAAACGTTTCTCATTCTAAGAAGACCTCAGCGAGATACTCTCATAAATGTACACACTTCTTCATGTAAAATAACCGTTATTCTTGTCAGATTTTAATGAAAATTGAAATTTTTTGACAGATTTTCGAAAAGTATTCAAACGTGAAATTTAATAAAATCTGTCCAGTTGGAGCCGAGTTGTTCAATGCGGACGGACAGACGGACAGAGAGGCATGACGAAACTAATAGTCGCTTTTCACTATTTTTTGAAAAAGCCTAACGAGGAAATATTTGTAATTCCTGCAATGTTAACACTTGTACTTAACAGTAATTAACATCCGAGGGACATAAAACATTAAATAAGCAAACAAATTTCGCACTAATTTCAAAAAAATTGCACGTAGTGTTCCAAGTACTTTACATAAGACAATCGCCTCCCTATGACTTCTTTTGCTTTGGCTTCGCTGTCGGCTCTAGGACGGACCTGCGCAGTTTACGGATAACACTTCACGTTAAACAGGTACAGTACGTGGAACCGCAAGAAGACAACATTTTCTCACATCAATATCTCCGTAATCATTCCACTTCGGGTATAAGTATTTTTGGTTATATCGATGCAAATTAACCTAAGGAACGCTCTCCAGAAGTATGGCAGATTCCTTCTTAAACCATGTGTATATACATCAACGATTCGGAGGAACTTGCGGCCTCGATTTTTAGAGTAGGCCAAGAAGGTTTACGTCATTTGTTCGAAACTGACATGGATCTAAGATCGACAGACATGCTGCATTTCATTAACGGATTCAGAGGCACATAAATCGTCTGTATTGTAGAACAGGACTATGATATTTTTTCTAGATTTTGTTTTGATGGAAATTTTGGTAGATGAGCCTCAGGGAATCGCCCGCTCGCAAGCATATAACCAGCATCAGCTGAGGAGTTGGGTCATGGAAATGTGCAGAAAACTGACCAAGTATAAATCCTCGGGTCATACCTCAGTGAAAACGCCTACAGATGTAATTGTTCATAGGAAACCTTGTGTATTTGGGTAATGGACCTATAGAAATATTTCAGTAACTGCAAATCAGAGACGTGATTTTCAGAGAAAACACGCCCCTACAGAAAGCAACAACTCAGACGGAGACATAATTTCGGAACATTTCACCCTTCGCTTTTAAATCTAAGACTACAAGTCTATTGCACTAAATCGGAACTTCCCATACTATCAAATACATAATCGTCGGTCTTCGTAACTGATATCCATATGCTTCTTCGGATGTTACAAAGTTTATGGATCGTCAGAGAGAAATGTTATGGGTGGAAGTTCCTGTGGCCCATTTTAAGAGTATATTAGGCCGTATAGTGGCCAGGCTATGGGCTGGATTATCCAGGGTTCGATTCGCAGCAGAAACAAGGAATTCTTCCCTTCTCCTAAAACGTTTATACCAATTATGGGGCCCACCTAGCCTCCTGGACACCTGAAACATAAAAATAATTGTATAAAAAACAGTTGTAAATGATGATCATATTCCTTATTTTTCAATTTTAGAAATTCGCGGAAAACTGTATCCTGGGTAAATCAAGGGAACGGAATTCATATGCGATATTAAATTAAGTATGTGAATTAGAATAATGGTCGAAATCACAAAAAATCACAACCGACTATTCCCAAATAAACAACAGGATATTCTTACTTCGCAATAAAAAGTATCAAAACATGCGTGAAGATGACAGAGAATAACATCATTCAAACCAGAGCGATGCTGTCAATGAGAAGGTAAATTTGGCCCCTCGTGCAATCTGTGAATAAACAACTCAGACGACCAGGAGGGGTGTCTCGGCAAAATAACAGGTCATATTTCAGTCCTATATGGTCAGAAAAAACCTACTGGGCATAAATAAAGCATCGATAATATAAAGCCGTCAACATAAAGTCCAATATTGAAGCTGCTTGTTCTTTTCGAAATAAATAAAAATCCAAATTACAATGCTTGGTGCGCATGTGCTTTCGAGGCCTTCAATTGTCCGCGGCCTGCACATTCATAACTACGACTCCTTTGATGTCGAGCCTAGTTTCGGTTTACTAAAAGTTTATCTAAGGTACGAGTAATTTACATCGCTACTATCCTAGTGTCGGGGGGCACGCGGTGGCGCAGTTGGTTGAGGCACTGCGCTACAAACCGGAACGTCGCGGGTTCGATTCCCGATGGTGTCACTGGAATTTTTCATTGACATAATCGTTTCGGTCGCACTATGGCCCTGGGGTCGACTCAGCCTCTAACAGAAATGAGTACCAGGAATCTTTCCTGGTGGGTAAAGGCGGCCGGTGCTTAGGGCTGACAACCTTACCACCTTCATGTGCTGATTGTCTAAAAACCTGGGAGCTTCGACCTCCTGGAGCCCTAAGGGCCTGCCAAGGCCTGTATGGGACCACTTTACCTTTATTATCCTAGTGTCTTCTATCTTAACATCTGTCAATTACCGTCATCTCTGAAGAATTTTAACAGCTGAAGTATCAACGTAATAATAAAGCCGTTAATTACTACCACTGAATATCTCTAAATTTTCTTAAACATGTTCTGCACAGATATACAGTGCAAGCATTTTCTGTCTTGCTTATAAAACTGTATGTAACGTAACATAAACTTAGCTCGCAGTTTGACACTCGCATAAGTCAAATGTCATTTCATGTTTCAACGCAAACTTTCATGATACAGGTAAGTGCAGACGAGTGCAAGCATGTCCGGCACTTTAAACGCAACTGCTTTTATCTGCACACGTCCATTAGTAGATTCATTAGTATTATGAAAACAGATTAGAAATATTACGGAGTAGGCAGGAACTCCCCTGTGAAATTGTACCTTACAACAACTCGTTAAATTTGGACGTCTACATTTCGAGACTCAGCTCTTGATCCCAGATGCTGGGAACTGTAGAAGAAGCGTATGGAAAGATAAGAGTGAAGAAATACATCTTATTGCAGCTGCGAGAACGAGTGGATACGATGTGTTATACTGTTTGAACATTCGTTGCAAGAGGTGCGAGAACACCGTGAACGCACAGTGCTGTTAGCTGGTGAGTAAATGTCTTTTCTACTGATAGTACGGTGAACTGCACTAGCTAGAAAAAGAGGCGTGTTTTGAATTTCATTCCGGAGACGCAGAGCTCAGTCCCGTATCCTAACTTTCCCATGCGCTCTTTCTTCTGGTTTTCTGATTAAAACTGTGGGTATGAGATTTGAATTTCTTCCAGGGGTGAGTAGCAAGATTAGGGTCATCTGAGATAAAAAGACATGTATGTACGTACCAAAGTTTCGAGGAATCTCCTGCTTCCTTCTTCAGGTAGACTGAAAGTTCGGTAAATATGTGACGTTTAGGACGAACCTGCCACCGTCACTTCCAGGTTAGAATCGACCCTGACGCTGAAGGCAGTAGGTTGCTCCGAAAAGTTCACACTTATCTACCAAATTACATTCAGCCATAGAAAATAATCTCAAACGGAAAAGTTCCATATTCTGTAATAACAATCACATGCACGTGAAAATAATCATCGTCTAAATTTTCTACCCGAGATATTCTACTGCCAAATGATCACAATCGCTGTCACCGCTGCTGCTACTTGTGCTCGTTACAATGTTTTTATGTGCCCCATATTTTCATTCCTCTCTTCCGTCAAGCATTCCCGTTTAAAACACTGTTTCTTTAGGTTGTTCACAAACACAGATCGACTTGAAGACTAATTTATATCTTCTGGGATGTTACTTTATGTCGTCTGATATAGTTGTGGACGTTCAGAAGTAGCGTAGTGCCTCCGTCTTTAGTTTCAATCGCTCAAAGAATCTTTATCAGTACAGCCGCGAAAACTCCAAATCTTGCACTCATCAAACTGCCTTCTTCAGTCTCTTCGAGTCTCAGCTCGTACAAAAGCTTCAGTCGCCGCTTCCACCCCCTGTTGCACGTTTAACGGCTGTTTTCTCTACTTCTTATCTCTAGACTTTCTCGGCAGGTGTTCAATGTGTTGAATCATATTTCGGCATTCGGCCACGCGGAGGAATGAAGATTTCCAGATGTTTTAGCAGACGCTGCAGTTGTCATCTTCATTGTGAGTAGAACTGTTTTTATTTAGTGGGGGCCCTCATATGGATCCGGCAGCGAGTGATGTTTCGGGTGGTAACCAATCTGAAAGTCACGTGTCCCCACCTGCAACCAGATCTTTATAAGAGCCCCCCGATATCCCCAAATTCTCTGACTCTGATGATGGCAACTGCAACGCTTGTCGAAATGTCGGAAAATCGTTATTACTCTAGGCGGCCCAACTCCGAAAACCAATCCAACGCATTATTTTCTGTAATGTTCGGGCACTTGCATTTCAGCCTCCTGCGCTTCTTTCTGTAGAACTTTCAGCTTTTGTCCTATTTTCTTCGAATAAACCGATCTGCAATATATCGGTGGCATAACTGACGTGACATTTGATTCCGGTCACTTGACACTAGCCCTGCTGTTGACAGTACCGTGAAAGACAGGTTATTGGCAGTGTACCTTGTCGCATTAACTGCCTAAACAAAACAAAACCCTGCCCTTGACACCTTACGTACACAGAGGAGGTCTGCCCGCCAACTCCGCTAAATTCTTCAATGACCGAATATTTTACTCCGGCTTTACCTCCACCTTAAGGCACAGAAGCAGGATAATATAGGCCTATAGGTGCGGAGAGGTGAGGACTGACAACTGTTGTCTGCGTTATTTCCTTGAGGTTACATTTACTGAAACAGAGCTTTTGTACTATTGTCATTTTTATGCGTTTTGCGTGTTGGTGACGCAGGATATGAGTGAAATGATGCAGAGTGCCTAGGGGAATTAACAGAAGCAAGGTAGGCCTATTATTGATTCTGAAGGACACTCAAGATTATAGACAAATTAAAAAGCCTTTAGTTTGTCATTCATTTCTAAGACTTCCCAGAAAGTTTCTTTGTAGATGGCAGCATTGACATATGTCCCAAGAGCTTTCGTATGGAGATCTATAAGTTAACAACTGACCTTTTTTAATCTGGAAGTGGGGGCATAAATATGAATCTAGCGACTGACTGTCTTGCCTAAAATTACCGCTGTTTTCTCAGTCCCTCCATACAAAAGTTGAGACAGGGCCTTAATGAAACCATTAACCCTCTTCCAACCCACACATTTCCAAGTCATCATTCACAGATCTTATCTTACTTCGCTATAAAATAAATGCGTTTAACACGTGTCTTTTTACACGCAGCTAATCGAAACATGGCATTTAAATTCCTCAAGGCAGTTAATTTTATATCATCATACGTGCTACTGTGCAATCTGGTAGATAATTGATGGAGGAAGCACGTATTTTTTAAACGTTAGAACCTATGGACCGGATTACCATTCAACGCTGCACAGTGTAGTCTAAATGTTTAAATAGCGTTGTTATATAAAGCATAAGTAAAAATAAACACGTCACCTCGTCATGTTCCATAACATCCTTTCTTACACCAATCAATGCCTGCGGTATTAGTATCGCTGAATCTTTAGTTCGGTAGGAATTCTTTTCCTTAAATTTCCGGTACTTCACTTGTATCGGCTTTCCATTTGATTTACAGTTGCACATGTTACTAATTTTCTTTATACTGCTTACATTCGGTATATACGCACTAATGTACTTCTTGTTTTCATTTTCGTTCTTGGTGTTGAATGACATTCTGGCTCTGTGCCTCCATGCGTGTCTCACACGACTCTGTTCATCAAAGATTCTACATTGTCTGCCCCGGTAACGAGTCCGTGCCTCCGAGATGAAGAATCAATGGTTAGCTGCCTGAAACAAGGCACGGCCACGTCATGGGCTTCAGTTTAAGCTTTCAAATATTGTGTGTAGGTTATTTTTTATTACCGTACAGGGGTAAAACTACGCTTTGTTGGAAGTGCGGCCTCTAATGGACCCACTGTCCATCATTTGGATGATAGGTGACTCAATATGTAACACTGATAGAATGATAGTTGGCAGGGTAAAATCAAGTTTTGCAATGAAACATGTAATATTCCCCTTTTTTCACCACAAATCCCACGCAGACTTCTGTGAGAAGCAACCCGGTCCTCCGCGGTGAACAGCCGGTGACTGACTGCCTAACCACGGCCTTGTAAAGGACGTAAGTTACAACACTCATATCCTGTGGGTAGTGCAGTACTGCGTCTATATTTTTGACACCCAGATATTATTAGTTATTTAGTGAAATGTGTTAGCAAGGGTTTAAAGCAGACTACCACTAACTAGTCTTGCTTTTACCTAGTTACGTAGTAAATTGGAAGCATGTAAATCGTGAGCAAAACACTATTTGCGTATTTTGTGCAAATGTTGTCAGTTGTGTGTATAGTACTGTATAATTTTTGATGGTTTTAAATATACAGATACTTTTCAAACGTACTGCAAAATTGTGTGATCATTCTTACCCGTTATTCTAGCCAATTGCTTACGACACTAGAATTCTGCTTGCTATACGTGAGGGGAGACAACAATAAATTTTTTAATCTCTTCCAGTGAAATAACAATCATGAGAAATCTTCAGAATACTTTGTTTCCTTTTAAAAGGAAAATACTTAATAATATTCTCTATCCACAAAATATTGAATTTCTTCAACTTCTTCGTAGGAGAAAGAGAAGTAACTTCGCAGTATGTTTAAAAGAAAAAACAGTGAAAATTTTCTCACTCAGTAGCTATGAGATATTTATTCACGAATTTTCCAAATTTAAAGTCCTGAATGCTATATTTTATAAATGTAAACAACTCTTACTGGCTAGCGGATAACAGAAATAATAATAATTCAATTCAATTCAATGGGTATTTATTAACGTGCAGACTTAACAGCACAAGTGCCAATTACAAAGCCAGCACAAAATCACAAATAAAATAATAATAATAATAATAATAAGAGGTAGAAACACATACACTCTTATAGATCAGCACGTTGAACAAAAAAACTTTTATGTATTACAGATTAAAATATCTAAACCCACTCATTTTATTTTTGGCCACTGCTTTCAGAAGTGTAAAGGTGAAATTAAACCGACAACACTCTTGCAGCACTCGTAACATTCTACACTAAAACACGCAGCAGGTCCCTCCGTAACTGAGATACACATCCACAAAACGCACTGAGCCACAAGTACCAGAACAACGTCCTTTTGACATGGACGTGAGAACCTCAAGCTTCACAAGAAATCATTAGGTTAAGCTGAAAAAGCGAAAGTAAATAAATCTACAACCTGCCTTTTTGAACCTCCTGAATGAAGAAAAGGATTGGTTATACTGAGCTACGGAGACTGTGTCATTAATAGAACATCAATTAAGCACAGAAATTATGAAGAAATATCTGCTATTACGTGATTTAATGCAGAAGCACAAAAATTCACAAATGGCATATTTGACCTTGGAATATGAAATATGATTCCTATCTTCGCAAGTATAAAGACTGTGGCATTAGCGACAGAGCCATGTACTCTACGAATTTTGAAGATATGTAGTGGAATGTTTTAAGCTAATACCACAGTTCTGTGCGGAAAACAGACACTAAAAATCGCATATCTTACAGTCTGAACAGTGGGGTAGATCAGGCCCCCATAGATGCCGTGGCGAGGGTACCCCAAAACATACAGAAGAGTAAAATTTGTTGTGGGAACTTTCGGACTACAGTCCGTTTTTCTGTCTGAAGGTAGTGTTCTAGATCCCTCTTACGAGTTCTGGGAGTAACTAAGCTAGTAATTATTGGGGACGGGGGCTCCGAATATGGAGACACGGCGGGCCCCAAAACCAGTTATATACACCAACGATTCTGAATAAGAAACATGACTATGTAAGGGGAAGAGTGGAGACTTCGCCATTTCTAATACAGCGGTGAAGTCTACAAATAATGAAGATATGTCGCGTTCTATTTTAAATCACTATCTCGAATCTTGCCGGTGAAAGACCGTAGCACAGTGAATCACGCATCTGGAATTCAAAAAAGGAAACTCTTTTTTAATTGGAAAACAATAAATTCGAAATATGTCTGGAATCTTAAATGATCCATAGTCTGTGCATTAATCAAATACTCGTATATATAATAGTAGTACCAACAAATGCATACTAGCATATTGAAACTAGTTTATGTACGTAATCCCCTCCTATATGTTTCGGCAAAATATGTGGCCATCTTCAAGGAGGTAAAATACAAAGGATATGGTGGCTTACCGTGCTATTTTTATCACGAACATTCTCATAGATGGTAAATTACTACCGAAACCTCTGCATGTACCATCAAATCAAATATTAATACATTTCTAATAGCAACAATTTATATTTATGTATTTTAAACTATGGTTTTTTTATTGTCATTTTATATATGTGGATTGGTTCTGACACTTCTGTGATATCATTCTGTATTCTTAACTATTCATCCTTTGTATCTTGCCTCCCTGAAGACAGCCACAATTTTGGCCGGAACATGTAGGAGGTCATTATTTATATAAATTAGTTTCAATATACTTCTGTGCATTTTTTGGTACTATTATATATATATGTCTGGAATCGATCAATCTTTGGGCTTAGTCTAGTGTCACGTTCTTATAACAAAACAAACTCACCGTTCCGGTGTATGTATCCCCGTCTTCACGCAAAAATGTGAGGGGAAGGTTTATTCAGTTTGGCCCGATATATAAAGCTATTTTGAATGTCTGGGCCAGAGGGTTAGAATAGGGTTGTCTTCAGATCTGTTGCCGGGTGACGAGGAATGATCGTGTCCCCGAAACATTATGTTACAATGTTTATTTTAAACACAGGACGACGGAAGAACTCCGAAGAGTGAATGGTTACAAATGTGAAATACCATCGTCAGAATAACACAGAATCATATCAAAATATACTGATCACTCAATACATCAGCTCGCAGTTAGCTGACACATTGCTGGCAGTTCCCCATGCAGACTAATCTAGCTAAGTGCTGCACCTGCAGTAGCCATCTCATCTTGTAGTTTACTTGCAAATAATTACACAAGGAGAGGATACGCAATCTCGCACCTTGACATCGCCATCGCCACACATCATTTCCGCAGCACGATCACACTTCGTACACTTGATACACTGACTGGATGGCCGGCAGCGATAAACTACAGAGGGGAACAATGGGATCTTGTAGGCGGCAGCAAAGCTCCGGGTGTGTGTTACGTAAATATGAACAGGAAGGACAGCATGAAGCGTGCTATATCACTTAGGGTTTGCACATCCGGCTGTCTAGCTGGTTAATTGACAGCGTGGGCTGTGAAATGAGCGCTCTGTAATAAGCCTACTACTTACAGGAAGGAAAAGAAAAAGACTGCAGCCAAAGGGATATTTCTGAAGTGTCCACAGGGACACACTGACGTAACTCTACGAAACACAATCCTTGAGAAACAGTCGAGGATATCCTCGCCTTTGTTGAAAACCAAAGTTTCATTCCTGGGTTCACAAAGCTCGACACTGGTCTCTATCAGGGGCTGATCAATGCAGTCAAAATCCTCCTATTCTCCTTCTCTCAACGTCAGTTTTAATATCCTTCCATTTACGTCTAGTTTACTGAGTGATCTGTTCCCTTTATATTTTCCTTCTAAATTCTTATAAACTTGTTCATATTTTTATATGCACCTTGTGCTACAGTCAGGAACGTATTAAAAAATTCTTGGGTGCAATGCAAAAAATTTTTGGGAGCCCTACCTACGACTAGTCCTGAACTGACGATACAGATTGGGCATACATACAGAATATGTGGCACAAATTCTGAAATACAATATCATTCCTACTCCCCCCCCCCCCCCAAATGTGGGGTCCCATGAAGCGGCATAGGTTGTGATAGCTTTAAAACAACCCTGGCTGCAGTTCTCGAAATGATAAGCCTAACGGACCCAGCTGATATAAACCCGGAGTCAGTTTTGCTCCTTAACTAAATCTACTCGCATTACTTACTGAACTTGACTTATTGAAAAACCCTTTCACCATCACAGAAAAGTCCTAATATTACGAAGAATGATAGGATTATTAGTACATAATAAATTGGAACGAATGTTGCAGGAGTTAGTCACAGCTTGTTTGAGGAACTGTCTTGAAGTGTATGTGGAAGGGCCGAAGAAAACTAAAAAGTCCTCATTTAGGATCACCAACAACGGGGCCGATATTTGAAAGCGGGACCTCCCGAATAAGACTTTGGAAGGCTGACAACGTGACCATGATGATCCATTACTGCCATGAATTGCAAGTTCCTGTGATGTACATGTAATAGATATTCGTCTCTAAGTTACCACATCAAGGTAAAACGTGTTACGTAATGACACTGCCAGTTTCTAAGGTTATCGTCTAAAATTATGTCTCCAAATGAATATATACTCGTATTTCCCTGTCATAAAAACTGCACTGCTCCAGAAGAATTCCAGACATAGGACAGCTTCTATTTCAGTACACTGAGGCAAGTCACATCTTGAATACACAAGCAAACAATTTTGTTCTGGGGACACAGTCAACATATTTAGGAGAGAAGATGTTTTCTTTTATTTTCCTGCCTTGAAGTGGTTTTCATCGTCGGTAAGTAAATGTAAAGGATCCATCTTTCTACAAGATTCATGACAAGATTTTGATGTCAGTTTTAATTGTATTACTCACAGAATGTTTGTGATAGGCTAATTTAAGTTGTTAGCAATGTAAGTACTTTAACGTAAATGGTTGCCTTAATATTATTAGGCATTCACTGTTTAAAACACCAACGAAATGCACTTCACTTTCGCTTTTATTATATATTTATTAATCAACCCCTACATATGTTTCGGTCTTATTTAAGACCATCTTCAGGGGGTTCAAAAACTACGTTCATTCCACATCCAATGTTACGTCTGCCATTACACTTGTGCAATCTCTTTGAAGATGGTCTCAAATAAGACCGAAACATATGTAGGAGTTGATTAATACATAATAAAACTGAAACTGAAGTGCATTTCGTTGGTGTTTTAAACAGTGAATTTTAAAAAAATGCATGGTGAGACTAATATAGAAATTATAAGGCATGTTTTAGTAACCTAGGTGCTTGCACGAGAGATCGACCCAACGTCAGTCACTTACACATAAAGGACAACACAAGCAGAAACTCCATGGACACAAATCAATGGTCTGAGTGCGATTCAAAACGAAAACACGCCTGTTCCAGTCACCCAATGCCGTACAACCTTTATGTTATATAACGAGTATATACTCGAGTACATACTAGTTTTATTTCCAACTACTGCGCAAAGCTTATTTTTCGCGCACCTACAAGTTTCGGCCACCTACTGATCGTGCTGCATAATCACTCATGGAATAAATGTAGTGTATCAAATCTTGGATCTCCGCTCCACCGAAAACAGGAGATATCTAACACAGCTTTTACATTCTTACATTTTAATACTCTACTTGTATTTTAATCTGAATAATGTTTAGTAATACTCTACATCAAATGACTGTTGTACAATTCTGATGCGTATGTGTTTACCATATACTGACATATAATATGCTGCTTGTGTATTGGCTATCTTATAGCTTAGTGATGATGGCTATAATGTGTGGCCGAAACATGTTGAAGCGCGAAAACTAAGCTTTCTACAGTAGCTGGAAATAAAGACAGCGTGTAGAAGACAAGTGCACGGAATATGTGTAACATTAGATATATTACGAGTACATGTTTCATTCAAATGTAAGTTCTCAGTCTCACATGATTTTACAGTCCAGAAATTCTCATTGCGCTAGGCCTAAACGCGAAAGCTGATCGAATCCTGGCTTTACACTTCTAAAATTATAACATCTTATTAGGCCCTAAAAGTGAACGGTGTAAATGAGGCCATAGTCTCTCGTTAGTGGATTCTCAATAAAAGCATCCAGCCGCAACAGCTTAAAAAATAATCGCTATAAAAACACTGGACAACAAATTTTGATAAAAGTCATGCCTCTGAGATTAAAGTAGCCATTTCTTAAAGATTTCAAGGTGCTGAACACGAATATGACAATGAAAACGCAAAATTGGCTACGATTTCTGAGAAATCCGCAATAGTTTCTTATATAATAGAGTAATAAGTACATATGACATGTACCAGTAAAGGTCCGCTTCTACTTCCGACGTTGCTTTGCCTGTCGCTTATATAGCTGCTCAGGATCATCTCTGGCGAGCGTCCAACAGTAGTCAGCCAACATGGAAGTGGACCAGTTTCCCTGATATCGTTTCTCCATCGTTGCAATGTCCTGGTGAAAACGTTCACCGTGCTCATCACTAACCATGCCGCAGTTGTCGGGGAAGAAATCCAAGTGGGAATGGGGAAAGTGGATCTTTAAGGACATATTGCAGCCAAGTTTGTGATACAGAGATAACATGTCCTCAACCAGTTTCTTGTAGTTTTCTGCCCTGACATTCCCGAGGAAGTTAGTTGACACCAGACAAAACGCGTTCCAAGCTTTTTTCTCGTCACCCTGAAGCAGGTTGTCGAACATATCGTCTCTGAAGAGCTGGCGGATCTGAGGACCCACAAAAATTTCCTCTTTAATTTTCGCTTCGCTGAGTCGAGGGAATTTGACAGCCAAGTACTTGAAAGCTGATCCAGTCCGGTCCATGGATTTTACGAAGTTTTTCATCACACCGAGTTTGATGTGTAGCGACGGTAGCAGGATTTTGTGCGTTTCTGCCAGTGCTGGGTGTTGCACATTCTTCTCTCCGACCTTCAGAGATTTCCTCTGAGGCCAATCTCTCCTCACGTAGTGCAAAGTCTTTGCTCGACTGTCCCATTCACATAAAAAACAGCAGTACTTCGTATATCCCAGCTGCAGACCCATCAACAGAGCCACTACCTTCAAGTCACAACAGAGATGCCAGCCATACTTGCTGTATTGAAGACAGTTCAACAGCTGTTTTAGGTTGTCGTAGTTTTCTTTCATGTAGACAGCGTGTCCGACCGGAATGGATGGAAGTCGGTTTCCATTATGCAGCAACACCGCTTTGAGACTCAATTTCGAGGAGTCTATGAATAGTCGCCATTCTTGCGGGTCATGTTTGATTCCGAGGGCATTCATCAGGCTATCTACATCGGAGCAGAACACAAGGTCATCTTCCTTTCTGAAATAAAGGCCCGTTTACACGGTGCCAGTTACTGGCTAGCCAGTTTGACAGTAGCTGGATTCCCAACTGGCCGGCAGCTACTGGATAGACAGTTGGACTGGCCATTGTTTTTCACACGGTGCCAGCTATTGGAGAGACAGTAGCCCAGTTCAACTGGCCTTGCTCGGTTGTCCACTGTTTGTAGTTGCGGCAAAATGTCTGAAGAAATGAGAGTTCTAATTCGTAAGGCAATACGATCATTTTCGTTAGTGTTGTGTTCTGAGTTGTTAGAGATTTTACTTGAGGAGAGGAGGAGAAGAGTAAGAAAATTGTGGGTGAGAGACTGGATGCGTAATAGATCACTGGGAGCATCAGTGACAATTTTGAGAGAGCTGTATATTCACGATCCACAGGAATATAAAGCTGTGATGAGAATAACACCCAACCAATTTGATGAACTGTTGTGTCTGATTGCTCCGAGAATTCAACGCTCGGACACTATGATGCGTGAAGCTGTGCCAGCGAGAGTAAAGTTGGAGATAACATTATATTTTATTGCCTCCGCAACAAACTATAGAATGTTATCAATTTTCTTTCGAATATCAAAAGCCTCTATTTCAAAAATAGTGCCTGAAATTTTCAGAGTCCTTGTACATATTAACAAACTTAGTTGTTTGTTCCTCACTCCACCTGCCCGACATTTTGTTTGATAATTACAACAATTATTAAAAATAATTCATAAGAAAGACAAAGAAAAATTCGATTGCCCTGCACGTGTCTACTACCCGCCAGCAACTGGCCTGTGTGCTGTACCGTTTACACGGTGACAGCTACTGGACTGTGAGGTGGTGGGGGAACGCCAGTGGCCAGTGGAAACAAAAATGTTTGAATTCACTGGCATGGCCAGCTGCTGTCCAACTGACCTGTCAAGCTACTGGCTGGTGTGTTTACACAGGGACAGTACCTGGCATCCAGTTACTGGACACCTCAACTGGCCCGCCAACTGGCACCGTGTAAACGGGCCTTAAGGCTCCAACTGCTCATGACGAGTGCGAAACGAAGTAGCTCGGACATTTTCCTTGAGAAGATTCCATTCTTTAAGTCTTGATCCAAGTAACTCCGCTTTGGCCTTGGACAGCTCCAGATCGCGAACAAGATTGTTCGTTCAGTTCTTCTTGGGTGAGAATGTGTGGCGCAGATGACGCACCGTGGTAGACGTATAGATCATCACTAGATGCCGAAGGCTGCGGAGAACCCGACGTCGGTTCGCTTCCCTCCTCATCGTCTGAATCAATGGAAAATTCTTTCGGAGGTTCGGGAACGGGAAGTCCTTCGCCGTGCGGAACTGGTCGGAAAGCAGATTGAATATTCGGGTACGCTATTGTCCACTTCTTTTTCCTTGTGATGCCTCCAGAAATAGGTGGAACCATGCAGAAGTAGCAGTCATTTGCGTGATTGCTTGGCTCTCTCCAAACCATAGGAACAGCAAACGGCATCGCGACTTTTTGGCCTTTTAGCCACTTCGGAAGATTTCTTGCACACGTACTGCAGCATATGTGTGGGGCCCAGGCCTTGTCCTGGTCCCCGATCTTGCATCCGAAATAAAGCTCATACGCCTTTTTCACTATTGGAGTAATGGCCCTTTTCTGGCTTACAAACGTCACTTCCCCGCAAATGTAACAAAAGTTATCTGCACTATTAACACAGTTACGAGGCATCACTACTGATGGATTTAAACTGCAGGGATCACTTGCGTTGTACTTATGACGCAGGGGTAAATGGGAGTCGCTCAAATGACTTGCTTACCCTACGACACGTCGCTTTATACAACTACGATTGTATCATCTTTCGTCAGTGATCGTAAAGCCGCGATGTCATGACTCAACTGCATTGCATCAGACAATGATGCAATACCTCCGGGGGTGGTGTGTATGGCGGGCTGATGCAATACGACGCAATATGTTGCAATCTGTAGTTTGAAATACAGCGTTGCGAAATGGTTACCTATCTACTCAATGCGGACTGAGTCGTTTATACATGACCATCTCTGTCTCTCCTAAACAAGAGCCAATCGACAAATTTTATTGTCATTTTCGTGTTCAGCACCTCTAAATCAATAAAGATTTGCTATTTTCATTTCAAAGGCATTTTGTGTGTTGTCCAGTGAAATAAACACCGTGTGATTATGATCTAATAAATGAAATTGTCACGCAAGAAACCTTCAACGTCTAAACATTTATGGAATTATTTTTTCTCAAAATAAACCTTTACTTGTAACGTAACTGCATAAGTTGAATTGTTTTATTGTTCAATTAATCACTAGGCCATGAATGCATATGGGAGATTGGAGGTACATTTCCAAGCATTCTTAACCACGGCAATTGGTGGGGGTGCTTATTTTAACTCCATGGTTTGGCCGTTTTACTTCTGATGAGAAAGCCCTTTACAAAAACATAATAGGGAACTACGTGGCCCCCAGAACCTACCTCGATACGGTGGAGGAGAGAAAAATCTATGCACGCGCCAGAAACCCAAACCTCAAGGCCTCCCTCCAGTCGTCCAAGCCATAGCCTAGTCGCTATATTAACATTTGTTTTAAAGCTGTTAAAGGGAACAGAAGCAGTGACCGATCGAACGGTTTTGTCATGCGCACTTCGTTTATTAGTCAGTATTATTTGAAAGACCAATCAGTCCCTTTGAATAATTAAATGGCTTAAACATCAAACATTACAGATAGGGTAAGTGAACAAAGACCAGATTAATGGAAGGGGCTGTAGACTTTGATTTTAATTCGTATTGTTAAATGAGTTTAATTTTCATTCTCAGAAGTTCCCGCCATTTATGCCCATAGGCTTAGATATACTTGTACATTCCCCTGGCTCTACAGCATATGACTGATAGTACAAACACCGCCCGCCCTCCGTATCATAAAAACCGAGTTAAACAATGTGTTTACTTTTGCCTCGAAAACAGCAACAGCTGCTTCTGTTCGGAAACTGGAAGCTGGGCATGCGTGCATTTCACTTCCTCTCTCTACTTAGCTTGATTAATTTGCTAATGTCGGAACCGAAATAATACAAATTGGCGTATACAGTACATGCATAGTATAGGCTGCGTTCTATAGCAATGCTGACGTCATTAATCAAACTGCATCCCCCTGTATATCCCCGTCAGCCCTTTCCGAAACTTCCATTACGCTGCAATGTCACTCGTTGTACTGATGTAGCTTATTTTGAATATCCCTGAGACCATATTAAGCCCCCCCAACCGACCCCCAACTCCCTCTACCACATTTACAAAACCACGACAACAGACTGCAGGCACCAAACTTTCAACTGCTAAAGGGGTTGAATAATATGCTGAAGGGGGTTAATTCGTAAAGTCAACAAGGGTTTTTCTGTCATTATATAAGTTATACTGCGTCCTCCGTATGGCTACATTGAGTTGGGTAAGACTAACCTAACGCTTTTTGTCCTGTGATCCCTTTCGAACTATAAGGGAGAGCAAATTGATAACATATGTGGACCTGAAGACTTTTAGTTTGGTGCTTTGATTAAAAACTTAGGTGAATGATGCATATTTGTTCATATGGGTGAAGTGAAAGTTTATATTGAAATCTGAAATTACTATGTCCACTGTGCCAGTTATTTTATCAATGGAATTAGGCGGATAAAATGAGCGGAGCATGTAAGAAGCATGGGCGATTTTACATATGCACGAAAATTTTAGTTGACAACCCCAAAGTTAGATGAGAGAAAAATTGTAAAATCTATTTTTAAAAAAATACATTTCCGAGATATGGTCTAATGTGTAAGATTTGACTGCTGGCTTCCTTATGTAAAGACTTTGTTCATTATCCTGAGACCATAACAAAAGATTTCCTTCAATTTCTTAGCTAACCAACCAAAGAACTAAGATCTAATCATCATTCGGCTGACGAATAAGTCCCTCGCCTCTTGATAGACGTTTATGGTAAGACCTGTGGCCCTCCATTATTGCGTATCAAACACTTTGTAGTCGCTTAGATGGTAAAAAAAATTCACCTTTTGGAAAATGAAATTTCAGTGCCATATTAATAAGAGCCCGCAATAGGCCTGCGATCATCAATTACTGCATATGGAATAAAACGAAGACAAATTTAAATCGTCATAAAGCACAGGATTTTCGACACCTTAAAATACACGTTTTCCGAAAGCTGTGGATGCAACACACAACTTTACGCAAATAGATTGGAATCCGCCAGTTGAAAAATGGGATATTTCCCATAGCTGAATTGGAGGAAAGTTCGGTTTTTTAACTGACCGACTCAGTCTGCAACTAAAATGGGTTTGTGCTAAAAGAGAATCGAAATGAACTAATTCAAGTCTGAGTGGGAGATGTACAATAGGTATTTCTTTACAAACAACAAATGTGTTTTTTATTTATGGTTACTTTCGTTCTGATGTCGCACTGCTTCGGATGGTGAAGCTAAAGTTATTTTGAAGAACAACTGGTAAAATTGAGCATAGATTTTGTTACGTATAAAGAAGTTAGTATGCCCGTGAGCTTCACAACAGAAAAGAAACTTCCCATTTTTTGATGTCCGTTTTCATCTTCAGTTTTGTGGTTGCTGGATTTCGAATCAGGAATCCAACATCCCGTATAAATTATCCAAGTTACGAATATTTAATCAAGAAATTTAAAGAAGGCAATTCACTGACATGCACTTCACACACAGTTTTAATATAGTGTATGGGTTAGAGTCAAAATGAGTAGAGACCCATCTTACATAATTAAGTTGTCATTTTAGAATCACAAAAGACAAGGCATGAAATGCGAAATTTAACGTTCTCAAATGATGGTACAGTAGACTTAAATCTTCTGTCATATAACGCTGTGTCATTGAGCAATTATTTTCCAACATTTCGAAGTAATGTGGTGTCTTTATCTTCAGGGTCAAGCTTACCCTGAAAACGTAGACAGCACGATATTCGAAGCACGGGGGAACTACTTGACCAAAGACAGAGCATAATGGCGCAGGCAACTTGGTCTTCAAGGCATTAAATATTTGTATATCGACCGAATTCTGTCTGAAACTCCAGACTTTCCTCTGACAATCCGTAAGGGTCAGCTCCTTCTCTCTTTACTGCAGTGAAAGCCCCTTAGAAAGCTACAACGTCCTGCCTGTCACTTCGCCTTCCCAGAATCTCTTGTGGTTTTGTCTATTAGATCATTGAAGTGCTGAAGTTTCGAAAGCAGTGCTACTACGCGTAGTACCACCACATGTAAGCACGTAGAATGTCGAGAAAGTCACTCGTACGGAGCATAGGCATATTAACATTTAAGTCCGAACAAGGAACTTGGTGTTGAAAGGAGGGCATGTAAAGTCACCAGAGCCTCAATCACCTTTCAGTAACGCTCCGGTTTTGCTTTCTGTGCGATGAGACCCATTTGTTGAAATTATTCCCCACCAGAAATTGTGGTTAGCTGAGAGAAAGGTGTCTCCATGTGTCAGACTCTCCTTAAATACATTGTTTGTAGAGTAGTAAAAAAACAAAAATAATCCAACCAAAATAAATGCAATTGTAACACTTGACTTAGCGATTACAGAGGTCTGTACTGTGTTGGCCTCTCGAATATTGGGATCGCGGAATCAAACCACACTTAGGACACAGATAAATGTCCACGTTTTTTCTGCGTTTGTTGTACATCTAGAGGCCTACCAAATACCTAAAATACTTATACTTTTAGAACTTAGCTTTGTATTTGCACGAGTCAGAAGGCAGGACCGGCTTAAGAGGTGGGCCAGCGAGACAGCTGCCAGGGGCGCCAACATAAAGAGGCGCTAAGGCGCTAAAACGTCACTAAATGAGTTTTAGCAAATAACTTAAGAGGAAGGCTGGGTGTGTTTAATAGTGAGTGCGAAGGAAAAGTTTTTTTTACTTTGGAGATGGATGGTAAACCTCTATATCTGATTCTTATATATATAATTCTTTAAAAATGGGATTTGAGGAAGCATTAAAACGTAAGGGTCAGATTCAAGGGCAAGTGATAAAATGTGGTAAGGCGTTGAACTCTTATAACATAATTCCGCACCGAAAAGCAAGTTTGATTAACTTCCTACAGTACCAAGTGAGAAATAGCTAACTCAATTTTGGGGGCATCCTACCTCGAGAACTTTTTCTTAACTTGACAGACTTCGCGCAGAAATATATATATATGTCGGTTTGCAAGTACGTACATCTGCGAATAAGTGTTCTCGGCGATAAAAGTTACCAAAAACAAGCAGAAATCACGAATAAAGAATTGTAAAATGCAGAACTGTCTGCTTGCAATGAACTAAATTTACACAGGACTTCAACAGTTTAGCTGCAAAGAAACAGCGCCAAAATTGACATACGAAAAGGTAAGCGTGGATGTCTTATATGATATTTTATGTATGAGTTTTCAGAAAAAATTCCATTACATTTGTGGCTGTTAAAATTTATCATTTTTCAAAATGATTAAACGAATGGATAAATAAATGTATAAAAACAACAAAAATTAACAATTTTTCAGTTTCTGAAAGCTCAGTACTGATCACTTACTATTGTCACAAAGTCACTACCTTTCAACCTTGTGAAGTAGAAGTTATAAATAACATTTAACTTCTAAAACTCTCTCATTTCAAATAATAGAAGTGTGTTAGTCTTTACCCATACAGGGGTCCTACAAACACCTTCAAGTAGTTTGTTCTCTCTCCCCCTACAATTATGTTTAAAGTAACAATAAGAATTAGTGATAATAATACTTATATAAACATATTTATTGCGTTAGTCTTTTGAAGTGTGGATTAGTAAAACCCTCAGTTACCTCCCTATTTACCTCCATATCGCATTGGTAGGATTCGCTTATGATAATATAAAATATAATGATTATAGCAAGTAATAATTATTGACAATGGAAGATCCCTATACCTTATTTGCTGCTTATAATCTCTATGGGCACACAAAAATATTTCTTCGAAATTATCCGCAGCTTGGGCACGCACCCACAAAAGGGTTCGCCAAAATTGTCCTAGAACAAAAAGTTTAAAGGGTATTGGTTTGAAAAAGTGCCAAATATTTCCTACCCGGGGTGGTCACATCTCTCGGGCTGGCCCTGCCAGTAGGCCTAATCAATAAAGCATTAAGATGAAGGCCACTTTGTTTAAACACGTTATAAGAGTATGCGTAAACCATGTGTAAATTGTGCTCAAGGTTATAAGAATTTGATGGTTTTTATGCATATTTGTTTTGCGAGAGTTTCATTGTGGATTGCAGTTTATGCAACAAAGATTTAACAACAAACAAATTTCTGACCGAGCAAGTCTGTGTACCGTGAAACACCAGTCTTTTCTTTCGGGAGGTGCCTGGTTCACATACAGACCCTCACACCGGCTACCCCGACATGCTTTCATATTTTCTGTCAGCTGCTCCAGGCAAATGACGAGATAACGTCTGGTTTCCGAGTCCTTCTTAATTAATCACCATTCATTCTATCACTGACATTACAGGCCTACACTGTGAGAGGTCTTCGTAAAATATACATAAAGATAAAATTATTGTGTCCAATTTTATGAGCTAGAGGAATAGATATTCTATTACATGTCCAGAGGAGGATAATCGGATCCTCCCAACATTTCCATGAAATGTACAAAATATAATTCCTTTTTAAGAATAACAAAGATTAATACGGACCAGTGGAGGATATAGCAACAAATGAAGGTGCGAATTTTCAGGCTTCCGCCGCGGTGTAGTTGATGCCTACGTTCTTCTGGGATGTTACGGGCGTAGGTTGGCAGTTGGTTAACCGAAATTTCGGGGCAACCTATCGGTCGAATCTCCAAGGGTCAATTTAGCCTTGAAGGTGGCAACCAACTACCAATATACGCCGTGTAACATACAAGTAGAATGAAGGCCTCTACAAGTGTTGTCAGACAAGGCTGTAATCTTTCTCCCCGTCTCTTTAAATTTTATCTTGACGACCTCCTAATTGAATGGAAATAGGGAATTTATCCATTTACTAAAATAAGACAAGAACAGTGCTGAAAAACTTTACCGTTCACTTGTGATACAAGCCAATAACACTGTTTAACTGGTTACCTACATACTACTGGCAAAATCTGTATTCTGAAAATTTGAATTAGACAGCACAACAGCAATCTGTGTTTCAGTCTCCAAGAAAAGTCGGCACAATATATGGCTGCACGACTAATCCACGCGTTTGTAATGAAACTGAATATTCGACTCTCTTGTGTCTGGCACTGAAACATGTAACACTGCTTCAATACTACAAGACGAGGCTACAGTAATATAATAAAAAAGGCAGAATTTATATATCTCAAAAACATGTGCCGCATAGAAGTAAAACCATGAGATGCGTTAAATATTGTACAAATTTTATTTACTGTATCTTGTTGGTTTTAATTTTTGTGCCTTGATAAGAAATACACGATATGTGCAACGATAAAAGATACGGACGGCCGGACAGGGAAGATTGAAGCACACCTTAAAAAATCACGAGATAATGTTAAAGGTTTATGAGGCAATTTGGATCGACAAACCTTGCAGATTTAATAACCTAGTACATAATTATATTCAAATGAAAGTTCATGCTAATAATCAGCAATATGTAAAAATAAACAATTATGCTGTAAAGTAAAGAGTAGACAAATAACTTGTTTCAGCACTTTACTTGTTGCATCCTGCTGTGTTAAGTAGTAGGCTTACCTACAAACTATAAAGTACTTGACCCATAAATAGCCTAAACGAAACGAAATATGACCCACGCATCTACTTTATGCTAGCAAGGTTAAAGATCTTTCAAATCATGAAAAAATTAGAGACTTTATGTACTTTCGTTTAACGTTATAATGGACCACATGAGGCGAAACATGCGGTCATCAAGTGACTGTGTATCATATCACTAATAATAAGATCAGCTGTGTTATAAAGGATATGATATTACACGGCTTCAAAGTTTAAGTTTCAACATATTAAGAAACAGTGACGTAATGAACGACTGCATTAAGTCCACTTGGAATGTGTAAATTGCTGGTGCAATACATGGTATTATTTGCAAACATCCATAAACAGGAATTAAAAAACCTTTATGAGTCATTATACAACAAGTTAAATCAGAAGTTAAGATTAACTGTAAAATAAAAAACTGCAATATAAAAACAAAAATAAGAATGGACAGTCGGAATCAATACGTAAATTCTACCCGTAAAAAACAATTTGTCTAATATATATTGTACTAAAGAACTGTCCATAAATAGAGTACAATACTCAAAACAACAAAATACACCCTTATTATATTAGATATTATATACAATATCTGTTCACAAATATTGTAATATATAATATCTAAAATAATAGGAGTGCATTTTGTTGGTTTGAGTATTGTGTGTTCGATTAGTGACAATGCACGGTATGACCAATATTTAAAAAAGTATATTTTGATCATCTTAGCATGACGCTTTCATCTAATTACAAAAGGTTTACGGAGCAGAACTACACAGTTTTGTTGTACGACATTCCTAAATCGCCATGAAATAATGTACATGTTCCAGAGTTTGTTTTAACATACCTACAAAGACGGCTCCAGGTTGTTCCGTCACTGTAGAAATGTTACAACTAATACGACATAAAGTATAGCATGAAATGTTGCTATGTTTACCCTATTAATTTTAGTAACCCTGTATGGAAAACATGAAACGTACATAAACTTGCAGGCTTGGGGTAAGGCTTTACTTCAGTTTGATTAATCATCGGGTTTAGTGTTGCGAACAAGTGGTTACATACGGTATTATACAGCTGTTTCACAGCGAACCCCCACTCTCTCGTCTTGTTACATGCCACAAGACGTAACTTGTTTAGACACGGCGTCACCTCGTTTTACAATAACTGGACGTCAGGATAGACTGGCGGGCGTGACGAAGCAGATTACCGCGGCGGTGCTGGAAAATGAGGGTGTTGCTTCAGATAGTATTATAATTGATGATGGGCACACAGAAATAGAAGGCACGATCTGACCCACACTAGTTCATCACTGCCTTCATTATGGCCGACATTGCCAGCTCAGAAAATACTAACGATACTTGTAACATATGGTAATACACTTAATTTAAAAAAAAATATTTTTTTTCCTGAAAAGGGTAGTATGAGATCACAATGAGCTCTGTGTACGAATATTCGAACTTTTTATACGTTTCATAGAAATTCATGAAAATTTTTGGGGAGAGAGCGACGCTAGTACCATTTATGTTACTTTCAAGATCCCAGAATGACTGATGATAATTACTAAAAAATGTGTAATTTTGTTACGGTAAGAGTTTTGTATAATTTAAAAGAGCAGGCATGCGAAAATTTTCTCCAGCTTTTGTTTCAATGGCTGTAACTCATGTATCAGCAGAGCTAGGCGACATTTGATTCGGGGATAGATCACAAACTTACATTAACATTTTGTGTGAAATAGTGTTCGTAATTGGATTAAAAACATGACGACGATGTAAAACACTGAAGTTTTAACGGAAGAATTTGATGTTTATATAGCTTCTACTTAAGTAATAACACCTTTACAAAAATAAAGTAAAGCAACGAAAAGTAACACAGGATTAGAATTAATGGACTCTGAGTCTATGCAATAGGGAAGTACGCTATCATGGCCTTGCCATGGCTCAGGCGGTTAGTTGCCGGTCTCTCACCGCGGAGGCCCGGGTTTCATCTCGGGTCGGTCCATGTGGGATTTGTGGTGGACAAAGTGGCATTGGGACAGGTTTTTCTCAGAGTACTTCGGTTTTCCCCTTTCAATTTCATTCCACCAGTCCTCCATTGAAATGGAAAAGCAGAAAAAACCTCATCACCATCATCTTCCTCACAGGGTTGCACAATAAGCCTTCAAGGCTGCGGTGCGTCTGTAGCATCTGCTGCGGGACCCTTCAATAAAAAAAGCCTCGTTTAATGACACGTAACAAATCTAAGCGTGGCTTTCCACAGTTCCTCCAGGGAAATGCGGAATATTACTTTCATTACCTGACGACATCCTTGTTCTAAATCCTTTCCAATTCATCATCCATGAATCATCCCACCGTTACACTTTATAGAACCTAAGACACTGATAATGTCGTGAAATGTGCCACAAAGAAGCACGGAAATAAAACTGCTGGTCTCACAATAGATGGCGGGTACTTCTTGTCTAGCTGAGAAGCCATTAACGTCTCAAAGACTCTGCTCCATGGAGCTCCTTATTTGTCATTTTTACTGTTAGCAATCGTAATAATTGTGTCATAGTTGCCATTGTTCTGCCACGGAGTAACGATCACACGGTGTCTCAGCGAGAAGTAACAGTTCGTCTAGTTTCGATCACTTAAAGCTAAGCAGTAGCTTTTCAAATGCGCTGGTACCTCTGTGTCTGATGATTTCAGTATCAGTCTCAATCATGGATGATAGAACATTCTAAATAATTCGGAGTCAATGCTCTATGGAGATTCGAAACCGCAGTCACCGGGGCAGAAGATTATCCGCTTTCAGATTGACCGCTGATTAATGCAATGTGTATTCTCACCTCAGGCCGACTTGATCCAATACCACTAGGATTCTCATCAGTATTGTTAGTACGGAGCTTCCGCTCGATCAATAACTGCCCTGATTGATGATAGCAGATAGTACAGGGAAACATCATACACGTAGCCAGCGCACACTCATAATAACTGCAATATGAGATTTAAAGTTTCTCGACAGTGAAGATTCATACTATGGTCTTCAGGGTTGACGATGAAGGCTGTAGGCGTGTTCTTCCGTAACACTGGCAAAAAAAGACCAAATTACACGGTGTAATAATTCAGAAGACTGCAATATAAGTACAGTGATAATTGGGTCCCTGACACCACATCATGGCGCGTCCTCATTTTGCGGTTGGAGTCACGGACCCCAGATATGGAGTATAGCTGTGGATATATTGAATAAGCAGTAGCGGACAGCCAACAGGGATGGTTCTCCAGCTTGGGGATTGGGCAATTTGCTAACAACTCCTCACCGTAAAAAATTACGAATTTACTAAACATTTCATAAGGCTTCGGACTTTTACTGATTCTTTGGTGCGCTGGCCCAGGATAGGGACAGGTGGCGGATGCTTATAAATGCGGTAATAAATCTTCGGGTTCCATAAAATGCGGGGAATTTCTTGACTAGGTGAGGAAGTGTTAGCTTCTCAAGAAGGATTCTGCTCCATGGAGTTACCTAGTTGGCAATATAAGTAAGGCGCCGGGATAGTATAGTCGGCATAGCGGCCCGCTACGGGCTGGACGGTTCACCGGAAGAAATTTTCTCTTCACACCTGTTCAGATCGTCCCTCGGCCCCAAACGGCCGCGTGTAAAATGGGTACCAGGTCTGTTACCCGGAAGTAAAGCAGCCGGGGCTGGAGTTGACCACCCACTCCCATCTAGCGCCGGGGTTAATAATGGGTTGTGTTATAACTCTGCTCTCCCGTCTGTGCCTCCAGTGGCATGTTAAGGGGTGACCTTTCCTTTAACATTATAAATAAGCGTAAAAATTGTATTCAAAAAAAATGTTAATTGCCGAGGTTTGAGGTTTTCACTGCGGTGACAATATAATTACAGTTGTCTGGAATATTGTGCCGTGTAGACGAGTAGAAATTTAATGGCATTTCGGAGTAACCTGCAGCTACCTTCAATATAAAAATTGTGGGTGGCAGGTTCCTTCTCAAAGTCGAAATTTTCTACCATATCAAATTGCGTCACAACTCCGTAAGATATTAATCTTCACGGTTTAACATAATTTTCAAAAATGATGATGATGATGATAATGATAATAATAAGAAGAAGAATGAGAACTTGTAACAGCAACCACAAAGTTATGGGAATCTAATTATTAATATGTCACCAACTAAATGCACTTCTTTATTTAAAGAACACTACAAGGCTTCTTTAAAAAGTTAGATAAAAACCCTACATATGTTTTGGCTTATTAATAAGCCATCCTCAGGGGGTGTCACAACTGCATTTAAAAACACATCCTTATATTAGTTCATTGTGTATGTATATAGTCACCACCATCACTTTTAACTACACTGTGACTTTTTATCGCATATTAGCACGAATAAAATACATTTATTAAAAGCACATCCTTGTGTTAGTCCACTATGTCACTTATTTTTCGTGAAAAGTCACTGTTTGTTTATATATTAAAGTAAATAAAATCGATGTTAAAATTGTAGATGCATTGGTATTATTGTTGCAGCAGAGAGCTTTTTCGTTGCATCAGTGGGTATATATGCTGGAGTAGCCCTGGTACTGTGTCTTCTGTAAGTTTTAATAAGGGAATTAAAAAGTATGAATTACTGGTTAACTATATATTATAAATTTTGGTAAATATTGAATGACATACCTTATGTTGGGTTTTCCGTTCCTGCAGTGTGCACACTGCAGGAACGGAAAACCCAACGGAAACCCAAATTCTTGTTAAGTGCATTTAGTTGGTGACATATTAATAATAATTAGTGAAAGATGCACGGTGAAATCAGAATAAAGTTTATAGGAATCTATTTATGTTATCTAGAAGTAAATATGAAATTTCCAGCAGTTACATTTCCCCCAGAAATTCGGTGCATCAAGGTAATTTTAAATAGCCTGAGGAAGTTTACAAATACTCCTCAAAAGCATTAATGGAAATTTGTTATACACCACTGACTTTCACGTAACGTTATTGTCGAAGCAATTTTAGTAGAGAAAAAATTATTTTCTTCTTCATATTATTAAGTATTTATAATCTCAATGGTTTGAATAATTTGCAGTATATCTCTCTGAGGTAGAATAAAGTCCACTACTTCAACAAATTCCTCTACTTGCCCTACAATGTAAATATCCCTTTACCATTTATACGGCAAAATATTTAAATCTCCAATAAATACTAAAGCTTGCTTGACCCTTTGAAGCACTTTACTGTCCAGTGTTCCCCGACATCTGAAAGATCATGGCCTCTCTGGTTTTCCTCAGGCTTCGCCCGCTTTCTTTTCTCACACGATTAGTATACTGCAATGAAGACTGATACGGAGCATGGATGCAATTATACTGGCAGAAGGAAACCTGTCCAGTAGCACTTTGTAGTACAGGTTTTTCGGACATTAATTCGGTTTTCGCCAGTCAGTATCGTCCTACGACGAAGTCTTCCTGCAAGTATGTAGGAATTATAATTCAATTTAAACCCCACAGAGAACAAAATGAGTTTCCTTTAGGAAGACCAACTGGTTAATTCTGTCAAGTGAAATTATCTGCATTTATTCCGAGGGTCTTTTAAAATACGTAAATACATTGTGTGGGCGTATTAGATTAATGTTTAGTCCTATGTACAGTAATGGTAACTACGCTCCGTGCATAATTAATTAAAAACCACATCATAGTTAACGTATAATGATATGGGAGCTCTGAGGAGGGAACCTGGAGGGAGGGCTCCTTTACTGGGGATACTGAAAGATACGTAAAACAAGGCTCTGGAAATATAGAGGCTCCGAAAGGGGAATCTGGAGGGGGTTCCTGTACTGGGGACTCCGAGAGACATGTAATAGAAGGCTCTGGAAACGGAGCATTTATTTTTATAGGGGCACCATAAGGGGAACCTAAAGGCATTTAGCAAGGGAAGGCTTGGCCAATATGTTTACAGGGCCGGAACCTGTACTTGTTATATTCTTCTGTTATGTATAACTTTGAGTGTTTGTGGCCTTATGTTGGGCCACAACACTCTAAGAAAGCATCTGCATGTGATGGACTTGCAATTATCTCACATGTAGGATTAGAAAAATTCATCCAAGGTTAATTCTGGCCTTTAGTAAGGCTGTAGGACTTGGATAAGGTTCTTTCCTACAGAGAAAATATTAGAGAATAAGGGGGCACAATGGGACTGTCATAGAAGGGCTTGTGTGCGTCGGGTCTTTAAGGGTTCGAAACCTTTATATATTCTATTGTAACGTATAATGGAATTAACTTACAACGGCAGTGTTTTGTGGATTGTTTTTTGCCGCTATCTGCAACTCATACTAAACAGGGTCAAACGGTGGACAGACACGGTGGCCAAGAAGAAAGTTTCCCATCTAAGTAAAGAAACTGATTTTCCGGTCGTTTATCCCGTGGCCTCGTCACTACAACCTATTACTGAAGCGGTATCTAGTTTCCATTGCATTCAGGAACTCACTGTATTACAGGAATCCCTCGAAATATCTGCCAGATTTAAAGGGAGTCGTCTTAAGCTCTTTTAATATGGAAGGCCAACGTCATGCGGAATGTTTTCTTCATTCATAGTTACTAAGTCCACAGGATACTTGTGGTTAGAACTGCTAAACAGTACGTGAGACACATGTCTGTGCTGTTTATTGGAACACACAGGCAGGTGGTTCTTTTCCAACGCTACATGGCAAAACACCTGTGGTAGACAATATCTTCTAACATCGGTAGCCGGGCACAAAACTCAAGCGGAACAGTCTGACTTTAAACGCAGAAGTAGTGTAGGCATTTTAAAAAGTCATTTGCCTCTACATTGTATAAATAGGCGATTTAGAGGTGAGAAGTTTTGCTTTGTTTGAGCGTCAGCAGCAGGAAGAATGTTTTTGTGTGTGATTCTCTTTAAACGTGAGGGACTTAAAGTACAGTTCATAAGATTTTATCGAAATAATATGCGGGTAAGTTAAGACGCCTAAGGCCCCGCATCAGGGGCATAAAGGTGAATACCTACACCGTATTTGTACGGACATGGAGTGCATGATATTTATGATTTGTAATCATTTGTGTTAATATATTTTACCGCATTTCACTTTACTCCTAAAATTTGAAGTGAATTTAAATAGTCACTAGTCCTTATATATTTTACGTATATCTATATAAAAATTCTTTATTACTAAATACGTGAGTTCATGTAAATGTTAACTTAATGGTAACAACCGGACTGCTGGTTTTTAATAAAGGTAACTGGATTATTTTAAGAGGCTGTTTAGAAAAGAACTGATTATTATGTGCACACTGAAAAGTGCCCGTGATATAAACTGCCACACAGTTATTCAGTTTACACTTTGGCCTAAAACGCATTACACAATTTCTTGAGGCAGCATTGCGTCCATTAAAATGCTGTCATTAATTTCTTTGCACTTACATGATATTTCTACATATAAGAAATTGTTCAACTTATCACTTTTTTTTACGTTGTGGGTCGTTCTGTTTAAAAATTGCGCTGTCAAACTAAGCTTTTAGCATTAACGTATGGATTATTACTGGAGTCCCGGCAAATATTCCTTCAAAAAGTAAATAAAAAGAAATAATTATAATATTAATTTACTTCTTTTGTGTTGACACGGTAGATGTAAGCTTATAATTTCTCGATAAACGTAAATAAATCCAAAGAATTCACACAAAATATCGACATTACTTCAATATATATGACTGTCTACATGCGTAAAAATACTATGATACTTTTAGGGCAAATAAATATTTTGAGTGCGAAAAGACTGATAGGTAAAAACGGTACGTTTCAGATAACTGCAATCATTATTATCTTCAATGCACATATTAAAGTTATCAAACACACTAGTTCGCTTCCAGGTGATGGTTAAAACTTCAGCAAGTTTATAACGCAAAAGGTCCTTGTTTATTGGCCAATACGCCAGTCGTCTAAAAAATATGTCTGGGAATAGAGCTCCTCTGTTCCGATTAAGTACATCCGTATTTCTAAAATGCATTCTTTGCCGTTTTCCAAGCTCTTTATTTTCGTTTGTGCAGATATAAATTTACTGTTGCTAAGCAAGTCAAACAGAAAATATCAAACAACAGAATCAGAGACACTTATATTTTGTTCCCAAATAAAGTCGTAGTTCGTAACGAAATCTATAATCTTGCCTAAAAATATAATTTTACCTTTATTTAAGGAAGTTTAAGGTTTGAGTATATAATTTTGTTGAGTACAGCGGCGCTTTATAATGAATTGAAATTAAAAGTCCTTAAACAACTCTCACTGCAGACAACCCAAATAAAAATATATTTGAAATCAGTCCCGAAATTTCAGAAGTAAAGCAAACAGAGAGTAACGACTTACCTTTATGCATTATTACACACACGGCATGCAAAATGCGCATTAAGATTGTCACAGGAGTCTTAATCACATTCAGACTTTCTCATATATTTGAGAGAGAATATTTGGGTTACATGTTTCAAACTTACAACGTATTCCAGCTTGTTCAGATTATCCGCTGATTGCATTATATTGACGCGATTTTTCCGTTTCCATCTCTAATGCTGTGTTAAAGAAGTTCTTCATTGCTTTTTCATTTATTTCCCACATTTACTTCCTCTATAACTCTAAAGTTCCAGTATTTAAAATTTTGCGTACTTTCAATATAAAACTCTAAGTCGACTACATTCAACAGATATAAATACTAAATCAAGGACTTATAAGCAATTCTAAGCAATCGGAATTCAGGAGGCACCTGGTACGTCCTACGCTGCATTAGCGTCCTTTACGTTCAACTTCATTACTTCCTGATTACGATTCCATTTTTGGGCCAATTTCCCTAACAGTCTGAGGAAAACACACAGAAGTTTCCATCTCCTCTTATGTCTCAACGAGATATCAACTAACTATCTTGCCTCCTCAGTTGGTCAAGAAATTAGCAGCATGTTATGAAACCCTGAGCTTCATTACTGCATTCACAAGAGCCCGCCACTTATCCCTGTCTTGAACCAGATCAATCCAATCCTTGCCCCCACTCCACTTCTTGAAAGTCCATTTTAATATTATCCTCTCATTTACGCCTAGGTCTTCCAAGTGGTCTCTTTCCCTCAGGTTTCCCCACCAAAACCCTGTAGGTACCTCTCCTCTTCGACATACGTGCTACATTCCCTGCTCAACTCGTTCTTTTTTTATTTGATCAACCGAATAATATTTGGTGAGTAGTAAAGATCTTAAAGCTTCTCCGTATGTAGTCTTCTCCATTTCCCTGTTACCTCGTTACTCTTAGGCCCAAATATCTTCCTCAATACCCTATTCTCGAACATCATCAGCCTATGTTCCTCCCTTAACCTGAGAGACCAAGTTTCACGCCCGTACAAAGAACAGGAATATTTATACAGGAAAACAAGATATTATGAAACTTTAGAATACATGACAGAGTCCTTTGGATGGTAGGTCAGTCTATCGCAAGGCCTCTATCGTTATAAGGAATAATTCAAGGCATTCTAGACAAATATCTGTAATATAATATTAAGTGAATAATATTAAATATCTGTACCTTAGGGACACAATCAAGTGCGTTCAGCGTAAGACTTAAATAGGGTTAACTTATATTAATGGGCTAATACAAAAGGAATTAGCAATATTTTAACCAATTTCAGTAACATAAATACGACTTACATAAACTAGGTAAGGTTCCTTTCAAAGTTACAGCGTCTAGAAACGCAGTGTAGATATATTTGATCTGAGGAATTTTAAAAACCTACTGTCCGAGATATCTGTGCGACCGTTGTAGGGGGCTTACTTTGCAGACCAACGAAACAATGTGGTTTCTATTTGACAATTTTTTATCATTTTATATTCTTTCCGGGCTAAATGTATTTAGTAAACAAGCTCCTGATAAGAGAATTAAGTGTCTTTCATGTGCCGATATTTTTTGTGCGAAGGAGCAAAATGTTTAGCGCGTGTCGATGCGCGTGGCAGCGTGTGCGTAGGATAATTGCTATGCTGTTGAGGTTCCTACAGCATTACGAAAAAAGCGGACCCTCTTTATACAGCCCGTCCACAAATAAGGCATTAAATGTCGGTGCGTCTCAAGCTGGTACCTGTCCTGTATTCGCGTCCCAGATAATAAGCTTCACAGTGGTATAGAGGTACAAGTAGCAAAACAAGGTCTTCTTTGGATGTGATCGGCAAGAAAATTGCCCCTGAAATTTTAAAAATGTAACTGTTGCGCGTATAGCCTTCTATATTTTTTTTTCCAATGGCTCGATAACCCATTGGGGCCCTAGGCCTCCTCGTTTTTCGAGGATTCACGATCACAATTTAGACACACCACACTCGGTAGGACTCCTCTGGACGAGGGACCAGCTCGTCGCAGAGACCTCTACCTGACAATACACAACACTCACAAGAGTCAGACATCCATGCCCCCGGTGGGATTCGAACCCACAATCTTTGTAAGACAGCGGCCGCAGACTTAAGCCTTAGATCTTCTATGTTTTAGGTAAGCGAAAATCTAATATTTTAATCTTCGTAATCAGTAGCATTAGAAGCTCTGATATACTAACGTAGAGATGGAATGAATAATTCACCGTGTACCTTCTAGTGTCGTCTCTTCATGTCTTCTTTAGTGCCTTTCTTAGTCGTCCCACACAGAATATAATATTTTAACTTACGTAAAAACCATTGTTTTCTTTCCGCCTGCTTTCCTTTTACAATCACAATAATCATTCTAAATTAAGCAGTTGAGATAGCTTCAGTAAATAAGCTTAAACTAAGTCCTTCCCTTATCAAATATAATTAAAAACTGCCAGATCTAACATGCCTACTGTTAGGCAAATAAATGGAAATTACAAGGCGTTTATTTTACTAATACTTTTATTCATTTGAAGACTAAAAGAAATGAGAGTACTTTTCTATCTAAAGCTTCAAAATTTCCGAAAGATCGTTGCATTGTCGAAGGTTCCTAGGCTTCGACCCTTTGTCCTTTTAGTAAGAGAAACGTGTAAATGAAGACGAGTATATAGCACTGGAAGAAAGACATTGACAGGAAAAACTGTATTACTCAGAGAAAACCCTATTTCAGTGCCACTTTTTCCACCACAAATCTCATATAGATTGGCTTGGGACCGAACCCAGGCCTCTGCCGTAAGAGGCCGGTGACTAAACACATGAGCCATGGCACGGCTTTGAAAACCAAAATTAATCTGTATTGGACGAAAAGTTTCAGGTCGTACGTCAAAGAAAACATTTTCCTTCCATTACAAGGACCAATCAGTGCAGGAAAATAAAGAGTGTGTTGCAAAAATCGTGAGGACTGCATAGGCTCAATTTTTGGACAAGTTGGAGACATTTTAATTTTACACAGCTTACAGACCACATCACTGTAAAGCCCATTTTGTTTCTCGAACTTTGAATTCATTCGAATTGAATGGCTCCTTGTACATAATATTTTATTTTAAAACGTTCCAGATAATGTATCTGTGTTAACGCATATATCCAAAACCTATCCCAATCGAATTCTAAGTTTTAATTTGTAAATTCTGTTTAATCAATTTACAATAATAAAAAGAGAAATGAGAATTGAATTGGCAGTGATTTGATGAGGTCACTACGCTCAGTATTCTCAAATCAAGTGATTGGCATCCAATTTATGAGTAATTACAAGAGAGCAGAATGTGTGCACTGGCCACGGCTCACTTCATAACATGGATTGCAGTTTTGCAGGTCAGTCCATTTAAAGGAATGTAATATACAAACTGGCCACATGGCTCAGTGGATATTTCAGTGCAGACCACACTGAAGTATGCGTCATAAATATGAACAGTTCAGGGTGTGCTTCGCCTTTTCTTTTTGCCTGTGGAGACTTTTAAACTTGGCCAGAATTTGGGCGTTAATACAAAACGTTTACAGCGTTCGGGACAGAATTTACTTTAGACGGCTGTCCTGATATTTGGTTACACGTTTCATGCATACAAATGAGGCAATTTTCGTACATAAAACAAGTAACAGTTTTAAGACATAGCTAAATGATATTTTATTACGAAATCGTGGCAATGAATAAGAGTGTGATTTTCAAAGTATGTTAAACTGGAGGCATTAGGCTAGATTTTCAGTATTTTTAGGTTATTAAAATCAACTAAAAGAGGCCATATTAGCATATGATGCTTATCAATACCTGCATTTATAATACATCTGTCAGGAAATGAGAATTACAACATCCCTTCGATAAGGTCTAACAATGGTTGAAAGAAAAGCGTGCTTCTAAATAATTAAAATGTAACCATTAATTTGAAACGTTATTAGGCTAACAAATAACTATCTATCTATCTACCCACCTACCTATCTATCTATTTATCTTTCCATCTATCTATCTATCTATCTACCTACCAATCTGTCTGTCTCTATCTATCTATCTATCTATCTATCTATCTTATCTACCTTATATATCTATCTATCTGTCTGTCTGTCTATCTATCTTTCATCTATCTACCTATCTACCTACCTACCTACCTACCTACCTATCTATCTATCTACCAATCTGTCTGTCTGCCTGTCTCTCTCTCTATCCATCTATCTATCATTTATCTATCATCTATCTATCTTATCTGTCTATCCTATCTGTCCGTCTGTTTATCTATCTATCTATCTACCTACCTATCTATCACTACATCTATCTATTTACCTATGTCCATAGAACAAAGTCCTTGTTGAAAAATTACCAGTTTTTCAGGCAGTAAAGTAATCCCATCACTTTATTTTCGCAGAAAGTTCATTGCTGCCTTTTAAACACGCCATGAACAGTCCATACTCTAACTAACTAAACTCCATGGAGCAGAGTCCTTCTTGAGAAGCTAACAGGTCGTCAGCTAGTCAAGAAATTCCCCGCGTTTTATGGAACCCGAAGGTTCGTTACCGCATTCACAAGAGCCCGCCACCTGTCCCTATCCTGAGCCATATCAATCCAGGCCATGCCATCCCATCCCACTTCTTGAAGATCCATTTTAATATTATCCTCCCATCTACGCCTGGGTCTTCCAAGTGGTCTCGTTCCCTCAGGTCTTCCCACCAAGATCCTGTATGCACCTCTCCCCTGCCCCATACGTGCTACATGCCCCGCCCACCTCATTCTTCTTGATTTGATCACCCGAATAATATTTGGTGATGAGTACAGATCATTAAGTTCCTCGTTATGTAGTCTTCTTCACTCCCCTGTTACCTCTTCCCTCTGAGGCCCAAATATCCTCATCAGCACCCTATTCTCGAACACCCTCAGCCTATGTTCCTCCCTCAGTGTGAGAGACCAAGTTTCACACCCACACAAAACAACAGGCAAAATTATAGTTCTGTATATATTAATCTTTGTATTTTGGATAGCAAACTGGAAGACAGGAGATTCTGCACACAGTCCATATTCTAAGCCAGATAAATCCAGTCCACGCCCAACCATTCTACTCTACCAGACTGTACCACAGCATATCACAGACAACAATAGTCTTCACTTCATTGGTTTTAACTTGATTTTATTTTATCACGTCACAATATTCCTGTTACAACGAATAAGTAAATTGACCTAAACTTACTTTATTTAATGAGTAGAATAAATTGTTTCAGAACTTTAGTACTGTTGCACGTTAACAAAGAAATAAAACTGTCAGCTGTGATCAGAAATGTAAACTTTTCAATCATCAGATTGCAGTTGAATGATGCGCAACATATTTAAGGTCCTAAAGAGCCATACGAGGTCTTTGTTTATTACAAGACCAGCTTACAGTAGTATCTAGCCCATCTTTGGAGCGGAAGACGCGCGCAGTTATTATCGCGAAAGGTACTTTACTCTTTCTCCGACTGTACGTTACATGCCATAGCCTCTGGACAGCCGGCACGCTAGACGAAAGTCAGCACATAAATTGAACGTCGTATTATGACGACTGTCTTGATTCAAAAGGCTCCGCTTGCCCTGGTGTTGAAGTCCTTACGTGTAATATTTTTATACACATCATAAACTCTTAATAATGTCCATTTCAGCAGTTTTTACAGTCTTCCCCTTCTTCAGTTGCATTTTTATGCGTGCAGGCACCAGGGAGTATATAAAGTGCAGTACAAGAACTGGTGCTGCACGTGAAATGTGGTGCTGCACGTGAAATGTGGTGCTGCACGTGAAATGTGGTGCTGCACGTGAAATGCGGTGCTGCACGTGAAATGTGCTGTTCTCACTGCGGTATCAACACGACGGCGTTGCAGGATGCCATCCCGTGCAGTTGGGTATGCAGTTATCAAAGTTTCTGGTTAAAAGGGAAAAGACAATGGAAAAAGAGGCAGTTCAAAGGCTTGTGCTTTAAGTAAAATTATTTTTAAAAGGGACGTAGCTAGGGCGGGGCCAGCGGTGCGGCCGCCCTGGGCGACAGACTGCATGGGACGACAAAACTGACGAAAAAATGAATAAGTTCAGGGCGTACATTATTTTCTACCAATAATTTACACATGTATTTACATCCTGTACTGGAAATCCACCCATATTGGTGTTAGGAAATTATGAGTTTCATGAAAACCCGTGCGGTACAAACCACACTTTACTTAAGGGCCTAAAAGCTTTTCTACCCATAATTCCCACACGCCTTCACCGATTATGGTCATAATTCATTATTGAAGATACACACAAGACGATGTCCAGCAGTTGCGAATTCAATGTAAATCCGAGCAGTGAAATCAGTTGTTTTACTTACGGGCTTAAAAGAATTTCTACCCGTAACATCCGTAATTCTTGACAGATATTTTTAAAATTCGGTATTGGTGATCCACATCTAATGTCTTTTAGGAAACATGCATTTTATTTCAGTTTCTGTTCCGGCATCTGCCTGGAGAAACTGAGGCAAATCACAAAACTAATGTCAAATAGACCGTCGCCGGGGCGAGATTCGAACAAAGGTCCCACCAAATAGAGCAGTGCTTCCCTCTCAACCACGACGTTGCGTAAAATCATGCGAATTTGACTTACGTGGCTTTATAGAATCCAGTCGCATTCTGCAGTAACAAATCCGCAATTTAAAAATTTATTGAAAGGCCGGGCACAAATGAACTGCTGAAAGAAAGCCTTATTCTAGAACACGAAGTGTTTATTTATCTCTATAGAAATGCTCTCATAATCGCATTGACTACTGACTTTGTTTAAGGGCTTGAAAATGAAGTAAGCACTCTTAAAATCTAATCACGTATTGGCGCTCTGTGCACCACATTATGTGGCCTCGTGTTGGTGCACTCTGCGCCGGAACATGTGGACTGATGTTGGTGTTCTGCGCCGGAATATGTGGACTGATATTGGCGCTCTGTGCACGAGAATATGCGGCCTCGTGTTGGTGCACTCTACGCCGGAACATGTGGGCTGATGTTGGCGCTCTGTGCACCAGAATGTGTGGCGCCATGTTGGTGCACTACGCTCCTGAATATGTGGGCTGTTGTTGGCGCTCTGTGCACCAGACTATGCGGCCTCATGTTGGTGCATTCTGCGCCGGAACATTTGGACTGCTGTTGGCGCTCTGCGCCGGAACATGTGGGCTGATGTTGGCGCTCTGTGTTCCAGATCACGTGTCTTACAAGGCGACCGTCATGCACGCTAAATTAGCATACTCCAGTATGTAATGTAAATAACTCTACTGTACATCAAGACATCCAAAAACAACCTTTAAACTGCTCTGAGTGTTCTAAATCTTGGGAAGGTTTGCCACGAATTTTTATTTTCCCTTCTGTTCTCTTAAAATAAAGATTAAATTATTTAGGGGTAAAACATATTCTGATGTTTAACACGGATATGTGAATTGGTACCTTACATTAAGGGGAGTATACAGCTTATGGGCTTTTGAGAGCAGAAGGCGGAGGAGAATTTTTGGACCTAAGCAAGAGGCAGTAACAGAAGCATGTAGGAAATTGCATACTCGTAATTTGGACTTGCATTGTGTGTAATCTTCAACATATGCAATTAGGAAGATAAAGACAATAAAAATTAAATAAGAGGGTATGCAACATGCATGAGACATGAGAAATGCATAATGAATTTTGTTCGGAAACCTGAAGGGAAGACACCGCGCAACTTGGGCCTAGGTCGTCTCATTGTTGAGGTTTATAAATCACACACAGTTAGATACACACACCCGGCAGGACTCCCCTGAACGAGTGATCAGCTCGTCGCAGAGGCCGCTACCTACACAAAAACAACAAATAAAAGAGGCGAATATCCATGCCCTCAGCGGGATTCGAACTAGCGATCTCAACAATCAAGCGCTCGCAGACTAATTTCAGAAGTAGATGTCAGAAATGTAGCCTAAATGAGCGGGTGTTGACCAGATTCCTCTGGGTCAAATTAGAGACATGCTGCAAAATCTTGTAAGCACAGGAATGAATCTTCTGTTACCAAAAACACGGGGGAACTCCTTGACTACCAGTTCTCAAGAAGGACTCCGCTTCCTACCTTATTTACCCACATTAATTAAATTTACATTTCAAACATCAGATAGCTATCAAACTCACTGTTACACTAAGAAATCAATTAGCAAATAATTCGCGATCACGCTCCAGTAAATCATATAGCCATCATTTGTATGTCGTAGTCACTCTGCTAAGGAGACTGGGCCAAAAACCCGGGCTGTGGAAACACGAAATCATATTGAACATACGGCACTAAATAGTAGGTTTGCAGTCTACCAGATTTTTTGAGCAGTTTATGAAGTAAAGTAAAAATCCTACCCTAACAACACACCCCTCAATCACCAACAGCAAAGATTAGTTTCTGTAGAGCAAAAACTACATGCAGAAAATTCATGGCAAGGCATTCGAAGTCAGTCTGTGTTTTATCACGCAACTACATCACAGTCAAGACAGGCTCATACGACCTGAAGCAAACTGCACATAACATCCATGTATGTCCACCGAAATTGTGTGTTAGTTCTAACAAAACGGTAATAGAAAGAGATTAGCACGGCTGTGGACCCTTATATAAAGGTGGTCTGGCACACGGTCCCAGGTTCATAACAATAGATGTTATTTACTGATAGTTTTACATGTATAGATACACAATTTTAATTAAATTTGATATTTGATGATTTTTCGAAAATCTGTCCAGAAAATTCAAGATTCATTAAGAATTCTGACAAGAATGAAGGGTACTTTACTTGAAGACCTAGGTGCACTGATGATATCTCGCTGATTTCTTCTTAGAATAAGAAATATGTCAGACAGAAGTTGTAGAGAAAATCAAAACACATTTTATGTTCAATAAATTTTTTTCTGCAAATTATGACGTGTGTGGGATAACGTGGACAATTATGGTAGATCCAGAGAGGCTATAGATGTCATTATAATACGGCACAGAAAAGATGCGATTTTTTTTACAGATCATACAGATTTATAATAGAAAACATGGAACCTGCTTAGCTTGCGAGCTAAATATTCTCCTGGTAACAAAGATCCACGAGCTATCATTGTTTAATAAACATTTCGAATACTTGAGAATATTAAAGACATCTGACAACGATATGAACATTAAACTTATATATTCACTTTACTGCATTTATTATAATGATGTTTTCATCATACCTTATTAAAAGAACCATGCTTCTATAATGTTAGTTTTAATTGAATTTGTGTATTACGAGATCAAAGAAAGTAGTTACATAATTTAATTTCATTGGGATGAGTAAATCAATACGCTTTAATACTCAAGTCTTCCAATTTGACATATTTAAAGATGAAATCCAATTATTTCGAAACACTGATTTCCAAACTCTTTTCTCAGAATTTTTATGCGAACAATAACTTTCCAGCTAGGAAATGATTTAAAGTTTTACCTTCGGCTCTGCAGAGTGCAGCAGATTCTTTCTTGCGCTGCTCCCCAGTCGCTGCGCGTCAAGAGAAACTTTTCCGCGTTTATTTTAATTGACTAAGTTATATGAAGCTACTTGTCAAACAAACCTAAGAAGAAATCAATAAGGAAGAGCAAATGGAATGCCACATCAGCAGTAAAGAACGTCACAAATATATATATATAGACAAGAGGGGGAAATAAAGGAAAAATGTGGAAGATGTTTATATTTGGGCCGAAGTGGCGTAAGGTTTGTCCCGTCAATATATACAGTGTGGCTGCTATGTGGAGAAGACTTAAGCCAGAGATAAGAAAAGATCTGTGTTTAACTTTGTATATTTTTCTTATGTCTGTGTGTGAGCTGAAATTCTGACATTGCGCTATCACACTGCACACCACGCCGGCGGCAGACCAAAGCAGGCGACAGCCCACGTTTGTGTATCTTGTGGGTTGCCAGGATACAGTCTAGGAAGACTCTGACTGGAATTTGTCGGAGGATTCACACGGAGTGAGCTTTTATCCCATTTACTTAAAGGAAAATATATCGTTTCAATAAATTTTCCTCTTTGATGGAATTCTGTTAATGTATCTGGATTTTACCTACGTAGCGCATAAAACAATAATGTATCCATCCTGATTTAAATGAAAATTTTCCAATGCATGTGCAAATTTGCAATAAGGTTAACAAGGGCAATGTTACATATAACAGCTGCCTGACCATAATAACTGTAAGGTGTAAGAACTTTGGTTCGGTATAAGCATATACTGGGCTTACAGGGGCATAGTGAAACACAAGAATGACCAAATGCAGACGATTTAAAGTATTCCCTATACACGTCACAAGGAGTGGAGGTATAGCTCCATTAGTATTGGCTTCGGCACTAGAATGAGGAGAGTAATCATCCTCGCCTTCAGGTACACTCTGAATAGCAGGCCGGGTGGACCCTAGGGCCGTCTGGACGTTGTGTAGAAGAGATAAATCTCTTATCCCTGCCGGTATTCGAATCGCGGGTAGTCCAGCCCGTAGCCTAGTCACTATACTGAATACGCTTTCCGACATTAATGTTTTCTCCAAAACGTTAGTTTATTACCAGCCTATTCAGGGTTCAGTTGAACGTCGGCAATGTCTAGCAATATATAATGTACCTCGTGGGTGGTTATCTAAAGTGGATTTTGGTAACATCGCTCTGTAAATCCTTTTAAATTTACGTCTGTGTAAATCAATTTTGGTGTTTCATGGTACATTACTACAGCAACAGAAGGATGTTTCAACTCTATGATACTGTATTCAGATCCTAAACTACTTTTTCACTCAATTGCCCGGAAACAGACTGGGGTATTTTTTTCTCCTTAATTATTGTTATAGACTAAAAATTAGGAGGGCGGCTGGGATACCGTAGTCGGTATAGCAACTTGCTACGGACAGGACAGTCCGGGGATCGAAGCCACGTGGGGGCAAAATTTTCCATGCCCGTCCAGAACGGCCCCGGGTCCCACCCAGCCTTCTGCAAAATAGGTATTGGGTCTTTCCCGGGGGTAAAGCGGCCGGATTGTTTTGCTGACCACCCACCCCATCTAGGACCGATGTTGTGAATAAGTTGGAGCGATAACTCCGCCTTCCTTCTGTGCCTGCACAGGCATGTCATAGGGTGAACTTTACCTTTACAAATTAGGAACCTCTTCACTATATAATTTTCTACAGTTCCCTGCTACTTCCTCCTTCTTGTATCCAAATATTCTCCTCAGCACACTGTTCTTGAACACTCTCAATCTACGTCATTTCCTTTGGGTGACAGGCATAATGTCTTTGACAGTGACAGAAACAAACCAATCCTAGGCGCAGAGAATCAAATCTTGTGTTGGCAAGTCACAACGGCTTATATCTGCGTATGTACACCACTCATATATCTACGTATGTACACCACTCATATATCTACGTATGTACACCACTCATATATCTACGTATGTACACCACTCATATATCTACGTATGTACACCACTCATATATCTACGTATGTACACCACTCATATATCTACGTATGTACACCACTCATATATCTACGTATGTACACCACTCATATATATCTACGTATGTACACCACTCATATATCCACGAATGTACACCATTCATATATCCACGAATGTACACCACTCATATATCCACGAATGTACACCACTCATATATCTACGTATGTACACCACTCATATATCTACGTATGTACACCACTCATATATGTATGCTTGAGTGCAGTCGAAGTCATCCGTTAATATACAAAGTTATCTTTTTCTATATGCAGGTGTTCTAGATTTAGTGCTGATTTTTACGTTGGTCTCTATTTTTCGACTATATTCAGTTGAATTATGTTCAATATTCGCGTGGTGTTGTAAGTAAAAATATTAATTAACTCAGTTTACTAAAATTCCAACAAAAACATACCTATTATTAATTACTTTTAATTGGATTGTATTGTACTCTATTGTATCGTAAACATTCTAACAATAATCTCTGAAATTAAAAACTCCTGGAAAAGCCATATCCTATTTTCACGTGACAGTATAATTTAATATGCCTGACCTGAAGCTTTTACTGTCGTGTACACATAATCATTCCACTACCCCACACCCAATTTCTTTAAATAAATGTACAATTGTTTGTAGAAATCCTACAAGACAATCTAAGAAACAATGAAGTGATTCATAAGAAAGAGGCCATAACAGAGTGAAGGGTCAATGACTTGGAAAACATAATTATTTTTGCCATTTAACCATCCATTCTGAAATGATCATCAAATAAATCCAATATTTGTGGTAGTTAAATTACGTGATACATGGTAATTTCATTGGCCCGCAATGTAACTGTGAATAATGCACTATATTGTGCGAAATGTATGTAATTCATATTCGATACGATGAAAATTTCATACATAAATGAACACACGATCCACACTGACCGATAGTGCAGATCAATACTGCAGACTCACAACTGGTTGTCCTGCATATTGGCGGCAGGCAAGATATTAATTAAAGAAATGGAATATTCAGTGTCATTTTCAAGCGCAGACACGGTAAATATCTTTTAGTACATTTATCTTCGCCGATCCCAGTGGCCGCACGGTCTAAGGCGTGTGCCTGCGGCCGCTCGCTTACTGGGACTGTTGGTTCGAATTCCGCTGGAGGCATGGATGTCTGTCTTGTGTGAGTGTTGTGTGTTGTCAGGTAGAGTTCTCTGCGACGGGCCGATAACTTGTCCAGAGAAGTCCTATCGAGTGTTAAGTGTCTGAGTGTGATCAAGGAAACTCACAGAGGAAGTCAAGGCCCACTAGCGCTGTCGAACCTTGAAAAAAAAACATTTATCTTCAGGTAAAATTAAATTGTGCATAAAGAAATATCACTTTATCAGAGAGTTGTGTTCACATTGATAAATATGGCACGCTAGTAATTAGGTCCATAATAAATATTGTGCGACTTCCGACTCTCGACTTCGGCATATTTACCCTTTTATCATTTTACCATTTTATCCTGTTTAGTCACACAACTGACTTCGCTGCTTCGTAATCACGTTTTCAAGCTCGGATTGTGCGTTCTAATCCCTTTCAGTTCATTGATTCCTTTCGCTAGGCTTGTTGTGATTCATGTTGAGAGCCTGTTTAAATTCCTCTCTCGGCTTCTCTGACTGGTCGCCTATCTGTACGTACAAACATCTGAAAAATGGCTGAACGGATTTTTATAAAGAGATTGGTATTAGGGAATTTTCGGAAAAAATGTTAGCCATTTCGATTTTAAGTTACATAGAGTATTTTAATTGGCCACTGTTCACAAAGACCTAACATGTGTTTCTGTGTGCTTGAAAGCTTCCAGCCCTAGCCGGCATATGAAAGAACGCATCAATGTTTCGCGCGCAAGCGCAGTTCCTCTCAGGCTGTATTGTAGCGCTGTTGCTGGGGGGGGGGGGGGCTGGGACATCAACAATGATTTACATTACCACATTCGTAGGAGAGCAAATCCTGCATAATATGGTCAGGAAACATGTTTACAATTTTGGAGAATTTATTTACAATTTTACTAAGACCAACTGATATGTACATGTAATGCTGTCCCACTACATTTGCATGTAATCTGCGCCACAGGTGAGGCATTTATCACGTAAGAGACGAACGGTTTCTATTTTCTGTTGACAGGGGTGTATGTCCTTTAAATTTGTGGCCGTCAAATTTTGCTTCATCGCTGGAAACAGATAACCTCTCGGCGTCACACCGGAGATGTATGCAGGATGTCTCGGCGTCATTTCGGAGCTGTATGCAGAATGTCTCGGCGTCATATCGGAGCTGTATGCAGGATGTCCCAGGGCTCGTTTTGAGGTTTCTTATTTACGAAATTACCGCTATGTAGACTTTTCTGAATAACCTTCGTAGTTTCGCTAAGCGTACACTGGCTAATTTGTTTTATTACCGTTGCCTTTCGATAGGAGAGGTCTTGCGGCTGGTTAATCTCCCATAGCAAGTATTCTACTGGCCTAAGTGTCCAACTCCGTAACGCATGGTTCAACAGAGCTTTGGTTCCGCGGCCTCTCCGTAAAGCTAAATTTATAGTGCTGTCAAGCAATTCATCGTATTCTGGATATCCCCATTCGGATCGGGGACGGATGTTTTCCTTACTCTCTACAGTCCCTCCAGGGAAATGTCAGAAAAATCTATCATATTAGGCTACAATTGCTTCTTCCCACACCAATCTCAATTAATTATCGGCAACTACATTATTATTCGGCATTTACAGTCTGTGGTATCGTCACAGTCATTAACAGGAGAGGAAATGTAGGTATAATGTAACAATGAGGCACGTTAGGGAAAACGTTTTGACGTGGAAAAATAATAAGCATTACATATTCGGAGTGTGTTTGTAGCCTTAGTTATCCAGCATGCAAAGCGCTTGCACCTTATTATATTGTCATCTGTGGCTTCTCTGGCTCTACCATATTTCCCACATTATCTAAAAAAAACGGGCCTATTTGCTTAAAGAATGTTACTGAAAATAAAATACTGTCTTGATATTCTCCAAAATTTTGTCTGAAACACTTCTCATTCTAATAAGAATACAGCGAGATATTATAAATTTACATAGGTCTTCGTGTAAAGTACTCACTATTCTTGTGAGATTTTGATGAAACTTCAATTCTGTCGATAGACTTTCGAAAAATACTTAAATACCAGGTTTAATGAAAATCCGTCTACTGGGAGCAGATTTGTTCCATGCGGACCGACAGACGGACACACGGACAGACAGAAAGACAGACATGACAAAGCTAATAGTCGCTTTTCGTAATTTTGCGAACACGCCTAAAATCTGTAAATAAAGACGTTAAACTAAATTCCGAAAGAGTGGTGAAGAACACTTGGGGTTTTAGTAGATGTGACCTATAGGTTGTGGTCTTCTGGTAATCTCGTACATTTCGATGCAACATTCTGCCTCTATCTGCAACCCTGAAGATGGAGGCAGATCCTTCCTCCGCTACACTAGTAGGTACCTACAAGACGACACACTGTCGTAAACCAGAGTACCACAATTCGAACTACATCGAGAACTCATAATAGGCCTGGATAAACAAAATTCCGCAGCATCTTCAATAAGGAACGATGAGATGGACGCCTCAGACGGAAGAACAGTATTGACAGTCCACATCCTCCAAGAACTCTAACGAGTTGGGACACGACATGTCGTTAGCAGGCCTCTCTGCCTGGCGGCCTTCAAACAGACTGCTCTTATATTTCCAGCCATTCCCTTCTGTACTTTGTTTTATATATTATTGCGAGCAAAGGAACAGAAGAAAATATGGAAGTGAGAAGTGAAAAATAACATCCCAGAAATGGTTATATCCTGAAAATGTGGTCTCTCCGTGAGGAAATTGTTTAAAATATAAGAAAACTTGCAGTTCTTTGTTCATCCTCATTAACCTGTGCCTCATTATCAGGTCAGCTGATAAGACATAAAGCAAACTTTAAATGCAGGTAATGCCGCTAGTTGTCTCCAGTTTTGAACACACCGGGTATACTGACTTAGTTATTTCTTCGTTTTCCTCAGTCTCTCCAGAAGAACCCGGGACAATAAGACAAACTACGCCACCTCGCTCCGTTCTATATCCCCGATATTTAATTATCCACTAATGTACTTATAATTTTGTGTTACTGAATTCTGAACTACCGATACTACAATTAAATAAACCATAAATAATACATAAACAAAAAATATTTTAATTTCATTGAGTCAGTGCTGTAGGTCTTGCACAAGCTGGTACCTTCAAAATACAAAATTTAAAGACCATTTAGTCCTACATAAATTAACATTTTATATATAAGCGAAAAAGTGAGGTAGTAAAACTACCATGGGTTTAATTGATAAAGTATCGTGGTTCGAATCCGGACGGTGCATATGCTGTAGTGATTGATTCTCTGTCATTCAAAGTCACTTCATGAATAAACCCCACAAAAGGTCAGAACCACGGCCCTCCAAATCCTTATTCGTATCTAACCACCGTTTATTAGCTTCTCCATAGATAATTTGACCTTTTGTTATGCCTGCCGAAGAAACAGAGTAAAATTAGGCATCAAGTGAACGCCTCCTTATTTTTGACTTAGCATTTAAAGTAGTAATAATCTAATTCCTTAGCGCTATAACATTTCCAGAAATTCGCATTGACGTTAGTATCGATCAAAAACGCTCTTCACAGCTGACCGTACGTGACGTCAATAGATATGGCGTTCGTAATAAGTTTGGTGTAAAACTGTCAGCCGTAATAATGCATAATATATTATCTGAGGCAAAACATTCATACCATCTTGATCAGACAAATGTAGTACGACGACATAAAAATCCCATGCAAAACCAGCCATCAGATGGCGAAATCAACATATATTTCTACGAAAATGTATGCGAATTTTACCAAACATATCCTAAACTTAGAGTGTTTTTCTGCTTACGCATGCTTACATGCATACACAACATATTTCTGTGCGTCATATTGTACAGAAATGTTCAACTTTATTTTATACCTTAAAATAACAGCATTGACATAAAATACAAAACATTAACACACTTTAGCCCTTTTATGTAAGAAACTGGTCTTAGCAATATTTAAAAATTCAGTTTTTGACTCGCAGAAACCAAGCTGCACCTCCTTTACACAAGACGAACTGCTAAATCCTGTTAATAAAAATTCTGCATTCCGATAATTAAAAGGAAATTCATAAACTCAGTGGAAAAAAGCAAAGATTATCAATGTTAATGCAAGTACTTCATATTGCGGCCACTGTGTTTTGAAAGGTTAAAAGCACTACAGTTCTTTCGTTAAACTGTATGAAATACTACCATGCTCGTATCTGATCCACTTAAATTTGCCCTTGATACTAGAAGCGTTTCCTCACATACATGAATTCTGGTCCCAGTATCATATACAAGCTATTTTAAGGTAATGAATCTGATAGGGTAAATTCACGAATGGCATCAAATTTCGTGTCACATCTGTGTCGACGTTTTCTTGTAATCCAACTGCTCTTAGAGGACGTGGCATTAAAAACGTGCAACGTGTAATAAAGTGATGGTGCAGGGGACATTGCACTAACGTGACTCTTCAGCAAAGTACCGTCCCTGCTTTCTGCTTCACAGTGAATATGCTTGAAGTTCAGAACGAATGTAACTGGACTACAAAACTGTCATATTCGGTCCAATGAAGTTCATGGTAACAATACAGAATGTGACATTAGTAGAACGTAATAGAGCAAGCAGTTTCAAAAGCTGTATCTAACAATAATAAGCTTAAGATAAGAGAGAGTACGTATAACGTAATACTGAGGCGCGTTTTTGTAACCATTGTTGCCGTGGAAAAGCACTAGGTATTACATATTCTGAGTGTGTGTTTGTAGCCTTAGTTATCGAGCATGCGAAGCGCATGCACCGTATTATAGTGTAATCTGTGGCCTGTCCGGCTGTACCAGATTTTTCCCCATTATCTTTTAGCCGGCACTATTTTCGGAAAAAATTTATTGAACATAAAATGTGTGTTTTGAATTTCTATACTACTTGTGTCTGAAACAGTTCTCATTCTAAGAAGAATTCAGCGAGATTTTGTCCTAAATGTACACAGGTCCTCGCGTAAAGTACTCGTAATTCTTGTCAGATTTTAATGAATCTTGAATATTCTCGACACAGTTTCGAAATATAATCAAATATCAAATTACATGAAAATCCGTCTAGTGAGAGCCGAGTTGTTCCATATGGACGGACAGACGGACAGACATGACAAATCTAGTGGTAGTTTTCGCAAGTCTGCAGACGCGCCTAACAACAACAACACAACAACAATCAAATATATTTTTAGTCTGTAATCAAAGTAAAGAATAATACTATATTTTGTTTTGTTTTTGGTCTCCCGGCATGGTATGTCCATGGCGCAACCAGGTTATGCCTCTATGAACACTAGTACAGAATGAAGAGAAAACGATCACCGAAATGAGCTTATTATACTTTAAAAGGGTTGAGGATGGATGGATAATGACATCACAGAAGCAGGCGGCTTCATGCATGTTGTTCGTATTCTGTATTATTACATTTAGCACAGACATAAACCCACGCAGCAATGCATGTTTATTAACCACGAACAGTTTTCAAATGGCTTAACTCACACACTAGCCTTAAGTTTTACAACGGCTGAATTAGATAGATCCAAATCGTCCAAAACTTCAGACGTCCAAGAGTGTAAAGTAATTAATTACCATAAAAACAAAATTACAATAGATGCCATCTGCGCTCTTCTGGAATATTACGCAGCGTTGGGTTGTAGTTCTGTACCGACGTTTCGGGACAACCTATCGGTCCCATCTTCAAGTGTCAAGAAGGGCCCATCTAGCCTCCTACTCAGCAGGTAAGGGGGCGCTTTACACGGGCGTAGAGGGCCCCTGGTCGTGAAGTTGACCACTCACGCTATCTGGTGCCAAAGTTACGAAAGAGTGAAGCTTTCACTTCCAATCCCCCACATATTTTCATGGCTTGCAAAGGGACAGCTACATTTAACGATGCTGTCCGTTACACAGATATAGTATAGCATACAAGCCTATTGAGAAGAGACGTGTAGCAAAATAGAAGAAAAATGGCAATAAACTGTAAGAAGTAATAGGCCTAATATCGGGAAGATCACATATAGTTTCATCATAGTGAGTATGATTTTACTGAATAAAATAACTGCAGGTTTAACCACATGACTTAATATGAATAAAAAATACTTCATACTAAGTCGAAATGTAATGAATTAATCAACACACTCTAATGACGATAAATCATAGCAAGTAGAAATATGCTGTGTGACGTCATATATCTTAATAAACGACATATCATAACAGGTAGAATTGCAATTAGTGAGGCCAAACGCAACACTGAACTACCTCTATGGCGCAGGATCTCTCTTAAAAAATTCGTGGATTCTCAGCTGGTCAACAAATTCCATGTATTTTATTGAACATGTAGGTATATTACCGACTTGAGAAGGGTCAGTTACTGGGTCCCTATCCAGAACCATATGAATCTAGTCTCCATCCTGCCATTCTATTGCCTTTAAGAACCGCTTCAATATTATACTCCTATCTATGCTCAAGTTTTCCATGTGGTCTCTTTCCTTCAGGTATCCACACCAAATTCCTACAGGCATATTCTTTCTCATGTACACCACATGCCCAGTCCACTTCATCCTCCTTGAACTGCTCATCCTAAGAATATGCAGTGGCCGGTACAACATACAATGAAGCAACACATTATGCAATACTTCGCTGGCTCCTGTTACTTCCTGCCTCATACATCCCAATAATCTCCTCAGCACCCGGTATTCAAACATTCTTTGTTTATGTGTCTCCCCAAAGGTCCGAGATCATATTTTAAATATAAGACAGAAGAAGTAAGGTGGAAGTGGAGAAAGTTACACAACAACAAATTTCAATTTGTTGCCTCTTTTTCATATGGCATGATCCTGCTCACTCTTTTGTATATTTTAACAGCACTGCGACGAAGATACTCAAATTATGGACACTTCTGTTGCGTTAAAGACGTCTAGGATCGAAGATTGTAGAGCACTCTCACGTCTGTTGATGTTGGCGTTAGAATCGACCGCAGCCACCAGATGGGAGACTCAACAGAAACACAGACCACGCACAGAAGCACGTGTTTTAAATGACACTCCCTAGATGGCAGACAATACAGCATCTGCTGGAGGATCAATACTGAGTATATGCTCTGTTACAAAATTCAACAGACGTCGCTAGGTACACAATCGTATATATTAAAAGGCGATTTCTATTTTTTATTAATTACATGTCAACATTCAATACGAAAATCATGAAAACGCCGTAAATGAAGAGTAATATTGAAAGGTTAATTTTAAGATTAAAAACAGAAATAAAGAAACAAGGTCACCAAAGTGCACAGCCTGTCACAGATAATCAGGTTTCTTACCTGTAAGGTCATTACATATCCCGTTAAATTAGGAGTGAATACAATGTTTGGAATGTTTTAAGTTTATGCTAATTATTAGGCATTTAATGATACTGACAAATGTGTTATGGTATCGCATATTGAATATTCAAATTGTCCACTTTGTCTAAAATTCAATTTGGTGAACATGTTTACAACTTTCGTAAGAAACTACATTCCAAAATTGACAAATCAAAGTTCCATTATCTGATGTGTAGATTCTACTTAGACCCACAGGCTGCTCTGAGCTGTTCTAACAGGCCTTCATTTTTACGAATTGCGGCTAAAGCATTTATTTTTTTTCCAATGGCTCGACAGCCCCTTGGGGGCCTAGGCCGCCTCGTTGTTCGAGGCTTCACGATCACACACATTAGACACACCACACTCGGTAGGACTCCTCTGGACGAGGGACCAGCTCGTCGCAGAGACCTCTACCTGACAACACACAACACTCACAAGAGACAGACATCCATGCCCCAGGCGGGATTCGAACCCACAATCCCAGTAAGCAAGCGGCCGTAGACCCACGCCTTAGACAAGGCGGCCACTGGGATCAGCAAAGCATTTATAGAGAAGAAAAATAATTAACACACAACTGAATATTCATCAGCATTCATGGTCTCCTAAATCAGTGTAATGACTTCATCTACATCTCATAAACATGACAGTTCTTATGCGAAGAGCAGTGACGTGCCTGCTTCCGACCAGCCAATACGGCTTATGTTTTTACGATCTAACTAACTAACTAACTCCATGGAGCAGAGTCCTTCTTGAGAAGCTAACAGGTCGTCGGCTAGTCAAGAAATTCCCCGCATTTTATAGAACCCGAAGGTTCATTACCGCACTCACAAGAGCCCTCCACCTGTCCCTATCCTGAGCCATATCAATCCAGTCCATGCCCCCCATCCCACTTCTTGAAGATCCATTTTAATATTATCCTCCCATCTACGCCTGGGTCTTCCAAGTGGTCTCCTATGTTTTTACGATCACATTTAAAAATTCTGTATAATTATAAATTAGTAAACTGAATTCAATTAAATTGTCGTCTCCTAGGTTGCGACACCGTACGATGTACTAGGTTAATAGCAACTTCCATGTGTATATGCTTCCCCCTTCTTCAAAGCCGACTCTTTGCAGGTTAGAACAAAACAGATACATTCAGAAGACCAAGACAATGAGTCTTTAACTTACTGGATATTTCATTTACCAGATCTTTACAAAACAAATCCTCCTCTCGTTGGTAAATTTAGTACCGATGCCCTATACTGTTATCCCTTAACAAGTGGCTAAGCCCTTATTTTGTCTGGACAGTAAATATTCATCACACATTTTCACATTTACCATAAACCTCGAAACATAAAGTGTACAGTTTTAAAACAAATCATATAACTGTGAAGCTCTTTTAGTGCGGTGCAAATATTAATAAGTTATGCCACGGTGTAAATTTTGCGACCCGAGAAGAGCTTGAACAAAAAACTGATTTTTTTTCAAAAGAACTACAAACAAAATAATTAGGAGTCCACTCTAAAAGGTGCAATGTATACAAAATACTCAAATTTTCTATGTTTTTATTCCATTTGACCAAATCATCGGGTAAATTCCTCCTGTTTAAAGTTTAGTCAGGGTAATGTCGATCATTTGTTACAAGCGTATTCTTCATGCTTTGAAGTTCATACTGACACAGTTAATTGTCATAACAACACCCAAACTGTAGCAGTGAACATCTCTGTTTCGTTCTTGTTGATAAAAGAAAAAATTTCTTTTTGTCCAGGTAAAATGTATTGTCACCTCATTTAACACAACCCACCATTTTCAGTTCAGTTGGCCTTGTGTACACAGGCAATATGAGCTTTACGGTAAATAATAAAGCTGCTGTCTTTTTGTGTCTGACGCCGTGTAGTGTGGCAAACAGACATCAACATTACAGACGAAACTGAAGTCTCAATCTTTTATCCCGAAAAACACCACGTTTCAAAGGAACCTGCTGCCTCCATCTTCTACCTTGAAGATGGGCGCAGCAGGCTTCACCGAGACTTCACTAAGTTTCTACAAGAATGCACGGCGTCCGAAATTTTGAAGTTAAAATGTATTTTACCTGACGGGCAATTAAGGCAAAAATACACATTCTACATTCAAAACATTTTATGCTTATTTCTATGTACTTGATCATAATTACTTAACAATATGGCGCTACATACTGCAGACTGAAATTGGTTTCGGCATGAGGTAATAATAAATGACGTGGGTTTCGTGTGGTGACGTCACGTTCCTGTGCGTTTATAAATTTTCTCTTGCTACATACATGATGAATAATTGAGGAAAACAAACACGCACAATCGTAGTATTTAACCTGCACTGCTTACATTTAGGAACATGAAACTTGATACGTAGGCAGAGTATGAATATACCCATAAACTGTTGACGGAGCATTGTTTGTAAGTCAGAAATCACAAAACGTTTCCTCGGGCTGAAATTTTGGGGTTGTATATGACCAATATATTAACAAAAACAAAATCAACACATAAACCAAGTTTTTCAAAAAAATATAACAACAGACCCTAATAATATTTACAACATTCTACAATGTACGTACGTACAAACTGTGAACAACAAAGTGTGACCCCAGTTCATTAAATGGTATGAGCATCCGACAAAAGTCCAGGATGCAAGGATTCGGAAGCGCCTCAATGTTACGTTACACACACCTTTCCTATCTTGCAATAATTAATAATTCAAAGTGATGTCACTCTATAATTCACTGGCTTTGGGCTTCAAGTTGCTGAATGTGGAATGTTGTTTAGCGTGAAGTCTAAACTTTCAAAATATTTACAGGAATATTGTCACTTTTGGTAAGTCCGCTGTCATATTCATCATCACCATCTCATTTAGCTACAGTGTCAGCTCGTGCTAATAATCCAACACGTGTGATAAATATCAGCACGCACATTTCATCAGTGACATGCTACAGCGAGCTGCTAGCCGAGAGACTCCATCCACTCCGCCAGCTACTTATTAATTAAATCTACTCATAAATAATCACTGCGCCTGCCTCTCTGCTCTCATCACGGTGTAATAATTACTTGCCATGTTTCCTTAAATACATTCATCATATTTTATGATTAACTGTAGGTTAGAGCATTTATTAAAGAGAACATGTCGGAATAGAAAGACTGCACTTACCTAAGCATATGGCAAGTCAACCACCGGTATATTAGGTTCAATAATAATGAGAATATTCCTAGCAATAATGAAATCTGCCTGGGTAGGTTATTCTACAGAGTGAACCAGAAATATCGCCTCATAACTTGAAGGAAACTTACGCACTCAGTGCAGGCGAACCATGCAGCGCAAAATCTAGAAACACATGCCTAAGTAACGCAGAATTTGACCATTCTGCGTGCTGTGTCCTTTTATATACGTGTTAAAGCGATGTGTATACACAATGTCGCACAAAATATCGGGAGCTCAAATTCATATATTTCAAACAATACTGAGATTATTATTTGTATATCTCTACCATTATATCATAAGCAGTGCATAAAGGGCTCTACAATTATATCGCATGAAACGCATAAAGAGCTCTACAAATGTATAATATGCAGTTCATAAAGGGCCCTACAAGTGTATCATATGCAGTTCATAAAAGGCCCTACAAATGTATAATATGCAGTTCATAATGGGCCCTACAAGTGTATCATATGCAGTTCATAAAAGGCCCTACAACTGTATAATATGCAGTTCATAAAAGGGTCTACAAATGTATAATATGCAGTTCATAAAGGGCCCTACAAGTGTATCATATGCAGTTCATAAAAGGCCCTACAACTGTATAATATGCAGTTCATAAAAGGCTCTACAAATATATCACATGCAGTCATAAAAGTCTCTACAAGTGTATCATTTGCAGTTTACAAAGGGCTCTACAATTATACTATTTGGATCAGATAGCGGTAAAGATAATATCGTAATTAATATAGTCCACGCAGATTTTTCATATGTGTTTGGTGGCTATCCAAAAATACAAAGATTAAGATATACAGAACTATAATTTTGCCTGTTGTTTTGTATGGGTGTGAAACTTGGTCTCTCACACTGAGGGAGGAACATAGGCTGAGGGTGTTCGAGAATAGGGTGCTGAGGAGGATATTTGGGCCTAAGAGGGACGAGGTAACAGGGGAGTGGTGAAGACTACATAACGAGGAACTTAATGATCTGTACTCATCATCAACTATTATTCGGGTGATCAAATCAAGAAGAATGAGGTGGGCGGGGCATGTAGCACGTATGTGTGAGGGGAGAGGTGCATACAGGATTTTGGTGGGGAGACCTGAGGGAACGAGACCACTTGGAAGACCCAGGCGTAGATTGGAGGATAATATTAAAATGTATCTGCAAGAAGTGGGATGGGGGGCATGGACTGGATTGATATGGCTCAGGATAGGGACAGGTGGCGGGCTCTTGTGAGCGCGGTAATGAACCTTCGGGTTCCATAAAACGCGGGGAATTTCTTGACTAGCTGAGGAGCTGTTAGCTTCTCAAGAAGGACTCTGCTCCATGGAGTTTAGTTAGTTTGGTAACTGAAAAAGATGAATAAAAGTATTGAGACATAAGTACGATATTCTGAGGGACAACAGATGCATGTTATGGAAGTGTGTTTTGATCTTATGTCTTTAGTTTTAATTTCATGTCTTTGCGCCTGAGAACAACTTGTCACAGTTACTCACTAAAAATAAATTATAATTTCCGTCAAAGAGAACAATGTTATTATATTTAATTTAATAACGTATAATACATGTTTCGGTCATATTTTGACCATTTTCAGGCATTAGTAGACGTTATCTAAAATCAAAATGGACATGCGTTAAAAATATATTTTTGCAATTTGTGAGATCATACGAATATTACAAATGGCATTATAAAGTAGCATTGCTACGTTATAATGATACATTATGCAATTAAATATAATATAATTTTTGTGTTTGACAGAAATTTATAATTTGTCAGTTAATTATAACACAACGGGATGAATTCCATCAAAACAATTTTTCAGGTCGCTTACAGTTAAATGAAAGCATCAGCAGAAGATGCAAATGCATCTAAGCTCAAAATTGATTTCATGATTATTGTAACATAAGTTTTGCAAAAAAAAAAATAGTGAAATTTGTTTCGAGTGATACTGTGATGCTGTAAGTTACACGGAAGACGCCCGGTTCCAATTTTGGCCAAGACACACAATGTCCAAAATTTTTGTTGTCTTCTTTGGCCATTCAAGGCAAATAAAGAAACTGCATCCAAAATTAGACTACTACCTCCTCAGTGTACTTAACTCCTTTCCAGTTTACTAACGATGAATGACCCCTGCATTCAACGCTATCCTGAAATACAGAGTCAATAAATACAGCAACGTAAAGGTACAATTGTACCCGTGGCTACTTCCGTACCACGCAATGAAGACACGGGGTAAAGTGAAGGTATAACTCCACACACTCTTAGAGATGGACATGAGGGGTCAGTTTCACGTCTTTCTCGCATTAACTCCAAGTAAAAATGACAGTTATACCGCAATGGAATTTCAAAAAGTACAGAGGAACTCTACCTTGCCCTAAAGATGCAAGGGTGGTTTGCAGCAGCCGTGATTTGAAAAAAGAAATCCCAAGTGACAAAGCAAATTTAAATTTATGCACCGAAGAACTTAGGTGCACACTGCAGCTTTGCTGAAACATGCTAAATACTGATACTCCCTGGAACAATAGCGGTGTCCACTGTTCTCAAAATACGAGTAGATTTCCTATTACCTCTCAGCGCACAGAGCAGCAATAACATTATTAATTCATTACCACTGTCACAACATTGTGACATTTTATGGCACAGGGCAGAGGATACAAAACTCTTTACAGCAGTTTTCCATTATGAACCAGGTTTTTCAGAAATCAACTCTAAAGTGTTGTTTACAAAAGCTCTATCTCACAAATAATTTTCTTATATGAACTATACTGACGTACGTTATCGGATAATGAACTGCTTTAATGCCGACATAAATTCATCTGACGTTTCCGTGAGAGAAGTGGCAGACATCCAATAATTTAGTACTGGCGCTCGTCGTGTGACGCTGCAGGTAAACTGAGATTTCTGCTTTGGTCTTACGTCTGAAGAAAGCACAATAATTACGTCTGTTGTTGACACCATACACTGTTGTGTTTTAAACCATAAATACACCAATGTCTATTTTCCCGTAAATATTTGTACCTCATTGCGACTGTGTGTAAAAGTGACTTACAATTATGAAGATTAATTTTAAAAAATAAATAAATATTTCTGCTATTTAACATAACTTAGAATACAACTAATCAGCAAGCGCCTCTACATAACATAACATACCTCAGGTTAAGGTACCAATTTGTACGTTTACTGACGACAAAATATACAAGATAGCCAATGTACGTATAACGTAACATTGTGGCGCGTTCGCGTAACAATTTTGCAGTGGAAACACAACAATGCAGTCTGTGTGTTGTTGTTGAGTTACATGTCACTGCTAACTACATACAAATACTTAGTATTGCACAACAATGCTTTTGTTGTGAATTTATTTCACCGGCAACAATGCAAATTACACGTAAAAGTTTTGGAAATAAATTGTATTACAACTAATGTGCACTCTCTTCACACGTTACATATAAACGCTGCATTGAAACAGAAGAATGTCCACTTGCCCATGGTTTCTTTAGATGCACAATTTGGCCAAACAGATCGTAATGATATATAAATCGTTGCGCAGTTTCTCAGTTTTTGTAAATGTTGCTGTAAAGCATTTTATGAGATTTTTTCTTCTTCTTCCAATGGCACTACATCCCTGGGTGGGACGTGACCTCCTCAAACCGCCCGGCTTTATTGCCTTGAGGTTGCATGACAATAATATTTTTAAGAGGTGTGGTCGTTATCCCCACGCCCAGCCCCCAACCTGTAGGACCAGGGTATCCCTTTTAGTCTGGATCATTACCTTTGACCTGTCCGGCATGGTAGACCCTGCCAGTAGCTACGCTACCCCGGCATAGCTCTCAGGATCCCTTGACCACGAAGCCCCACCATTACATTAATATAGGGATACCTTCGGTGGGGTTTTACGAGATCAGACGGAATTAATAAATTGTGAAGCATGGAGTATTAAATGTTATGAGTGTGTATCTCTACGCTTGCCTTAGTTACTCGGCATGTAAAGTGCATCTTTTCTGCGCAGCATTATATTGTCATGTGTGGCCTGCCTGGTTGTACCATATTTTTCCACATTATCTAATAAACGGCACGATTTTCGGAAAAAATATATTCAACATAAAATGTACGTTTGTTTTCTCTACAAGTTTTGTCTGACAAATGTCTCTTTCTAACAAGAATTCAGCAAGATATAATAAATGTACACACATGTTTACGTAAAGTGCCCGTTATTCTTGTCATATTTTAATGAAACTCGCACTTTCTCGACAGATTTTCGAAAAATACTTAAAGATCAAATTTCATGAAACTCCGTCCAGTGAGAGCCGAGTTGTTCCCTGCAAATTGACGGACGGCCAGCCGGACAGACAGACATGACGAATATTAGAAGTCGCTTTTCTAAATTTTGCGTACGCGCCTAAAAATGATAATTTTTTTGATCTTAAGCCTCATACTTTTAGGCTGGAGATACAGATAAAAAAGATTCTGAACTGATTGGTTCTAGGAATTAAATATGATCTTTACGTGCCTACGTATTTACAGACAGATATACATATGGGCTCGTTTTGATGTTAAAGAACATTTGTATTAAGTTAACGCATACATTGAGATTACGCACGCTCTTGTAAGACCACGTGTTTAATGAATATGTCGCGAGATATAAGTGCTTCAGTTTTGCAGTATAAATGTGCGGCTCTCGGCAGATCCTGTATTAAAAGGTATCGTGTCTTCTGCTAACAAACTCCACCTGCGGCATTCATTAATAACTGAACAGATTATTTCACGATATGAATGTTTAATGGCGTTATCCGGGCCAGTGGACTTTTCACATACAAGGAACAGCAGAGTAGCTCTATACGCAAATTCTATCGCTGAATTCCCAGAAGTTACCGGATAAAGTTGCCGTTGTGTCCCTCAGACCCACACTTCGTAACTACACAGTCCGCCACACACAACTCCGAGGCTGGATATTACACTAAGTAAATCATTGAAAGTTGCATAATTTAACGTGCAGGTGAAATTAAATGTTGCATCATTGATGCGAGCTCCGCGGCAAGTGTATTAGAGTAGAGGGCGTGGGGAGCTACAGTCTCGCTTAGCCTTGCAGTGGCGCTGCCCACACGCTGTCCGGACAAGCACTGGCGTTAGCAGAGCTCAGTCTTACCCAGGCGATAATAACAAATTCCATGTAGTAAGATCCTTCTACAAAATCTAATAGTTGCTCAATTGGCCAGAAATTTCTTCGCCTTTTTTGCAATTAAAAATTTCATTGCCGTAATATCTAGTTGAGGATCTTATGGCAGATTATTTTCTCGTGGGATATGATGCCGCATAGTTCAGTGCATAGGTACCAACGTTTCGTAGTAACATGTTGCCTCCACCTTCAGGGAAGATTACCTAACACTCCTCTACTCTGAATAAGGAGGCAGGTACCCATGTACCAAATTGCACGACGTCATTTCTCAGAAGAAAATAAGCTTCATTCATTACCATGTTCACAAAATACAGCCATGTCCTGAGCGGCATGAATCCACATATTCACACTTCAGGATGTAAACGTATTTTAATATTAACTTACCATCTTCTCCAAAATCACCGAACAGCATTCTTTCCTTCAAGCTTCACATTAAAGTCTTGTATAAAACACTTTTATGTTTGGAAATTATTTTAGTTGATTCTTCCTTCAGACTTGATATAACGTCGAAAAATGGTAAGACAATCATCAACAAGGAAGAGTTAAAAATTTGGAAACAGAAAGTATATTAAGAAATTAATATACCGAAATTCCCCTCAAGAGACGAATTCATAAAAAACCTCACTCAAAATATCTGATAATAGAGGGCGTTTGTCCGGTGGCACCTCATATTCGTGAATTCTCAGTATGGAACTTCCTTCATGTCACCCTTCTAGCACCTACAATTTTGAAGTGGTTCATAGATTTGTAAATAAAATTTTACATCCCTGCTATACTGCACTATAACACAAATTGTAAGATTGTATTTATGTGCACAGTTCTCAGTACATTAACGATGCATCGAGTTGCTGAACTTCAAAGATCAGTTAATATTTCTTGCTGCAAGTTGTACAAACAAGCAACTATCAAAACAAAGTTTACGTATATTACAGGCCACACAGCTTCAAAAATACTTGCTCATCAATTGAACGAAGAAAAACCTAGGCTATGGGATATTCTTACGAAAATGAGAGTGACACTAACAGAGTCGTTGCAACAACAACATCTATATCAACAAACGTGCAACAAAACTTCACTCCGCGAACATGTAATACGCGAAGTGACAGCAAAGCTACACACCATCTGAACATCAGAACTAGGTGGACATTGAGGCAAGCGGTTAGCTTCAAGATCCACCCTTTAAAGAGGAGTCTGACTTGCCCTGCATTTGTTCTGAATGCAGTGGAGAGGAGATAAAGCCATGACCTTGGAGAAAATGGAATCCGCTCGCTCAGCATGCAACCTCCTCACCCGAATGACCGATCAGTCTCGGCAAGTGGTAACAAATAATCATAACAACAAAAATCCACTGCATATTTATCAACGACATAGACACTGCAGAAGAATTTAGACGTAAGTCTGATTGTGTACGCTGGCTTAGAAATGAAGGATAACAAGTTGTTGTGGCCTATTTTGAGGTATTAGATTAGAATAACTTCAAGAAAACAATAAATGCAGGCAATTTTCGGTCGAGTCTGGAACCGAGTACTCCTTCAACGGAAACAGTGATTTCAGCAAAAATAATAAAAATGATAATAATTCAATTCAACTCAATACGTATTTATTAAGATGCAGGCTTAACAGCACATGTGTCAGTTATAAAGCCAGGACAAGAACGCATATAACACGTATAATACAAAACAGTACAAATACACAAAAACGAAAACACTAAACAAAAAACAATATGGCAGCAACAGGAAGAAACCAATATAAAAGAAGTACTGGGACAGAAAACCTCAAACCCTGAGAAACATAAATAGGTTTATTTAAAAGGCCACAGAATAGCACAGGATCTGTTTTAACAACAACAACAACAACAACAACAACTGTCTTTCAGTATCTCTGCCACTTACAAGCATACTAAATTATGACGGTCAGTTGCTACGTGAAATTATTCAACACTGTAGCGAGTCATCCCTGAATGTGTAAAAATTTACAATTCATTACGTGCATTAACATGATTTTATACCGGCCACTTCTATTTTAAACATTGCCAGCACTTCCCAATCCATCACGGATATTTAAATAATGAAATTATTCCACACTCACATCATAATGAAGCAAAGTGTTTGTGTAAAAGAATCAACTGGATGGTGCTGTACCCTGGCGGAAAGTCCGAGTAATACTATATTGCACCATCACGGTAGCTGAAGCGATACGAGCAGAGAACTTTCTTCGCTATAGAAGGAGAGAAGGGGAAATTAGTCGTCTATTAACTGTTTAAATCCTCATGGTAACTACATGTACCACGTGCTGTAATATTAGAGGACTATGCATTTGCAACACAGTGTGCTTATGTACGGTTCGTAAGATTCTCAAATAAGTACCGATTATCGCCCTAAACTAAGATTATTACCCTATACTCCGATTATTTCCCTCAACACCATTAACTCATCGAACTGTACAATGGAAACGGAGCGTATTATCTCTAAGGAAAGAAATGTTTATAATTTAAATAAACGTCCGTCTTCAAAGTTTTGATAAAATATGTAGCAATTTATTTCCTCCGAAATATATAACATCAGCTAAAATAAGTGTTTACAGATAAGGTTTGATTTCTTTACCAGCCATATCGTAAACATAGGAAGGCAACCTAACACTGGACCTAAGAAGGAGAAAGTGTTACGAGGTTGATAAGAACTGCATAATGAGGAGCTTCATGGATTATACTCTTCGCGAAAAACTATTACGAGAGGAAATGATTGAGGCTAAGATGGCCGGAGCACGTAAAGAAAATGGGATATATAAGAATTTTGGTCGCAATACCCGAAGGGAAATGTCACTCGAGAGACCTGCGTGTAAATGGAAGGATAACATTAAAATTAATCTTAAATAAGTACAGTAAGAAGATGGGGACTGGATGCACTTCCGTCGACATACGGACAACTGGCGAGGTCTTGCCAACAACGTAATGTATTGTGGACTGCGATCTTCTTGGATATGATACCGAGCCAATGGATAAGAAGTTTCCGACGTTTCTAAGAAAACCTGTGCCTTCATATTCAAGGGTCTACATTTCCGGTATTCTAGACGTTTTAAGCTGAACACACTATGTTCCTTCTAAAAGCCGGGAAGCAATTACCGGACCTCTAAACCCCTGAAAATGGAGGTATTACGTTCCTTTGAAACGTCGGGAACCGGTTAGGCAGTGACGTGGGAAATTATCCCAGAAAAAAGGAGTACTCAAATACATAGCCATGAAGATCTTAGGAATCGTGTGGTAATGAACATTCAAATACATAGCCATGAATATCTTAGGAATCGTGTGGTAATGAACATTCAAATACATAGCCATGAAGATCTTAGGAATCGTGTGGTAATGAACATTCAAATACATAGCCATGAATATCTTAGGAATCGTGTGGTAATGAACATTCAAATACATAGCCATGAAGATCTTAGGAATCGTGTGGTAATGAACATTCAAATACATAGCCATGAAGATCTTAGGAATCGTGTGGTAATGAATATTCAAATACATAGCCATGAAGGTCTTAGGAATCGTGTGGTAATGAACATTCAAATACATAGCCATGAATATTTTAGGAATCGTGTGGTAATGAACATTCAAATACATAGCCATGAATATCTTAGGAATCGTGTGGTAATGAACATTCAAATACATAGCCATGAAGATCTTAGGAATCGTGTGGTAATGAACATTCAAATACATAGCCATGAAGATCTTAGGAATCGTGTGGTAATGAACATTCAAATTCCGTACAAGGTGAGGAATTTCTTTATTAGATGACGTGTTACTAACTGCTCAGAAAAAATAATGATTTATGTAACCTTTTTGAGTATAAAAATTGAAACATCACGGATATGAGGCACGTGTTGACTACACATGTTCAGTTTAGTAATTCACTTCTAGACTTCTATTCAAGTGAGTGTATCTCAACCACTACACCTTAATACACTAGCAGTCGAACTGGAACCTTTACTTCACAGTTGACATTGCAACCCCGTGAAGAAATTAAAGACTTTACCCCACTTTTGACATTCCACGATAATGCTTCTCCTACCACTTTGCAAGCTCCACTGGTTATCTAATTACTTACCATTTTGAGAGGAGAACCCTGCGCTAATGAATAAGAAACAAAGGAGCGTAAGAATAGAATTAAAACATAACTTCAACAGGAGACACAATACGATAAATTAAATTTTTTATATCTGCCATGAAAATAAAAATTGAATGTTTAAACTTTTAATAACCTCTAAAGCTATTTTTTCGCTGCCTCATTTGGGAAATCGTGTAGAAGATACTGCAGTAATATCGCCCAAGAAGAAGAAATGCTCACACAGAATGAAAGTAGGCCTACTAAGAATTTGGCTGGGTGTAAAATGCAATGTGTGCATGTCTCTTGCCCTTCGAACTCATTACAAATTTGTTTCCATTGCCGACACATGCATTCCTACAACGATGCATAAAAAAACATTGGAATCTGAGTGTGTATGAATGTTATGTATATTCACTGAATATGAATTCATACGTGCAGAAAATGAAGACGGAGACTGTGAATCCTACGGAGTAATAAAAGAGCGGAATAATCACAATCAGTACACTTCGTAGACCACCGTCTGACTCTCATTATCATCATCATGAACTCCGAACGGTTAGACGTAGTGCCTGTTCCTTAAGCCTCAAAGTGAAGTTGGTCCTTCCATCTGTTCTTCGGGTGTCCGATGTTTCTTCTCCTGTTTGGCCGGTAATTTATTAAGGGCACATCTTAAACTACTCAGAGAACCCTCAAAAAGAAGAAATGGACCCATCTGATTCTGGAAATTCATATTTTAATAAGTAAGGTACGGCTATTTCAAAATTTATTTCAGTTCGTGAGGAGGATGTTATAATCAAGTCTACGTACTGTTGTTTGTTGTAAGACAAATCATCACGGATCAAAATTAAGGATCTGTTAGAAGAAGCAGCCTTATATAAAGCTCATCTGTGAAGAATGGTTGATATATAGAGTGTGACGAACACAGGCAGAAGGATTAACGTTGTAGTATTCTGCATTATGACACCGTACAGTCTTGTAGGTGTCACAATCCAGAAAATTAAAATCTTCCTTTACACGGCCATTAAATTTTAAATATTTTCTATGCATACAGAATTTTTAAAAAGAAAATATGAAAGTTATGCGATTAACTACTGAGTAGTTATCTTTAAATAAATTTATTTCATTAACTGGATTCATTTTCTACAGCATATCGCACTTTTTTTTAACAACAGTCCGTCAAGCATAATGTTCATTCAGCCTTGACCTACAGGGTTTCATTCTATATGAATCACTCTGTATAATGAAAACTGGAACGATAATTATGACTGAGTCGCGATGGAAACGAATGTACACTGTGCCTAGTACCCATGAATTGCTTTGTGTGTGACACAGACAGGCCTTAAGTGAAAGAATTCTAGAACCGATTTATAGTAATACAATTGGAGTATTACAATTCCCGTATAGTTTAAATCCAGCAAATTAAAGACAGAGTACTGAAATGTCAGTTCTAAATAACGTGTTTAATTATCTGTACTGAATTCAATGCCTGGGGTGTGCACCAATTCAAAACATCTGACGCAAGTTTTAGCAAGCAAACGAGTTATCTGTGGTAAAAGTAATTATTTCCACTATGGTTTACAGGCACCCGTTTTTAACAGAAAACTTACTATCCAAGTAAAACATTAACAGATTGCTATCAAGTAATTAATGTATTGGTTTAAAGTTTCCTGAAACTTTGACAGAAGGATGTAGATCATCATAGAACTGGATGCACATTGTAGAAATGTAGTTTGGAAAAAATCCAGCCACTTAGGTTTAAAAAAAGAGCAGTTTCCTTGACAGACGTGTAGGATTAATTAACGCACATGTTCAATTCACACTGCTGCAGGTACAGACTAACAGTTGCTAGCCTCCGTTATTACAGTAACAAAAATTAATCAGAAATCAGTTTCCGGAAAATGTAATTCGTAATTTATGCACGTTAAAAGAATTTTGTTACGAATTGTAACAGCCTAACCACAATACGGTTCTCAAGTCCCTCTCACATGCGTATGGAGGATGAATTTGATCAATGAATTTATGAGCAGTTTCACGCAGACCGCCCAGTAGTGAATGAATAATAACAGCACTGCTTTTTACTTCACAAGGAGAGACATACCGCTTATTTCAGAAATGGAGAGCAAAGTGGTCAGCGTGTTCGTACAATAGGCGGTCGTTGGGGGCGTCAAGTGGGCTGGTCTCTGGAGGTACAGAAGCGGAGAATGTCCTGAAACTCTCCTTAAATGATCTGCCACATCTCCCTCTTCCTCTCAAACCATTTGTCTCTCAAGAACCTTCTGAAATATTCAGTTTCCAGTGCTATATTCTAAAATCATGACCTCAACGGAACACAGCTTATCTATTTGAAAATCTGCTAGTTGGACAACAGCTACATCCAAATGTTTTAAACTACTGCCGTATTTCTCAAAGTACTTACTTTGTCTAGACAATGACAGCGTTGCATTCAGGTCCCTACACAATACAAACATTAGCGTATGGAGTAATTGCACAATGGCAGTCCTTTTCACAGTCCAGGACAAGCTTGTGGTTTATATATGCTACGTACGTCAGTCATGTTTAATTTAGTGTGCCTAAACGTAGTGAATTTATTTCACCGTTAAGGAGTTTGTCACTTATTTTCAAATACACATTTTGTAAATTGTACTAATAAACGAAAAACAAGTAAACAAACTGAAACTCAATATTCAGTAATATACCCATCACTTTTCTGCATGCAAATCCGTTATTTATTTATGAATCAATTTCCTGTATGTCTCAGTCACATAATACCATCTTCAAGGACACAATATTACAACAGAGGAATATTACTGAAGGTTTTAGCATTAATAAAACACATTCATAAGCATATTATGACATGTACCAATCATAATGCCTCAATACAACACCTGTGATGTTGAAATTGCCCAAGATGTAAAAACATTTTAAAAATATTTTGTCCCAGTCTTAAAAAGTATCCTAAAATATATTAGGAAACATATAAGTTAGGATCCTGGTAAATTATTTTAAACATTTTTACACCCCATGTGAACGATGTGTATATAAATTATTATGCGTGAAACTATTATATTTCAGTCACTCAAAATTAAAACATATGTCCCCTAAACTAATTAATTACTCATATATTAAGCACAGGTTCTCTTGAGAAGCTAACAGTTGCTCAGATGATCAAAAAATGTATAAAAAGTTTTAACCGGAAAGTTTGTATGTTTACGTACTAAATCGGCGAGCGATGGTTAGACGAAAGAATGGTATTAAAATGAATCATAAAGACACAGACCTTGAGAATGCTTATTAGATTCATGTGGCTCGGAATGTAGTCGAATGGCGAGCTCTTGCAAATACCACAATGAAACTTCGGGTTCCATATGAGGCATGGAATTTGTTGACCAGCTAATCAAACACGACTCTTTAAAGAGGCACTCCTCTCGGTAAAGTAATTTAGTTACGTGACACTTTAAGGCCACTTTGTAGCTATAAAACTTTACGGACGCACAGTTACAAATAATAGGATTATAAATAGCTCTAGAACGCAATTATAACATTAGCGATAGGATCTGCAGGGACATATTCCAAGAGCAGAGAACTACATGATTTAATCTTAACACTCCAAACATGTTCGCGTATTTTCGCAGTACAAATTTCAAAGAAGAAATTCCTCTAAGAATATTTCTGTTTAAAATTCTGGCAATGCATTTATTGGAATTTTCATTGAACTGCGTCACAAAGCCCCTCATTTTATGTATTCCTACCAGCTAGTTGCAAATATATTTCCTGGCAAATACCGGATATAGTTACGGGTAAAATAAAATTCAACAGAACACATATGGAGTGGCTAGAGTGATTTTCTTCTAATATTCTTGGCCATATAAACCAATAAAAAAAGGTTCTCGCTAATTTCCCAAGCGTGCTCCATATCGCCTTACATTTAACACGAATAAACCCGAAACAAGTGAAATGCAATGGCAAGACGAATAAATGTAGATTAATTTCAAATTTCAATTAATCTGTAACATTGCTTCGACATAACCTGATTAAACCCAAAGTTAATAGAATGACAGTTCTGACATGTGTTTCAATTTTAATTTTATATAAAGACACTGTCTGTATTTCCTGGGTTATTTACAGTCGAATGGTGTACGATGAAAGTGATTTCTGAGCGATGAATTGGAGAGCGTGGGAAAAAGTTGTAACCTATTTTAACCCATTGCCCCAGCATTAATTTTCAAGAACTCCGAAAAGCCACGAGAAATTTCCGTGCAATACATAAACTAATTACATGGTATTTAATTATTTTATAAAACACAATAATGACACAGTCCAGACACAAATTTCTGTAAATTCTGGAATCTGTGCATTAGGAAGCACTGGCTCCCATATTGTAACTTTGTTCTTCAGTGAATTTGGAGTCCACAACAGAAGTAAAAACGGGCGATAAGTTTAGAGAGTTTTATAGCTTAGTTCCAAATCCGGGTGACACTGTTTTATATAAACTGTAATCTCACAGACAGAAAATAATTTTGTGCACTAGTATAAAACACAGAGCAACTACGCTAAATCTATGTAAAGAAACTTACTACTACACCTCCCCTCACCGTCTCTTCCAAACATACGAAATAATAGGCGTATTTTTTATGTTTGGAAGATACCATACCGCAACAAAAAACAAACATTAGGGCTAATACGTGGGTAAATTCAGCCTGCAAGGAAAGCAAGTCTAAAGGGGAAGCAATAATAATAATAATACTCTGTGTTTTCTCATTGCAATCCAATCAAAAGTTTCGAGATACGAGTATGAGGTGGTGATGAAGAATCCATTCTGCTAGGGCATGATGCTGTATAGACAGATACACTGGAGTACAGGAAGACTGGAATCTTAGTAAAGCATGTTTTGTAATGGAAATGATTAGTGAAACTTCTCATACAGCATAATAAATCCACCTGCAGTTTATAGGCCCTTCCCAAACCCCGTACCTGAAACATTCCACATTCTACCACTGTTTGAAGTCGGACGAGCATGATGCAACCTGTTGCACTACGCCATTTCCAGGGTCACGTTAGTATCACACTGCATGCGGTCCGAGATATAGTGGCTATGTATATCTAACAACACTAACACACGTCGTATGACATTGACCCATCACATTCGTCACTCATATGATTTGTATCGCTTTAATCGCTAACTGACGATTGTAAGCATCTCAAACTTCCTTTAACACACTCTTAAACGCACGAAACCGAACTTCGCTGTGTGCTTCGTGTTTGGGTCAATCGGTACAATTCGGTTGTAACTTCGGAAATAAACCCGATCACTAGGAAATTATGCTTGCTGCAGGGCGCCCATCAACGTGTAGCTACCAAAAGCTACTTTGTTAAAGGAAATATGCCTCTCCGCGCATTATTCTTTGGGATTACTTTCCTATTAGACTTCCAGTATGAAAACATTGTATTGCTGAACACGTGTTTAAGTTATTTGGCGTTCTTTCTTCTTTATTTCCTAGTCTGACGTCATATACCTACTCATTGTAGGTGTAGAGGGTTATTGTTGCACCTGATCACATTTAAAAGACACACACACTCGGTAGGGTTCCTCTGGAGGAGGGATCGACCCGTCGCAAAGACCTCAACCTGACAACACGCAACATTCACAAGAGACAGATATATATACGCCCCCGGCGGGATTCGAACCCGCAATCACAGCAAGCAAGCGGCCGCTTTAGAACGCGCGGCCACCAGGATCGACTATTAGGCGTTCTTTACGAAGTAAAAAATCGCCTTTTGTGGAGAAATGTTCGTTCGACAGCCGTTTCCGTCTGTGACCTACTAGCAGCGAAATCTTCAAAACTACACCATAACAAATCACTACGTTCCGTACGACGCCAGATGAGCTCGTAGATCAGCACTCTGCTCCTTGGAGTTATTTCCTTGCAATGTACGGAGAAAGTGCCAGAAAGTGCCAAAGAAGTGGCCTGATCAGTCAAAAAAGTGAAGATCTTCGCGAAGGGTTCAATCACAATTTTCAGGCAGTATCCGCATTTATTTGTGCTGGAGAGATAAAACCGAATATAAAAAGATCTCAAGCAAAAGTGAATAAAACTGTCATTAATATAAAATTTTAGGTTGCCACAGAGGCTCCAACGAAGAGTCTAATTTCCTGGGATCTAACGCCTTGTACACTGATAAACAGGTACGGACGTTTCGGAGAAACATGCCGCCTACATTTTCAGGGTAGATCAACAAGAATTTAGGAGTAGAATGCCCTCAAAATGAAAGCAATAAACTTGGCCGTGCCATGGCTCAGGCGGTTAGTTGCCCGCCTCTCACCGCGGAAGCCCGGATTCGATCCCGGGTCAGTCCATGTGGGATATGTGGTGGACAAAGAGGTACTTGGACAGGTTTTTCCCCAAAGTACTTCGGTTTTCCCCTGTCAATTGCATTCCACTGGTGCTCCATTACACGGAAAAATGAAAAAAACTAATCATCTTCATCACAGGGTTGCACAATAAGCCTCAAGGCTGCGGTGTTTCCGTAGCTTATGCTGCGGGGCCCTTCACCACAAAAAAAAGTAATAAACTTCTTCGAAATGCCAGTAACTATTCAGCAAACTGTTGTAAACAGCGTAATATCCCAGAAGACTTGAGTCTTATTCTTTGTTAGTGCTAATAGAGTACGTAGCCCTATGCTTCCCGTTCTGCCTTATTAATTTCAGCAAAATAAACTGCCGGCATTGTGGCTTTGTAAACATATTTCGCATACAAAATGAGGTACCGCCTTGAAGTCAAAAACACCATTATAGTGGAGACTATATCCGGTGTTACAACAGAAGCAAACATCTTAACCCTCTTCACGTGGCACGAAAAGGGGTGGGGGTTGCTCAAGCCGAATTCTGTTGAAATCAATAGCAGTTAATTATCCGATATTAATTTAAACTGCTAATCAGTCTCACATTCGCACCTACATTTTACATGTAACTACATCCGTGTCTACCAGTACACATACACAGTGTTTACTCAAACGTAAATTACGTTGATCGGGTGTTGAGAGGGGCGCTATGGAATGAGAAGGGGCAAACTGGGGTTTGAGAGCTGAGAGAGATGGATGGAAATAGAGAGGTTAATTGTGTGATGTTTCGAATTTCATTCCATCAAATTGTTACTGGTAATTATGTTCAGTCGACAAAGGCCATTTTATTACACAAATTCAAGGTAGTATAACTACGGAATCTCTTAATTAAACTACAGAGTAGTTGCAGACACGTGAGTCGCTACAGCCATTAGTTTCACCCCTGCCACCCAGCGTCAATAGTATAATGCACAGAACAGCTCTAGCGCTTTAAATCATGAATTTAATATAAATTATACTTCAAGATTCAGTCAGTGATAAGCAAGTCCTCTGGTTGCGGATGGAGGAATGGTCTCCAGATATGGTGGGTAAAAGGTAAAGTTCACCCTAGAACAGGCCATGAAGGCCCAGAGGGGGAGTAGAGGTATAGTTCTACTCTTTCTTTAACCTCGGCACTAGATGGGGGTGGGTGGTCAACGCCACGCCCCGGCCGCTTTACGCCCGGGAATAACACGGTACCCATTGTACAGGAGGCTGGGTAGGCCCCAGGGCCGGTCTGGAGGGGTGCTCAAAATCTCGTCGCCACCGGGATTCGATCCTCGTACCGTCCAGCTCGTAGCGAGTCGCAATACCGACTACGCTATCCCGGCCCTAGATATGGAGGATAGCTGCAAATATATTAAATAAGCAGTTGAGGACAGCCGACAAGGGGGGGGGGGTCCTCCAGCTTGGGGGTTTGACGAGGTGCTAACAACTCCTCAATGTAAAAACTTACGATGTTACGTAACATTTCATTAGGCCTCGGCGGGCTATTGTGATTGCGGTAATGGACCTTCGGGTTCCATAAAATGCGGGAAATTTCTTGACTAGCTGAGAACCTATTAGCTTCTACGGCAGGACTCTGCTCCATGGAATTAGTTTAAGATTTAGCTCGTAACTCACAGCAATGACACTACTTTTCAGTTACAGAGAGTAAACGGTCAGTGGTGTTTAGGCAAATAATGGCTTTTGATTGCGAAATTCGTACTAAACCCCATCAGTACGCTGTGTGGAGGAAATGCTAAGCCTCTTTTCAATTATAGAAGCTGATGGTACACATAGTAACCATAATGATTTACAGAATAAAAAATTAATAAATACTCTTAGACGTAGAAGCCTTCGTTCTGCCAATTACATCAGCAGCTCAGACTGATACATATGCCCTTCCTGCAAAGAGATTTTATTGCCTCGCAGGACAGACATGACATTCCAAAAGTATTGCCGCTCAGAGGGTGGGGAGGGGAGGGGGGAGACGTGGCGTTACAGAAATTGTAAGACTTCACATAACGAATAACATTCACAAGTGAGTTGTTCGTCTGTTGCTGGAGTCACTCAAACTGGCACAGCAGCGCAGGCTAGTGGCCCCTGTGATTACTAGTCTTGCCTTAATTAAATTCAATTAGCTTTTAAACAGACTCCGTTTGGAGGGTTGCGTATGGGGGCACAGATTTGGCTGAGTTGAGAGAACCGGCTGGTTTGATGGGGTTAAGGGGTAAGGTGGAGTACCTAGCGTGATTATGAGTTTATTGCGACAACGAAATGAGATAATGCGATCAAATCCGTGCTGCCCCCGGTCTGTCGGTCACCGCATCTAAGCCGGCTAAGTTAGTGTCTTGCTAAAGCGTTAAGAGAGTATTCAATTGGATCAGATGACGATAAAGTACTGGATTTGATTAATTATACCGTACGTAAAAATGTAAACTATTTGTTAAAATATTATTATCATTGTATTTTAATTTCCTTTATTTAAATAAATCTCATCCAAAACCTTCAAGTGCTCTTTAAAAACTTTCCCATTATGTGACATACCTGGAGAATCGCAGATACTTCTTTATCTAACTTCAAACTTTTATTTGTCATATTTTATCAATGTGCCTCCAAGACTAAGAAGTACAACTGCTATGGCTGGAGATTTCAACAGTACTATCTCAACTTTATACGACTGCCGCATTCTCTTCATTTGCAGTACCAAGGTTTCGAATAGTTCTCATTTCTTTCTAACTTTTCTCGTTAAAGAATCCCGACTTCTCTTATAAGCTATAATTTAGCATTTCTATCATGCAGAATTACACCTGGTTTATTGTAATCCCCATTTTGCCACTTACCTTCTTAGTCCAATGCAGGATGTATCCGTCACAATCAAGTAATTGGAATATTGTGTAATTGTGGTGTTGTTATGGTTCACAGAGTTCATACCTTGCCAATTCAATGTAACTACACTGTTTTACCAATCTAGCTGTACCTCTGTAGACTGTCTTTTGCCGCTTGTAGAGAGATTAGCATTACCCTAATCATCATTATCATCATTAACGTCATCATAATCATCATGATCATTATCACTTTCTTAAATACTTTTTGCTGCAGTCTCTAAATTTTCTTCTTTCCAAAACAATCTTCTAATTTTTAATAACAGACAACTGTCTCTAGCTACACGCACTTCTTCTTCAATTTAATCTAGTGTCTGCATTTTTCGTATATTGTCTCGTTTTCAGAACTTGCTCGTAAATAAAATTCTTGCTATTTTTAAGAATTTAAATTAATTGATGGAAACTAAGCATTAACAGTAACAGTCACACCTTTCACTGCACTGGATCTGATATATGTGCGCATGATGTAAAAAGTTAGGCCTATTTCCACTTATGTATATTTCCTCATTGTTGAGGTTTCTAGATTACACACAAAACCATACACTCGGTAGAACTCCCCTGGAAGAGGGATCGGCCCGTCGCAGGGACCTCTACCTGACAACAACACTCACAGGAGATAGATATCCATGACCCCGCGGGATTCGAACCCGCAATCCCAGCAAACGAGTGGCCGCAGACCTACTCCTTAGACCGCGCTGCAACCGGGATCGGCCGTGTATATATGTATGGCATATAAAATAACTGGTTATAAAATGGGTTAATTGGTTCAATACAGCGTAAGGATCTTCATTCAATTAAATATTTGCATTTGAATATTTACGTTTTATCGAGCAGGCGTCTGTTATCACCGACTTTTCAAGACCTATATAGATGAAAGCTGAGATTTTCGGCGTAGTATATATTAAAACGGAAGTCTTCTGAGATCTGACACCGTGTAGTCTGGTAGAATTTTGCGTACGATTAGGAGGAACAAGTGCTTGTACTTACACTGCCACAAATATATTCAATTTTACAGATATGAAGACACTTGGTCGCTGTTGGATCAAGGGAAGATGGAATCTGGCTCACGCAGTCCTCAACAGAATGTTATGTTAGGCTGTGTGAAGTTATATTACGTTACGTTACATTAAGTTACGTTACCTTATATTATGTTATGCTGTGTTATGTGATGTTATATTATGTTGTGTTGTGTTATGTTATGTTATGCTATAGTTTCTACGCTTGACTCCAGTGAGAACGAGGGAGGAGCCAAATATCAAAGCTTACTCTAATATAGGTTTTAATAACTGAACGAGAAATTACATGTTTCACTTGTTCCATGAGAAGTTTTCAACGGGTCCAGAGACTGTTTAATGAAACAGTGTTCACGTGCACAATTGCTAACGGATGTGAAAGAGACTATAATTTGAATTTAAATTTACGAGTTGTTACGGAAAGCAAATTCAGACATATGAATGAAATGCTCCTTCCTGTAGGATACTGTGGAACTACAGCCGTCTAATCGGACTTACTCTTCCACTACGCAATGCGTATATAATATTTTATTACAAAAATAGGACAGTTGATATAGTGACTAGATTAAGGGCGGTATGTCCCAGAGAACGTGGTTCGTTTCCCGGCAAGAACAAGATATCTCAAGATATATCTTCTCCAAAGCTTTCAGACTGGCTCTGAGACCCAACCAGTCTCCTATTCAATAGGCACCGACAAATATTATTCAGGAGGTAACTTTGCCGGAGCGTGAAGCTGATCACTTGCCCTCCTCTAATGCCGAGGTTAAGAACTGTTGGAGCTATATCTCCATTCTTCCATATACCTCCATGGCGAGCGCAGGGTCAACTTTATTACAGAAGTATCGAATCTAGAACTGTTGAATTTAACACCAACAAAATATTATGTTTCACAGGAAAGGACACAACTGCAAAGAAAACGGAACTTCAGGGCTGAAGCAACTGGGTTTGAGTTGACGCTGATAAGTAGCGTGGACAAAATTCTTTCCGCCCTGAAGACGGAGCCATTACATTCCTTCGAAAAGTCAGTTTAAAATTGTAAAATGTCACAACATTAGAACCTAGAAGATTACAACCTGAAAATCCCCTATATAAAGAGGGTTTTACAGTTATATTTACGAAACCAAAGTATTTAGGCTATTGCCACGGCATAAGCAATTCCCCTTAAAATTACCCAACTATAAAAGTTATAGCTCCATACATACCTAAAAAATTAAAATCACAATACCGTAGATGGAGGGGGGGGGGCATTACAAATTCGTACACCGGCAACCGTTAATAGAGAAATGCTTGCATTAATTTCTGAGAAGTCCTCAGAATATTCGGACATAAATACTTAAGATCTTGAAACCGGACTGGGTTAAATAACTTTAGTGCTTACGTACAATTAGAGTTTGAAAAAACATGCTGTAATTTGGGTGGGCTATTGTGGCCACAGGTGGAGGAAATTCCTTTCACAAATATATTTGAGAAATGTACGGTCTCCTCTTTGGACTCCAACACACAATTTCTGGTACCCCTTTTCACTATTCTGGTGCGTAACTCAATCGCCCTTGCTGCCATGTTGGTCCGACTTTACTCTACAAAATTCACAAAAGTGTTTTCAGCATCAGCAGCCCAGTAAGACGAACGTGCCCAACATGTTTCTTATTAGTGTCCTCACGTGCCACTAATGCATCTCTAAGATGGACATTTGCGATTCAAAATTTGAAGCACTGCGTGGGAAACCTTTAAGAAATCAACAGCTCTTCGAATTCATAATTTCCAAACCACTTTCCGTACAGCCTATTAAATCCATTCTTCAGACACTTTTTATTTTGACATATTTTTGTAAGTTCTTCTCATCTGCAACAGAAAGTGGCATCTAAAAGCAAGAGGCCAGACTTCTTGACTGGCCAAATTCACCTCGAAACGGTGACCAGATCTGCCCCGCTTTTGAGCTTTTGGTATAAAAAACTGCCAATGAAGTTGGGAGTAAAGCGACAAATGTTGTCATCTGTCGTCATGCATATTAACTTCTATTCTTGGACATATGTCATTTCAAATCAAATTTAAATAAAATCAAATTTATTAGTTTAGTTTCACGTACGTTGTATGTCACTGGTAACACCCAGTTTTTGACAGTGCACGTCCATTAATTATTTGTATCGCTAATTACCAAATTTTTATTTATTATGTTCAGTCGATCCCGGTGGCAGTGCGCTCTAAGACGTAGGCCTGTAACTGCTTTATTGCTGGGATTGCGGGTTCGAATCCCATTGGGGGCATAAATTTTCGACTTTTGTGTTTGTTGTGTGGGTAGCACCCTCTTCGACGAGATAATCACTCGTTCAGACGAGCCCTACCGGGTGTTTTTGTATGTCTAATCTTGTGTAATCTAGAAACCTCAACAATGAGGCGGCCTAGGCCCGATGTGGTCTACAGTGCCACAGGCAAAAAAATAATTATTTTCTGACAGGTTCTGCTCTCACAAAAAGTTTTATATACAATATGTATTTCTATTCACAATTCCTCCTCTTTAATTTCGTCCATAATTTGCACCATTATTTCCACTTTGTTGTCGCCCTTGCATTTTAATTTGCGTCAGAATTTACCTATTTTTTTAAAATTCTGTGTGTCTGTACAACTGATTATTTTATGTGCTCTTTCTTCATTTATGTAATAGCTATCATTCAAAAATTATTCCCTCCATCTCTGCGTTTCTTTACATTTTAGAAACATTTTAAACGCAATATAGAAAAGTAAGCTTTAACACTTATTAAATAATCTCCTCTATCTTTATACACACATGAAAAGTTATTCTGAATAGTAATAAAATGTGTGCAACTTACCATCTGGGAATTAATGCTGGCCTGCAGATAAGGAAGTCATACTAAAGGAACAACTATCCAGCATATGAAACCAGACACCTACCTCTAAGCTAGCGAAGGAATGATGACTGTACTGCGCCCTGGTTCTGTGCAGTAACCACATTCTTTGCTTTGTTCCCTAAGGAAGTCCTTTTTCGTTCCAAGCGCTATTAAATAACGTACTGGAAATCCTAAAGCACCAATTCAGTCTGTCAAAGAAGACACACTTTAAAGGTTAGTATTCACTCTATATTTCAGTACAAAATAAATATTTATAATGCAAATATCAATCAGACGTAATTCTTCTGTAAAAAAATGCACACTCACTTGAAATTTGCTGCTGCTATAGACATTACTGAGGGACAATAACACTGAATTTCGTATCCAGCACAAACACCACTACTTCCGCTGTTGTCATTTAACCACATATTAACCCTTAGTTACAGTTAACCCCAACACCCATGTTTCATTACCTTGGACTTGATCATCGTCGCAGTTTTTTTTAAATCACTACGTTCTGAAAGCACGGATTGAGAGTAGTTCTAATCAAGGGAGCCAACAGAATAAATTCTCTCTCTCAACCTATGCACCTGAACACAGAAACATAACAAACAACGAAACGTCGTCGTTTAATAAGCTATGACTCTCAACTAAGTCCAAAATAACATTCTTACTTAGCGTTTTGATGATTGGGACTTTGAAATGGTTCGGATAACAAAAGTTGTTTCGGACTGTTGTCTTCTGAGTTGTCACACTGCACGCTGATTCACAGCTACCAATGTTTCAAAATAATATGTCGCCTCCATATTCAGGATAGCAATCTCTCACAATGGTTAACTTCGAATTGAAATCATCTGTTTGCTGCATACAGGCCTTGTTATTGACATTAATACCCTCCGATGTAAGACCGAATACGGACACAGAATGCCCTTCCGAAACACTGGTAGAACACATATGCAACACATTGTACGGATCCACATTCCAGGAGACAAAAATCTTACTAGCCACTGCCATGATAACCGCAAATCCCATGAGATTAAAGTATCTAATCAAAGTTCTTTACTTTGTACTACAGAAACCTCATTATAGTGTGTTTATATCATATTACAACTGATATTTGGCTGCATATAAAACTTGATCAAGCTCTTTTTCACGAACGTTTTTCTCTGCGGGTTTGTTGGCCAATTTCCTGAATGTGCAGAATTTAGCATGGTGATATTAAAGAGCAGGAACCTATCTATTCTGATGAAATCTATGGTGAGTCGAGATAGTCCAATAATTAGAATGAGTGGACGCGCACTAGATGAACATACTTCTTATCCCGGCAACTGTAGGGACAGTCTTGCTCGCCAACACGTCCAAGGACAAAGCGGGAGCAGATCAAGAGCTGACCTCTAAGTGTATCTGAGAGTACGTATGGCGGAAGGAATTCGTGAGATACTTCCATTCATCAAACGTCTTCAGGTCTAAGCACTTGATCATTTCAAGTCAATTGGTAAATACTGCATTACCTACCGAAACACTAAAAAACTGCATTTTGTCTACACCGGGTATTTATCTGTATGCGTTTCTTATGATTCTCACAGTAAACAGCGATAATTTCCCTAAAGAATATTAAATTGTTGGTCTTGATAGCTGATACAGACTGTGTTCTCTGTCAGGTTGGAACTGAATTTTTATAAATAAATTTGACGAACATCCCTCTTCAAAAGATCGATTACAGGGTAAATACACACACCGCAAATTTTGCCCCTGGTGTATTTAGTAAAATTTAGTTAAACCAAAATTTTCGTCATATATTACAATTAAGGCGGATTTTGTGTTCGGCGTAGTATAATAAAATATATTCATATATACATACAAATATGATGTGTGGTATGTGATGAGTCTGCAGAAGTATCTGTTAGTCCGAGGCCCCTATTAGTAAAAGTTAATTCCGAAGTTACAAGAGAAAGCCAAACATGGAATTAATTTAATTATTATTTTTTTCCTATGGCTCGACAGCCCCTTGGCGGCCTAGGCCGCCTCATTTTTCGAGGCTTCTCGATCACAATTTTTAGACACACCACATTCGGTAGGACTCCTCTGGACGAGGGACCAGCTCGTCGCAGACCTCTACCTGACAACACACAACACTCACAAGAGACAGACATCCATGCCCGCGGTGGGATTCGAACCCACAATCCTAGGAACACAGCGGCCGCAGACCCACGCCTTAGACCGCACGGCCACTGGGATCGGCAATTTAATTATAATTTTATTAATTATCATTTTGTATGAATTTTGGTAACACAAGTAAACATGCCGGTCTCAATATTTGCCATTTTATTTTTTAATTTATTTTACTAAATCGTCGATACCAGCGATTTGTGTGGTAAAAGTAAAGGAAAAATATTTCAAGACAAAATACAGGATGTAGGTATATTACTTAAATGTTTACGCTACGATATATTTAAATTACAATTAAAATTTAGAAAGAACAAATGTTACTCTGCTATAATTGTAAATTTCCACACAGGCTGACGCTAAAAAAATGCATTAACTTAAAATTAAAATTCAGGAAGAACAAGAATTATCGCGAGAAGAAGACCGCTTACTGGTACATTGTCACTTGTCTGGTGCTTAAACGACTTTTGCAGCGCCTGATCGACATCACTTCGTTCAGACTTTCGACAAAGCATTATTCTCGACCCGTTCTGTTCAAACACACTAATAATTTTGGTTCTATTTTTCCAAATATTTTTGGTAGTATTATTTACGAAACCATATGCCCCACACAGGTCAGCTTTCTTTCTTCCATTTTCTATTTCTCGTGCCAATTTAAATTTTTCTTCGACATTCAAAACCTATTTTTTTTTTGTGACTGTAGCTATTTTATAACTTGACAAGTCTCCTGTTAAGTGCAGGAGTAGAAAAGCAGAGGACATCATCAACCACAATCACCGCTACTATTGTCATTTTCCAGGCGTTGAATTTATACAGCTACCTGAAAAATAAGAGGGCTTGCCCCCTCAAGGAAGAGACGGTTGATTCTCAAAATAGCCTACTTCTTGGAAAATTATGAGTATATTGGAATTGATGATCGGCAATGTCGTTACATCCGAGGTAGATGCTCTTACGTTATGTCGTTCTAAGCAAGAAAAAAGACACGTGCCTTATGGGGAGTTACTTGGTACCAAGGGCCGGGATAGCGTAGTCGGTATAACGACTCGCTTTGGGCTGGACGGTCCAGGGATCGAATCCCGGTGGGGGCGAAATTTTCCGCACCCGTCCAGACCTGCCCCGGGGCCCACCCAGCATCCTATACAATGGGTACCGGGTCTCTTTCCCGGGGGTAAAGTGACCGGGGCGTGGAATTGACCACCCACCCCCACCTAGTGCCAGGGTTAAAGAAAGAGTAGAGCTATACTTCTACTCCCCCTCTGGGCCTTCATGGCCTGTTCTAGGGAGAACTTTACCTTTACTTGGTACCACAGAATACATAACGTTAAAGACGAGGTGTCGCACAAACCAATTCATTACAATCCAGTTCAAATGTAAATGTACCAACTACGTTATGGGCTGGATGGCCAAGAAATCAGGGTTCCATTACCGGCAGGAGCAGAGATTGTGTTTTCACCACCGAGTTAAGATCGGCTCTGGAGACCACCAAGCCGCGTGTCCAGTGGTTACAAGCGGCTCATTTTCTGCAGATAAAGTCACTGGTACATGAAGCTAAACATACATAACCACATAGTGCCGAAGTTAAGAAAACATGGAACTATAGTATACCCACACATTACGCATACGTTTCCATGGCGTGGTGCTGAACTAGGCAAAGGGGTAACTTAAACTTTATTTGTCTTAGACTGGGATAAGCAGGTGCTACAAGAAACACACAAAAAGAAAAGCAGAACATTTATTTGTAATAATCATCATTCGTGTTATTTACATGTATTTACTTATTTATTATTGGGTGAAAGTTCCAATTTAAAACAATTCTCCCGGACTCTAATTCAGTCCAGTGATATGTAACTGATTGTGCCACACCTGGAATTATTGTTGGTTTTCTGACCAACTACTTAAAGAAATGCCAACAGAATGTACCAAAATTTTACACATTTACTACACACTCAATAATTTTACTAAGTTTTGTAAAGGAGGAAACATGCTGTGGAATCCAGTTATATATTATAGATTGCTCTATTACCACTGCCTTCATGTTACATCCACATACGAATGAAAACAACACTGTAAACCGGGCTTTGTGATGTCAACAGTTGAATTTGTGTTTTCAAATACATATTACGACGCAAAGCAATTTTTATTTTGAAAATATGTTTGTCTATAAATACGAAAGCGTTACCCGAGATCGAATACTACAAGAATGTTTTGATCCGTGCATACTGGTACATCTATACGAGACACATGAAAACCCAATGCCTGGTGATCTGTAAGCTGTCTACTGGTTTTACTATGTCAACGATACATGATCATACTTCTCGTGAGCAACTAGACAGTAACTTATCTTAATAACCACACTGAAATGTAATGCTAACCGTCATTTTGTAATGACAATTTAGGGAAACTACAACGAACGTAAGATCTATTTTAAAACTTGTGATAAAGGAGAAGAAATACTGTGTGACACAAGTCAAAACAGCTAGACTGTAGCTATCACTCTTACTAAATGACACACGAAATATCAACTACAGAAGAAATATTTATTTTGTTACATACTGCCAAAATGAAAACGTCTGAAACAATCATTTGTTCTAGTGCGGACTTCCGACTAAAAATAAAGAAAATCTGCAATATAAGTCTAAATATTTGTGACAAAAGTGCTTTATTAAACTGGCATATATATTACACTTTTCCCATCATCTCGTATATTTTGCTACAAAACATTTCGGTAGCAGCCGCTTCAACCATTAAGTAAAAACATAAAACGTAATCTGTACTCCTTCAGGTAAGTTACACTGAGATAATCTCTGTCGCCAGGATTATTTATAGTTTTTACCTCATGACCGAAGCAAGGCCAGTTTCAGAAAATTTCTGTTTTTGCAGTAAAGAGAGACGATGGAAAATGTCCAATATACGAGTAAATGTCATTTTAACATTTCAGTGATCGGACTCTTATAAACGCAGGACAGAACCTGGCTACTTTTGCTTCAAACTCAGTGCATAATATTTCAGTTACGACTTTTTGTGAATCCACTGTGCCCAACACCAATCATAGCTAGATTTTAAGAAATTATTGCGATATAAAATAGACCCTCACATTCGTTTTTAAACTTTTAAAATTAACGTAAAATTACCCTGCATATATGTGTCGTCACTGCCATAATACGACACAATCGACCAGTTCAGAAGTACTGACACGAAACGCAGACCAAATGCTCCACTAATTCTCTACAAACACTTTTGGTCACCTATATTTAATTTCTATGGCATTAAAATAATCAGGCCAACCTCATAGAAATTATGGCAGTGAAATTTGGCCCTTCCTTCCACCTGTGTGACTAGTATCCTTCCTGTAATAATATTAATTAGCTTGTGACATATATATGTTATATACATTTCGACAATTTTGTACATATTTTTCAAATTACAGTCGTTGTTGTTATCCTACATACAACGTTACTCTTGCTACGATACTCCTATGATGGTACTCTGTTTCTCCTCACCAGTAATTTTATATACACATGACGTGTAGGCTTACGGAAACTGTAACCAAACATCTTTATTCTTATTACGAATGTTTCTACTATTAATTAATCACATATCACATTGGTACTTATGATTGGAGAAACACTTTGTGGATTACTTATTACATACAAATATTTATATCTTATATATTATACACGTATAGGCTTTCTTTTACTCAATATTCTAATATCGCAGATGCGTGCACATTTATGACATCCACAAATGATATTCCATTAACATTATATATACAACTGATCTTTCCACTTTTGTAACTTCCTATGTACTTCTTTACATATTCTTCTAACTACATTAGATACAAAAATTAAAGTGTTCGTTTTATTCAGTCGATAGATTTGAAGACGTGCTCAAGACTCAGTCCAAATAGTGAGGTTGTTTAGAAGTGGCACACAGTGAGCCCAGCAACATTAAATATTAATTATGTATAAAAATCTTCATTAAAAACACACAATTTTTTTATTCACAATTGTGTCATTTTTGTACCACAGGACTAAGTGTTTCGTGATTACATGTATGAAATTATTAATATTTCAGAGACTTCAACATATAAAGGTAATATGACGCACGATTTTATATAAAATTTATAAATATCATTGTTTATAATACATGCCGATGACACTAAATTGATGACACATAACACTGCTCATGTTTCCTTAGACACTACCGGCTATTACAGACACATTATGAGGCACTACCTTTAATAATCGACTTAAATGATTTATGGAAATTGGGACTGAAAGTCAAGAGAAATTATATCACTGTTCCTATAAGCTATGAAAGCTAACTCAGTGCCATAATTGTCTAAGGCATATCATAGCAGTTTACTGCAGACAACGGTCATTATGTAGTGCAAGTATCAACGACTTCTGATAAGAATTTTGACAGTCGTTGAAAGGAATATTTCCAAATTATGCAACTACAACTCTTGACTTGCATGTTCAGAGCTGACCATAAGCACAGGCTTCATATAGCTGAAAGCCACGGCTAAGCGTAGGAATCATAACAGTATCAGAACTGATAAAATATAACACAAAATATGCACGTAACTGTCCACACTTCTTTCATTTATATGATAATTACGTCGACTGCATCGTACAAATTATTACACAGAGTGTGTCATTCGGAAGATAGGCCAGGTAGCTTAGTAGGTATGATGACTAGGCTATGGGCCTGATGATTAGCTCCGAGGCTTATGCAGCCTCCTATCCAATGGATGCTTGCGGCTCCTTCCCTGGACACAATGCGGTCAGGGCATGCAGCTGCCCAGTCACCCAGATTTAAGAACGACTGCAACTGCTCCTCCACTCCCTTTACAATATTCCTGGAGTGGTGTTTAACTAATTAAGCATACAGCACATTTAACTCAATCTTTTTTATCTATTCACGTACAATTTGTAGGATGAACGTAAAAGTAAATATAAACAAAGTTGATTTACAGCTGTGCAATGTAATGCAGATTTCAGATGACCTCAGAGGTTGTGTTGCATTAAATGAACAGGTAATGCGAGGCAGAAAACACTATCGCTGTGGAACACTTTCGTGGGGGTTCTCACCTTTCAACAGTCTTCAGGTCAACTGTTTCTTCATTTAGATACATAAGCTGTAACACATCAGCTAAATCAGCAAGTCATAAGAAGTGGAGCATTAAAAGAATTCACGTTTTACACACTGAGGAGAGGGTTAGGAAACAATGAATCCCTCTGCTATGACCAGTCCTGCATATGCATGAGCTCCTTTATGCTAGTTCACATTCATATGAAGCATCTACCAACACTGCTACTTCCTTTCATCTCTACACATGAAACAACTCGAAACATGCTAAAGGGTTTCCACAAAACTGTATTATGGTGAGCTTAATTAAATTTAACTTATTCCAATTACGGTTAAAATGGATAAAAGTAATGGAGGCTTTACACAAAGACGTACCTACTTTTCTGAGCAACTTCAGACTGTAACTCGCACTTAACTCAATAAGTATTTGTCAGAGCGAAGAATGTTTATACAAAAGTTGTACAGCAAAAAGCAGTTCATTATTTATATGCAACAAATTTTTTTCCGCAAGTCTTACGGTTTTCAAATATGAAAAACAGAAAGAAAATAACACGCCAGATTGTTACGCGGTGTGTGCATTTTCTTACATTTTTTACACGCTGGAAATTTAGCCATACCTCACGCAGAACCACCAACAGTTCTCCATATGAGTATAGCCTATGCTTTGTTAACATGTCACAAACTTCCTTATTTATAATTTATGACGATTCGTAATTCTTTCCTTGTGCAACTCGTAACCAAATCTAAAATATCCAAAATAACTTCATCCATTTAGGCTACTAATAAAAGATTCTCGTGTTATGATTTAATCCTTTTTAAGTGTCTTCAGAGTTAATGAGGTCTTGGTGATGTACTATCTTTAATCCCTCAGTTAAGGTCCAAAATTCTGTAACTTTTCTTAAATATAAAGTGTAAAGAATAAGCAATCGTCCCTATGGCTGAGCAATGACACATTGTACGTGGGTCCTGTATAGTGTGATTGTAAGTCCAAAGAAATATACTTCCTTCAGATAATATTCTGGCTTTATTGAAGCTTTCAGATTTATTCTAGGTTTATTCTGTTGCATCACAGAAAACCAAATATCTATATGTACTTTATTTTCAGGGTCACATAAGCACACCTCACCCAGTACGATGAAATATTTTCACAACTGCAGTCTTATAATATGAATAAAGCGATTTCATGAAGGCTCCTTCAGTTGACACTCTTGGTCAAATGTTTTTGGTTGCAAGCATTCTATCCACATTTCCGAAGTGGATATTTAAACGCTAACTGCATTTTGAAACAACAATTACGTAATGCACTCTAAATTCCACGCAGTTTACGAAAAACTATAAATTATTTATTTTTTATCCTTAAACTGGTCTCTATGAATAGCTCTCATAGCAGTTATGAGATTTTCGCATCTACCAATATTCGAATATCAGACACCAAAAGCTCCTTCGATGGCTGTTAATTGATAGTAACTCTTGAGAACGCAAAATATTACGAGCATACAAAAGATGTTTAAAATGTTCTACAGTATGAATCAAAACGTATGCTTCTATATTATATATAAATCCTACGCAAAATAATGTTTTATGCACTTTGTATTTTACCATCCGTTCTGTTTCAAGCATCTCTGAAGAAAAGCTTGTAAGCCCTGTCTTCACAATACTTTCGTAAAATTCAAAGACATTCTTTTTCTCATCAAACACAAAGCGCACAGTTATGAAATTTAGTACACAGAAAGATAAACCTCTCTGAATATTCTGAGATTTTATACTGATCTACTTGTACACATATTATTAATATTTTTAAAACAATTTAAAAATATATAACTCAAAATTTTATTTTCCGTTGCTTAGAAAAATGTATCTAAAGTTTAAGAAATTAACATTATCTCTCCTTAAGGAAACACTGTTTTTAGCAACGGGACATTAGTAAAGTCATCTTCCAGAGTAGAGAGTCTATATATTTGGTTTATTGTATACTTGTTTTCGTCGAAGTTTGAATCAGCGAAATTCTGCAAACCAGTCTGGCTTCTCTAATCTACATCTGGAGGCCCCAACACCGTGACGTTAGTTTCGTAGTCAGCAGATACTAACGTTACAGAAGATCACGTGACGGGAGCGTAACCAAGGTTCTTTCTCTGCAGAAAGAGATGGATTTCCCTGAAGCTGGGTCGCTCCGTTTCGTGTCGGCGCCAGCACTCACACATAAGGTCGTAGATATCCTTGGTGCACGGGGGCGCTGGTGGTCGAGGTAGGTAGGCGAACTGACCATCATCGCGATGCATGTGAGCTAAGTTTTCCACTACTTGTGGGTCAGATAGCGTTTCGAAAGGTGGTCGGCGCCCCAGGTTCAGAATCTCCCACAATGTAACGGCAAATGCCCATACGTCACTCTTGGTCGTGTATTTACCCTGAAGACAAATGTTTTACATACGTCAAAACATACTTAATAGATTCCTTATGGCATTTTAATTCATAATTTAATTTTAATTAATAATTGCCCTGCTTTGCATGGAGCCTGAAGGGTCATTTCCGTGTTCAAAACAGCTCGCCACTTGTAGGTATCCTGAGCCAGATAAATCCAGTCCCGACTCTCATCGCCCATTTCACTAGCTTCCTTTTTCATTTTATTTTCCTAAATACCCCTAGATAACCCCTTAGTGTTTTCTCCTCTTCAGGTTTTTCAAGTTACGTTTCTTATGCATTTGGTTTATATCCTATGCATTCTACATGCCCTGCTAAACGTCTGTTAGCATAATCGGATTTAATATTACGTATGATGTCTGCCGAAGGTTACATCTAGTCACAGATCATACTCCGCAGTGTAATCTCACTACAAACCTAAGCACGAATTTCACTTCACGATTGTCTGAATCTGTTGAAAAGCAAAGATAGTTTTAATCTTCTGTATTAGGCACAGGCTACGTACCTGGAATATAGACTCCCAGGCCATCCAGCGGACTGGAAGTGCCATGGTTCCATCCACCTTGTAGTAGTCAGCCGCGTACAGCTCGTTGTCTGTGCCGAAGTCGGATATCTTTATGTGGTACGCTTTTCCCACCAGACAGTTCCTGCACAGAAACACAGCCATACCATACTGTCCATATAGCAAGTGTGGACTGCTGAACACATCAGTCGGGAGGGGAGTTCATTAATTTAGGTAACTGGTTATTTGGAGACTCTGCTGTCCAGACTATCGAGTACAGCGTGAACTCGTAAGACAACTGGTTGGAAGGAATGCGGCAGGAAGTGGTCGTGGCCTAATTTGAGGTAATAAGAATTTCGTTGGAACGCCTAAAAAATCCACAGTGGACCTCTGTCACGTTAGCCTTACAGATGGATCTCTGAAGCTTCGCAAGTATAGCTCACGTCTGCACTGTGCCCTCACTCCCGAAAAGGATCCAAGTTAGTTTTGAACCACCGTGAAAGCGTGGCATGTTCTGTGACTGCAGGTATATTTCTAGCGGAAACGTCGCCTAGAATTTAATGGAGAATCGTTATCTTCTTATCTTCATCCTGATCCTCACCCATAAACTTATTTCTTACTGAAGTAGAAAGTGAAATATGTTTTCTATCATTACTGGGAAGGCCCTTGGAAACTTATGGAACAGAGAATTAAGTTTCAGCTTTATAATTCTGATACATTGATCATGGAAACTGTGACGTCCGTGAAAATTCTACGGCATGAGGACATAATGTACACACACAGATAATATGCTGCGTAGTCATAAGCGGCCGCTCATTATAACTGACCACAGATATCAATATAAACAGCCTGTCCTACAAGGCTACAGAGCTGCTCAGCGCAAACGCAACGGCAGGCATTCTGTCGCTACTACAGGCTCCAAATATTGGCTGTCACATTGAGAAAACAAACTTTATAGCAGGATATTACGTGATTTAATGGCAGCTGTAGAAAAGGTGTCCGACAGTGTTCAAACTCATTTTAAAACCATGTGAAATATTCTATGATATTAGCTAACGTTTTTCCTTGATTCCCATAATGACACTCCAGATTTCATATTCTAAGGCGTACAAATTGTCTGATCTACTTTTACAAGCGTTTGCTCAAGACTGCCAGGAGATAAAAGCCAGTAAAATTTAATATAGGGGAACGTGACATTAAATGTTCTCTGATGATAATTTGTGCGTCGAAGGAATTTTGCGGAACCTTGACTCAAAATATTGTAGCGTCTATGAATGCATTTTCCTGTTGTAAATATGCGTAACTCTTTTCTCCCTCTGTTAAAAGTTTTGAAGGCAAGGATTCAAGTTATTACGCACAATTTTTGACCAATGAGGGATTAAATTCATGAGAAAGTATAAAAGCATTCAATTCCTACATCACAGGAAACAGTTGGAGTCTCCATTACAAAGATCGCGAGTTTAACGTCACTTATTAAGGACACAATCGATCATCATTCTGAGAGTCATGCGAAAGACATAAATACGGTGTGGGATAAAATGAATAGTTTATGAACGTAGTAGGTGTTTAACTCAGAGCTAACAACGATCTTTTAAGAGTTAAGTAAATGTATCGAGGGTCCACCGTTCTTCACTAAGTGTAACACAGACACGCTGTTCGTCGTCATGGCGATGAAACGATTTATGTAAATAAATCGTCTTTAGTGTAGTGTAGGCCGCATATGTTGGTTTTGTCCACAAGTTTCTAAATATGATGAAATTTATTACAGAGAGAAAGTTGAAATACTGAAAGCTCTGGAACGTTTGAATGGAAAAGTAGGTTATAACGCCATTTTTATGTGACGTGGTACTGTTTTCAGAGTCGTCAATCCTAAAGTTGGACGCCATCTAACAAAACACACTACGACACAGCCCAAAACACAACATTCTTCACAGATATTGCCATGGAAATCTTAAACCTTGCAGGGTAAAAATACTTTCAAATTTCAAAATGCAATGCTTCATCGTGTCTTAGAAATGATGGCTAGCGAGGAAAGAATATGCTAGCGGACAGATTTGTACCTGTATATCTAGGGAGGTGAGAATTTGTAACTTGTGGTACTATAAGAAGCACCTGAAACAAGAGCTTTCTTCGTGAATATAAAATGTAGAAAGGGAAAATATTTGATGGTTGTACCGATAATTTCGCCACAGATTTCTCTGATAAAGTAAACGACTCCGACTAATTCAATTTAATGGCTTATATAATTCGACCTAGGAATTATCAGAAACTGTGGATAAAGTCAACTCATTCATTGTGTGATCCATAATGCACAAGAGAAATGCGGAAAATCGAAGTAAAAGGAAACTCGTGTGTTATGTAACCATTGACGTGTCGGACCACTTGGAAATAAATTATTATTATGTCTGGAGTAACGCTGTTAATTGGACATCGTTTGAAATTAAATTCGAGTTGAAGACATTCAATATGAAGCCACAGGAATGACATCTGCCTTTGTATAAGAATTTAAATTAATAGACTGCACCGGAATTTCTAGTAATAATATATAAGAGGCTTTTAAGGCTTCTGTAACATACTTTCTACTACTACAAAATATGTCGGAAACTTAGTTAGCTTCCCATTGTCACTGACAAGTCCACATTTTCTGTTCATAATGAGAGAGACGTTTTCTGTTTAATCTAAATTTCTGTAAGTATGCTTTGTTTCATATCAATTTTCGGCACCGGTCGCACAATATTTCACCGAAGTATAAGTACACAATCAGCAGTACCTGTTCTTCTCTTGAGTATGTAGCTGCTTTCGTATAACACTACATAACAACCAAACTTAAAAAAATGAATAACACTCAATTCAGAAAATTAAACCTTACTCTAGTAATTTAACAAGAAGCTGAGAATGAGGATACAAATCTTATAAAAAAAACTCCACCCGCAACACCCGCCGTGGCTAAGGCATATATTGTCAGTATTATGGAGTAAATTTCGTAATATCCTTAGGTGCTGATGATTCTGGTCTTCTGGGATGTTACGTCATGCCGACAGGTAAGTAGCTACTGACGTTTGGAAGGATCAGAATGCCTTCATCTTTAGAGTCAAGCCGTCCAAGCCTGCTTAATATTCCAGAAGACGTTAACCACCAGCAACACCGCTGTGATAACCTCACACCTCGCATCTGTATGTGTTCTTTATTGATTACAGAATAGGAGACGGGAACGTGGCAGAAATAGTACGTACATTTATGTACACATAAGATTAGATGAATATTAAATATTTGGTCTGTAGATAAATAATTAAGTGTGAGGGTAATTGTGTATAATGTAAAGCGTGAGGTAAAAGAAAATCTACATTCAGTAGTACAGGATTGCATAAATCCCAGGCGCCAGATCGCCGTGGTGACTAACTCTTGTACAGTGGCGCCCAATATTTGTGGGTCCTCATTATGGAATTTGCTTCATGTCACATTTCTGGCGCCTAGAATTTTGAGGTGGTCCTACATTGCTGGAAAAATTGTGAAATCCTGTAATGGTACAGATGTGGCTAAAAGGAGAACTGAAAAGTAGAAAGTTAAAATAATAAGGTATGTAGGATAAAAAAGACCTTTCTGATGGTGTTTTCTATGCTAATCAATAACCGTGTCCTAATAACTTACATCTGTGTTCGTGCCTCCATATTGGAGACAACGCCCAACTAACATCACATTCATGCACGCTAGCCACAAAAGCTCTTCATCTTTCAACTATTTATGATTGTTTCATTCATGCACTTATAGAAGATGCAAACCATATGGTAGAGACGACAAAGTACGCTTCAGGTCAAGTAAGAGGATACTAAAGGGGCTGGTTACCTGGTTGCGAGGTCACGGTGTACAAAGTTTAGTGTTTCGAGGTACCTCATGCCAGATGCAATCTGTGCAGCCATGTAGAGGAGGCAGTTAAAGCTGAAACACGAAAAACAACGTTACGTCCTTATTTCATTCTTACAATTTCAAACCCTCAATGATTACTGAAAGCTACTAATAAAATACCTGACGTAAACCCGGTCTAACCTCTTTTGACTAGCAACAAATAAGAACATATTGTATGATTCATTCATTCTGTAGTCTGTCTTACGACAGGTCCGTAGCCTCTTCCAAAGCGAGTTCTCCACAGGGTGCGATCTAGTGCTTCCTCTTTCAATTTCCAGTATCTTTTCTTTTCCTTAAGATCATCCAGTAGCTGCTTACGTCTTCTCCCTCGTCGTCCCGTCATTTCTATCCTTCCTTCTAACTTTCCTTCAATCACGTGTTTCAGAAGGCAGTTTCTACGCAAGATGTGACCAATCCAGTTAGCCTTTCTTCTTTTTATTGTATGTAGGATATTCCTCTCCTCCTTGACTCTGTGTAATACTTCTTCATTTCTCACACGATCGGTCCAACTGATCTTCTCCATTCTTCTCCAGCACCACATTTCAAACTTTTCAGATACTTCTGATCTACTTTCCGAAGTGTCCACGTTTCAGCACCATACAAAGCTATGCTCCAAATGTAGCACTTTGTATGATTGTATGATTAACCGTTTGAAAATTAACACTCGTAAAAATATATTTAAAAATGCATGTCCTGACTCATAAAGATCATCTCCACTACTGAGACCAATCAGTTAACTCTGGGAAAAAACAGGCGCTGATTTTGAGAATCCCACAAAACACAAAATTCAGAGGTTATTAATGTTAAAGCAGATGGTAAACTTTGTAAACGCCGAGCTTGAAATGGTGAATACAGAGGTCTGTATTAACACAGAAGTGGTGAGCACGCCTAACAGCTGACCATTTTCCTCAGAGAATACGACTTGTACATTTAAAGGTAGACAGAACATGATCTCACCTCAGGGTCTTAACGCCGACGGGCAGGGTACGCGCGCCCTCGGCAGGCACGTGTGTCTTGAGGAACTGATTGAGGTCGCCGTGGTCCAGGTACTCCATGACGACGCAGAGTGGCTCCTCGTGGCTGCACATGCCCAGCACCCGCGCGATGTTCGCGTCCTCCAGAGCAGCCAAGATCCGAACATCGCGGTGGAAATCCAGCCTGAATAGGCAGTCTCAAATTATGGTGTGCCAAAATCGTAACCGAGTCCCTTACTGAATGCTAAACACGTGTTTGGTTTGCGGACACATCAGTTCATTTAGGTTTTGCTCTTTATGACACAGTGTAAACTTGTACGTGGGCTCCAACGTTTCAGAGAAATATGGTGTCCGATTCTTCATGGCAGAAGTTAGGATGCATCCTCATCTTACTGACTTCTACCACGAAGATGGTTACAGTATGTTCCTCCAAACGTTTGATGACCAACTATAAGACTACACGGCGTCACAACCTAAAGAACAACAATCTGAAAAATAATGCGCGTTAAAACCTGAAAATGTGGGTAAACCTCACTTAGGCAATGAACAATAAATTCTTAGAACCACAAAGATCAATCTATACGCACGAAGCTTTGACAGTGAGACTGGGAGTGTATCAGAGTACCACAGATGCTATTTAAATAACACCTTTCCCTGGCATGAAATCTCCCACCTCCGTTCAGAAGCACAACCTTAATATGTGGCACAGGATTCGAGACTAGACAAGAATAATGAACACTACGGCACAGTTTAAGAAATTCCCATTAACAATCTGTGTGTTTAAGCTGAGAGGCCTGTGCATAAACCGTGCTATACTACTAGATACAAGTATATCATTACGTTACGTAATAATATTCTATGTCTGATGATGTGCAATTGTATTGCTTTTGGTATATATATATATATATCTTTTTGTAACATGTAGGCCCATGACTATCTATTGGCCTACTGCAGTTAAGGAAGAAAGCTCCACGGATGACGGCGCTCGGGCCTTCCTTATTCTGCCTACAGCTGCATTCGACTTCGGCCAGTCAATTTCAACTAGCCCAAGGAGCTTCTCGCTAGCGAAGGTTCTCACGTGATTTTCATGTACACAGAAAGGCTAAACGACTGGAGGGGAATATAGGGAAGTGCGGTGCGGGGGGGGGGTTAACACCTGCAGGAAGGGGTTCAAACCTTGGGAATTCTTTACGTAGCCTCACTATGATTAACGGAGTCTATGAAGCAGAGTCCGTCTTAAGAAGCTAATGGCTCCACATAAGGAGGTGGAGTAGTGTAGCCAGTACAGCGACTAGGCTACGGGCTGGATAGTCCGGGGTTTGAATCCCGGTACGGGTAAGAGATTTTCCTCTTCTCCAGAACGTCCAGACCGGCTCTGAGCCCACCCATTCACCTCCATCTATGCCTTTTGGCGTGGACAGGGAAAACTTAATCTTTACCCCTACGTAATGTCACACGTATCAGGTAACAGAAGGTGAGATGTTCATGTATCAAGCACCACGTCGTAAAGACGTAGAAGGAGTGCAGATGTAACGAAACAATTCTTAATTTGAGCAGAATCACACGTCGCCCTCAGGGGAAGTGACCCCAGTAATCATTAGATACGAGGCTGTGTGGGTCCTAGAGCTGATCTGGATGCTTTGGACAACACAAAAATCCCTGACCCTGCTGGAAATCTGACTCCGATTCCACAGCAGCCCCCAATATAACCTATTCAGTAACTTTACTGAGATATACACTCTCGTTTGCAATACGCAGAGCTTTCTTTTTTCATGGCTCGACAGCCCTAGTGGGCCTAGATCTCCTCATTGTTGAGGTTTCGAGATCACACTCAGATACACCACACTCGGTAGGACTCATTGGGCGCGTAATCGACCCGTTGCAGAGACCTCTATCTGACAACACACAACACTCACAAGAGACAGACGGCCACGCCCCCGGCGGGATTCGAACACGCAATCCCAGCAAGCGAGCGGCCGCAGACCCACGCCTTAGACGACGCAGCTACTGGGATCGGCGTATATATACGTATAGCTACTCTTGCAAAAATATAATTAGGACTCCCACGTTTCTCTGTGCCATCTTTAAACGTACTACGCTGTTACTCTCGCTCCCACAACTTGCTGTTTTTTGCACAAAATACAGAAGCTAATCAGATTATTGACAATTGAACCGTGTGAGTGACACCGCTCGATATTGGCTTCGGTTCACCATGATGGAAATCTATTGTTCCTCTATAACCAACATAAAAAACAATAAATCTTGTTACGTGATTCGGAGTCATTTGCCAATCACATTTTAAAATGGAGTTCATATTTTTAAAATGTGTACTAAACACACAGAGATGTGAGACGGAATAAAATGAATCAGGACAGGATAAAACAAAGAGAAGCTGAGAGCTCAGTGAGAAGACTTCGTGTCCTGAAAGAGGAATCATTGTGAACAGTTAAGCATCAATTTACAGCTCACATAGTTTCTGTACGTGTAATCGAAATATGGATATACTTGTTTTAAATGCAGACGCTTTAGAATGGTTGCATTTATGGAATACAGGCTACAAACACGCACCACAGAGTCTATGATAAAAAAAATTTTTTACTGAATTCTGAGATCAAAAAATTCGAAACATGGCAATTAATTAGAGCTTATACCAAATTTAGAATAGAAATATCTATATATTTAAAAATTTATGTACACGTTTTGTAAACAAAAACTCCTTTATGTCAGTTTCCTAAAATTCGTTTTCCAAAAATTTATGTCGCAGATAATCAGCGCGTTTTTTGGAATTTTTTTTTTGCTGCTAATAATTTCCGCGACAGTCACTGCTGACACAGTTCGAGACTCAAATCTGCGTCTCTTGACGGAATTTCACAAAACGTCTCCTATTCTAACGGAAATAGTTCATGCCACTAGCAACTGAAAACACATTTACTCCTCATTTGAGAAGTGCCGTGCGACCACCGTTGTTTCTCACATCAGCTCTTACAATGACAAATGTTTTCAAACAGCATACCACACCGTGTCTTGTTCTTGAATCAGCGATATGACGTCTTCTTTCCGTCAATAGTCCCACACATTTTGCCTACTTTTCCCAAGCGTATAACGTCGTAAAGCTGAGTCCCGAACTGTACTTTGCACGTCTATAATTACATTCAAGCACAGGGGATTTATTCAATTCTCTTATTACATTCAAGTGCCTGTGATTCGCTGATCTCTTTAATTAATTATCTGAAGAAAGTTAATCTCTATGAAGTGTTTAAAGTAAAACAGGGGCGTAGTTAATGCAGGAACCTGCAGGCCTGCAGGTACTCCTGGCCTAACAGAGCTGCTCCAGTTGCAGCAATATTAATTGGGTTGCAAGTAAACAAGCACTTAGTTGCTAAATTGTTATAAAGCAGTACGACGTTCCAGATATACAGGCAAGTACAACACCTGATACACAGGACGTTAAGGTTGACAAAGCAGAACATCGCCTGAAGTGACTGCACTCCAGAAATTTAGGACGTGTGCGTGTTTCTAACTAGCCGTAATAAGAACACACTGCCACTACGGTCGTCAAAAACTTCTCCATCCACTACAGAACTCGAAGATTCCTGCAGTGTTAAAACGAACCTGCCACGTGTTATACGTCTACATGTATCAGAAAGGAAAAGATGCAAGTCCCTTACAGTTGAGATAAATAGAGCCATGTGGAAGTCAACAGACATTTGACAGCTGTTAGAAATTTAGGCCCGAACCTTAGTTGAGCTTTCTAAATATTTAACACCACGCGACAGAGCCTTATTTAAGGAAGTATTACGTCCCCATATAGGCAATAAATTGACCACATTTTGTGGAACCCGAAGGTTAATTACTGTGTTAACAAGAGCCCGCGACTGGCCCCTATCCTGAGCCAGATGAATCCCGCCCACGTCCTGCTATTCTATTTATTTAATACTCATTTCAGCAGTACACCCCCGTTTAAGCATAGGTCTTCCAAGCGGTCTCCCTTCAGGTTTCGAACCAAAACACCGTAAGCACCTTTTTTCCCTTCCATGCGTGCCATATGACCTGTTCATCTCAATCTCCTTGATACGTACGGCTTATAATGTAATAATATTTTACGACGATTACAAATCCTTGAATCTCCTTGATACGTACAGTCGAACTCTGTTATAACGTCATGAAAGGACTGAATATTTTGTGTCGTTATAAACGAGTATTGTTATAACCGAGCAGAATAATGTTAGGGTTAACAGTGAGGAATTAATTGGTACCACAGAATATCTGACGCTATAGACGAGGTGTCGTATAAACCGATGTCGTTATAACCGGGTTAAGCTGTACTTCAAACAGCTGTATGCATACATATTTGTGAATATTTTCATAATTGTAAATTACTCCTTTAACCAAAAATCTGAAGGAAAGTTTCGAATCCAGAACACACCCCATAACCAAAAATTTGAAGGACGGTTTCGAATCCAGAACACACCCCATAACCAAAAATTTGAAGGACGGTTTCGAATCCAGAACACACCCCATAACCAATTCGCCATACTAATACGAGTGGAAGCCACGTGGGTCAACTGCTGGACATTGAAGTTAACAGAGCCACTCACGTCCTTGCAACTCGTCTACTAATTTCTTCCTAATGCCTGTCTTTACACTGCATACTGAATCCTGTGAATTCAATTCGATTTTAAATTTGTAGCTCAGTTGTTCCCTTGCACTTGTATCCAAGAGAAATGGTATACACATATGTATATATATATATATCATTTCCTATGGAGTCGATAAATAACACCGTTTTCCTGTTGAATACGATATATGCTGAGCGGGTAATGCCTCACAGTAAAAAAAACAGTGACAGTAAATACACACGCATGCACGTAGACACTCGCGCACACAGAGAAGAAGAAAGTCGGTGCCACGATCCTACACACACCATCGAAATGATTTAAAGCTGGGCATCTTTTTGGAGTTATCTGAATCCGAAAGGCTCCCAAAATATAAAATATGCTTTTTAATAAAGCGTATGATATTTTTTCTGTACCCAACCAACCCCTGAACTGATCGCACCCCTTCTCATATCCCCTTTATGTTTGCTACCATCCTTTCTCGGAACTACACCCTGCCATCTTACCGGGTCATAAAAAGGTTCCCTCCCTCACCCTTGGACCCCTTACTTTCTACACTTGAGTCACGCAATTCTGAAGTGTCAGAATATGACAGTAATTATCAGTAGGCCCTCTGATTTATGCAAGAAGCAAGAGCAAGTGCGTGAGCTTGCATTAATAAAATGTCTCCCCTGTACTCATACATACAGCGACGTAGGTGTATACATTACATGTCCGTATGACCATTTTTATTATAGCATATATACATCCCTCCCTATTTAATGTAAATATTGAAGGGAAAAACTTATACACCCTCCGATCTTCTCTTTCTTACATTCAGATTTTTAAAGATTGGGAGACTACACCAGTAGGCGCTATTGGTAAGGGAAGGAACGAATTCACTCCAATGGAATTTTTGTTTATGTGCCGGTTTCAGTACATAAATCAACGAAATGCAAATGTTTAGGTGGAGGAGAAATCATAGGGGTGGAGAGCTACGAGTTCATGAAATAGAATTCGGGAAAAAAAAACACCAGTATTTCATTCGGATTCTGATGTCAGGTTATTTGTGATCTCCGTAAGGGCATATACACACATGGAAGGATGTTTTCGTGCTTCTGTCTTCCCATCCAAGTTTTAAAACACATTTTAGAGATTTCTACTGAATGTTAAGTATTGTCTCACACACAAGACGGCGAAGTGTCGCGATGGAACCTTACTGCGGAAGTATGTTTAAAACATTTGAGTTTAATGTGTTTACTTATTAACTCATTAAGGCCACATTTTTGCTGTATCATCCAGTTTAACAATGAAAAATTGTACATTCTTCCCACATGGCGTATTTGGTGGGTTTTGCACAGAAGTCAGAACAAACCGTGATAATTTTCCCACACAACATTCACTTACATTTTATAACCGAAAACAACTATGTTTACTGCGCGGTACGAACTGACTCTTCAATTATAAATACGGATGGCCTTAGTCTTTAAACTCGTGCCATGGTTCAGGAGCTTAGTTGCCGGACTCTCACGGCGGAGGCCCAACTTCGATCTGAGGTTAGTCCATGTGAGATTTGTGGTGGATAAAGTGGTACCGGGATAGGTTTTTCCGCGAGTATTTCGGTTTTTCCGTGTCAATATCATTCCTCCACTGCACCAAACTCATCTTCACCCACACGTTGCTCTAACCAGAATAACACAGGGCGAAGCCTGCGAAACTGCCAAAAAATAATGCTCTTTCGGGAATCGAGCAGCAATGGATAGTATAATCCTTTCACTTGCCCAGTGTACTCCGCAAAGAATCCGGGATATAAATGGCCGCCCATTACTTTGCATATACTTGGTCGACGACGTTAGTGGACGTTGCGTTTCCTCGGCATCACACTATGCGTCAATTATAGCCCTAGCTCACTTTCGGCGCCAAAGGGCTTTAAGGGTTAAAATACTATCGCGACGATATTTAAAGTGGGTAATATGATTATTGCCTCTTGGCATGTGACATCGTGTAGTTTGTCAGATATTTGAACAAAATTTCGGTGGAGTTTCCTGCCTCCAACTGCAATCCTGAAGACGCGACAATGGAGGGAAAAATCAAAACATGTGTCACTTCAACAAACGAAGTGTACGAAATACAGAACTAACACTAGGAGAGAGATCACCAAGGAGGAAGCATCGTTCATATTATGGGCTATAGCACACTGCGGAAGCAGCAGCGACAGTAAGTTCCTAATCGATAAAAGTGTAGGGGCGCCTCGAGCTACCTGATGGTAAGGTCCAGCGTGAACGTTTCCTTTTTTACTCCCTCTCCATTCACCATCATCAGTCTCCCTTTCACACACACACATACTCACAGTTTATTCTCCACTGGAAGCAGAAAACAGCCCAACCTGATGCCACATGACAGATAAGCTCGCTGCCTGGATGTTACTGACTGATTATATCTGTAAGATTGGAAGATAACACCCTGGACCAGGCAACTGCTTATTAAATTAAAGTTTATTGTGTGCCCTACAGTCATTTGACTTTCGCTCCCACCCAGTGACCACCTTCCCTCATGTAGTGCGGCAGTGTCGTAAATCCTTTGGTAATGTTTGCTTTATTTTACGCGCTTTCATTTCGTCTTTACAGCGTTTCAGGAGTTACAGTTGCAGGCCATTGTTCCGTCTAATCACAGTTCTAACAGTCACATCTGTTACGGGTAACAGGCGCACTGAATGGAGAAATTAAGGACCCAGGGGCAAACATTTCATAGGTTAATGGCATTCGGTCATTCGCAGCTTGTGTTCCACCAGTCATTGTGTCAAAGTGTTATAGTCCCACCACAGTAAAAACAAAATTTCTCTTTTCCCAAGAAGCGTATTGTTAGAATTACATACCTTTCAGTATTACACTAATCATTAATAAAAGTTCTCATTTTCGCGAGCTCACGTCCCAGCCAACCGCTGGCTGAGAAACACTACCATAGTCTCTTTGTTTGCCTGTAGTTGTACTCGTCGTTTTGAACATTTAAAGAACTGCAGTTGTGAAGGTCTACGGTTTCACATGTCTAAACGCAGAACATACTTTATGATAACTAGTCCATACACACGAATCCATTTAGGAAGATAGTAGTTCCTCACCTAGTCAAGAAATCACCGGCTATTTATTAAAACCCGAGGTCCATTACCGTGTTGCAAAACATCCCAGTACAAAACTTTACATACTATTTCTTAAATTTGTTTTACCATTATCCTCCCTCTTGCGCCTGGGCCTTCTAAAAGGATTCCGTGTCACTCCTACTTTATGACTGCAACGTTGTATTCATTTTTCGTTTTCATGCGTGCTACATGACCTGCCATACCGTCTTCTTTGATTTGATCATCCTAATATTATAAGACAAGGAGTACAAATTATAAAATTCTTCATTATTCATTTCCCCAGCCTTCCTTTACTGCGCCCCTCTAGGATCCAAATATTGTCCTCAGAATCCTGTTCTGAGTCTCCTTCCTTAATACGACAGACGCAGTCACATAAGCATACTGCACTTCTCATACGCTTGTGCACATCAGATGAGAAAACACAAGTAACCGAAGAGCATAACAGGAAGCATTTACCGAATTTAATTTAATCGAAATTGTTTTTTTAATATAGTTTTGATTTTCTACTTGCGTTTCCAAGTATCTGAATGTGACCACATTTTCGAAGGATGTATTAACTCTCTTTTTATTACGATTCTGGACTCATGTTTGGTGAGAAGGCACTTTAACATAATATTCTTATAATTCGTGTCAGTAAACACTGCATTACTAAAGCCTTTACTCCCCCTCCCCCAACCAGTCTCAAAGTCGTCACCGAAAGATTTTCATTAATTCTGAATAGGAGAGAAGCACCGGTACGGAGACTTAAAGTACACACGACGTGTTTTGAACCCACTAGTTAATTTATACATTACTTAATAAGCTTTATAGTTTTATTGTCATCCATTGAGAACTCAACGTATTAAATAATTCACCTTTAAAATATTTACCGACTACCAACTCACCACATTTATATCAACGCTTCAGTCCAGCGTATTCCGATATTCTCATATTCCAGTACAAATCAGATCATAATTACAGGATTCTAACAACCATATAAACACGTTGTCTCCACTACCTACCTACCTAGTTACTTGACTGATACTCGTATGTTTTTAATATAGACGATACAGCTACTCCCTCTGGCTATATATTCTACATAAATATTATATTTTATACATTTCACCTTTTTAACTGATGATATTCTCGTATATTACATTTCATTATACCTTTATATTGTAAAGTTTGGGATCTCAGACTATAGATAGCACTTGTAAATACTGCCGTTTTAAATTATTTTATGTACGACCTGATGATGGTTAATTTTAGAAGATGAAACATGTAGCTATTTTTTAACAACTCAGAATATACGCTGTGTTCCGAGATCATTTGTTGGTTTTATCGTGATAATGGAACACGACGGGGATGAACTGACTTACCACACTTACAGATGTCTCAGCACACAAACCCAAGAACATCACAACGTAAATCAGTAAAACGTGTATAATACGTACTGACTCACTTCCCAATTCTACATCCGCCTCCCGGCCGGCTATGCTCGTAACTCAGCTTTTCTTCTTTTCTGAAATCTCATCAGCAACGTCCCATCCAACTCCGAAATGTTTATTGTAGCTCAGAAAACAAGGAATCTTGTGATATTATTTTTCCTAGTGTCGGATTTGGAAAAGAGCGTAAAAACCAAACAAGTAATCGCATATGTCTATATGTTATGTAATTCGAATACAGGCGTAAGGTAAGTAGTATAGCTTTAAAATGAGCTCCTAATCAGCTCTGTGCCATAAACCTTTCCGAAAGAACATGTGTTAGGAACAGTCGCGAGCGGGACGAATTTGACCAAATTACGAAACGTTTGAGATCTGATATCTCGAAAACTAATCTACCTAGAGGACGTGAACTTGAAAACAATTAGTTTCTTGAGATTTTAAAAAGTGAAAAAACTAAAGATACAAAAATTCGAGGCAATTTTTGTGCGATTTGCCGTAAAATTGCCCTGCTATAAAATTCTGTTAAGGCACTTTGTAAGATGTCGTGTGCCACTTCCGTTAAACTGTAATACTTAATTTTTAAAGTCCATCTGTCGTGATTCTTCAGGCATGTATCCAGATAATGATCGCCGAATAAAATATGTATTTCGCCGAAAGAAGGACCTGTAAGTACCTTCGTGTCGTTTCGGAACGTACAAGATAAATGGCAAACGTCTGGTCCCCATTTATATTACAATAGAGTTCAAATCTATTGTTACGTGCTTAATTAACTCGGGTAATGGGGACATTTAGATATTATACAATAAATACCTTGAAGTCTAAAGGCAGAAAATTACACCTGTCAAAACACATTCATGCATCAGATTGATATGGTTCTTTTACTTGCCACTGCAATGTAACTTGTAATTTTCTGCACACGATATCACATTTTATATTTATGCAGTTACCACGTAATATTCCTATCTTCAAGTATTCAGACGCAAAATAAAAGAAATTCTCTTGCTTTTCTGTAAATCAACCTGTCTCACGAATGGCACAAGTAGTCACAATATCGTAAACCCGAAATAATTTACGCGTATATTCAACTGTGCAATGCCAGACGACATAAAGGTGCAGATGTTAAAAGCAGAGGTACATCTTGTGAACGAATAACAATAAGGCAATTCCTTCAGACAAAATGCACATCTTCGTATTAATTACAACCTCAATATAGACACTACAAAATTTACTTTCTTGAAAGAAGCCCACTTTAATGCGTTCATAACTGCTTGCACATTTATGTGTCCATGAAGTTACGTACCTAGTTAGTTTTCTTTTTTTTTTTTTTTTTGTGAAGGGCCCGGCAGCAAGTGCTACGGAAGCACCGCAACCTGAAGGATTATTGTGCAAACCTGTGATGAAGATGATTTTTTTTTCGTGTTCCTTGTAATGGAGCACCGGCGGAATGAAATTGACAGGGGAAAACCGAAGTAATCGGGGAAAACCCTGTCCCAGTGCCACTTTGTCCACCACAAGTCCCACATGGACTGACCCGGTATCGAACCCGGGCCCCCGCGGTGAGAGGCCGGCGACTAACTGCCTGAGCCATGGCAAGGCCTTGTTAGTTAGTTGGTTGGTTAGTTAGTTAGCTGGCCAAAGTTCAAGCACTTTTGTTAGTATCTATACTGACTCTAAGCGACACAGCCCGTCTTTAGACGATCACAATCGTTCATACGTCAAGAAATTCTCCGCATTTTACGAAACCAGACGATCCATTGCCGCGATCACAACAACCAGTGCTCGACTGACTAATAATAATAATATTTATATAAAAACTAATTAATAGTGACTGAAAAGAAAGGTAATGTTTTCCATGTTCATGCCATGAAGGCATCTAGGGGGAGAAGAGGTATAGGTCCACTCATTCTTAGCCTCGGTACTAGATGGAGGTGAGTGGTCAACATCACGCCTCGGCGGCTTTAACCCCGGTAAATAACCCCTGTACCTACTGAATAGGAGGCTGGGTGTGCCCCATAACTGGTCTGGACGATTTGGAAAAGAGAAAAGTCTCTTAACCTTGCCGGTTTTCGAAACCAGGATCTTCCAATCTGTAGCCAAGTCCCTATACTGACTACGCTATCCCGGCTGTAATTTCGTAGTAACTATTTTATTTGATTATTCGCCTGGACTAAAGAAAATAATGTAGCATTACTAATAATAACCGACCTTCCTACATTCACTGGAAATTATTTACCTGGTCATTTTATGAATGTCGTGTAACTACAGAATGTAGAATTTTAACAAGATGCATTTAAGACCACTAACATTTTACTAGCGGACCGAAACATCAGAGATGATAAAAGATATTTGGGGTTCTGAATACCAAAACTACGATCTTTTGAGATGCGACGCGGTGTAGTTTGGTAGGCATGTACCAACTAAACCTAGAAAATGAGGGGTACCAGGTGCCTCAGAAATGTTTGCATCAATCTACTGAATGGCGCGACATCACAGCTCAACAGACCGTAATCGAGTGGCATTAAGCAGGTTTTCATTATGCAGGATTTCTCAAAAATACATTTTCTTAATAAATGTAAGTAAATTCAGTTATACGTCATTATTTTACCACTTTACAACACATACATGCTGTCTGTAAATGTAAAGAATCATCTGGGTCTAAGTTTTAAGCTGTGAAGTCTGTGTATGGGAAATGGAAGTGAAGTTCCACGCATTCTTAACCTTAGGCCTACACAGAGGAGAGAGGAAACTTTCTCTTTGGCGGCTTTGTTGACTGTCGAAAGAGCCTCCCGCACTCATTTGAGAGGACTGAAAAATGTCTTCTACTCGTTCTCGCTTTGACCCTTGAAGATGCGACCGATAAGCTGTCCCGAAACGTCGGTAACCAACTATGTCAATATACCCTGCATAACATTCCAAAACAGCGACCGCCTCTATACAAGACGTTAATTGAACAACTCAGTTACTAATTAAATGGTGCAGAAACTCCGTCGGGTTGCTGTTTACGAGAATTGAAATTTCTTGCTTATATGGAACCGACAGGTTCATGACAGTTTTCACAAAAACGTATAACTGGATAATTTCCTCAAGCAACTGTTCATATTGTTTAAGAATTTTCTTGCTTTTAAAAAATGTGGAAGTACATTAAAGTGTTAACAAAATCCAGCCTGTTCATCACCGTGGGTTAGTTCAATAGTTAAGAAAGAATTTTCAAAAATAATACGACAGACGACCAGAGGTAAAGACTTACTTCCGAATTTCAGAAAATTCGGACATTTGGTTCAGCATTATTAAGAAGCACATAGCAAACACCATACAGGCAGTTATTCAGAAGAGCTTCTCTCAAACTGACTATTTCTCTACTTACTTTTCTCTCTCGCAAGCATCGTGCAAGAGAAACTTGACGGCTACCAGTCGTTTCCCGAGGGATGCTGCGGATCCGTATTCTGGGATGCCGTCAGCCTCTGCCACGTACACCTGGTACAGAAGGAAAAGACATTGATAAATGATGCTCTCCGGGCCACAGAGATAAACACAGCCTGGCCCGCTCGCAGGCTCCGATCTGCCTCTACAGACATTACCTGCACATATAACTGATTGAGTATGCACAATTGTTTAACAAAATAGTACGACGTAAAATAAATTTGAACCTAACGCAATAGAATTAATTAAATCGTTCTGTAAAAGTCCAGTATATCCCGCAAACGAAAAATGTGTTAGAATGCATCCCTTTCCACAAATCCAAACGCCACGCTACCAATAGACCTTCTTTCACATGTCTAATACACTATTAACCACTAACTTAGTCTCTTTATATTTTACTGGCTTCATGAACTTAATGACATCCAGCGCTGCTGATGAGTCCAGAGTCCAGTGGTAACCGTTCCCTGCACTACGCCATTACCGGATTGCCCACCACACCATTACCGGGTAGCCTATGACCAAGGTAAGCAGGCTGCACGTGAACAAATGACGTCTTCAGCTCATTTATCTTTGTACCAAAACTAGTAACTCTGCTGCTGTTGGTTCGTCATTTACCCCATCCCGGTTTCATCCCTCCCTATAATCGCCCTTCCGTAGCTTTTCCTATAATAAACAATCCTCGTCTATACAAAACGTAGACTAAAGAAGTTTGTCATATCGTAAAACACAACTTAATACCTGATTTTTTGTACTATTTAACCCGGCATTTTTCACACAATTTTGGTTCGTATGCTACCAAAGTTTATGCAGCATTATTTATGTTTTCACAACTACACGTAATTACGTATTATATCAAGCGTCAAATCTGTCGTTCCTGCAGTTAGCCCATAAAACCACATTAGTCCATAATTAAACATCAAAAATTTAATAATGTATATTTACAGGTATTTCCGTCAAGGTACTTTTTACATACTAAAGAGAATATCTGAGTTGATGCACTTTCTGAGAAGTAGGTACAGAGAGTTCTCTTTAACACGGGACTGAACAGTAATGAGCACTGCAGAACGGGCGATGTCATCAGTGTATTAACGATATCGCCGTCCGCTCTACGACGAGCAGTCCAGCGAAAAAAAAAAACACGCCCTGTACAATATATGATATTAATATAAACTATGAACGGATTTGTAGATTTTATGAGGAGATTACATTGTGCCATAAGTGCGTGATATACAATCATAATTTTATATTGCATGTATGTAATTCCGTTAGAGCCCATCGTTACAAAACTGGCACTGCAAAACACCCTGATTTAATACAACTTAATGGAATGCTTGAAGAATGTTGTTTGGAGTCGAAACATGTAGCAGGAATAGAAGAGAGTAACACGTACTGTGTATAGTCGTGCCGACTCCATGTGTTTTCAATTCATATCTGGTTATAGCACAACGGGGTGTCTCAAAGGCAAACACGAGTTAACTGAATGTGTGTACAGTATAATGGCAATGCATTGTAGTGCGGGTGGTATACATATAAAAGCAAATTGGTGTGAGTCCTATTCATTAGGCCTACTAAGTTCTGACAACATTTTATTACTGCAGTGCACCGTAACGAGAGGCTGGATCACACAACCTGTTGACCATCCTGAGGGATGAATACTTTTGTTGAATTGTAAGAATAAGAGCGTTAGTTTGTAGTCGTACTAGGTGATATGGAGGGTATTGCATTAGGCATTTTGACCACATTTCCATTTTTCAAAAGAAAATAGCTTAAAATATTATGGGTTCAATTTTACACACATTGTGTATTTAATTGACGTAATTGGTGTAAAATATGAACTCCATTTATAATAATACAAAGGTATGGACACAATGGCCGATCCCAGTGGTCTAAGGCGTGGGTCTGCGGCCGCTCGCTTACTGGGATTGTGGGTTCGAATCCCGCCTAGGGCATGGATGTCTGTCTCTTGTGAGTGTTGTGTGTTGTCAGGTAGAGGTCTCTGCGACGAGCTGGTCCCTCGTCCAGAGGAGTCCTACCGAATGTGGTGTGTCTAAAAATTGTGATCGAGAAGCCTCGAAAAATGAGGAGGCCTAGGCCCCCAAGGGGCTGTCGAGCCATAGGAAAAAAAATGGATACAATGAAACTTTGTCACAATGAGGGAGGAACATAGGCTGAGGGTGTCTGAGAATACGGTGCTGAGGAACACATTTCGGCAAAAGAGGGATGCGGGAGAGTGTATAATGAGGAGATTCATATTCTGTGCTCCTCACCAAATATTGTTCGAGTAAAATTAAACCAGAAAAAATTAGATGGGCGGGGCATGTGGCACGTATGGGGGAAAGGACAGATGCATACACGGTCTTGGTGAGGAAACCTGCAGGAATGAGGCCACTTGGAGAAGCCAGACGTAGATGGAAAAATAATATTAAAATGGATCTTCAAGAAATAGTATGGGGGTGTGGACTGAATAGATCTGGCTCAGGACAGGGGCAGGTGGCGGGCTCTTGTGACAGCAGTGATGGACGTTTGGGTTCCATAATATAGCTACGTAAGTCTTAACTAGGTGAGAAACCATTAGCTTTTCAAAACGTACTATGCTGCACGGAGTTAGGTGGATACAGACATTAACAAGAGAGGCTATGTACATATAACGTAACGCTGAGGCGCGTTAGCGTAACAATTGTTGCCGTGGGAAATCAGTAAATATTAAATATTTTGAGAATGTTCTGGCCTTCGATATCCAGCATGCAAAGCGCATGTGCCGTATTATATTGTCATGTGTGGCCTGTCTGGATCTGACATATTTTTCCACATTATTTCATAAACGCCACGATTTTCGGAGAAAAGTAATTGAACAAAAAGTGTGTGTTTTCATTTTCTCTACGATGTTTTACGGAAACATTTCTCATTCTAAGAATAATTCAGCGAGATGTTATCATAAATGTACATAGGTCTTCATGTCAAGTGCCTGTTATTGTTATCAGAATTTTTAACGAAACTTGAATTTCCCTGACAGATTTTCGAAAAAATAATCAGATATCAAATTTCATGGAAAGCAGTCCAGTGGGCGCCAAGTTGTTCCATGCGGACGGACAGACATGACGAAGCTAAAAGTCGCTTTTCGCAATTTTGCGAACGTGCCTAATAACCTACACAAATACTGAAAGAAATCGGCTGCAGCTGCAATTCACTGTCCTAGTTTTCTTTCAATCTCTCACCTGTTCACCGCACACGTGTATATCACAACAGTGTGTTGTATTCCACCATACAATTACTACGAACTCCATGCATAGGCGTGACCATCCTAACACAAGCCCTACCGATTTAAATAACTACAGCGCTGCGTAACAGTGAAACTACATTCCAGTTACTTCATAAACTATGTAGAGCAACGTGTATATACAAACTGCGAACTATTCCTTCGCGCGCCTCGTTATTCATTTCTTTGCAGATGAGATATTTCCACCATTTATAACCCTCCACAGGATAGTGACGTGTGTGTTGTGACGCCTGGCTTTCTCAACAAATCACGATTTATCCCTAACAATCGACAAACGACCCAACACTGCAATGGAGATGTGGTGTGAATTTGTCAAGTCATCTGGGATATTAAGCCGTGTCGTCTGGTAAATAGTTACCAACGTTTGTCATTCGACACGGCGTAACGTCCCAAAACACACAATTTTGAACAACACCCGCTGTGAGAAACTAAAATCTCGAGATTCAATGTATCTTCTGGGAGGTAAAAACAAAGTATTGAAATAATGCAGCATCATCGAAAATTATGGACCTATCTTCTAGCTGTATAAATTGTCTGAGAAGAGAAATAAAGAGACAGGATTTACTGTAACGTGCTCATCGATTCATAAAGTTTCCTTAAACACACATGTTCATATCTTTTTGGGTATACTCTATGCGCAAGCGCACTACGCTTGCAGATGTAGTAAGCAGTGCTGCAGTTTAGTATGACAGTGAGCTGCAAAATAAAGCACAGAGCGTCACACGGTTGGCTGACGGCAAATCCACGGTTAACAGTGCAGCGCAATTTCCGTCGTGCATATGGAAGAGATCCTCCTGTCGGCAAAGCGATTCAACGCTGTTTTTAACCAGCTTCAGGGAAGTGGAAGTGTGGAAAAGCGCAAATAATGTGGACGACCGCGGACGTCAGAAGAGAATACTGAAAGCGTAAGGCTGTCGTGTCGACGTAGTCCAAAGAAATATATTGCTCGTCGGTGTTTGCAGCTGGGTATACCTAAAACGGCGATCCAAAATTTTGTTCACAAGGCCTAGGATTGCACGGTTTCTAATTCAAATTCTGGATGAAATAAAAGACACAGATCGGTACAAAGAACTTAATTTACAAATCTGATACTGAATGCAACTGATCACGATGACAATTTGTACGGCGAGTGACGTTTAAATACCGCAATCTTCTTTAAGAATGATCAAGTAAACGGGCACAACTGTCGCATCTGGGGACAGGAATGGCCACATGGACTTTACGAGCATCTGGGGACAGGAATGGCCACATGACTTTACGAGCATCTGGGGACAGGAATGGCCACATGGACTTTACGAGCATCTGGGGACAGGAATGACCATATGGACTTTACGAGCATGTGGGGACAGGAATGGCCACATGGACTTTACGAGCATCTGGGGACAGGAATGGCCACATGGACTTTACGAGCATCTGGGGACAGGAATGGCCACATGGACTTTACGAGCATCTGGGGACAGGAATGACCACATGGACATTACGAGCATCTGGGGACAAGAATGGCCACATGGACTTTACGAGCATCTGGGGACAGGAATGGCCACATGGACTTTACGAGCATCTGGGACAGGAATGGCCATATGGACTTTACGAGCATCTGGGGACAGGAATGGCCACATGGACTTTACGAGCATCTGGGGACAGGAATGGCCACATGGACTTTACGAGCATCTGAGGACAGGAATGGCCACATGGACTTTACGAGCATGTCCGAGACACCTCGACAGCTAATTATGGTGTGGCACAATGCATGATCGTTTTACAGGGCCTTGCCTTTTTGCTGAAAACACAATCACGGCAAACACTTACTGCATGCGTTACAAATGTTCGCCTTTCCACAAATTGAGAAAATGAACAAGAAGAAGAAGAAGAAAAAGAAGGTAAAAATTTGTTTCGGCCCGACGGCGCCACACTCCACTTCAATTATGTGTCACGAAATGCCCTGTACCTCACACTCCCTAATGGGTGGCTTGAAAGACACGGGAAAATGCTGTGGACCCCACGAAGTCCTCTCATCACTGGACATTTTTCTGTAGGAGATTTACAAAAAAATCGTTTACGCAGATAAAATTCGAGATTTACGTCATTTGCGAGAGAGCATTAACACAATTCTAGCGGTAGTAACTCCGGAAATGCTTTAACGAACATGATAAGAAACGGGGAACAGTTCAGATGTTTTGCAGGGTTTGAAACGGTGCAGACTTTGAGATCTTTTAAGGTATGTATGAAAACTTTTTGAGTCAACGAACACGTTACAGCAAATCCCATCTCTGCATCTCTCTTCTCGTTGAAGGTATTATCTCGAATAATAGGTCCATCATTTTCGACGACTACCTATGTAAAGAACTTCGTCTGATAAACGGCTAAAATCAAATATCATAAAGACAGAAGCACAGAACACAGTTCAATATGATACCAACAGACGGCATTAGGGCTCTACACAAAAGGAAAGAAGTGCAGTCTGCGGATCACGACCTCCTGAGAAGCTAGTAGTCGCAAAACTGGCCGAAAGAATCAAGTCGTTTATAGAACCCGAAAACTCATTACCTTTATACAAAAACAGCCACATAACCGTCTTTTGAGCCAAACGAATAGTTGACTTTATTTACACAATATTGCTGTCTTCTTCTTTAATGTGACACCGTGTGGTCGGGTAGAAGAGTACCGACGTTTCAGAAATCCTGAAGAGAAAACATCACTTAATAAACCTAGACGAAGACAGTATGACAATATTAAAATTGAGGATAAACAAATAGGGTGTAGTTGTCAAGTTGGGCTTACAGGTCCACTACATTCACGTTGTTACGAAAGCAACGTACACTCGAAATTTTGTCAACTATAATTTAAGTCGATGGCTCTTCGGAAATCTTCCTCATCGGTATACTGTATTTTATATACGTAAATACGGTACGTTCTGCTAAACGGTCGATGTTTAATATTATGTATACAGCGTACGGCATGTACATGTCATGTCCTGTACTTTACCAGACATAAATATCTGATACACAAATACACGAAGATCATGAATGGCATTTACCATTCGTAAATTTAATGTAAAGCGATCAGCAAGATAGGCCTGCGATATTCAAATATTCAGAAATTAATCACTTTAAGACCGACGTTTCTCTAAATTTTGTATAAAAATTTGGTGTTACATCACAGAGAACACATTAAGTTCCCCTTATAAAGAACAATCATTAAGTGCCTTTGCACAGTCACGAAAAGCGCCTGTTACCTTCGCCATGACCGTCTGTGCGTCCGCACTTATCAGCGCAACTCCCACTTAACGGATTTCCGTGAAATTTTGTACTGACAACTTCTACAATAATCCGTCGAGAAAATCCAGATGTGGTTAAAATCCGGCAAAGATATCGGGCACCTTACACGAAGACCGAAGTACGTTGATATTGTTGCCGGCGACATTAAATCGCCATAACAGTGATATCTTCGAGCGAAATGGCATCAGGCTGTTAGCATAGCCGAAGAGATACAAACATTGCGCTAAAGCACCAAAATGATACGTGATACGTACATCACCTACACTGTTTAATCCTAGATTTCAGGCTGCTGCCGCTATGTAGTTGAGGCCTTTGCTCTTCTGGGAGGTTACCAAAATACGCTACCCAATTTCACAAAAGAGCGAATGCCTCTATTAGTACTGTTTACCGAAATGGATGACAGTTGTGAGAACCATAAGAAACACGTGAATACACTGCTTGTAATGAAGCAGGTTTCCGTAATGTTGCAGCAGGTGGTAACTGGGCTTCAAAAGGCTAAACTACAACCTTCTATTCCTTATTACAAAACAAACAATTTTCATGCATGAAATATATACAATGATACAGTATTTTCTCCTACATGTTTCGGCTAACACGCTGCACGTTAGCCCATGCATCACACACTACAACACGTTACGCATGGGCAGAATCCATTACAGTTTGAGAAAAATCAATCGATGCTCGTATGCCATAGAGAAATATACAGCAACTGATCTAACAATTGGCACATTAACCACGCACATGCCATTGTACCGCATTCTACATCATACGAACTGAGGTTGGATATCACTGTGACACGCCATGTTGGTTATTGCAAATTATAAATTAAAACAAGGAAACATGCAATAAATGTTAACGGGCACTATGAAAACATAACATTGTATTAGTGTTAAGAATCGTAACTACACATACAACATTACGATGTATTTACATCCTAAAAAGGCTGCGATATTACTACGATATAACGTATTTTATCACAAGATATATATCATATTTTAACAAGCTTTAAATATTGGTGTTACTCCCTGAAGATTGCGGTCTACCGAAACGTGTAGGAGAAAATACTGTATCATTATACATGTTTTGTATGTGCGACGTGTTGGTTTTATAATAAGATTTATATCGTTGCGCGGAATGAATAACTTCAAAATACAACTTTCAATGTGTTGAATTCAGGTATTTTAATGTACGTATGATGTCCGGTTGCTCTATCTTGTCGGATCGATGAACAGTCTATTGACTATCCACGCACGTTGTTGTGTGTGTTGTCTCTGTCGACGTACAGACCTGACGACGTCATCAGCGCTGTATCTAATTCAGTGACTGGCAGACGTTCTGTTATTTCCTTCGATATCATTTGTATAAGTCGACACTTGACTGTCCGCAGGAGGAGAAGCCTGTCCATGTTTGACGCCGTGTCCATTACCACCGTTCCCAATTACGTCACGGTTAATTAAACCAGTATAATTTATCGTTTCTCGCTGCTACTGGTTCATTAACACTAGAATCACGTATGGAATATAAGAGGTGAGGATCTACTGTACTTAAAAACAACTTCTCTTTTGGGAGGTCCCTGAATATCAACTACTGGGGTGGAGATAAGGAAAGGGACAGCAGACCGCTAAAAAATGAACAGAGGTCTAACCAACATGTAAGTGACCAGACAAGTGAATCGTCCGTCCTTCATGACTGTCCACACTATTCCCTTTATATTTTGGCCCACTCAGTCTCATATTAACCCTCGACATGCTCTGGGCTGACAGCTTGGTCTTTGTGCTCTGGCGGTAGTAACAGTGCCTGCAGCGCGGGCGCTGTGTCCCATCCATTGACGTGTTAAAGCATCTCGCTCTCGATCTGAGGCGATATACCGCAAATTAAAGTTCAGCCTAGAACAGGCCATGAAGGCCCAGAGGGGGATGGAGGTATAGCTCTACTCTTTCTTTAATCTCAGCCGCTCTACCTTCGAGAAAGAGACCCGGTGCCCATTGTATAGTGCAGTGTATGGTTTTTGGCCGGTGGAAGAGTTAGGAGCTGGTGCACGAGCTTGCTGCATGTGGCGAAGTGGCGAGGGGTGGGAGTTTATTTGCCTGGAACTTCAGTGTGACAAGGTAAACTGTACTTATGGTGGCGGAGATCCCTGCATTAGTGACTCGCTCCTAGTTTAAAGTTTGAAATTTCCACCGGTCAAAAACCAGGCACTGCACTGTACAGAGGGCTTTATGGGCCCCAGGGCCGCTCTGCACGAATGCTATATACCGTGGTACACCTAACTACAATCGGAAGTTACATTTCTTGATACTTCAATCGTGCACATTGATACTATAACTTTTATAGCAGCGAGTTCGAACAGAATTTAAAAGCCTAATTTTCTATTACATACATAGACTGTTAGTTCTGTATATCAACTAACATTATTATAAACTTAATTATGTGATAAATTTAGTACTTATGTACAGTCTCTATATAAGTAAAATCTGTCATATATGACATCACACAATCTCATCGTACCGCTGTGTGTACATGGTGACCACTGAATATCACCACTGCCAGAGGCGGGCTATAATTAATACGAAAATGAAACTTTGGTGTCCATTAATACGAGGAATTACTCGGCTAGCTGAACAGTTATTATATTCTCAAGAAAGGTTCTGCTTCGTTCAGTTGGTTGGTGGTAAACTGGCTGCCAGGACTGTCAGTAGCCGTGGACTACGGCACATATATCCGACACCATCCCAACTAAGCTTTCAGCTGTCACTGTACCGTACACAACGCCATGTCCTCGTATTCGCAGATGAGCAAAACGTGTAACTCACCGTGCCGAAGGCGCCTTCAGCTAGTTTGGACAGCATCCGGAGCCGGTGTCTAGGAAATTCCGGCACTGCAGTCTGTTCCAGGCGCCGCTTGAGAGCGCTCAGCACCTCCTGCTGACTGGGTGACTGGAAAACGTAGAGAGAGAAACAAATATTGCAACATGTGCTCAAGAACACTTTAGGAATACTGTAAGTTACTAATTACGTTTATGGCACAAAGAGTTAATGCTAAAGAATAAATGAAAGGAAAGGCAAATAAGACAGGCAATATACGTACAAACGTAATATAGAGACGCGTTCGCGTAACCATTGTTGCCGTGTAAAAGCAATCAGTATTACATGTTCTGAGTGTGTGTCTGTAGCCTTAGTTACCCAATATGCAATGCGCATGCTCCGTACAACACATGTATTGTTATCTGTGGCCTGTCCGGCTCTACCATATTTTTCCACATTATCCCATATACGGCAAAATTTTCACGAAAAAGTTATTGAACATAAAATGTGTGTGTTTTGATTTTTTCTACAACTTTTGCTGAAACATTCTAAGAAGAATTCAGCGAGATGTCATAAATTCACAAACATCTTCATGTAAAGTACACGTTATTTTTGTCAGATTTTAATGAAACTTGAACTTTCTCGACAGATGTTCGAACATTCAAATACCAAATTTCATGAAAATTCATCCAGTGGGAACCGAGTTGTTCCACAAGTTGTTCCACACGGACGGACAGACAAGACGAAGCTAATAGTCGCTTTTCGCAATTTTGTGAAAGCGTATACAAATTAAGCATAAGAGCTCTTAATTTTACGTACTGTTTTGCACAGTCTCTCGCCTTGAAGGAAGCACATTGATTACGAACGTTTGAAAACACAGTGCCGAATTTTCGGAGGAATGTACTGCTTCAGTCATTAGAACACAAGAGGAAGCCGTAAGTGCATGCAGCTGTGGAATTAAAATTCTGCATCGTACTGAGGTTCAGCTCAAACAATTATGTACACTTCCTACAAAATTTCATACAGACTTATACTGGGCAGTTATTCAAACATTAGGACGAAGGTATACAAACAACGCACTTCACTAGACAAGAAATTCCTCTTATAAACCGACCTAAAATTATAGAAAGTTTACGCACAGCGTAAGAATTGTCGGGCAGTTAGTCGCCAGTCTCTGAACGGGAAGACCCGCTTTCTATTCCGGTCCAGCCCGTGTGGGATTTGTGGTAGACAAAGTAAGACTGGTACAGGTTTCTCTTCCAGTACCTCGGTTTAGCCCGATCAGTATCATTCTACCAATGAGCCATACTCATCTTTCACTCGTCTACTATGAACGCTACATAACCTTAGCAACTGAGAGCGTAGTTACTACGTACATACACTTCTCTCTACGTAACACTGCTGGCACGTTCACTTCAGGCCCACACCCATTAACATGCTGCAACATAGTTCACGTTCGTCTTAATTATTATCTCGCATCGTCGTCCAATGGACAGCATACTGAAAACATTCTTCGTGTTTGGTGGTCGTTAAAATTCTCCAACTTTAATGAAAACTCGTATGGCTCGACAGTTTATGACACAAATCTGCAATATCAAGTGTACTGAAAATCCGTTCAACCGTTCTAAATTGTTTAAATGTGTGTATACAGATGACTGGAGTGACTGTCACGGGCGCTCCGCAAGAAAGAGAACGCGGCTGAACAGACACCAATTCAATGATTCTTCACTTTAAAACGAACGAAACATAAAGATAAGGCTTATTTTGCTTAGTTTTTCCATTATAGCTGAAAATGTTCACCCTCTAACATGTCATGAAGGCAGAAGCGGTAAGGGAAGAAGAGATACACCGCTACTCTCTCTTTAACCTCGGCGCTAGTTGGGGGTCGGTGGTCTAAGCCACGCTCCATCGCTTTACCACCGGCAAAGACCCGGTACTCATTTTACAAACGGCTGGGAGGGCCCCACAGCCGGTCTGGACAAGTGCAGAAAATATCTCTCCCACCGGCGTTCGAACCCCGATCCGTCCAGCACGTAGCGACTTGCTGTACCGACTACGCTATCCCGGCCCACGTTTTTCCACCAGTATCCTATATTCTTTAAACATAAAAGGCACGACACGTCTGTATCTCACTTTATTGGAATGTGATATTGTCACTTCTGTTATAAATAGCATTAGCCTATCTCTCGCACAGGCAAACAAAGGCAACATGTCTTGCTATTACAGCTCTGTATTGCAATAACCTTGCTTCATATCACTGTGATAGTAATTATGTACAGGTTCGTACTATACATGAAACATTTAATTACGCAAGTCAAGCATTCACGGTACTTCAGTAAAATGATTCCCTAATACTCCATCTTCTGTTATTAATTTCCAGCTGCCTCTGACTCTCCAAAGCCCTTAGACTTGTTATGTTATCTACAAACTGTCTTGTTCAATTGCCCTACAAAAGTTCTGTAAAGTTTCCACTGTGCTGCCAGCCTCATTACACGTATACCTACGGCGGAAGTACGTAACATTGCTTGGTAAATACAAATCACCGATTACTCATATGTCTACAACATAAACGTGACGCAATATAAAATTATGAATAAATTAATTACTTATATAATTACGTTAATTATTTTTTCATGGCTCGACAGCCCCTAGTGGGCCATGGCCTCCTCACTGTCGAGGCTTCACGATCACACTCAGACACACCACACTCGGTAGGACAACTCTGGACGAGTGATCAGCCCGAAGCAGAGACCTCTACCTTACAACATACAGCACTCACAAGAGACAGACATCCATGCCACCGGCGGGATTCGAACCCGAAATCCCAGCAACCGAGCGGCCGCAAAACCGTGCCTTAGACCGCGCGGCCATTAAGATCGGCTTACTTTAGTTAATAGGGATTTTATTCATAAAGTTATGTAAATATCAACAGATGGATAGCTGATTTTCTCAGGTACAAACTTCATTTTTTGAACACTCAGACAACACTCCTTTTATGGGCATCTCTATCGGCTGGTCACCAAATTTTTGGAAGAATTGTTTATAAGCGTAAAGAAAATTTATTAGTTACGTGTAAACACAGTCCTGTTCACTACTGTACCTGAAGACTAACAGGAAACTCTATCAAATCGTAACATCCAATTCCTAGAAGATTTTCGTTATGATATATAGACTTCCACACAAAAATCGGATTGCACACTGTTTCAACACATGAGTTACATCAAGCGGTAATGCATCTAACTTATAGCCTACTTGGGAAGAGCACAATTCGAATCTCGGCCGAAACATCAGATATTGTGCAGTTATCTCTGATTTTCCTCAGTCTCTGCAAGCAAATTCTGCAATAATATCTTACTTCCGCTACATTTCACATCCTGTCCAATTAATTATCCACTAGTGGACACTACGCACGACGAACTACTGACCGTCATCGTAAACAAACTACAAGCTACATACTCTTGCCTACGTAACATCAACTTAAGAATGTGACAATGTTAATTTTTAAGTTATTTAACAGCGCCGTTCCAACTCCAAGTTATAACCGAATGGCACAAAATTTATAAAAAGAATGTATGCGGCATTTTCGCTTCTGATGGCTGCCATATCTTGCTGAATGTAAAGGTATCCATGTGCATGGGAAGAAAGCATATCGAAAATGGAGGTAAACCTCTACGCATTCTTAATTTTGGCACTAGATAGACAGGAGTGGTGAGTTTCACGCCCTGGTCACTTTACACCCAAGAAAAGAGGCCCGTTGCCCATTAAATATGAGGCTGGACAGGACCCAGAGCAGGTCTGCACGCTCTGAAAGAGAGAAATCTCCTGCCTGTGCCGGGAATCGAACGACCATTCCTAGGACGTGAAGCCCGCATCCTAAATATTATACCGAATGTGCTACCCCAGCACCCAACGTACTGAAAGTTTTCTTAATTTTAAACCTTGATGATCCAATGAAAGTATATCAGCACGTGTTACTGATTTTCTGTGGAACAATCACTGACCACAGGAATCACAGATAACGTTATGCATGACACGATAATAACGCACTATCTCTGATGATTAATGATTAATGCCTGTAATCATCCCTTTAAGGCATTCTGGACCCTCCCGGCATCTGACGGTGTACAGCTTTTAGCTATGTCCGTGGGGGCGAGAACACAAAAAATACAAGCATATTGTTTCACTTATACATAGAACCGCACGCACACACATACACACACACAATGCATTTCAGTGTTATCCATTCCCTTTCTCCCTTTCTTCCTTCTATGAAATTAATTAGTGAGGCCCTTTATGGTTCCTGCAGTAGTCTTCCCTCCCTCTCAACCACCCAAATTGCAAAAGGGCCCGCCATTTTCCCTGCTCAACTATCCCATAAATAATATTCGTTCTACCAACAACAGAGGAGTTAGTCTTGAGGTTGGACCTCTCTCGGCTACCAACATTCATCTTCATTATGGATGTACAGCAAACAGGATCTGTTATATATTAATAGTACCTGCAGATAAATTAATTGCACTGCCTCAGTGCGTATCTGTAAAACAATTCGTGTGTTCATTGTCAGGCCTACAGCAGTTTCAAATGGAGACTAACTGGAATCATTTAATTACGACCAGGCTCCTCAAAATTGATTGGCAGACCGCTTGGTGTGGCAGTAGCAAAGGAATTTAGTCTACAGGTTGCATCAGTTCTCAATAGATCCATTCTTTATTATGACCTTTCCAATTACAGTGTTTATTATATGCATTATGTGCTTCAAAATTCAATAACTTCGCACTGTACTCTCAAGGCTTACCTATGTGCAACAAAGGATTATTTCTCCAGACAGCATTAATCGATTTGTCTTTACTATGGTAACGCAGTTTGCTTTTAATGAGGCGATAACTGAATTTTTAGACATTATATACATTAATTCCGTGCTCCATAGGGTTAAATAAGTTACGTATATTTAGAATACAGAGATCAGAAAAGCGTACAGAACTTTGGTCGGAAAACCTGGAAGGAAGAGGACTTCCTGGAATACGAAGAAATAAATAAGAATATAGTAGTAAAATTCATCGCAAAGTAATAATGTGGGTGTTGACCGGATTTATCTGGCACTGACAGAGTGGTGCGCTATTTTTAACATGATTCTCAGAATAAATATCGGTTACATCCCTAAATAGCATTAACGGGTTGGTGTTTATAAAGGAGGATTAGTGTGTTTTCTCTGAGTTACGAACTGAATTTGTAAATAATATTTAGATGGATTTCAGAACTCAAAGAATTAAATAATCAGTAAATAAAGAAAGAGAAACACAAAACACAGTATATAATTTATAGGCTGTATTAAAGTTCACAATTTACCTTCTTGCCTTTGGAATCCTCTGACTTGCTTCCCTTAGATCCTGAACCCTTAGAGAAGACACTGTCCTTGTCGCTTAGAGCGCTGGCAACCACGGGCAGGGGAAGTGTGTTTTCTGGGCTCAGCAAAGGCATCGTCCCCATTTCTGGGACAGCATAATCGTATGATGTATCTGCACAAAAATGTAATACGTCAGACAGATAAGCTACATTGTTAAAAACTAAAACAATCGGCTTATGACGCTACCATGCTGTGTGTGTGAGTGAGCAAGTGCAAGTGAGTGGCAAGGGGTGAAAAGAGAGGAAGGGGATTTAAACTTTTGGATCACTGACCCATTTTCAAGCAATGAAGTGCAAACGTCGCTGGAGGAAACCCCCAAAGCCGTACTTTTTAATTTCCTGCAGTAAGCAAGAAAAATATGGCGAACTGGCGAGTAGGTGACGCGAAAGAGATATTATCGCCACTTACGTTACGTAGACTTATCCTGAAACGATATACGGTAATTAGACCTTGGAGGAACATGCAATGCATGGCAAAGGGTTTTTGAATGTAAAATAACAACACGGTCATGGTGCAGAAAAATACATTAGCTTTCACGTTTATGGCAATAACTAACGATCCGTTGAAGGTACACGTGACATTCAGTACTGAGATATATCGTAAACATATACCTAGTAATACGTATGAATTTTGTTTATGGCGCAACAGCCCCAAGTGGGTCAGGGCCTCCTCATTGTCGAGACTTCACAGTCACACTCAGACACACCACAGTCGGTAGGACTCCTCTGGACGAGTGACAGCCCGTCGCAGAGACCTCTACCTGACAACACACAACACTCACAAGAGACAGACATCCATGCCTAAGGCGGGATTCGAACCCACAATCCCAGCAAGCGAGCGGCCCCAGACCCACGCCTTAGATTACGTATAAAATACTGTAATATATTTTACATATTCTAAATACACTATAGTATACTTAGAATTTGTCTGTGGTCAACAATCATAGACATGGCGACGATGCGAAACGTCAAGGTTATATCAAACAAACAAACAAACTTATTCAAACTCTGTAGGTCTATACACGGATAAATAAAAAGTTTGTAACATAAATAAAATAACATGACATTAATCATACTAACAGATGTGCAGAATTAAAAATCTATGCAGCAGGAAAGTTCCTCTTGAGACTTCTTGTTCCAACACGTACTCGTCTGATCCTTTAAGTCCGATGCCAATAAAGACAGCAAAACCTCACGACAACATAAAAATAATATGTGCTTCACTTCACTTCAACCGAATTGGTTTACATTATTCCGAATAGAAAGGAACGTTTCGGAAACTGGATCAGATTCTGCCCACGGGTGGAAAGGAGGGAAGTTACCTACTGAGTTGAGTTAGACAGAAACAGTTATTGTCAATAATTATTCCAGTGATTTAAGTCAAAGTACCTTCAGAACTTTGAGAACAGAAACAGTTCATTTTTCCAAAACGTTGTGTTCTGTTCAAAATGAATGAAAAACAACTGTTCAAAATATTTGACGGTGGCCAAAGCCCAGAAACCAAGTAATCTTAAGTGTAATGTACTACCATTAAACCCTTTATAATTGCATAACAGTCAGCCTTCTAAACATGGGACTGACGTGAAATGATTATGGGTCAGCCCGACTCGATGGCAGCAGCATCCGACTCTCCCGGCTGAGGACGAGCTCGCAATAAACCCCAAGCTGCTATATCACTCTAAATACGATTGGGTAGATACAATGTCAGTAAATTTACATAATTAACCAATCTAGCAATGACAACTTAGAAGGCAGCTTGGCAACTATGTTAAGCTGACATATTGTACAGTTCTGGAAATTATGCTAATACCGAATCCTGGTAACCCTGTATATAATGCATCACAAATTCGTATTTAATTAAGTAGCTATAGCATAATTTCTGTAGGTGCAACTGATGAAGTTTCAAAATACGGAATGATGGAAGACAATGAGAATTAACAGACAGTGTCTGTCTTGGTCACCGCTGTGTTTCCGTTTTTTCTACAAGATCTGTTTAGTCAAATGGTAAGCCACAACTATTGCTACCCTCCAACATCATCCCTCCCCAACAAACTGTGCTTTTACCCCGTATCAATAAGTCTGTGTTATTACACTTGCTACTGTAAATTAGATTCATGAATAACTTTAAAACGTCACAACCCAGTGTGACACTATACAAAGCTGTTTCCCTTATCGTGCAGAAGAATCGAAGTAAATAACTTCATGTTCCTTTAAAAGACTTGCTAAAGTAATTCAAGTTGACACTGGGGGGTGAAAAAAATCTAACGATGAATTCCTTCACGCAAAAAAAAAAAAACGCAGAAAAATACTGAGACGTCTATACATACATCAAGGCAGTTTTTATTTAGTTGAAATTTCATTTCCAATCCACGTATAACAAATCTTATCTCTGGGCTTCTGGCTTTGGAAAGGAACTGACTGTTAATAAACCAGTAAGTTATTGGAATGTAAAATTTCTAAACGTGAAAATGAATTATATGTTGCTTCTACAAACTATCATAAGAATGCAATGAAGATACAAAAACACTTCCCTATCCACCTAACAAACAACATGTTGACAGAAACCAGACGACCACGCTCTATATCTTCTTCACCAGGAAATCCTTGAATTTAATATCATGTTATGAGTTTTCAAATATTCATAGCGGTGTATTCAGTGTGCCTTCTCAGTTGTAACACTGTGAAATGTTACAGGCAGATACCAGAGTTTCGGTTCAAGCAGGAAACTAGAAGAAGTATGCCCTTCCGGAATGTTGTCATCACTACAAGACTACACGCTGTCACAATCCAAAACATCACAATCTGGACTCACATAATTTATCTGTGATTAAAGACGACAACATAATGTGGCACATAGGCTTGAGACACTTTATCCCCACAGAAACAGCCCAGGTTACACAGTGGATAAGAGGATGTGTAAATCTCACTGTCACTACACTTTCTTCAGTCAGTGCGATGACAAGATACGGGACTGGATGTCTTCCTACTACGTACATTTGTACATGTAGGCCTACATGTGTGAAACTTGAAAGAGGAGTTAGACAAGGATGTTGTTTGTCACCAATTATATTCAACTGGTACAGCGAATATTCTGCCAAGGAAACTCTTGAAGGGTTTGGAGACTTCAAAATAGGAGGACAAGTAATTCGCAGTGTGAAATATGCAGATGACGTTACGCTACTGGCTAAGGAAGAAACGGTGCTACAGGGCAAGACTGATAGACTAATTCAAAATTGAATATCCTATGGATGGAAATGAATGTGGAAAAAATTAAGGTAATGAGAATCTCAAGGCAACCATCCCCAGTGCAGAGTACGATGGATCAAAAGCAACTGCAGAATAAGGAGCATTTCCAATATTTGGGTAGCAGATAACAAATGATGCAATAAGTACAACTTATATTAAATCCAAGATTGCCACGGTAATAGAAGCATTCCAGAAGAAGAAGAATCCTTTCACCAGCAAAGTGGACTTAAATTTAAGGAAGAAACTAGTGAAATGCTACATTTAGAGCACAGCTTGGTGTGGTGCTGAAACGTGGACACTTCGGAAAGTAGATTAGAAATACACTGAAAGCTTTTAAGTGTGGTGCTGGAGAACGAGAAGGACAGAGAAGTTCAGTTGGAACGATCCTGTGAAAAACGAAGTATTGCAAAGAGTCAAGGAGGAAAGAAACATACTACAGACATTAAAACTATGGAAAGTTAAATTAATTGGTCACATCTTGCGTAGGAACTGCCTTCTACAGCTCGTTATTGAAGGAAAGATGGAAGGAATGATAGAAGGGACGAGAAGATGAGGACGGTGAAGTAAGCAGCTACTGGATGACATTAAATAAACGACAATATAGTGAACATTTATAGAGGAAGCACTAGATCGCACTCTCCGGACAACTCGCTTTTGAAGAGGCTACGGACCTGTCGTTAGATTACATGATGATGAATAATTTTTCGTAGCTAGGAAAACGAGCCTCCGCAGGAAGCTGTGATAATGGTTTGTAAATGGCAAAGAAATCAAATCCGGACCATTATGCATGACGTAGGAACGCTATAATCTTGTACATGCTCATTCAATACATCAAGGTTTTCGATCCCACCCCTATACTGCGGAACGTGCGAGCACAGACGTTACTAACACATGCTCTCTCTCTCTCTCTCTCTCTCTCTCTCTCTCTCTCTCTCTCTCTCTCTCTATGCAGCATTCGGTTATTTGTAAATTCCTACGAAGAAATTACTTTACTGCACTACATTAAACCATATCAACAGAACTGTTCATAATGCTGGAATGTGAAGGAAATTTCACTAAAATTTCCTTGAAAACAGTAAACCATTGAAGTGTTGTGTGGTTCCTGATTGTCTTTGCAAGGATGTTTTAATTATAAGTTACTGAACACGTACCTATCTACTTTTATAACAGATAAATCAAACTTACTGTTTCACCGAAATCTGATACGGTTCAGCGCACTGACTGGTCTTTAAACAGTCAAGTACATTTTGCAAAGTTAGCAAAAACGTAAAGTTTTCCCTGTGCACGCAATGAAGTAATATAGGAGTGTGGAGGTGTAGCTTCACTCATTCTTAACCTAAACACTAACTGGAGGTGGCTGGTCAGCTTGAAGCCCCGGGCAATTTATCCGCAGTAATCGTTTCGAATGGGAAATAGGTGGGCAGCGGGCAGGACTGGACCCTTTGGAGAAGAAAGAAATCTCTTGCGCATGCCGGAAATCGAAACACGAATCCTCGGTCAAGCGGCCTGTATTCTTCGAAATATTAATGTTATCAAATTTACACACACTTTCCTAAACAGCCTCCAACTCTGCAGTTTGACACACACGTTCTTGTGAGTGCCGACCTCTCTACAGTGATATACTGTAAATGTTCTGCAAGAGATGACACACGTATTTTTCTACTACATCCCAGACGATAGCGCAGACACGTTACTACCACAAAACCTGACAGAAGAGGTTTCTCTGTAGTAATGACGTCACATCCATGTATACAAGATCCAGCAACACCTTGCTGACACACTGTACAATCTTTAAATTACGTTTATTCGCCCTGAAAACATTTGATGCATGTAAAATAGAGAAATTAACATGAAACAAGATGAATATAACTGATTAGGTTGTATTACAAGCGGTCTCTGAGAAAGGTATTGATTATCTGTAGAAAATCGATTTATTTATTACACTGTTATGTTCTGGTATTAACACTAGCGTGGGGATATGACGAAAACCTATTACAGGGTCTTAATTGACATTCAGAAATGTTGAAACAAAACCAAAAGAAGTGTGTACGTAAACGAACGTGACTAACATATAATAAATAGCTCACGTTCTGATCTGTGAAACTGATTATAAAGTGAGTTGTAATTTCTTTAACGAGATATTCAGTGATTTGGGCAGATGGAAATTCTTCGTCGTAACATGTGTGAAGATAGACTGATAATCGACTTCTTATCGAAACCTGTATAAAGTAACAAGCAGTTATGAGATCTGTTAGGAGGAGAAAGTAAACGTTGGTAAACGAGCCTGCCAGGACACAACGAAGATGTGGCGCTGAGACACACGCTTGATAACTATAGTGTAGTGGAAGATGTTCTGCACCTCTGTTCAGCGATGCTACATTTCGAGACGTTCCACTGCGTGCACAAAACAAGACATTCCACTTTGGTAATTAAATGCTACAGGACTACTTGAATGGCAGCCGTCATACCACTTCCCCATTTCAACAGGCATCTAACTCAAAGTTTCTGAAGAGGGTATTTGAAATGTGTCTCAAAGGGGGAATTGCAATGATTATTCACACATACTGCAACTGGTATGTACCAAGGGTTTTAAACTAAGTTTATACAAAGATAAACTATACGAAAATATGTAATATTATTACACCTTCAAGCAGTAGTAAAATATTCAGATGCCTTTTGAATAAAATTTCGGATCAAATGAGGGTCTTTTGGGTTGTTACGCCGTGTACAATAATACGTTTGTTCCGACGTTTCGGAAAAGTGATGGCTCTATGTTCAAAGCGACTGAATTGGATTCAAACGGATATTATAAAAACTAAATGTTTACCTACATAAGCCTCACCAATTTCTAATAAATGTTTCAAGATCTGATTGTAGAAGTGACTCATTAAATCAAGTTCAGTCACCGTTATGGTGGAGGCAGCATGATCTTTCTAAACGTCGGAACTGATTAACCTTGTAAGGCGTGAGAACCCAAAGACCACCATCTGAGCAGCATCAGCAGATAGGACCTTAAAACGTACGCCAAAAGTTTGGCTATTTGTCATAAATAAGCATGAAATTACTGAAACGAATCTGTTATGTCGATATTACGTTAGACTGTGCTCATTACATGAGGTAGATGTTATGTACCAGCGCTTCGGTGGTTGGCTTGAGTTCATGGTTCAGGTGACTGGTTCTCATTGCACTAACGGACTTGTTACTGTCACAAAAATAATCAAGGACACACGATACCTCGCGAAAATAACACTAAATAACCATCTAACTAAACAACTAACTAATTAAAGAACTCCATTGAGCAGTGTCCTTCTTGAAATGTTGAAAGCCCCTCAACTGATCGAGAAATTCCATTCACTTATGGCGCTCAATGTTTACTGCCGTCTACATAAGATCCGTGAATTAACCCTCTCTTGAGCCAGATAAAGGCAGTCCACTTCCCCAAACCCCATTTTCGAAGTACTGGTTTTAATACTGTCCTACCATTTACGCCCAAGTTTCACACGCGGTCTCTTCTGTTCAGTTTTACTGACGAATTGTGTAAGTAGTTCTCATCGCACCAAGCGTGCTACAAGACCCGCCCATTTCTGCCTCCTTAATTTTATAAGTGATGAGGAGTACACATCATGAAGCACGCCATTATGCAGTGTATTTCCAACCACCTCTAAGTTCCTCCGTCTTAGACCCAAAACTTCTCCTCAGGACCCCTTTCTCCAACACTGATGATCTAAATTTATGTCTTAGGATGACAGACTCCCATTAAACAAAAACAATCAGTTCATTAATTATGCGTTTATTTATTATTTGTTTCAAGACGCCGACAGTAGTCAAAATACACACATTTCTTACTTCATGGATGTAATCAGCTCCGCGAAAACTGTCCGTAAGTGAAAATACGTATACTGAAATTAATGGCAGCGCTAGTGCAAGTTTACTAACACATATGTTCGCCTGAGCTGCTTTAGAGCCCGTCTGTTCGTAACCGTGCATACAGTAAACATCCATAAAGCGAGGGATGGGTGTGCATGGTTTGAAACAGGGCGATACTTGGTGCATGATGTGAACAAAAATGGCTGCCGCATAATTTGAGGTACTATCCTGGAATTTGTCTGGACAGAATGAGGAAACCACAAAAACGTGTCAGGACAGCTGGTCTCCGAAAAGATTTGGAACTGGCACTTTCCCATTCATGGGAAGGAGTGCGAAGAATCAACAGCGACAATAGAACAACTAACAATAAATATGTTGATATGTAAATGATGCCGACGATGACGATCGTGTTAACGATAAAGAAGAATATTACGGTAATATGGTAATAATAAGCCGATCCGAGTGGCAGTGTGGTCTAAGGCGTAGGTCTGAAGCCGCTTGATTGCTGGGATCGCAGGTGCGAATCCCGCTGAGGACATGGGTGTTCGTCTGTTGTGTTTGTTGTGTGTTATGTAGGTAGCGGCCTCTGCGACAAACTGATCATCCGTCCAGAGGAGTCGTACCGATTGTGTGTCTCTAATTGTGCGTGATCCAGAAACTTCAACAATGAGGCGACCTAGACCAGAGTTGGGCTGTTGCGCCAGACATAAGAAAAAGTGAACAGTAAATTATGTATTTTGAAGATGTCAGCATGTGCAAGGCATAGAGCACTGAATCAATTAAGTGAAAATATTGCTTGTTTATTTGCTTATTTACGAGTATTTATGGTTTATTTAATTGCAGTAATCGGTAGTTCAGAGTTTAATGACACAATATTAGGTTAATTAGTGGATAATTAATTATCAGGGATATGAAAGGGAGCGATGTGATCTAGCTTGCGGTACTGACCCGGGATTCGTCTGGAGGGACTTAGGAAGATAAAGAAATAAGTCAGTCAGCATACCCGGTGTGTTCAAAACTGGAGAACACTAGCGGCATTACCTACATTTAAAGTCTGTTTTGCGTCTTATCAGCTGACCTGATAATGAGGCACAGGTTATTGAGGATGAACAAAGAACTGCAAGTTTTCTTATATTTTATACAATTTCCTCACGGAAAGACCACTTTTTCAGGATCCAGCCATTTCTGGGATGTTATTTTTCCCTTCACACTTCCATATTTTCTTCTGTTCCTCTGCTAGCAATAATGTATGAAATCAAATACAGAAGGAGCTGGGTTGTTGCGCCCCCGATGATGATAATAATAATAGTAAAATGTGTTTCTGCTGTTGTTACTAATAATAATGATGCGTAACTACTACTGGTACTACTACTACTAATACTACTACTACTAATAATAATAATGATACAGTGACAGCCAATAAGACTCATGGATACGTACCTGACTGCGTAGCAGAACACTTGTTCAGCATGTCCTTCATCTCCATGACGACAGTACTGTACGAGTAATACGGTGCGTACTTGAGGGCTTGGTAAGGCTCCTGATAATCATCAAGCTTGATGTCGATCACATGGTCCATGAGCAACATACTGCTCGTTTTATCCGCTCCTGGAGGTGGCGGTAGCGTCGACATGGTCGTTGAAGCCATAGTTCCTACACCTGGCAACACGCCACCCCCACACCGTGTCGACTGATTATAGTTGTCATCAACCTCCTTGATGCTGTAGGAGCCCATGGTGGTGCCTTTCTCTGCAGTTCCACAGCCGCTACCAGGAGGAAGGTGTTGATGGTTGTTCGAGCCAGGAAGTGCGGGCTTAGAGGCGAGTGGACTCGCGAAACACTTCCTCTGGCGATGACGCGAGACGATCAAGTATATGGCGACGGCGAGCAACAGAATGACAGCCATAAGGACGCCGATAATGACGGCCATGTAAGTGTGATCTTCTTCTCTTGCAGTGGAAACTGTTAATTCCGAGAATACAACATGATTAGAGATGTGGAAATTTCAAGGTCATATGACGGTGGGGGTCAGGTTATGGGGCTTCTGGGTTTAAGTCCAAGATGGAGGAAGCATGTACCTCCAACAAGAATATACGGTGACACACCCAGAATACCATAATCCCAGCAACCAGGGTTGATAAAAAAAGTTTAGGAAACCGAATAAACACAATGAATGCGATGTAGGTGGCTTAGGCATACAACCTGAAATGTGTGACATGTGTTAATTAAGTTAATTTAAGTTAAAACACGTAAAGAGCTCTTATATTCAGACACAAGGCCATGTATTCCTTCACGAAAATGACGTAAAAGGTGGATATTGTTATAAATCACGGTGGGGTATTTCGGGGACAGATATCTTGGACAGTGTCTAAACCCCTAAATAACAATTTAGAAAATGTTCGCAAAGCGAAACACTTACTGTGCCTTCTCTTAACGATACCAAATATGAAACCACTGGTAACCTTCGTAACCAAAATAAGGAAGGTTAATTATAGCAACCACAGGACATTAGTCATCTTGAGGATGAGTACGTAACACTGTTGGAATGACACTGACAGGGGAAAACCGAATTACTCGGAGAAAATCCTGTCCCAGTGACACTCTGTCCACCAAAAATCTCACATGAACTAACCTCAGATATAACCCGGGCCTCCGCGGTTAGAGGCCGACGATTTAAGACTAAATTCAATGGACATAATATAGAAAGACTGACTTCGTACCGCAAAAAGAACAGGGTGTGCTTCCATCACAAAGACCAATAGGCGAATGATTTGTATGGAAACAATCGATGTTTACCTTGAAAATCGTACAGAACACATAAACACACTATATGAACATAAAACAGAGTTTTTAGCCTTAAACCTGGCGGTACATATGTAGCCACTAGTCTCAGGGGCGTAGCTATTGTGGGGCGAGTATTGCTGCCGCCCCGGACAGCAGAGTCCAAGGGTCGGCAAAAATTAATATTTTAAGTGAAAAAGCAATTGATTTTCTGCGCTCAACAAATTTTAAAGTATTGAGACATTAAATCGAAATTCAATATATAAGTGTGATTTTTTAAAAGTTTGTAATTTCTGTCAGGGGTGACCATTGTGATTGCTGGTCCCGGGCGTCATAAAACCTAGCTACGCCATTATGGCGGGTTAATCCAGTCCATCTATCTGTGAAACCTATGAAATTTACTGCCTAAAAGCTACACGGATTTCCTGTCTCAATTTTGTGGCATACGAACACCGCAACTGCAAACATTCTCGCCAGCATAATACAAGCATCATCTTGCTGTAAGCCACAGCCCTGTGCTCAGCACATGAGTGTTACAGCTAAGGTACTTCAGTGGTGTACGTACCTGGTAAATCACCCTGGCCGCTGGCATGCTTCTTCTCGACGTATACGTCACTCTGGACCGGAATGTCCTGAGGCGGTGGCGTCTCTACCGAGAAGTTCCCGTGGGCAACATCTGAAACAGAAAATAATTTTAAGCTGTTTGTTCATTTACCTACCCTCAAATTATCTCAGATTATACTGTCTCGATTGGTAGGGTGATCAGTGAACATTGGATTGTAAAGCATGTGCAAGAGGGCGTGGACTAAATTGGAAGGTGTGAGAAAACTCACGGATACCACCAGTCAAGACAGTTTCCTTGCCGAAATTGGAATCGGCCATGTCCTTAGTATAGATCAGAAGCATAAAAGTCAAAGTCAATCAAATATTAGTGTCATAGCTGTATTACTATATCACAACGGCATTTAATCAGAGGATTTCCGGTGCATCAAACACTGGCCGCGTAAAAACATTCAGACGAGGGCACAAACTCTTGTACTTTAGTGTCCTCCATTTATTTCCGATGTATAATATAATCAACACAATCCGCTTTAGGCTGTGAACTGTGTCGTTTGCTGAAATCCCTGTAACGTCGTGGCAGACTGAGTACTCTTACCCTCTCTAGGCGAATGTCATGGATAGGAGATAATGACACTCGTCATGTATACCTACATACAGACATTTTGTGAGAAATTGAACTGAAACAACTAAACAATAAGTAAGTAAAGAAAGGTTGATAGAGTACCTCACAGTAAACATTTATATTCTAGTTAATTTTCAGGCCTTGTAAGTGAATTCACGTTACAACAGAATTTATGTTTTTGTAACAAAAAGTGTCTACAAGTAAACCGAATTTATGTGATTATCACCAAGTATTGTTACGGACTTTATTTTCACAAAACGCAGACGACTGACGTAACCCACAGTAAAGAGTTTTTCTTCAACACCTCACACTTAGATTGTCAAAAAAATATCCGCATTTATGGAACCAGGATCGTAATCGTCATGAGCACGAAATAAGGACAGCAGACCCTATAGTGGGACAATTTAATTTAGGTCACACCTTGACAACCCCTTCATTCAAGGCACACATTAATATTTCAGTACATACACTGAGGTCACTAACATTGCTCAACGCTAGTGATAACTGTTAGAAAATTCAACTTCATAAGAAAAATGACTGCGGTTCAAGCACTTCTCGAAGACATGTAAACTGTGATCCAATGCAGCCTTCCAAAGGTACGATTAACAGAATGTGTTTAAACGTGGAACCAGGAGAGTGGATATATTTGTTATGCTTTACGACGGATAATACGTGGCATCAAATATTGAAAAATGCAGAGGAAGGTCCTCGCCCTTCTGGGTTGCTACGCAGCGTATGTTGGTAGTGTTTCAACAATGTTAGTGCACAGCCTATCGGTCCCATCTAGAATGCTATTCTTTTTTGGTTGCCTGAGCTTTCAAAATGGGACCGATAGGCTGTCCCGAAACGTCGGTAGACATCTACCAACATACGCTGCGTAACAATCCAGAAGTGTGAGGCCGTCATCTAAATCTCGGCGGCAGGCTGATACGTCGCACAGAGGAAAATTGGACCTCAGAGATATTCTACCTTAAATATGGAGGCAGCATGTTCTTCCGAAAAGTTGGTACCGTGTACCAAACTACATGGCGCCATACCGTATAAAACCTTATTCTCAGGTATACTCTACAAACATTGAAAGAGAACATGTAACGAGACATGTACGATGTGAAGATAATTTGTAGGCGCCTGTCAGTCTGGATATCTCAGACGAATCTAGCAGTAGATGACGATAATCACGACGATGAAACCTGAGAAGTACTTGATGATATTGATGGCAATAAGGAATGAGAATAAGGAAGAAAAGGAAACACACGAAAGGCTGAAAGAGGAAAATAACGTGTGGCACGGTTTAAATGCAAACGTAGAACTATATACAGGGTAAGTCAGGAGAAAATAACCGATACTATCACATTCCAAAATATTTACCATTCCTCCTGAACCACCCTGTATGTAAGGAAGGGATATGAGAGATTAAACTGATATGACGTCACAAGCAGATGTCCCGTAAGTTCATAACGGATTGTAAGACAATTCTACAACAGTCCATTCTTATGTGACAGTTCACTTATGCATAGGGACGAGATCTAACATTCTCGTGGCAGTAAAAACAGAATCTGTGATCTTCTGTGTTACACTATCGTTTAGTATTTCTTCTGGTTAGAATAATTCTGCCTTGAAAATCGAGGTAGAAGTTTCCTCCTAAAATTATAATCACATACGAAATTACACATTGTCGTAAGCCAAAGGAGATGCGATTAGACCCCTACCTACATCTGTTCACAAAGTTTATTTTTCATTCGTAAAACTTTTCTCTACATTGTTTCTCAGATTTTACACACACACACACACACACCAGTTCAGCTTTCAATTCTGCACGCAATTTCTGACGTGCACATGACACACTCTTGCTTTACTGAACTGTTCTGTTTGGACCATCTCGTCTGTCTCCATCTCTCATCTTCACACATTCACTTGACCAAAATCTGTCCTCATTCACACTCATTCCGCTCCTGTTCGCCTTAACTTCCATCGCTAAAAGCAGTCGCCATTCTGAAGCTGTCAGCAGGCTTGTTGACACGTCTTTTCTGCTCTTGCTCGCTTGCTCAAACTGCTGTTTAGATGCTGCCACTGTGATGTTTGACTTGCTTTTCTGTTCTCTCGCCTTCGTTCGCTAACTCGTTCTGCCTCAAGCCGGGGTTGACGTTACGCAAACATCGTCCTCGTATCACGGTAGGCAGCTCGTGGTAAATCGAATGGAGGCTGCTGAGACAACAGGCATTTGTTTCACAGCTCAAGGGCGTACCGATAAAATCAAAATTAGGGTTCTATGCAAATTTTAATAAGGTTCCGGCGCTTTAATTTATGAAGAATATATTCGACGACTCGCTCAGCCCGTCCGTTATATCGTGACGTAAAATTTGTTGCTCATATCCTCCCTCAGAAAGTCAATATTCTGACGAAGACTAGCCTCAAAACATCCCATATTCATATAATGTAAGCGACCGAGAGGATTTTTTTGTTTTTTAAGTTCTTAATTATAATTCGTTAATGACAAAGGACTTTAAAATCATATTTTCAAACAGACAACACGTTTCCCAACAGCAGCTTATCACTGATTTATTATTACACGCAGAATAATTTTGGCTCTAAATTAGCCTTCATCACTGCACCACAGTCTGACATCCATCCCGTCAAGTGGGGCCGACCCAAAAATTACAAGTTCCTTTGAAGGTTGATTCTCTAGAAAATTCGTTGTACAACAAAACTATTAAGAAATATACATAAAATTATCTTAAAACTGTCGTGCTTGATCAAGCACAGGAACAGGTCTTAGTGGCGTAAGACTCGCTACAAACACAAGAGACGAACACCAATGCCATCAGCCTGAATCGAATCCGCGATCCCTGAAATAAAGCGGCTGCAGACCTATGTCTTAGACTGCATGACCATCGGGATCGGCCTCAGCTCTTAACAGATTTACAGAAAACCCAAGACCCAGTAGAGTATTACAGTACAGTAGCCTCAATGAACTTGGTACAATGAAACAGCCAGGAAAAGGAAAGACGTATTTAAAAGAAACATAATTACAAGTAAAGTAATGTAAGTAAACATTTGGCAGACACATTTTCTGTTCAGCTAGGTCTGAAAGCAAGGGGTGCGTTATTCCATTGCTTTTAACATTTCCGTTACAATACACCATTAAAAAAGCCAACGAAAATCGGGAGGCACTTGTATTGAATGTCACATACCAGCCTCTGTTTAAGAGATAATATTAAAATACTGCAAAAATGCAAATATGAGGGAAAAACACATAAGGTCTGTTATATGCTAAGGAGTATATGCAGCATGCATGATGGCTTTGATAAATGCAAAATATTAATAGTAAAACGTGTAGGAAAGAAACAACTTGAGAATCCTAGCTGTAGGATGTTCGTGGTATTAAGATGGATCGTAAAGAAATACAGTTTGAAGATTTGATGGATTCAGCTGGCTAAGTAGAGGTGGGTTGTTGTGATCATTATAATGAACTTTCGCTACCATAACTTGGGGAAATTTATTGACTGGGGATATGGATATTATTTCTTAAAAAGGGACTCTGCTTCACGGAGTTAGCTTTCTTACAATAATTTGTAGTGCAGAGTGTGATATTTACCGCTATTACTAATCCAGACAACTTACAAATCGGAAATTGCCGAAAGCGGAGATACTGACTGACGACAGTAGACTTATAGTCCCGGCAATTCTCGTTTTGTTCAGAATGCCAAATATTTACCCTCTCCTTCCGATAGGCAGATTTCTGCATAAGAATTGGTGAAATGCTGTCAAGTGTGACTCGGTAGACAAAATCATTCGCCCTTAAAGAAGTTAAGACCGGAAAATTTTCTATATTCACGCCATGTTTGTTGACCTGCCTTTTGTAACTCTCACGTAAGTTCTGAGTTTACTGAGAAAACTTGGCAGTCATATTAGGAATACTTCGAGCTACAATCGTGTCTTTATTCACAGTATGGTAAGAATCCGACAGAGATTTCAGGCCGCCGATTTGTTAGACATTCGGATAAATTCTATATTTTATTGTCCGAAAAAAATACATAGTTTACCTTGACTTAGATTGGAATTAGAGTCGGAACACCTCAGTCAGTCTAGTGATAGGCTACAGTCTGGCTGATCACGAATCGTTGCTCGATTCCCAGCAGGGGTGAGAAATTCTTCTCCTCTTTAAAGCGTCCAGAAAGGTTCTGGGGACCAACCATTCTCTATTCAAGGGGCCAGGGGCTCATTCCATTGGGGTAAAGAGGCCAGAATATGAAGCTGAGTAATCACCTCAATCTAGTGCTGAGCGTAGGAATGTGTGGACACATACCTTCAACCCGCTATATGCCTTCAGGGCGCAGTCCTTAATTAAGACCAGGGACCACGTACATTTTTCTTTACTTTTAACTGTTTCACAGAATGGCTTGTATCTGAAAGTATATCTCCAAATTATCACAGCAATATCCTGTTTACTAATCCTTTGAAGAATAAAAAATTGAAAGTTATGTTCTATCCAACGTTCCCCGTTTTCCGAAAAATCATGGCCTTTTGGAACAATCCCAGGCGTTGCCCGTTTGTCCTTCTGGTAACAGCAGCTTGTACATGAAGACGAGTATGGACCATTGGTGGAATGATATTGAAAGGGGAATACCCAAGTACTCGGAGAAAAACCTATCCCAGTGCCACTTTGTCCACCACAAACCTCACGTAAACTGACCTGGAATCGAACACGGGCTTCCGCCGTGACAGGCCGGCGACTAACCGCCGGAGCCATGGCACTGCCTTTCAATAATACAACAGATCTACATTATGCATAAAGATTCACTTCTTACCGCACAATGTGCTTCCGTTAGATAAACCAGTCGGTGAATACTGCATATGGAAATAAATGCTGTTTATTATAAAAATCACACGGAACATGTAAATACGCTGTGTGGGGAAAATTCAAACTTTAGGCACATAGTTCTACAACTGGCGATATAGGCTATTTCTGCATACTAACTACTAAGCTCTAAATTGTTACGTATATTGTCAAGTAGCTATTGTACTTAAAGGAAAGAATTAACCTTCATATGCATCATTTGAGTTCTTTGACATTACTGATGACTCTGTTACTTAAAGAACCAAAGTCAACATTTATTTACTAAACGTAGACATGGCCGTGCCATGACTCAGGCGGTTAGTCGCCGGCCTCCCACCGCGGAGGCCCGGGTTCTATCCCGGATCAGTCCATGTGGGATTTGTAGTGAACAAAGTGGCAATGGGACAGGTTTATCCCCGAGTACTTCGGTTTTCCCCTGTCAATTTCATTCCACTTGTGCTCCATTACAGGGAAAAGTGAAAAAAAACTAATCATCTTTCTCTTCTTCTTCATCACAAGGGTTGCACAATAAGCCTTAAGGCTGCGGTGCGTCTGTAGCTTCTGCTGCGGTCCCCTTCTCCAAAAAGAAAAGTGTATACATCAGAAAAAATTATACGTCATCAGTGAAACTGAAGACAGTCAAGAAAGTAGACAAAATTTAAGCAGAATGGAAATAAATAATATATTGAGCTAGCAGTGGAATCAGACCAGTAGCGAGAAGAGATCCTGGACATCCAAGGAAGGATAGGTAGTAACCTACACAGAGCCTTGAAGTTATTGTAAAAGAATGCGACATGCGTCTAAGGCTGTACTACCAGAAGTTCTTCGGAGTGTTCTTCTTCTTACATGAATCAGAACGTTTTGAAAATGGACGTTTCAATCTACATGCTCTCGATATCAGAAAAGCTGTACATACGTGTACGTATCTAATTAAGTATCGACTTCTTCACAGCATGTCCAACTCAAGACGGGAATGGAACTCGCATCCAAGAGGTTTCTCTTTTTATAATGCATGAGGAAACAGGACGATGGACAAAGTCCAAGCCTTAAACACTAGAGTCTAGAGGGTTTGAAAACAAAAACTTACTCCTGATCTTGTATATGATGATGATGATGATGATGATGAGTGACGGCATGTATCTGTGCGAGATTTGAGGTTCGCACAGCACTGTTGCTGAATATTGAATTCTGCTGGGATCACACGCCATTTAAACAGGCAAATAGTTACCGACGTTTCGAAGGATAGTAATTCCGACGTTTAGATAGATCGTAGTGCCGTCGACGTTTCGAGTGATCGCAGTACTTAATCAACAGTCAAGGACTGCCTGACCCTGAAGACGAAAGCATAGCGCTCCTTCGAAACCTCGGTAAATATTAACCAGTCCACATAGCGTAATATTGCAGGAGACGCGAGTCGTCCTGCTGTGTCTGCTGCGTCTTTGGACAAACTGATGATGTTTGATGCACGGCACTTGTGTTGACATACAGTAATATGCGTTAGGTCGCATTCACTTTGTTTCACTAAACGCAACTTTATTTAAGGATGTAAAAATATCTGCATGCATATTTCCAGTCCTTTAACAGATTTTGTTACAACTTGACACAAAACACTTTTATTACACGAGTATTCACATTTCCTAGTTGAATTTAAGTATATCGTCACTTTATGCGTTAAATATGTTTTTCATTTTATAATCCTTACCCAAACGTCTTCAACGAAGGTCACTGTGGCTACAGAATACATCTACCTATGTTACACGTTATACAATATTTGTATAAATAAAACTGGTATTTTGAAAATTAGTATGATAGCATTTAATTTATCGCCATTGAAACAGTTGCCCAACTTTACTGGCATGATTTACTTCTAGAGAATTTAAATTATTTTTCTACTTAACTCGGTTAACTACAATACTGCTTCAATTGACGGGTATGAAATGAGTCCACTGACGCTGTCGTATCCGTTCGTTGCACCCATTATAATTACTTGGGAGATACATTCTTGGGTGTGACACCGCGTGACCAGGTACATATGTACCGATGTTTCAGAGGGACCTACTCTCTCCCTCTCCATCACTGGAGTAGATAAAGTTGCTCTGTCCGCCTGTTCCATTTATAGACTCGCTCGACAGATTTTTATGAAATATAATATCACAGAAATACGAATTAATGTCATTCAGATATGGTGACTAAAACCAACAAATATACACAAGTTTAGGAAAATATACTGCAAACGTAGTAATAACTCCTACATGTTTTGCCACATGAGTGGCCGAAACATGTAGGAGGTATTACTACTTTTATAATATATTTTCATAAACTTGTGTGCATTTGTTGGTTTTAGTCACCATATCTATAGATCATTTAAAACTGTCATTCAACTTAAGTTTTCTTTCAGATAGGACTATAATAGCGATTACTCTGCATGTGTATATACTAAAAATAGAGCATTACTAGCTAAATATTGATAGGCGCCAAGATATTCCGTCGAACTTTGTAGAAAAGAACAAAATACGCACTTTACAATCACTATATTTTTTTTGTACGTATTATGGGTTTTGGGGTAACTAAACAAAAGTAATGCTGTGTGCACACATCAGAACTTTAAAGATACTGAAATTCGTTAATGGTCGTCACCAAACCTACCCATCATACCATGTGAAAAGCAAAACAAAGTCTTGTTTCACTTTAGAATATTCTGAGATCATATTTATCTCTCAGTAGCAAAGCTCAAATGCAACACAAATTTGAAGTACAGGTCTGTATTAACAACGTATACAGACCACATATACACGCCCTACATATAATATTCTAGTTGTGTTTGTAGCATCTCAAAGTGAACACGTTTCCTTATCAGTTAGTTTTGTTTAAGCCCGTGCTGCATTCCAGGTATTGATCAACAAGACAAGGGTCGTTATCACGGGAATTTTGTCCACGACTTAAAGAAGACTGTTAACGCATTTTTCATACTCAAACACGAATGTCTTTTATACGAGTTTACTTTTATTAATATTAATATAATAGGTATGAATTGAGTTTTGTATATACATGCTTTTAATGTACTGACGATTAAACCCATAGTATTCTGACGATAGTAGCGGTATTATCTATGGAATCATAAACCTTTAGGCATTGTCTATTGCTCCGTGTTTAAAATAAAAACGACACGTTCTAATTTTGTTTTAAACACGGGACGACACACGAAGTCCATAGAGTGAGTGACTGCAAATTAAAGTCTTCCTTCAGCAGACATTTTCTGCCTTTACATCCCATCTGCTCTTTCCTAAAATAAGGAATCTCGGCTATTACATAATATCAGTGCGCTTACTCGCATTAGCTAAATTTCCTTTCCATATATATGTAACATGATGAGCATAAATGTTAGCATGCCATTCATAATTCCTTGTGCGGAACAGGCATGTTAAATGCACTTCCTGTCGCGGTCAAAACTCTACAGCTGCCATTAACAAGGGTTACAAGCAAATCCAACACGCGGCAGTAAAGTAGCGACATTACACAAAAGTTTTCAATCTTCCTAGGATATGGAATGTTTTTGCTATGAAACAGCAAGTTCCTAATCGATTATATATTCCTTCCAGCAACAACGTAACGAGAAGCAAATACCTGGCAGCACATCTACACAGCAGCAGCCCAACGGATGGGTTAAATTCCAGAACAACATACCTGGGCCGCTGTTCTGTGCGCTGGGAATGCACTATACGCCATTCCGGTCATAACACTTGCAATTTTCCATGTAGCGTTCACCTAGCAGCATAGAAAAAACTGAAAGCGGATCCTCTCCAACCCTCGTCCCATCATCCCTTCTCCTCACCCCTATATCAGATCCAACAACCCTCTCTAATATCAATGGTATTCATGCACCTTTGTTGTTAACAAATTCATGACATACCTCTTTCCCTTGCACCAATTCCCCTTCTCGTTCGAAAAGTATGCAACAACACATATCGTACACTGCGCACAGTTCGCTCCACGTTACAAGCCATCCTTCAACTTTTTTTTTACCTCGTTTCTTTCACTGGAATTCACGCATGCATTCTCGTCTGCATATTTAACCTACAGAATAAAGAATGCTCGATATGACATAGTACATAACCCCTTCCTCATATCTCAGGTGTATATAACCCGCAACCCACCCATTCTTAGTGCCCCAGGGTAGAGGTTGAGTACTGCATGGAATCCTTCGCTTCTGTGTGATGTTGATCTTAGGAAGGTATGTATACTGCGTCATAGTCGCCCCTGGACACACATCAGCTTAGTAAAGTACCCTGCAGAGAGCACTGCTTCCTCATTTCGACAGGGAAACAGAAGTACTGCTAAAAAAAAACTTTGTCAGACAGGGCGAGGAGTTGATGAACATTTTAGGAACAAATTACGTCTATCTAGGTGACTGACAGATAATAATTGCAGACAAAATAAAGTCGTTCATAAAAACTGTAAATCTTTCTTTACAGATTAACTTGCAAATTTTCGTAATCATACAGCTCTCACTTGCAATTTGGAAACGATGTTTTTGGTGTACTCAATAATCATGTAGTTACTACATGAAATATAAGATCCTAAAGGCGGTGACTACAAACATTTACCCTAATAATGGAGGTAAAATGTTCCTCTGAAACGACAATATATTGCTACCGGACTGCATGTCGTCACGTCCCATAAGGTGGTAATATCAATTACCAATTGTAGTTACAACAATATAATATTTATACTGTGCATTAATTTATAGACATTCACCAGATTAATATATTTAGGTAAATGCACTTATTCCTTTTATTATCATTTATTAAAAACAAGTCATAAATAGAAACTAATTATTTACACAGTAATCTTCAAATATCCTCTTCCTTATAGTTTCGACACAGTTATTTGAATACCACAGTGTAGGTCTGGCTGTTTGCATATTGTGACATTGGAAAACACGGGGTGGCGCAAAAGTCATTTGACACTAGATAAAACATGTTAATTGAATATATTTAAAGTCCGACAAATGTACAATTCAATCACATTAATTGTTTATTTTCACTGTCCTACATGTTTCGAACCCTTAATTTGGGTTCATCTTCAGGGACACATTATCTAAAATCGCACACTAGTTACACCAACTGGCACAATTTTTTACATGAATTCTTTACAATTGTTCACATACACTGTTTAAAACAAATAAAAGTTAAAAATTGTGGTTGTTGGTAGTTTCAGTCTTACATTGGTTAAAAATTGTATAAAAGTTGAACAATCTATGCTGTTTTGATATCCTGTTTATCGGAGTAAGTTGCCTGTTGGGTGGTGAGAACAGTACTGTCAATTGAACTTTACTGACACAGTACTAACATTTATTGATTACTTAAAATTTTATAAGTGTCTTCCTCCTTCTTCCGGAACCCTTGCACATATTGTGTCATAAAGCTGCCCATTATCATCAAAGTCATAGAAAAGGTTTGTTAAACACTGAGTGTAAAGTGGTGTTTGCGACACTCTGTATATAAAATTATTCCTTTCTCGTGCTGCATAGACACAGCAGCAGCAGCAGCAGCAGCAGCAACAACAACAAAACAAAACAAAGACAACAACAACAACAACAACAAAAACAACAAAAAAGTTTCCATTAAAATTATTTTTGTAAACTTGCACGATTTTTAGGCGCGTTCACATAGACGCCAAAAACACTTATTAGCTGCGTCATTTCGGCCCGTCTGTCTGTCTGTCCGCATATATAAACGTTGCTCCAACTGGACGGATTTCACTGAAATTTGATACTGGAGACTATTAAGAAAATCTGTCGAGAAACTCCAGATTCTGTTGAATTACAGCAAAAATATCGGACATTTAAACGACGACCTAAGTACGTTTTATTGATATTGGCGAAATTAAATCGCCACAAAAGTGCTCTCTTCAAGCGAAGTCGTATCAGGCTGTTGAGGATCGCTGAGGAAGTATAAACACTAAGCCAAAGAACCATAACGTTACATTGTACGTACACTGCCTATCTTCTTCTTTCAGTTTTCAATCATTTGTATTCAGGTATTTTCATACGACAGATCTCTACATATTTAACATTATATTCAAATTACTGTACAGCTCTTACTGACCATCGCCTAATCTGAACACAACCCCTATATTCTACATAGGCTATATTAGTTACACAGCTAAAGCTGTATACTATATCTGTTGCCTATTCATGGAAGAATGAATAAGCAATAAAGTTCACTAATACGATACTTGCGAAGGTCAGCTTCCTCTACAAGCGTATTTTAGCATAAAGCGTGAGATGAAATGTGATGATTCGACAGCTGTTGGAAGTGACGGTGCGCAGTCCATAGCACGTGTATGCTATTCAGGGCTGACGGAGAGAGAAGAATAATTTGTTCTGAAGAATAAATATTCGCATTTGTTTGCATTATGTTAATACTCAAGAAATAAGGTCAATCCAGACATGATAACAAGATGCAGAATAGTAATATACGGATAACTATTTTAATTTCACGCTGTTCTTCTTACATTTGTCCCTTTACAAAACTACTGTGTATCACAAGTTTTAATAACTAATTACGTGTATTAAGCACAAATTAATACAATTATATTTACAAGAACTTAATTTCCTAAGCGCTAGCTACATTTTAATAACAACGATACACTTCAATTTTAGACATAAGTAAAGTAACGAACAGGAAATACTTTACAAACTCAAAAGTAAACAGTGGATCACGACCCTACCAATCCTATGCCGGCGGCTTCCGGCCGAATACGACAAGAAACCCTGCACCAGACCCTGTAGCCTGATTCCTCTCCGAAAACTATTTCCACCTTATATATATATATATATATATATATATATATATATATATCACAGTTCCTCATGGCATTAATGCCGAAAGTCAAGGTACAGCTATTCGCCTTCTTCGTAATCGGAAGATCCCGAGTTCAAATCTTAGCCCGAAGGCAGGCTATCCTACGTATTTCGTGATATTTCTGAGCCCTTCCAAACAAATGCAATAGACGTACTTAAAATTGTAATGGGATCTTTTTTTTCTATGGCTCGACAGCCCTAGGGAGCCAAGGCCTCGTCATTTTACGACGCTTCACGATCACACTCAGACACACCACACTCGGTAGGAATCCTCTGGACGAGGGACCAGCTCGTCGCAGAGACCTCAACCTGACAACACACAACACTCACAAGAGACAGACATCCATGCCCCCCGGTGGGATTTTATTTTGCCTGTCCGGGGTTTTTCCCCTTTGATCCATTTTTGTACTGTTTAAATCCTTTCGTCCTTCATGTCACTTTACGTTCCATACTACCGTCCTTACAACAAACACAACACAAACATCCATGCCCCCGGTGGGATTCGAACCCACGATCCTAGTAAGCGAGCGGCCGAAGACCCTCGCCTTAAACCGCACGGCCACTGGGATCGGCTGTAATGGCATCTTACAATTCCTTAATCACTAACATCCTAGCTTTCGACATTATGTGAAATGAGCTACTGAATGAGCTCAAAATTATCCAAGATATTTTGTGCATAAACATAATAACTGAGGTATTTATGAAGACGCCCTTTAATTTTACTTTATTTTCAAAAACCTCTCCTGATATTAAAATTAATTTCATTAAAATATCAATGCTTCATAAAATTTCACTTATGTTCATAAAATATGTTACATTAAAATGGCAGAGAATACTTTTGATGAAAAAGAGAATGCTGTGCCTATGATTACTACTTAAATAAATAACAAAATTTCGACTTTTTAAATTGCATCAATCGAGTAACAGATATACAATGATGTACAACCCCCCACTCCACTACATCTCCTTTTTACAGTTCTGGATTCAATACATACAATACCCTCAAAATACAACATTATGTCAGAAGAACGAAGCCAATCAAATAACCACACACTGTGTACTACATTACAAATGACTCTCTCTCGTAGCAAAAACTACTATATAATATGACGTACACAGACCGAATTTGTATATGTAACTTAATAATTCTAAGCACGAATTTCACGTAAATAAAACACACAAAGTACACACAGTAATACCCTGTGCCTCCATTAAAAGATGTTAATACTCTTAAGTGATATAATGGCTGCTGATATGAAAATAACACAAAACACATACATGCAACTGGTGAGGAAGTTTAGGATTTTTCAATTCAAAAAGGTGCTACATAGTATAACCAATATATTTTAAAGGGTTACGTTAGGTTCCAATCATGTATGCAGGCAGATGTGTAGAGAATTTAGTGAGTGATTATTGGAATGGATCAATATGAATTGTGAAGGTGTTATGGTACTTCTAAACCAAAATGAAATCAATTAAAATAAAAATTTAGGCTACATAACCTAGATCACAATAACCTGGAGCATCTTCTGTTGAATTATCCGGGAAACGTAATAATTACAAAACTATTTTAAACTTTTTGTTATTTGTACCGTACATTTTTCTTGATTATATAAAATTGTGATCCGACAAATGTACACTCTTTATTATCTGCTACTTAATACAATTTTTATTAAAATAGTCCAACATATTTCGAACTCTGTTACAGTTCATCTTCAGGGAGTCAATTGTTTATTACACCAGTTACATACGTAAAGTACTCATTAAAATAGATAAGATAGGTAGATAAAATGTCGTTTACTGTGTTGAGTTTGCGGACACTGAAAACAATATTAAAATATTTTTAAGATACGAATCAAAATTATTAAGATTATATAATGGTTATGTTGGTAGAACGGCTGGTGAAGTGTTATCTTTGTATCTTAAATATTTTAGCTTAAAAATGTTTTAATATTGTTTTCAGTGTCCACAAACTCAACACAGTTAACGACATTTTATCTACCCAACTTATATATTTTAATGAGTACCGTACGTATATAGCTGGTGTAATAAACAATTGAGTCCCTGAAGATGAACTGTAACATAGTTCGAAACATGTTGGACTATTTTTAATAAAAACTGTATTAAATAGCAGATAATAAAGAGTGTACATTTGTCGGATCACGATTTTATACAAAAACTATATTTGGCGCAAATTTGTTTAATTTCTTTCTCATCAAGCATGTTGGTAACAGTTTATGCTTTTGTAAGTACTTAGGGAATGACGCTCAAGATGCGCGCACAAACGTGTGTAGGACTTAATGTAAAGTACCTGTTATTGCTGTCCAAATGAAACCAACATTTGAATGTGTCTACAGAATTCACGAACACCCCATTACCAGGATTAACAAAACACTGTTCATCGTTTCTCGGCTGTTACAGACAGACAAAAAGACAGATATGGCAAATCTAATACATTCACTTTTGTGAGCTTTCACTGCGAACGCGCCAAACAGCTGCAACTCCTACAACTACCTTTATCCTAACACTTACAACATTTCGGAATACGCATAAGTGTGTAATTAAATTTCCACTGTGACAACTCAGTGTTCCCACCTCCAACCGCTTTATATGTCTGCAGTATATGAGTGTGTTTGTGTGTATGTACAGAGAAGTTGCCCAAATTAAATACAAAATTCTCTCTAGTTTTGGACATATAGGTTTATTTTCCAATTCCGCCTCACTACAGCTCCACTAATTACTTTTCCCTTACCTCCGTCGACAGTCGACCAGCGGTTTTCAATACTGAAAACGTGAAATAAACTGCTTCAGAAATAAAAATAGGCTAGCAAGGTTTTCGGAGTGGAAGGAACAGGAGAAAGAGACAAGAGAACCTCCCCGCTTGCCCCCAACGTTTCAAACAAAAAGGGATGGACCGGGGGAGACGCTCAGTACCACAAGAACAATATCAAGTCCAGCATCAGTAGGCAGCTAATAAAAACAAAGTGGGGGCGAGAGAGAACTCGCTAATGAAGCCACGATTCCCCTATTCTGCTTTCCTCCTACTCCGAGATTCAAGGAAGAAGGTGGGTGATGACTTGGTTGCGTAATAAAGAGGACTGCAACGTGATGACAGAAAAACCAATCAGTGTGTGGCTATGTTCATTACTGTTACCGTTGGCTTCCTATCACGGCTTTCGCATCTCTAATAATCATTATATGGAGAAAAATAAAGTGCTATGGAAACTTCTGTCGGGTTAGTGAAGCAATACTGTCACTTATAGTTATAAACAAGCATTTACGCGCCACAATTTCTACGAGAAAACTACATATCTAAGGTGTCTAGTTCAACAGATGCGAATGGTGGATTTGTCAGGGTGTTGTCAAGTTACAACAATGCATTGCTGTTGCAGGCAAGATAGGTTCTGGGTCCGTCAAGACCAAGTAAAAGATCTGGCAACATCACAACCCCGTACCTATGTCTGTATCGAGGCAGTAAGCAGTAACTCCACCCGCCTTCGTATTCGAATACTACATTAGTTATCGTGGACGACGGTGCCGTCTTACAGGTAGGAAACGAGCAAGGGAACCATTCCCCAGCAGTAAGGCCTTATTAGAACATATAACAACCTGAAACCCGATTTACGGTAGGTAGCTGCAAGAGAGCTACAGCTGAACTATAAATTCATTAGTCCAGAAGCCAAGCTAATTATGAAGCCCGAGGTTTTGGTAAAAAGGCTATAAAGACCACTTATATCAGACATTCGTCAGGGTTATTAAATATTCAAAGTTCCTCCTGTGTCTAGTGTATTGCGAAAGTTACTTAAACATAGTCACTGGGCTAGCAAATATACGAAACAGAAATTTAATGATAAAAAGCAGTAGGCAGGAACAAACAGACCACCGACTAAAGCCATTCATTGTATATATTACACACAACAGAGAAAGAAAATTTATTTCGATTTCATGTCCCCACAGAATGTATTTTGTCACATATAAGTTTTTGACAATGGTTGTACATGAGCAATATCAGCAGCATTTGTAAGAATTTTTTTCCATCATCACAAAAATACTCAAAACAATACACGACCTTTCGGCAGCAAACTGCTTCCTTCTTCAGATGAAATAACTAACTGTAAAATATAACTGATCAAAAATGTAACACACACGACATAATTCACACGCGAGTAAAAAACCAATACACCTAAAAACATAAATTCCACATGTGCAAACCCTAATTTTTTTTAAGATAAAGTATAAAAATTTAAAATAAGTCTGCAAGTCAAAATACCAGATAATAAAACATAAACAAGATTCAATAAAAACGAAATAGTCAAACATAAAAACAGCCAACACGTTCTGTTGGTGGAAGTAAAAACAAACACGCGAAAACATATAATACGAGAAAAACAAGAGATCTAACCTGAATCATATTTAAGTTCCTTCCCTATCAACGGAAACGAAATTGAAGATATATCCAAACTGGGCTGACTAATAGAGTTGTTGGGACATAGCGCGTGTGACGTTTCTCTATACCTTCTATAAGTAGCGTAACATAAAGAAAGGACACACATGCTACGTTCCAACAAACCTATTAGTCATCCCAGTTTAAAGAAGTCTCCTATTTAGTTTACTCTGACAGGGAAGGAACTCAAATGTGATTTAGGTTAAGTATTTTGTTTGTCTCACATTATGTGTTTTCGTGTGTTGGTTTCTACTTCCACCAACAGAGTGTGTTGGTTGTTTTTATATTTGACTATTTCCTTTTTATTGCACCTTGTTTATATTTTATTATCTGGTATCTTGACTTGCAGACTTGTTTTAAAATTTTATATTTTATCTTTGCTGTTTAAAAAAATGTTAGGGTTTGTGTATTTAGAAATCATATCTTTAGACGTACTAGTTTTTTGTTTCTCGCGTGTGAATTATGTTGATATGTGTCTTACATTTTTGATTGTGTTTTAGGATTAGTGGTTTCACCTGAAGAGGGAAGTAGTTTGTTTCCGAAACGTATTGTATTGTTTTGAGTATTTTTGTGACGATGGTAAACGTTCTTGTAAATGCTGCTTATATTACTCAAGGTATATTATCATTCGTTCAAGAGTGATCCCCTAAAAGGTGCAGTGGTGCAAGTCATGTTTTACTTATTTGTAGAACTTTCATCCTTTTGCCTACTAACGTCATACGATTATCACTGACGTACCTTCATATATGCTGTGCTCTGATGGGTAAACTAGGAAATATAAGTTAAAACATTTTGCGTATTCATAGATCTCAGTGGTGTGATAATGTATAAACACTTACACCATTGTTCTTGGGAGACTTACACCACATTGGCTTTGAAGAGTTCATATTTTAACGGGCGAAGTCGATGTGAATAATAAGCAGGTTTTATAAAAATACATTCTTTATTAGGAACATGACTGATAAGCTGCACTTGTGGCTAAATATTACTGTCTTCTGCTATGTGATTACTTGTAGCCTGATATATGTGTAACTACGTTTCAGACCAATATTCTGCCTCCATTAAACGTGATGAATCTACCAGACAACACGGCTTCACACCCCAGAAGACAGTAGTCTTCATAGCCACTGCCGTGTAAACCTCAAATCACAAATAAGGCTACCACTGTATTCGTAGCTGATAAAAGTCTTTAAGAAACGTAAATATAAGTTCAATTTTGTAAGGTCACATGTGGGGGTTTATTATGAAAAAGTTCAACTAAATAAATATATACTAGTTTGTTTACAATATCATTATATATTATTATAGTCTATATAGTATAATAATATATAGGTTATATACAGACTATATATACAGAATATAATAATATATAATGGTATTGTAAACGAACTACTACAAGTGCATTTAGTTAGACTTTTTCATAATTAACTAATACATGGAAATTGTGGAACATATTAAAACGTGGGGCCATTTAATTCATTAATAATAATAATAATAATAATAATAATAATAATAATATGCGTTTTAGTAAACCTTTGTTAGTAGGTTTAGTCCAAGACGATGAATTAAATGATTCCAGACATGTCGAAGTTATATAGTAAATGTTTGTACCAAACAGTTCAATACCAACATGTTCTCAGGTGGTGATGTGGGAAGACACACTTCCGACACCGCTTCGTTGTTATTTATTTTACGACTCTCCACGAAATACTGTTAACTTTCAAGGTGGAAGAGGCGAAGTTGGAGTAACTATTCAGTAAGACTGGGAATGTGAAAGGAATTAATAATTCTGTAGGGTAATTCTGAATGACTAACCGGCAGTGATAATATGTGTAAGTGGTCGTTACCCACCTGAAGAGACTGTACATACATACTTCAATGGGGGATACTTCAATCAGACAACATAGAACATGCAGTTGCAGTGCCGCAGTACTACAAGTAACATTAACACGACTACTGCTGTTACTGTAGCTACTACTACTACTACTACTACTACTACTACTATTACTAGTAGTAGTAGTAGTAGTAGTAGTAGTAGTAGTAGTAGTACTATTAACATTAATGATAATAATAATTCAATTCCTTACTATTAATTGCACAACAGCTATGAGGTTACTAATTCAGTTCAACCGAATTCAGTTCAGTTTTTCAGGCTTAACAGCGTGGGACAATTAAAAACCAGCATGAACACATAAATACACAAATACACAGGTACGACACAGTTACACAAAAGAAATCAAGAAAGTTTAAGCATGACTACTGACTCAGCACCCTACTGAAATATTTACAGGTTCAAAGAAAATCCCAACACAAAAAACAATATATTCAGCGTCTTACAAGAAATTACAATAATTATAATGTTATAATATAACATAATATTGCAATAATAATAGAACAGACATATTCAATGTAAAGGATAAGATCCCAGACTAGTGAAATAACTACCGTGAAAACCTTGCGCGATTGAACTCGTGCCAGGGAAAAACACGAGTTATGATTTCCAAGACGCTGAGAGGTAGAGACGTCCGACGGCCAAGAGGAAGAAGGGAGGACTACTTAGGAAGACAGCTGTGTGATTGTGAAGGGTTTTAAGGCCTACACTGATAACGATAATGACGATAAGGTTGGTAACATTGATAATACAAGAGTGCCATCAGTCAGTACCTCAGTATAATGTCTGTTGAAACTGCAACTAGAAGCTGAAAACTTCCACCTCTAGATATGCTTTCCACCGACAATCATTCCGTGATCCACTCTTAAACATAACAGCCCTTGAGGTGTACTATACACTCACAATTTCACTGACCCGTATGCCACGATTCTGGAAAGTTCTTAAAAAAGAAACTTGTTAGAATAGACGAGACAGATAATTTTCGTCACTAAAGATGGAGGTTGAAGTACCGACAGAAGCATAGACACTTCTCGACTCTTTCATAAAGGCTCTTTTCGGCAGTCAATGCTACCCAACGTACTGTCCGCAACTATAAGAATGATCTGCCACTTCGCGACAGAATAAGGACAGAATTTCAACTCTCATTATCGTATACAGATGCTACATTAACTGCTGACATCCTGTCACATGTCAATGATGAGTCACAAGAGACTCCCCGAGGATGAAGCTGACAACTCACCTACATCTAGTGCAAAAAGTAAAAATTCATGGATCTATACCTCTACTCCCCCATATGCCTTCGTAACGCGGACATGGACCACATTCTTTTCAAACGTTCACAAAAGAAGAAGGTTACCAATGAGCACTCAAATCACATCAAAAACTGTAATGCAATATTTGAACACTGCTTTAATAGCCTGACTACCGCACATAATGGTAAGACTGCAGAGTAATTTTCATAGCTTTCGATGTTAGGCATCAGGTCAGGAGTAGGTAACAGAAGCGAGGAAAGAACGGGAACAGCTGCATGTTAATATGTATGGCGCAAATAATTGTTATAAGAAACGTTTATAGTTCATTATTCCCTGCTGAAACAATTTTAAAAAATTATAAACATATAACATTCAAAATAACATGCATCATTCCTTATTACTAGGCTTTATAAATTTTAAGCTTATTTACAAATATGCTTGTAATTACGAGTTTTATTGAAAACATGCAATAAAGTTAACTAAATCTATCTCAAAATTAGCCAAACCAGTAAAAGGACAAATACAACTGTTGAATAACCTTTAGAACAAAGTCTAATATGCTTTAAAGTAAGAGAATTAACCATATAAATCTCTCCACTAAAAATGTGGGCCCCTTTCATTCTTTAGCCGGGAGCAGTAATCACAGAAACTGGCGGACACGCAGACAAAACGAAAATGAATACGGCAGTCCGCTGTATACACATACAGAATGTGAATAATGTCGCGTAAAGGCGAGCTGGAGAGGACAGCTCAAAATTGGATTCTGCAGACAAAACAAAGTTGTAAAATAAACTGGATGACTTGCGTTTCTGCGTTGAATATAATTACGTATTTTCTCTTTGGTCTATATACTTATGCTAACTTCATCATAAATATATACAGAATCGTCACAGACACGCGGCATTTGTACTAAAATTCGCTGTCATAGAATAGGCAACATCTGACACTTTACTATTGGTTAGCAATGAACCTTAGCAGGTACAATAATTTGAAGGCAAAAATCACAGTTTCGAAATAAATATTGGCCAAAATTAAAAAAATATTTTGATTTTATTCTGCAATAGTATTGCATGCAGAGAGATCACACAGTGTACACGTTTCGCAGGGACAGCTCAGTCCGTATACTAACAAGGCTCCGAACTGGACAAAGGAGGAAACAGAAATCAGCCTTTAGATAGACGCTTAGACCCTCCTATCTTCCTATCCAACGATTACCACGGGCTATTTTCCGACCTTTAAAGCAGATGGGCATGAAGCTGACCACTCGCTGTTATCTAGTCACAAGGCAAAGAATGCGTGGAGACATATGACCATTCCCCACATGCTATCATGATTGGTGTTTAACTAAGCACAGGGACAAACAACAATGAAAACTACAGCCACTTATAATTTTTGCGATACAACAACCAGTGCTGTGAAGTCCCGACACATAAATAAGCCTAATACCAACATTTTCTTCATGGACTAATTACCCTTGATAAAGAAGGCAACCATACCTTTCGGTACACCGGGAACCATTCACCCAAAGACACAGCGTTGCATCCCAGAAGACAATGTTTCGACAAACCCCAGTCTCGCACAGACATTTAAAACTCACGCGTCTTTATTCAATTACCTTGTAAATACGGGGTCATTAGATGGCATGTACAGATAGTGACTGTGGAGTATGCAGATAACCTTGGTAATGGTTTGCGATGGGGGAAGCCGACCGTCGTTTGCTTGTGAAAAGTAGCCGAGTTATTCCAGTTAAAAATACATTGAGATAATGTGCTATACCGTTTTGTGCGTGTAAAATAATGCAGTTATTTTGTGGAGTGCTCTGTGTGATGACAGCTGTGCACAAATTTGACTTTAGGCTTTATATCACTGTTAAATAATCTTCATATACGACACCTGCCGATTCTGTGTGTACGTTGGTCTGTATCTCCGGACTTCTAATTACCCAAATTTACCCAAGATATTACGATGGGATACAAAAGGGTTTCGTGCGAAAATAATCTGATCCATATGAGTCAAAAATGCAGAGCAAATCAAAAGCTACCGTTTTTGCACAAGTAGCAGATCGTACTGAAATTCTTACACAACACAAAACATAATTTCGTCAGTTTTATTAACACGATTTACCACACGATGCAGTCCAAGGATTTACAACTGTAGCCCAATTATCCCGTGATTAATTTGCCTGAAAGTCCATAAGAATTTTGTAACATATATTATGTCTTCGTTGTTTGCTGGTAACTGCAAAGCACACTGGCCTATGTTCAGGTGTCGCAATAACTGGGAAGTTATCGAAGCGATGTGAGCTTTCAGATATGGCCTTCTGTATCGGTGTCAAGAGACTGACGTGTTTCCGTTGTTATTAACATTCACATGCGACGTGAAGTTCTCACAGCAGTGTTGGTAAAAATTCAAGTGTTTTGGGATGTGTATGCCATTTAGACTTGTAAATATTTACCGACGTTTCGGAAACACTGCGCTCGTCCGAAATGTATATAACCGTCTACCAATCGGCATGATATAATAACACAGAAGTTTTGAATCTTCAATACCGACACTTTTTTTTTCACAGAACATTTTCTTAGCTAGATACTGATGTGCAACGCACTTAAATTCCTTTGGTTTCAGACCATGGGTGTCCAACCTTTTTCTGGCAAAGGGTTACACCCGTTATTGTGGATTGGTTCGCGGGTCGCACGTGAAAAAATAAGTGGTGTACCTAACCGCCTAAATTATTGTGTAATTTTTATAGTATATGCGTAATATACACTTGTGGCCGCGGGCCGCATAATACAACCTGGCAGGCCGCGAATTGGAGAAAAATGTTTTAAAAATTTATCGTCTACAACGCCGTCCCCATTACCAATGCAACAACGGACGATTTAAATTACGCAAACGTTTAAAGTACCATTACGACAAACAATCAGCGAGTTCAAAAACAGGCGAAATGGATATGTACATTCTTAATATAAACTCAAAGTATAAGGTGCTCGATGATGGCATTAAATGAAATAAGCTATATAATCACCGGAGTAAGCACTAATTTTGGATTTATACAGAATGAGGCCACTCGGCTTTCATTGAGCGAGTAATGTATAATGAAATTCCTTTCTCCAACAAAGACGGTTACTGGCGTTTTAACTTAAACACTTCGTGGCACTATAGACTAGTTATGACAATATGGACCAACTGTTTTAACATTCAAGAACTCTTTATTTTGCCTACAGAATGTAATTATGTGACTTATATGATTAACAAAATAAACAACGGTTACTTTCCTAAGCAGTCCAATCTAAGAAATGGAGATTCAGTGTGATGTTCGTGAGCTACGAAATCAGTATTTATATACTAATTACTTTAAATTCATGTTTCTAAAAGTCAAACAGAGATTTCTATAACTTCACTAGTATAAAATCACTGGAATGTCAACTGTAAACTTCGAAAATTCCCTTCCCAAGTTACGACATCTAGAGACAGTCCTTCCCTTGACCCACTCACATAGGCGTATTACAGCTATTGACGGACACTATTAAATCAGTTTTACATAATACGGACGCTATACGGTTCTTGAGAAGGAGCTTGAAAGAATAAGCAGTGCGATCACCTACAGATAAATTCTTATTGGCCAAATACTGAGCGAAGGAGAGGGTCTTCTCGATTGTTCCACAACGACAATCTTTTTCGGAAATTACTTGGTATATGGCGACATAATTACTTCTGGTAATATATATGTACATTTACAAGCTAAATTGGAAAGGTCAGCGACCATATTTGTACGGTAACAGAGCCATCCCGATTTTGGAAACGCGTTTATGAAACAATAAACAATTCTTTCATTAAAGCACAAAGCTATACGCAAAATGACCCTACTATATGTTATTGTGGGGGGCATTCTATTAACCATGCATGACAGCATGCAATGTAAAGACCGTCGTATTTATTTTACATCGGTGCGCACTGATATGTAATCACTCTGTACTAACAGAAGTACCTTTTTTATAACTGACACAAAATTGCAATTAACTTCCACTGTTCAGCGAAACGTAAACATCTCATATGGTGTCATAACTGTGGTGCGCGAAGTATATTAATTGGTCCGCGTTTTTTGTGTGTAACTCATTTAATGAAATATAAAAATATACATTATTAAAGCAGTAAAACTGACCACGTACAGATACGTAAAGATAAAAAATATTCATAGCCAAATACATGTTTAAGTTGCATCATTATCAAAAATAAATTTCATAAGATTTTAAATATAGGCGAACAAAAAATAACACCTAGAAGACGTGACACTTCAGGTCCCACGACATTACCAGCGTTACGATCTGCTGTGACGGACGTCGTATAGTTTGGCAGATGGTAACAACCTTTCGGAGGAGTATGCTACCTGCATCTTTAATATCCCTGTACCCTGAAGATGAAGGCAAAAGATTACTGCTAAACGTCCGCACCATCTAACAAACTACACGGCGTCACATTCTAAAAAATCCTAATCGTAACCACACACACTTTTCAGCAGACTGCATATCAAGCACTAGCTAATTACGGGCACATAAACAGTTACCGTGATATTGTTTTAAAATATGGCATAACTTCTTGCACATTCTTCTTGACTCATCTGAATAAACTTTTCGTTCTGCATCACGAACCTTTGCATTTACTCTATCCTCGCTAAATACGCACATTAAAAACTTGTAGATGCGTGAATAAATAAGGTGGAAATATATGCATAACCTAAAAATTCAGGCATGTTGCCTCTCTTTAATTTACTGTCTCGACACATGTAAAGTTTACATTTTAATTAAGGAAACGCCTCTAACAGCATGTTCAATTATATTTCAGTCCAATAAGTATTACACATATGTGGACCTACATATAAACTCAGGTAACAAGAATCTTCGTTCAGTAATTATCAGCCAGTATGTTCGCTCGTCACAAATGACGGACTGGCAGTAAGTGTAATGAAATACTTTTTATGCGTAATCAGTTAAAAACTTCAAACTAAAAAGAAAACGGCTGATCTCCCAAACATACGTTCACATTCATAATAACGCAACATAATCACACCAATATTATTCCTCTGGTACATTATTTGGGAATGCTTCATTAATATACAACGCTTCGATTAATTTTAGAATATTTTCTTTACAGTACCCCACACTGTACATGCACACACACACACACACACACACACACACACACACACACACACAGCAACAGAGTAGAAAATCAAGCAAAACGGTGAACGCAGAAGGCGGCGGCACAAAAACGATGTGCACCTGTGCGCATGCGCGAGCTGGGGCATTGCTTCACTCACAAACCAAGCTCTATAGCTATCACGAAAACTTTCGTGTTAAGAACCGGAAGTGACACAAGCTTTTACATATTTACATTGCGACAATATGTCTTCGTTAATCTTCGTTTGTTCGGAACATCATACGTAGTTAATTGTTGAATATTAAGTTCAGAAATGTACACGGTGCATCCCTTTTGTTTTAATTACATCGAAAACCATAAGAATGCGCAAAAAGGTACTGGATATAAAATTTATGTTTCATTCTTTTTCTCCACTTTGTGTTCGTAACTTTCTTCATTGCTATAAATATTTAGCGAATTTCTTTCGACATACGCGCAGAAACGCACGTAGGTCTCCATGTAAAAAGTCTGTTGTTTCTGCCCGATATTAACCAGAACTTTAATACGTATACGGCGCAAAATAAAGCTACACAATACTAAATTTCATGGAAATCGGTACGGCCGTTCTCAAATGTCTCACAATTACGGACAGAAGAACGGACAACAGATTTTAAAGAACCCCTCCCTAAGGTTTCGCCAAGGCGCCTGAAAAGGCATGGTGTTGTAATTATGTCTGGTTTGCAATACTAGACTTTTATAACGGAATATTCGCTGTGCTTGTCCGCCAGCATTCTGGTTAACAAAAATACAAATCCCAGAATGGTGAATACCCTCGCCATTTCTACATCATGCTGACGACGTACTGTCTAATACTGCCAATGCACAGTACAACTGAATAGCATTTTTAAAAATGCACCATTATGAAGCCACAATGTATTGAAGCATATACCTGTAACAGAAATATCTGAGGTCCTCACGTCAGTGGCTATCAAAAATACAGTTTTCTGGCAAATATCGCTATGCGCCATGGTAGAAATCTGTCCAGGGTTTCGACGAATCTACTACCTTCTGCTTCAGGGCGAAGAATCTCTCACAATACTCTCAGGCAACAGATGGCTAGCCCTCAATAGCACATGGTATTATGAGCGTCCTGCTTGGTATAATGAACTTATACGAATATATTACATAGTTTGTGGTTACACGTTACATTCCATCGAATAACTAAACCACACTGCAGAGAAAGTTCAAGCGACAAGTGGCAATGTATGCAGACAATGCAGGAATGGTAGTTATAGACGTGCTTTCCATAACAAATGACTAGATTTCCCGTTGCATTTCCAACCTATATTTCACTAGTTGCTTTAAAACAGTTTTCGCAGTGGTGTGACACAGCCACTTGATACTCCGTCTTCTGATGTGCCTACTGCATTAACCCCTGATTGCATATACGTATTGAACATTAGCATAATGACAACCGGTAAGGCAAACCACAGCGGTCGAAGAAAAACCTATCCCAGTGCCACTTTTTCCACCACAAATTTCATATGTATATACTCGATTCGAAACCGGGCCTCCGCGGCGAATAGTCGGCGACTAAAATCCTGAAACATGGCATAGGACATTATAACTGCCACAAAGAGATTGTAAGACAGCTTTCCCTTTCCACAATTAATTAAGGCAAGTCACCATCCTAAAATCTTATGACAAAATATATGCAAAAGAAACGCATTTAAATTATCAAACAATACCTTTTTACTTACGTAAGAAGGCATGCAATGAGAGGACGGCTGTTGGTTTTTTGCCATAAAATAATAATCTTGGTCACCCTTGACGATTATGCATGCTGGTGCAGGTAAGTACTTCAAAATTCTAGTGCTATAGTAATCTTTTCCTTTTAAAAGTTTGGACCATTATAAATTTCACTCTCAAACTCTGTTAACTTTCTCGGTAGGACACGAGCAGTGCTGCCAACTTTGCACTTCCACACGTGTCTATTCTTCCTCTATAATGTAGGCTTACTATTTCATTCGAAAGGGTTTTGAACGCCATGACAAAGCGAATCCAATCTTTTCACCTATTCGAAAATGGAAGATACGGAAAGAAGGCTAAGAAAGTTATCAGGAACGGTAAATAATACCGGATAAAGCAAAGGCGTTGTGAGTGAATTCACGGAGGATGAGGAACGGGCAAAATAAAACAGATTTTATTTCCCCGCTCTGAGATCCAATTTCTGAAGCACAGCTAGCTCTATTTTTCCCCTTTCCAGATGGTGTTGCTTTCTTCACATGAAATGAGAATTAATATTTAATGTATCAGTAGAGGGGGAGGTGAAATACATAATGGCGATCGTCGACAAGATTCTTCGTGGCGAGGAAAATCATACGTAGCTGCATGTTCTTGACTGCAGTTTCTCAACCCAGCCCAAGCAACACACAAGGAATGACCTGCGCCCGGAGTTACATTCGTTTCATAACAGGCAGCAATATGGCCTCGTTTTGTTGTAATGTATAATGCGGCAGTAAGAATAATAATTTCCCTCTGACCCAACCCTACCGACTGTGTGTGTGTCGAATTGTGTGTGATCTAGAAACCTCAATAATGAGACGGCCTAGGCACGAGTTAGGTTGTGCCACAGAAAAAGAAACAGACAACCCAATAAACGAAATAACCAATCAGCTAACTCAATTCAACACAGCAGTACTTGAGAGACCATCTACGCCTAGGTTGTTCAAGAGGCTTCCTTCCTTCACGTTTTCCGAACAAACCCCTCTATGCATTTTTCGTCTTTCTTATGCGTGTCACACACAGGCGAGAGTAAGAAGGAGAACCAATAACATTATAATCATAACAGCGTAGCATCGCACCGCTACCTGGAGGAGGGACGCAGTACGTCTTTCCTAAACGCAGCTACTTACCTGCTTGTCTGTAAATTAACGTTAACAGAAGAATAACACTGTCACGTAAACCTCGAACTTGGCAAATAAAGAATTCAGTCTTTAATTTCTGAGCATACTTTCCGCCAGTACACAATCCCACACCTTTAATTGTGTCACATACAACCTCAAAGTTTCGGAGCACAGCCATGTGGATGTTCATATATAGGAATTACTTATACAAACTATGTGTGTATGTATGTATGTATGTTTGAAATCTATGTCAGCGAAAATTGCCATATATCTGGCCCCATCGGATAAATATTACATCTACGAAAACACGAGAAAAATATAAAATTCGTATGGCCGAAATCTTGTTGTTTACATTCTAAAAATTGTAAGCAGATACAAATTTTTCATAGACTCAAGCAACTGTCATGCTGGCACTACTGGTGGGTGGAAATTATTTGTACGGAATGCTCTGAACAAATTGTTGCATTCATTTGCTTTTAGTTCCAGTTCACAGAATACACAGTCACTTCGTCTACACATTCATCACTTTTCTCTGAAACACCATTTGCAAAGGCACAAAGGTGGCACGCTCTCCAGTGGCATGAAGTCTGTACTCACTTCTAATAGTTCAGGAGTTAGTGGGCGGGGGGAGGGCAGTCATGCAGACAAATGACACAAGCAAGTTGCGGTCAGCCTGTGTGTTTTAGACGCGTTCGCAGAATTGCGAAAAGCGACTATTTAGCTTCGCCATGTCAGTCCGTCCTCTAGGAACAACTCGGCTCCCACTGGACGGATTTTCACAAAATTTTATATTTGAGAGTTGTTCGAAAATCTGTCTACTAGAAAAGTCAAGGTTCATTAAAGTATGACAAGAATGACGGGTACTTTACATGGAGACCTATGTACGTTTACGATTCTCCTTAGAATGAGAAATATTTTAGACAAAAGTTGTAGAGAAATCAAAACAAAAATTTTATCCTCAATCACGTTTTTCCGAAAATCGTGCCGTTTATGAGATAATGTGGAAAAACACAAAATGCATTGTTACGTTTCGTACGCGAAAGCGCCACAATGTTGCGTTTTACATACATTGCCTATCTTGTTGTATGTATGTAAACATTGGTGCAGCATTCACATGCTCACACGAGCTATGCACATACTCGTACGTATGTACGATTGTGTGTCTGCATATATATATATATATATATATATATATATATATGGCTGGATGGATGGGTGGGTGCAATACTGGGGGCTTACCTTTGTGTTCGTGTTTGAAGCTTACAGTTATAACCCGGTTCTATTGAAAGTACATGCAATAAAACAACAGTTAACATAGAAATAATGTCAGATATCGAGTAATTACCTAAGTTAGTTTCTTACAATATCTGAATGGATATTAAAGAAGAAGATACGGAAAGGGTTTTTTTATTGGTAACACATATGAATAGGCAGTAGAAATAAGTACGTTATAAAGTAAAAAGCAAAGGAAGGCCAAGAGCACATACGCAACGGATATAACACGAGATATTGTAGTTATTTTAAGTGTGCATGTTAGAAGGCTGGCAACTGAGTAACCTACTTGGGAATTGCATTACAGAAGTATAAATAAAAGAAGAGTGAGACAGAAATGAGACAGGACATGGCAGACAGCCAATAATAATCACTGCCTACCTGAGTCGAATGTGACTTCGCTGATCATTATCCACTTCGCAGCAAAGTGAAGTTGTAACTTCACGAAACGTCCAATACGATGATGAAGTTTTATGGAAATGTTCCTCGAAGTCTCAAAGATTCTATCCTCTATATACGTGTAGGTGATCGGCTCGCCCACGAAGTAGCGACCTCCGATACTAAACATGATGTTAGCTTCCGAAAACACCTGAAAACAATTCAGAAATGACTCACAGGCACAACTAGATTTCCATTTTGCAAAGCAAAGATTTTTCACCTTAATTCATATCTAGGCTACAGTCCTGGAGCAAAAGTGCTCTCTCCTCCGAAGCGTCAGACTGGCTCCGGGGTCCATCCAGGCTCCTATTGAATGGACAACGGGGCTCTTTCCCTGGCGGTAGAGCGGCCGAGGCAAAAAGCTGACTACTCACCTCAATCTAGTGTAGATATTAAGAATGAGTGGGGCAACATCTCCACTCCCCGTACACCTTCATGGCATGCATATGAGCAACAAGGCCACAGTCTCGACTACTGTTAAATCGGGTTTCAATTTCCGGCAAGGGCAGAGATTTATCTCTCTTCCCACAGCGTCCAGGCCACGCCTGTGGCCAGCCTAGTCTTTTACCCAATGGTACCGAGGCTCATTCCTAAGGGTACAGCGACGGGTTAGTGAAGCTGACCACACTTCCATCCATCGCCGAGGCTAAAACATGTGAAGCTATGTTCCACTCCCCCATACGTTTTCACGACATGGTTTGTAAATAAGCAATGGAAAAACTTTACCTTTAAGATTTAAGTAGCAATGCTTAGATTCAATTGTTACATTACTACAATACCAAAATTTCGTAACACGTTTTAAAATTTCAAAACACAAACGAGAGTAACACATATTTTTGACTGGATTCATAGTTCCGAGTGCCCGTAAGATAATGAACATATACCATCTAAGAAAACATGCGATCTGTTTTATTTTATTTTTTATCATGGTTCGACAGTCCTAGTGGGCCTAGGCCTCCTCAATGGGGTTCCTCGATCACACTCAGGCGCACTACACTCGGTAGAACCCCACTGGAAGAGTGATCGGCCCGTTGCGGAGAACTCTACCTGACAACACACAACACTCACAAGAGACAGACATCCATGCCCCCGGCGGGTTTCGAACCCACAATGGTAGCAAGCAAGCGGCCGTAGACCCACGCTTTAGAACGCGCGGCCACATACAATCAAATATACCTACAATGTTTACTAACTATATTCCCATTCGATTAATTATCACGCTAACATTTAAAAATCAAAGGCGTTATCTTAGCAAGGATAATTACAGACAAATGTTACACAGGATGATTGAAAACTTAATGTAAATATTAGGAAATCGTTAGTGGTGCTTTCTTATCTAATGTATACTTGTGTAGTTAAAAAGACTCTGGTACAGTACAGGTATTCAAGTCTTAACATTCATATACTAGAGCATTATGCATTATATATAATAAACCAGATCTGATACTGCGTGCTTTAGAATTTAGATGATGCGTTTTAATCTTTGGTAGTAATGCATGTTTTAATTGAGTTTAACAAGACTGCATAAACTCAAAATTTCATTTTGCGTGGTATGAGATAATGGAATTGCTGTGCCCGATAAACATGGATAGATCAGAATGATATCTTCCGTATTATACTTCATTTCTCTATCCACATAAAAGAAAACTGCGGGAAACCTCCTTTACGATGACCACAATTCATCCTAGATTCGAGACAAATACCTCCTGAATACGAATCAGTCGCACTACAGCTGTGTAACGCGCCTTGCTCCGTTCCCTGCGTGATGTCACACATCAGATTTTCATAATGAATGAGTGCGATATAAATCTTATTCTAAGTCTGTGGCCTAATTTAGGGCATCGGAATTTTCCTGGCAATACTGAGAAAACCAATGACGGACATCAAAATGGATGGTCTGAGGTGGAGATTTAAACCTCGCGAAGCAGGTGTTTTAATAATCGATAGTGAGACGAATGTTCGACTCTGAATCATGACAGCTTTTTCATTATGATGTGTAATCTAACAATGACAAATTAGGCTCCAAATTAAGTACCTGTCCATCCGAACAGCGGTTAGGCATATTCAGTGAATCGTTGTGCTCTAGTATGTACACCCTGTACATCGGATTTCAGCGTATCTCCCATATTCTCTGCGAAATAATTGCTCTGTCGACGAAGCAAAAGCTAACTGACAACTCATTTCCGATTAGCCATAATTTCCATAGTAGGGTTATCCAAAGGGATATCTGAGCATCAGATGAGGATATTACATCATCGAGAAAGTCGCAGAGGAATGGATAACACTTCTGGGAGTGAGGCCAAGATTTCTAATTGGGCACTGAGCACGACAAATATTTTAATGATTTTACTCAGTCGCTAGAGGTAAATACGACAAAGGTATATCAGGATTAATTCCACAAAGTCTCCAGCTCCAAGCGCAGGTAATATTAGCGAGCCTAGGCTGATGTAACAAGTCAACAACGTGTGCCAAATCGTGCGCACCTGGATCAGTGTGTTTCTGCAGTCAGAGCGGTGAAGGTGCCAGTATTCGTCTGCTTACGTGGTAGCTACAATCATATACCTGAAGTAGGAGATCCGTAAGGTTCGTGAGACTCGCCCTGAAGGTTGTCATGGAAAATGACGGGGACTTTGTAGATGTAACCTGTTATAATTGAAATTAGTGCCAGGTCGTTTCCTTTTGCATCCCTCAGAATACAATATTCACCGATCATCTTACAGTTTGACGTTAGTTTCCGAGCAATTGGTAGGCTGGTTAAATAAACCATAAATAAACAGTTGTCGCATAGCGACTTATGGCAGCAAGACGGTTGTATATCTCATTTCTTCACAGCTGTACTTTGACTGATGTAACTGGGTCCTTATTCGTCGGTAAGTTTCCGACCATCAGTTCACCAGATGAGTAACATTCTAGTCATAATTTCAAATGTATCTGGATGCATTCTCGTGTGTTTTTATTCCTTTCTCTCTCCTCGTTTCTAGTTACACTTGTTTTGCCTTAGATGTGAATGAGTTTTAAATCCTTAATTCAAAAACACCACTTGGGAGACCAAGAGGGAGATTGCAAACATTATGATATATCTTAGGGAAATAGGGTGCAGCGTAATCATGATCGTAGGTAATGGAGGGTTTAACATTCGGGTTTTAACGATACAGAGTTAGTAACTTAGCTTCTTCCTTTAAGGAAGTAAAACAATATGCTAAATACATACAGGCTAGATACACTCAGCAACAATGTAAATTTCGTGATGCTGCTGTATTTGTAAATCTCCTAACAAACTAAATAAGAATTTAGTAGAGATGCTTCAGCACTTCTTACATTGATTTAACTGGCTAGACCAAAACTTCATACGCCTCACCTGACAACATTATAAGATAAAAGAGGAAGGTAGCATGCAAGGGAGATATGAGAATTGCATACAAAAGTTCAGTGGGAAAAACTAAATGCAAGAAACCACTTGGGTAAAGGAGTAAATGGAAGGATAATATTAAAAAGGTATCTTAAAAACTGGGCGTGAGTATGGAGAAAGGAGTCAGCTTCATTAAAACATGGTACAATGTCGGACGCTCTGTGAATAAGACAATGCTTCTTCGGGTTCCATAGAAGGGAAAGTGGCTTTTTAAGTATGACTGTACCTCACAAAGTTAACTGTAAGTCCTTCACATACAACACATAATTTGTAGTGTTTAATTTGTGGATATAACTCCATCTGTAGTTTTATATGTTATTTTATTCATGATTCTATCAAACACATCCGTTTTAGAGCTGTCACTTTCCTTCTGAATATCAACGGAATGATCCTTTAAGAGTACTGCTGTATTATTAATGGCCAGGATGTAACCTCCACATGCAAGCCACGACGGTACCAGTTCATCACAAAAGTACACGTGTCTGGAACCTATAGGGCAGGCCTTTAAGTTAAGTGATCTCGCATCGATCAGACAAATCGTACATCGAACATAAATAAAATATCCAGTATAAAAACTTTCCCACTTCACGAAACTTCTTGTGGCCATAATTCTTCCGTGCCAGCCTCTTGCATATCGCATCGACCAAGCATGAAACTTTCACATCATGTAAATTTTAAAAGCACCATTTACCATCCAGGATACAAGAAACACGGAGTTATATAGAAGAGTTGATACAGGCAGAGATGAAATGACACTATTTTAAAAGTGAGGAGAAGTTATAGACCTATAATCTATGAGGAGGGAAACCGTCTGTCATATGAATAAAAGAAGGTCGCAACCAAGAAAGTCATATTATTATATTGAATGCATAAAGCCATTGCTATGCCATAAATCTGTATTAACTGACTTAACAGCCTCCACGACAGAGTACTGAGTAGCTAAGAGTCACTCGTAGCAGCTAATGTTCCCAGCCATTTCTGAAACCCTCAAGTCCATTACCGTACTTAAAACAGCTCCAAGCTGGTCCCTAACCTGAGACAGATGAATCCATTCCACATTATGAAAACTATTTCTTTATTGCCTAAATAATATTATTCACTTACATCTCTCCCCTTCTGTTGATCGGACTAAAATTATCTTTGCATTTCTTACAGATTCCATGCGTGTTGAATTCTCCATTAGTCTCATAATTGGATCAATTCGACTTTTAATGATGTACGATGCATATAGCATTTACGAACAGCTTTCAAATGAGAATGGACACATGTATCATCTAATATGAACGTTCCAAATTCATCTCCGAAATGAAAATACAAAATTTCTAAGTCATATTCCATTGTTTAAATAGTAGAAAGTTAATTACCCACATTATACCATTATAACACTTGTTCATTGTTTTACCTCTGTTATTCACCGCATCTCCTAACATTAAAAAAATTTAACTCGGTAACAAAGAGCGTATATTGTAGCGAGATGCTGTTTCCATATAAACATATATTTACACTTAAATAACTCGGCTTTATAACAGAAGCCTAAACGATAATGCAGAACAACAAAGGCCTGTTATTGGACCAAATTGCATGTTTGGGCACATTGTATTATACCCATTTATATATATATATATGAAAATATGCACATACAACATTACTGTTATTAGTAAACAAAAGCAGAGTTTTAATGTTACGCTCCAGTAGCGGAAATTGGTATGGTGTGAGCAACACAAAGGAATGTCAATAGATTTATTTCAAATATTGATCAACTATGCACCGTATACCAGAGCAGGTAAAATTGATGACTCAAATTTCCCAGTTTTCGAATGTTCATTGTCCCTAACAAAAATGTAGTAATATACCAGACATAACTGGAATGCTGTACAAATATTCCACATCATTCAGATAATATCCTACATACGTTGACAAATTATTCTGACTTATTGAACGATGAAAGGGAAGTGCTGCAGAACATAATCCCTCTTCCTACCAGGAATTTGTTCTTACAACCACAACAATGGCTCCACAACCACAGTCAACTACAGTACGCTGCGCTTTCTGTCACGTCATTTCGGCCACTTGCAGGCTGCCATCACGCTTTAATTTAGTTTGTCATAAAGACTAGCCAGTTCAGAATTAACATATGTCTGTCACTGCAGCAAATTTACTGAAACATAAGAGTTTCTTGAATATGTGTACAGAAATTGTCAAAACGTACGGTTGAAACTAAAACACATTTACTACATTAACACAATATAGTGGCTGAAAAAGTTGCATAATGAATAGGGGCACTTAACATTGATTAAATAACAACTGACATACACATTCATCTCGCAATGTTTTAGAATATACAATACTGATTTAGAGAGTGACAGCCAAACGTAACGCACAAAGAATTCGTTCATTATGCAGACGCAGTGACTATCTTAAATATTAATTATGCTAATTAATTTAATAACATAATGTTTAAACATTACCACAATATTATATTAATAATTTAATTATTAATTTATGCTAAATATTAACCTCAAATTTCTACAACTTTTATAATAATATATAAAACCGGATATTAAATAATGTAATTCATTCAGTCAGTACTTTACTTACGTGCTGACTGAACAGGCCTATGGTAAATTACAGAGACAGCGCAAGTACGAGGAGACGACAGACAAACAGAGCCAAGACAAGAGCAAAGCTGGGATTAAAAGAGAAGAAGAGAACGAAAGCAACAACTGTAATTAAATTCAATTAAAAGTCAAAGTTAAGAATAAATAAAAAAGACTAATTGTAATGGGATACAACGTAACCCTTGTTAAGGATATTTCATATGTGTAATAAGGTTCCGTAGTATCATACAATGTGACTCAAGAAAAATATTCTCTAAATACCTCAATAATGATGATAATGATGATGATAATGACAATAATCAGAATGGAAACAGTAGTGGTTTTAGTAGTAGTAGTAGTAATAGTAGCCTAGTCACTGTATGTACCGAATTATCCCGGCTCAAATAATACAAACACATATCGAACCATAAATAAGTAATCTTATAGCAATTTCACTGATTTGCAATACGGTCCGACCATCAGTTCAGAATAGGGATCACAATACCGGTCAAAATCTTAATATCGGTATTTCGGTATTTTTAATTTATGAAACTGGAATACCGGTACTCCAAAAACGAACATTTTTCTCAATAAATTTTGATGACAATTACGTGCAATGACGTAAGGAAAAAAAACAGTTATTACTTGAATTCATGTTTTAAATCAAACTTTTATTACAATAATAGTTATTCTGACAAAAATTATTAAAAATACAGTTATTTTCGTTCTCGAAGTCCCCGCACGTGTCACACAATTTGAATCTGTCCTGAAACTCTTCTGCTTCTACGACTTCACGGGCAGATTCATCAACACTCTTAGCACTGAGGGCCCGGTCCGCGCATCACATGGCTACAGTGCGCTACAATTCCAGGAAAGTCAGTCGGTTGGTTGTTGCGTCTTGTCTAAGTATGTCATGACTTGCCGTCAAACATTGTTGTTATAAAATCACCTCGCTAACAGAAAAATAGTTTTAAATTGTTGTACTACAACAATCTCTGAAATCATTCATTAGCAAGCAATATTTACTTTTTCTTTTGTGTGCAACAAAGTGTCCAGTAAACCAGACCTGAGTGTCTTGACGTTGTCAGGTTTCCATTGCGTTTGTATTTTGTATAATAATCCCTCAGTTGCAAATTCAGTGATATTAATGATTTAGTGTTGTCGGTTTTATAACCTTCATATGAATAAATCACAAACAATTATTTTTTAAATTAGTACCGAAAAACCTGTATTTTTTATCAATACAAATATTTGAATACCGGAAAAAAATGGTCGGGATCGACCGGTATTCGGGATCCCGGTATTGTAAGTCTAGTTCAGAATGTGTCTCGTGGTTCTGTAAATCAGCGTATTAGACTATAATATCTTATGGAAATGTAAGCCCTCCCTTTTCCTCTTTCCGCCATGGAAGACTGACAAACACAGTTAAAGCATTAACACACTTTGACGCTAGCAAACTAGGTCTGATTACATCTGTACATATAAACCATTCATTAAGATCCTCCGGTGTTTCAACGAGAGACAGAGTGTTTCACGCTTTTAATGAAACTGAGACCAAATGTCATATCGCATATTGACATAAATACACGACAACACTCTTGCCTACATGCATGCACTTCAGAATTCAATGTTCCCTTCTTCCATTGGACCCTTCACACATGTTCTATGGTGCTATATCCGTGATAAACAGGGTCCTAATATACTGCTTTAGGGTGTGTCAGTTTGTCCAGACTATTTTCTACCCTTCGCTCCAAACCGAACGTGAATATTTTCCCCTTATTTCCTCTTTCTGCAAAATCCATTATGCTTTATTGAGGAAGGATGATTTAGATGCGGCTTCTTGTGCACGAGAACTCTGCATGTAATGTAGAACGGACGGGGTGATCCGCTGTAGAAAATACGCAAATTTTTATCTGGGGTTGGCACGAATATGACATAACAGGGTGACCGTTGAGGTATTGTGCCTAAAGGAAAACAAGCATTAACAAAACGTTCCCACCTCAGCTTTCTCTTCAAATTACCTTTGCCGTAACGTTTACCGTTGTGTATGTGTGTGTAGAATACTGTCATCGTTGCAAACTGATGAGGACTGTGTAAGACGCAGCTTTCACATCCGGAAATGCTATACTACAGAGCGTATTTTTAATTTCTGGTCTCAGCACTGCAGTTGTTGCAGGAGCTTCACCGCATACGAAGCCTGCTTCCGTCGGGAGTTTACAGACCGTATTTCTGCTGCATTTCACATTACTTCATTTCATAGACGAGTTTGAAAGCCTGACCAGCTTCTAAACTGACCTGGTACATGCTGAAAATATTTCTCGACACAGGATGGAGCTCCTGCCTTGAAATACTGGCAATTTATCTAGGAATACTTTCTATACGTTCTTGCAAACAATGTGGACTGTTAAAAAAAACTACCAGCGCCAAATGAAACTCAGTTTTAATGTCACTGATCGAGACCAATGCTTTTGTGTTATAACATAATTTAATACTAACTATATATAAAAAACATACTCCACCTACATTATATACACAGTAGGATGCTGATACAGTCTACAGATGATATGCTTTGATATTTCAATTTTCAAACAATTTAAACTCCATTTAACCTGGACTAAGATCTTTTGCAACGAACAGCGAGAGTTTTGTTGAACCAGAGACTAAAATTTCTCTGGATAAAACTAAGACAGTGCTACTACAGGAGAAAAAGAATCAGCGAATCGAAAGGCTGGGGAGAAAAAATGAGCTGAATACATAATGAGGACCCAGAGCGTCTCCAGTAGACGGCAACACTCTCTTTGCCCCTCTTATCTTCCACTTCCTCTAACTCACCTCCGGCCTTGTGTAGCACACGAAGATATGCGCCCCTCTACTCTCTGTTATAAAATATGTTACACTAAGATGGGATAATACCATCTTCAGGAATTTACCTTTATTATGTGTTATTATCTTGAATGTAAAATTTTGCAATACTATACACCATGAAAAGTTACTTTTATAACCGTAATGCAGGATATTCACAAAAAAATTTACCATATTAATAATTCAATTCTTTCTAGGGTCATTTTTACATGTGTCGGTAGGTTTGAGCAAAAGAGTCCTGGAATTTTTGTTTCGCAGGATTAGTTTTGGAGATAGTGCCCATCCCTACAGAACTAGGGGTGTTGATTGCGAAAATGGTATTTAAATGTGAAATTGTAGTGCAAGGGCACAGAAATTACAGACATTTTAATGTTCGTCATTGTTAATGCAGTTATTAAGCTATACTGGTACTAGGTGATCTGTAATCTGTCAGATATTTACTTAACCTTTCCCTACTACAACATCATAACTAATATATGATTTAAAGATTTTACGACAGTGAATATGAGGATTCCTGCCCTCCGGTATAGGACACCAACATGTCGACGAAACCTACAGGATGTCTTTTGCACTCACGATGGATGCAAGAAGCTTCTCCGAAAAACTGATAGGCATCTACCAAACTACACGGCGTTACACCTCAATCCACAGTAATATTCGTCTGAACTTATAATTAGTTCCGTTTTCACACGTTTTATATCCAATTAAGCAATTTAATCACTCCATGGAGCGAGTCCTTCAGAAGTCAATAGCCTTCAGGTGCATCAGTTTACAATGAATTCTCCTTTTAAGTGTGGGCAGATGGTTGGTCACCAGCCTCTCGCCGCGGAGTCTCGGGTTGATCCCAGGCCAGTCCACGTGGGCTTTGTGGTGAACAAAGTAGCACCGAGACACGCTTTACTCCAAGTACTTACGTTTGCACCGTCATAATTATTACATCATTGTTCATTCATCTGCATCCAACGACATAAAATCTTGGCAAATGAAATCGTTGAATAATACACTTAAAATTCCTCTTGCATAGTGCTGATAAACTAGACAAGCAACTAGAAGGGTGTAAAAAGTTTTGTGTAAACTAAAGGCACTGTCTGTAATTGTTGTGTAACAAAATCCAGTCTTGGTCATTATATCATATCCATTTATGCTTGGTTCATGCAATGGCGGTTTAAATGCTACGAATACACAGCGTTGAAAGACAGAACAATTAGCAAATACTGAATTAGTGAACAAGACACAGGACGCTTTCACAGCCTCCTCACATTTCCCTTGAGGGACTAACGGAAACCAAAAAACTTAGAGTAAAAATATCCAGTCTCTGCGCCCATATTTGAACTCAGGACCTCCCGAATAAGTAGCATAAGTGTTAACCACCCGTCCTTTATTAGAATCGAACACGGATCTACCGAAAATGCTTGATGCGACTAGCCGCAGATTTGTCACGTTACTTTTGAATATCGTTCTCCTACCTTGAAGATGAAGGTAGTAGTTTCTTCCGAAACTTTAGTCAATTTTTACCAGACTGCAAGGTCTTACATCACCGAAGAACATATACTCTCTATACGAAAAATACGTTAATATGTTTAGCTCCACAAATTCAAATGTATTTGCTGAATCAAAAAGCATATATGAATTTGCAAGAACTGACACAACGTTTTCGTGGAACCTATACTGTGACGTCACGGCTGTTTCCGAGTGCTCGACATGACCGACAAGAAGTTGGCAGGCAAGCAACACCCTCCTCGCTACCTATATTGGAGTATAAAGCTAGTATATATGCAATATCTTTCACTCAATAAGGTCTCAAAATAGACTTTTATAAACCGCTTTTCACAACGCGAGGCATTTCAATTCCTTTCCTTCCGTTGCATAACTTCAACAGTGAAACATGCTGTACAATGTGTCACACGGGCAACAGTAGAGTTGATAAAACAAGTGTCTACACTTGGCAAGATGTCTGTTCACATCAACGACCCTTCCAGTAAAGGAAAAGAATGGAATAGAATTTAGGTACTTACACCCTTTCATCAAACGTTTTGTTAGAAATATATCGATATCGCGCGCCCACACGTATTTACGAGTAGATGATCTATATCAATTAACTTTACGGTCTCCGTGGGTTTTCCCGGGCTTTCAGTCGAAACTTTGAAACACATTTTAATACACTTTCTCCGTACAAAGACTATTAAAAGACGGGTAAGAAATACGTGTAATTATGACATTAGGATACTTTCCGTAAAGATAAATATAAACCAAGACACTCATTGTACATACAAACGTAACATTGAGGCGCGTTCGTGTAACCATTGTTGCCGTGCAACAGCAATACGTATTATATATAATGAGTGTGTGTCTGTAGCCTGAGTTAACCAGCACGCAAAGAGCATGCGCCGTGTTATATCATCATCTGTGACTTGTCTGGGTCTACTATATTCTTCCACATTATCTAATATTTGGACGATTTTTGAAAAAGGAATTTGAACAAAAAATGTGTGTTTTGGTTTTTTATACAAATTTTGTCCGAAAAATTTCTCATTCTAAGAATAATTCAGCTAGATGTTATCACAAATGTACATATGTCTTAATGTAAAGTGCCGTTATTCTTGCCAGATTTTAATGAAACTGGGAGTTTCTCGACAAATTTTCGAAAAATACCCAAATATCAAATTTCATAAAAATTCGTCCAGTTGGAGCCGAGTTGTTCCATGAGGACGGACGGACGGACACACAGACATACAGACAGACAGACATGACGAAGCTAATAGTCGCTTTTCGCAATTTTGCGAACGCGCCTAAAAACAGAAAACTTACAAGACGAGCAACTTTGTGTCAAAACAAGATCCTACCTCACGTTCTGACGTAAAAACACTATTTTTTGTGAAATATACAATATCCCTTTTTGCCTTCTGCACTGACTGATACCCCACATCCGAAATTATAATTTTAAATATCTTCACTATGGAGTTTGGCGAATTCGATCTATGCTGAAGATTCAAGTCTTCTGACATGTGACGCTCTTTTTTGGGCGTGTATTTCTCCAGGTTTTGGAGGACATTAGTGCCTTCATCTTCAGGGTCAAGCAGTCTTCCAACTGCAATTTAATATTTTAATTTTACCATTATACATCTTTACAAGACCTACAATAATTTTACACCCGTCAGCTACTATACGACCAGATTTTACAATTTCATGTTGTAATAAATATTGTAAAATTGTGGGATCCTAAAGTTAGAAAACCATATGATGAATATATATGTATTGCATTTTTACCTTATTTTAAAACATTGCAATCATGGCCCGATGATGGTCGTAAACGATCGAAACATGTAGCTGTTGCTAAAATAAAGATAGTTGTGTTCGAGGCCATAGTAAACGATTTGTGTTTGAACGTTCCACAAACACAACGGGATGTACTTCATTATCCAAATACAGTCCTATCCCCTATCATTCTAACTTCGGCACCAGATGGAGGTGAACGGTCAGCTTCAGGCCACGGCCGCTTTACCCTTGTAGAAATATCCCCTAGTAAGCTCTGAAAAGAGGGTTGGTAGGCCCTGGAGCCGGTATGAAAGCTTTGGAGAAAAGGAAAAATCTCTTGACCCTGGCAGGCAACAAACCGTCCATTCTTCGGTTGTCCAGCCCGTAGCCCATACAACATATCGACTGTAGGCTACTCCGTATCCTAGTTTAAATTGTGAACAACGGTTCAACCCATACTATAACAAGACGCCTTCAAACTGCGTCGTGGAAAGAACATCTGCTTTCTGACTTTTGTCATCATGTTATTCACTACTTCACACGTTTGTCGGCGTCACACTACACCGGCTTCCTCGTGTTGTATTAGCAGTATTAAGAAACCAGCGTGTGTCACGGCCGATAAAACGTTGAGTGGAATATTCAATCACATGTACCGACCGCCCCTGTTGATCTCCACTTGGTATTCTGCACGTGTCTTCTACATTCCTCTCTCGCAACCACCATGCAAGAAGGACCTTCCTTCTAACCCTCTTTTAGTACGTTGTTATTTCCAGTCACCCTCAACGACGAAGACTGTGTTCTGGATGCAAAAGGTCCCATGAGATTACCTCATTTCCTCTTCGTAATTAAGCAGAAGTGGCTTTACATTCGGCTCAGCTATTAAACATCCAAACAAACGCGAATCTAGGGTGCGAATTTTTCACTTTCCTGACTCGTTTAGGAGTTTCTACAAAGTATATTGGGAATTTAATGTACTGAAGAAGCATAACCTGCGACTTTCAGATGTGACAGCTAATACATATGCATCCTTTATAACAAATTAGGCTGCAGTGCTGCGTTGTCGTGTTTCCTGTTGACACCGTATACTACATGCAAGTGAAGGAGTTCTATACCATCACAGTGCACATAGCTAATAATACATCATATTTGTTTTCACTATTATCATTCTCATACATCAGTGATTTACAAGTCGCAGCCCACCGGACTTTAGTCTGCGGCTCGCGAAAGGTTTCGAACACTTTTAACTATATTCCCCGATCAAAATGGAGGGGAAGAAAAATTTATTGCCTGAAGTAGTTATATTTCATAAGCGCAGTGACCAATTAACCTTACCAATCCACAATATACATGGAAAAGAAGAGACTAGTGCAGTTACTGTAAAGCTCAGAAGCAGTAGCTTACATAAATAAGCATAATACTATGATCCTTGATATACCACCTCAGGCAAAGAAACTGTTGCTTTATTAACGATTTGCCCCGAGTTTAATTTTTTTCGTCCTCTAAACTCTCACTGAAACTCTGAAACTCAGAACACGGTGTAACGGGCCGTGGACCGCGGTTCGATTCTAGGACAGGCTTCGTAAAATGAGATAGTAAGCTGGGAAATATCGCTATCAGTCCCGTTTATGTAATAACAAAGGCCATACAACTACTGCTTTGATTTGAAAACGCCGCGCCTCGTAGAGGTCTTCAGTCTGACGCCTAGCCAAATGCGGTATACTGCACCGCAACGACAGAAATACAGAACTCGATTACGAAATAATCTTTTGCACATGTTACAAGCTTTGCCCTGAACAGTGGCTCAAATGACAAAAATGAAAGCGGGTCAGGTTCGAATCTCCTTCGTGGAGCTTGAATGCCCGAAGGGTGAATATGTGATTGAAGTTGGAGTGTTCGTTCAGTAAAATGTGAATCACTCATCGTACTAGGTGGAGTAAAGACGTAATGTGACCGTCATACCTGGGCACGTGAACATCATTCGATGAGAAAGCCGTTCTTAGGCGTGTGAACATATTATTTTGTGTGAATTTCTACAACATGCGAAATTTCGCGGCAGTCAACGAGAGAATATGAATGAAAATTCTAATCATTCGTCGTTACGGTGGTGTAGCAAATTATCCTAAACTGAAGTGTCGTGAAGTACAGATATTGTTAAATTGACAGCTCAGTGACATAACCGTGATAATCCCAGAGATTGGAATTTAGAGTTAAGAAAACAGGCAAGTTACGTATAACGTAACATTGTGGCGCGTTCGCGAAACAATTGTTGCAGTGTAAAAGCAACAACGCTTTCTTTGTGTATTGTTGAGCAACATGTCACTGTCAACAACATAAAAATACTGACTGTTACACATAAATGGATTTATGGCGAATAAAAACATACTGATATATTCATGCAAAGTGCCCGACATTTTTGTCCTATTTTAACCAAATATTGACTTCCTCGACGGATTTTTATAAAAATCTTCAATATCGAATTTGACGGAAATCCGTCAAGTGGGAGCCGCGCTGATACATGCGACGCACAGACGGACGGACGGGCATGACAAAGCTAATAGGCCCTTTTCGCGACTAAGCGAACGGGCCTAAAAATGAAAATATTTTACACTAATACTGAAAACACGCGTGATATCACTGCTGTCTAGTGCTATCAGCTGCAAGTTTCGTCAGTCGATCTTAAATTTGCCTCGAATATTCCATGAGACAAGTTTCGTATTGAAGCACGGACGCTACTAGTATAGTGACGCTAGAAGGGGCGATTGCAAAGGCTCCTTGAAGTAGCAGAAAGACGGACTGGTGTAAGAAAGATTGTTGTGTGATCTACAGGTCAACGTGTTTCGGCAATGGCCGTAGACACAGTACAGTAACAGCAAACGTATGCATTCTGGAGACATTAGTCGTTACTGTAATGAAATTACAAGCTGTATTCAACCCCATATATTCAGTCATAGTACGCACAGTGACAACTTTACCTTTACCTAAATGCATGGATTCCAATGACGCGTATTGCTGTATCGTGATTCCATTTTAAGTTACCAAGGTTTTCGTTTGGTTTCTACGCAGATGAAAGACAAATCGACAAAGAACGCCATGCTTAAAATAAATACGTAACGATGATGACAATAAAAGAAGACAAGGTTCGAATACATCTGAGAACCAGAAAGTAATCACCAGTACCCCACAATAACTCACAGCTTTTACTTGTCTAACTTATAAACAGGTAGAAATGTACATACGAATGAGAGGAAAATAATTTATAGCATCACTTAGGGAACAGTGAGATGACAGATTCGGAAGGCTGGGAGAGAAAAACATCGACATTCATGTGTGGTGAAACATGAAGAGTTTCGGTCACATACGTCAAACCTAGGACAGGAATCAAACTGAGTCCTCTATGTCTCCTTACTTTTCTTCGCTTTATCCCTTTATTGGTTTGTCTTGCTCGCTTTTCACAGTAATATGTTCTCCCGTTTGCTTCTGCCAAACCTCGACCTTCCACAGTGAACTTAATAAGTCTTCCACTTACGTCCACATCTCCTCCATTCAACCCCCAACAGTGAACAGTTCAATACGTACTTCGGTAAACTTTCCTCCTTTGTTCGTCCAATATGGCCACACGATCTCAGCGCACTTTGTTCTACATTTATCACTGATAACGAAATATTAATTTCTTCCCCCCAATCTTTCATTCCTAGCTTTAATTTCACTTGTTCCTCTTCTATTTTCTCAAACAATCGATCTCGTCCTCTTCACTGTACTCACCTTTTCAGTCAGTGGCCACATTTCGCTTCCACTTAACACGATACTTTCAAATACATTGTGAAATATATTTTTCTTGAATCTTAGCAAAAATCAAAAGTAAATCCCATGAAAATCAAACACGGTCGCTAATCAATACACCAAAACAAACGGTACCCTGAGACCTTCGCTCTTATGGGATGTTTCGCAGCGTAATTTGTAGATATTTACCGACGTTTTGGGACAACCTATCGGTCCTATCTTCATAGGTCAAGCAGTCCAAGCTTGACCCATGAAGCTGGTAACGATAGGTTTTCCCGAAACTTCAGTAACTAACTACCAATCCACACTGCGTAATATCCCAGAAGAGCGAAGATCTCATTTACACCGCGGCAAAAGCCTGAAATCACGCAATGGTACCTTCTTTGTTACGCTTAATATGTTTCTTTATGTTATCAAATACTGATATGCACATTATAAATTCTTACAACAAACTCTGTTGTATTTACTGATTATTTGTAACACACTTTGTCAAGTTCCTCCTCTAGCCCTGCAATACTGAAACTCTGGATAATTTTTTCACGAACCCGTCCGCTTGTTCTTTCCACACTACATCAGTTTAAAATTAATCCGTGTTTGCTGCTTGATAAATTTATCATCTTTTGGTGGTCTGAAGAGAATTGAATTCCTGGAATGATCAATTTGGAAGTATCTTTAAAATGTGTGTTTATGTTAGTGTTTGTGTTGCCTGTTACACAGCCGGCGGCTGCTCAACTCGCTTCACAAAGGAGGCTGTGTAGCTCAAGAAGAACGCCAGTATAGAATCAGTAATGAACCTGTCCATAACAGAGGTTATGTTTGAGAAACACGCTTTTATAAGGTATGTATCGCAAATGAACTCCTGAATAGGGGATTCCCTTTTGTCGCTGTTTGCCTGTAACAATGTGCTGTTCAGCGTATGCCGTCTGCCGGCAGCTATTCTTAGTCAGGAAACTATAAAATTAAAGGAGAAACGGTACTGAAAATGAAAACTATCGTGGAACACTTCACATGTTACGCGGTGTTTTGGCGGTGTTCTTTGCTTCATTCCGCTCTCAGAACCTATTATGTCTACGTTTTCGTATTCATGTGAAATTTTAAACTCAAAATTAATTTCACAGCAAAGTGCTTGAGAGAAGACCTATATTTAGTCATACGCGAAGTGAAATTAATTAGACACAAAGAGAACTTCATAAAGTGGGAATTTAAAATTTATACCCTTCGCTCGTTGTGTCGATCATAATGTCGCGGAAGTTTAGGTGGTAAAGGAATCTAGAGCGCTAGAAGAAACACACAAAAAGAAAAGAAAAAAGACACAAACGAAATCAAAATAAGTAAATATGTGATGAAAAGATCAAACTAATTACATACACAACACCTCTGTTGGCTGTAGCAGCATTGCTTCATATTCAGGAAGTACACACGTTGACCCTGTATTTAATTACGCACAACTCCTTGTGCGCATAGAGGAGAGTGGAGGTATAGCTCCACGCATTCTTAACCTCGGCAATAGGCGGAGGTGACTGGTTAGCTTCAGACCTCGGCCGTTTTGCCCCCAGGGAGAGTGACATCGGTAAGCATTGAATAGGACCCTGGACACGACCCACAGCCTTTCCGGACGTTTTTAGGAAGATTCCCTGCCTCCGTCATCCTCCACGCATTCTAATCATCATCAGCTATCGGACACAAATCTCAGGCCACAGACAGGTTACAGGCCTACTCATTGAATTCTCTGGCGGTTTTCCTAAGACTCTCCAGGTAATTGTCACGATAGCGTAACCAATTACGCTACAATCTCTTCCTGTCACATCCTTCCAAATTCATTATTCACTTATCATTCGACGATATAGAGACCCAAAATGAGCTGCTACATGTTTCGTCACATAAACTAAAAATGACTAAATGGATATGTGTACAGTTATACGTTATATTAGAAGTAGACTCATAATAAGGCCACATGCACACTGACATACAACAGAACATACGAGGGCTTTCAGCTTATATCAGGATCAAGTTAAGTATGGTGTAAATTATATTCTGTTTTGTGTAATGCCGAAGATGACACTAGGAGCAACGAAGACCAATTTTATAACACAAAGGTCTGATACATAGGCAGATGTCAGTTATTTCCTAAAGTTTTCACACACAAACATCTTCACCCCTTTACTCTACTCACACACACAGTTATGTATAAACCATCAAGGTTATGGCAACACAAAATCAGATGACACGATTATTATTAATGCTCAGCTGTGTTCCGAAGGAAGCCATCGTAACTGATTTCAACGTTCTATCGAGATATAAAAATAATATGAAAACCTCCACGCCACAATTCGAACATGATGCCTGTGGTAACCACACAAATAGAATGTCTGTGTCCTGTGTCGAAGAAAACGCATTTCAGACAAAAGTGTTCACAATCTTGAACATATAAAATGTGGTTTTCTAGGGTATGTCACCGTGTAATTAGGAGCGGTATTCACCTACGAGATTATACAGTGTTATACTGAAGACCATGAAAATCAAAAACAACCTTACACCCAACGGTCTTTGTTCTTTGGATGGCACTAACAACATTTGCGTAAAGTGAATGGTAAGAAATAAGTATTACCTGTCTTCGGATATTTTGACCAAATGACTCGATATTGGTTTGAGTGTCTGCAAGAGTGATTTGATTTCGTACAGAATATTTTACATACAGCGGCACCGGGATATCGCAGTCGGTACAGAGACCACGCTGCGGGCTGGGCTGCCAAGGGATCACTGTTCTATTTCGGGCATAAGGAAGACATTATCTCTTGTCCAAAGAGTTCATACAGGCTGTGCACTGAGGACTATCTTCCCGGGAGTAAAGTGACCGGGGCCTGAAGCAGACGATTCAATCACTCCATCTAGTTCCAAGGTTTAGAGCGAGTGGAGCTATACAGTCACTCCCCGTATGACTTCATGACGTGTACAGGAACAAAGTTATATATTACACACAAAGTCCCATAAAAATGATTTAAGGCCGGGGTGTGGCCAATATATTTGCAATTTCATATAGATCACGTTTATGTAGGGCAGCCTGTTACAAGTTTCTCCTGTTTCCCTTCTGTTTCACTGTCTCTGTTCTACGTACATCATCTTTCGCCAAAATCACGTACGTTAAATACAATTTACAAGTAAACTGGCTCAAGGGGTAACTTTTCCAACTTGTATTTATGTGGTAGCAATTTAGATTTTCGTCCAGGAAAGCATCATGGCTGAATATTTACGTCACTTTCCTCAGTTGCTTCAAGCGGATTCCGGTAAAATGCTTTTCAAACAGGGGTGTACAAATCCCAGGCACCAGGTCACCCGGGTGACTAAGGTTTTACAGTGGCACATAATGTTCGTGGGTCCTAAGTATGGAAGTTACTTCATGTCACCATTCTGGCGCCTATAATTTTGAGGTGGCATCTAGATTTTTGGAAAATTTATTCACCCCTGCTTTAACGAAAAATAACCGCTTAATCTCCAACCCTTAATGTTCACCGAATATCATCATCTTTCAAGCACCGTTAATTATCGTTCGGCGATAAATTAGTTTTGCAGTTGATAACGTGTCGTTTAATAATCCTCGAACAGTCTACGTCATTGTGGCACCATTTGCACTGTTGCGCAATCACGCGACGCAATCCACGACGTAATTTCAGTAACCAAGACGCATTTAACAAATTCTGCGGCGACAGTTTGCCGTGAGAAACAATACAGACGACGTGCAGGAAGAGGATATGGAGGACAGAGCGATCGGGGATCCGGCCCGTACTTAATTTCAGACAGTTAATAATAATAAATGGTAAGTAGACCATGACGGCGGATCCAATGTGAGATGAATACAATTCAAAACGTCGCTGTGCCTGCAACAACAGGCTGCTATTATGTATATGTATAATAGCTAAAGTTGCCTCCAGAACTAGGCCACACAGAACCCTAGAAATCACAGAGGCAGAGGGTTTGTCCAATTATTAACCCAAGGTTTATCTTTGTCCCTTCATCACGGCATTCTATAGGACGACACTGCTAACACTATACTAAATCGGCGTGAAAATCGAGCATTCCTAACGGCATTTTCAAGAACTATAAGTGTTATTAAAGGAATACGGTAGTCATTCACGAGACTCATACATTTTTGGTCACAGCGTGAGAATCCAGGACGTGGTCACGTGGCGAGGTTGTGGGAACACGGATATAAATGTACGGCTTCCATAAAGCTCTGAGAATATCGTGATTTGTTGAGCGACTGTTCTGAGGAATACATATGGTGCAATTAATGACAACGGTATATCAGTGTCAGGTATAACCAGGAATTGTACTGGTTGTGTAAGGAACCACAGATGATGAAAGAGGTAGACAGAAGAGAAATGTGCCTGGGACACAATTTAAGATAAAGGAAACATGAACCCATGTAGGAAACTAACCTTTGGAATATAAGAAGGTAAAGAAGAGAGGAAGACCTTCAATGAGATGGTTACATAGTACAGAATAACATACGCAAATCCTGGGGATCAAGGCCTGGAATAACAAAGCGCTAGACAGAAACCAACGCACTAGCACAGATGAGGTAGTCAAGGCATGAATCGGGCTATTACCAGGGAACAGAAGAGCTGAGCGATTAACAGTTTCGCATGCAGTCAATTGTCGGTTAATTATTCTGAAAAAAAATATGCTAAAAAGTTCCCCAAAACAATAAACGATTACAGGCTTAAAAGTACGTGACGCAAGTAGTATTTTTTAGTTTTATAAGGTTCTATGGCACGTGAATGAGCGTTTTCTGTCTCCAGTGACGTCACGTCCTACTATCGTGGAGGACCTAGCGTCGCTTCGCTCAGGATCTCAGCACTGTACTTCCGTAACAACAAAATGCCCCCTTGCTGCGAACCCCATCTTGAGGAGATAACAATCTGCACCACAAGATATTCCTTGTCTTTTATGGAGCCCGAGAATCTTTACTGTACTCATAAGATCCTGCTACCGGTCCATAAATGCAATCCATATCCTGTAAAAACAGCGTTTTAAAAAACACGGTTACCAAATTTTCTCACTTCCACTGGCAAATTCTTCACATTCAAGTAATGGTATAAAATTTTTAATTCGCAACATGAGAAAATATTCTTTACAGCTTGTTCAGATAATAACCTGAAATAATCTGCACAATTTAAAATGCAATTAACGGATTTCAATCGGTCAGTTTCCTTTTCATGCTCAGGACACATGCGTTCCAGACTTAGAAACAATGGGGATGTGATGCCTCGTGTTACGAACCCTCTGTTTCTAACGAGGCGCTGACTCACTGCGTCGAGAAATGGAAATGCTGCAGTATAAAAACAGCATCATACTCTTTATTTGTAACAGATACTACACTGAGGCCACCAAAGGAAGTCCAATGGATCGTTCTCCGTCCACTTTCCTCAATATGTTAAGATTAACCTCCAGCACGCTTCCTTATATTCCTCCCCAGTCGTCTTAACCATTCTGTTTGCAAAAATGTTAACAATGGTTGCGCTTACAGCGGGTTGACAAGCCCAAGGGCGGAGGGAGCTGGAGAGATATACAACAATAGACACAAATGTGGAAGACTCTAGCGGCATTATCTCCACCATCTATAAGACTTTTTCTATGGCCTCAATATTGTTACTAAGTAGCATTGTGAGGTCATTATTCTCCTCTCTCACCAATACGATAAAAAGAAAAGTTGGAGTATAAAGTAAATATGAAGCCCGAATAGTGTACAAAGAAAGAAAGTTACATGCAGGTTTCAGAATATAAGTGGCGTAAGTGCTGAAATGAAATTGAAATTGAACAGATGTGTCAGAGGAAACCGGTAGCTTGTGGAGGGCAGCACTGTTCAGTTACACTGACGCAACTGATAACTTGTGGTTATTCGTACTAAATAAGTCAGAACAAGGGTTTATGGACTTATTCGACTTACGTTCCAAACATTTCACATGGTACAAAGGCAGAGGGATAAGGCAAACCCTTTCTCGCTAGTTTCCTCCTATTTCCTCCTCATCATTGTCGTCATCATCAGTGAGCTCATGTGTTCAGACTCTTGCTAATTTCCGTGTAAAGAGTCCTCCTCCCTCCACCCGCACTGTTGGCAAACGCCAGTATTCAGCTGTAGCACTTGGTAACGCTACCTCCTTCATCCTCGCAGTTCTATGTCTGTATGGGGAAAAGATTGTTCTCCTAGATCACGATATATTCAGGAAAAGAACTTCTCTGATACTGAAAATTATTGTGCGAAATATTAAATAAGTCCAAGGAGTACAGGCCTTCTTGAGCAGCTAACAGTTGCTCAGCTCTCTAAAATACATCCTGCTTCAAGTAGAAACCGAAGGTTCGTTACCGCGTTCGCAAGAGCCAGCGACTGGCCCACGCCCAGACAACGATACATACTCCTATCCATTTTCTTAAGATCTACTTTAATATTAGCTGTCCATCTACTCCTAGGTTTTCCAAGAACTCTCTATCCTTCAGGTGTTCCCATAAAACTTGCACGCGTTTCGTTTGGCTTCCATGCGTGCTATGTGCCCCGTGCATCTCATGATCCTTAATTTAAGCACTTTATTATTATCTGACGAGGAGTACAAATCATTAGGGTCCTCAGTATGCAATTTGTTCACTTCCCTGTTACCTCCTCCCCCTTAGGTCCCCATACTTTTGTGTTAAATAAATGTCAAATGTTTGTTACTGACTTTTGGTATTGTACACTAGTCAAATTTTCATCTAAACATAACGTTTCGGAAACCGGTTCTGTTTTGTTCCTCAGGTGACTGGATATTATATGATCCAACTGTGTGCTGATGTACTTAGTAAAGGTTCACGTACCCAGACACTCCTACATCACAAATTACGAACCACGTCGTTGGGGTGGCCTCCGAAGGCGCGATATTCATGCCACATATCGTGAAAGTAGGTAAACTCGTTTACCCACACACGCACACACACATAAACACACAAACGCAACTTCACAAACTTCATTTCCGTCCTTCGAAAAGGAAAGCAAACTAATAGGCTGGTCCAAGATTACAGCCTTCTGAACACAAGGTCGTGTTGTCTGCAGGGGCCGCCAGTCCATACAGGCGAAACAGACGGCCGCCTAGGGCGCCCGATTAAATGGGGCGCCAAATTCGAAAGAAAATATAGTTTCAAATACTTTAAAAAAATAAATTCAAAGCGTTACTTCTTTGCCAAAAACATTCTGCCTTGGGGGGGGGGGGGGATGGGTGCCGAGTGTATTTTTCGCATATTTCTAGAAGACAGCCTAGAGCCTCCTCTTACATTTTGATGGATAGATTCCTCCGAAACATTGGTACTTATCTGTCAAAGTACAGGGCATTACATCCCAAAATTACATTGGTTTAACTAATATGAAAATTGGTCAAATCCTGTTATTGATAAAGATATAGATATATTTTTTGCTCCTATAATTTTCTAATCTTAAATTGAGTAACAGATAGATTAGCTGATCACCACTCAAACCACCACTGCCACTCTCGCTGAAGAGGGGGAAAGTGAAGTGAAGCACTATTGCCCTACAAGCGGCATGTTTCTCCTGTGCCGTGGCGACTGTTGTACAAAGACCATCCCTTATATTAGAAATTAGATTGACGTGCAACATACAGAAAATAAATATACTTTCTGTGCAGCACGGTGCCCCTGCATTTGCAATGAAAGTGCTCACTGGGGCATTCACTGTTGATCCAAATAACAGAGAACAATGCAACACAGGATACGAGAGCTTTAAATCTGTAATGGTACACAATTATACGGACAACCCTCTTCAAAACTCCAAAGACAACAAAAGATGAGACACTCAAGCACAGATAATCCGTTCTACTCGTATTCAAGTTCATTGAATGTTGTTTTCCTTCATGCACTAAGCCCATATATCATTGTTATTCCTAATTTCAGTATTGGTTTGCACACCTATCAAACAATTAACAATAAAATTTAAAGATTTAAGGTTCTCACGAAATACCTATGAAGATTGCAATGTGATGTCGTGTAGTTTGCTAGAAGAGTGTCAATTTTTAAAATAGTCATGCTGCCTCCCTCATGATGGAGGCATCAGGATCCTCTTAAACGTCTACACACTTCTACCAGATTATTAGTTATCACATCAAAGAACAGAGAAATGTTTAACAATACAAGATGTTCCTGTACTTAAACCAAGGGGTGCACAAATTTTCCAAAAATCTAGAAGCAAATTCCAGAGTCAAGACTGACAAATATTAGGCGCCATCGTACAAAATGTACTTGCCGTGGCGATCTGAAGCTCAGGATTTGTGCACCTCTGGCTTCAGTACCATATCGTATCATTAAATTTAGTCTGGAATGGAGGTTAAAATTCCACGCATTTGTACCTTGTCACTTCATGGTCCGAAATTTTTAGTTTCACGTTTTCGTCGCTTTACACCCAGGATAGCATCCAAGTACCTACTGGAAACGAAGTTGGTCGTAAATGTGCGGTATGGAATTTATAGGAAGAACCATTTTTTTTTCTTTGCTGGATGCAGAATCCACGTACTCCATCTCCTAGACTGACAATATACGCACGGCTATCCATACTCATAAACAATAACAAAGTTCCAATAAAGTAAGCCATCTTCCCTCTTTGAGCTGCCCCTGAGAGAAATCCCACTCGTAAAACAAGGTTTCATGCTGAAATACTCGCAGGATGGACGGAGCGACTGAAACGCCACAGGGCTATCAATCTGATGTACATTTCTCAGTACTCACCTGTACATCCCTGGTGAACTGATTGTTGCAGAAGATGTGCACTGATGTGAATTCTCGAACTTTATCGAACTCGAATTTAATCTCGATAGGTTGTCCATTCCTCGTATCGTTTCTCCAGCCAACCCACCCTTGCCCTAAAACAAACATTAATTGTATAATGAATAGAAACTGACGCGGTAAAGAGAACAGAACACAAATGTGACCACAACTAGCATAATGTACAGAAAACGTTTAACAATGATGAGATACAAAAGTCACATCCAGATAAATTTTCGTTTCCTTAACCAGTAACGTATGTGTCAAGTAATGCATAGGATCATGGTGCATAAGCAGGAATTTATTAAGTCGTTTGAAGATATAAAGAATGTACGTAGCTTCATGTTTGGAATTTCTCTAAACACTGTTGCAAGTATCAAACCAATGCAAGACAAGTACAGAACGAAACACGGGAAGAAAGAAACGGAGGTGTTAACGTCCTTTAGGAAGCTGTTATTAATGCTCTCCCTGCATTACAAGTTTCAAAATGAGTGACCAGTGGCAGGCGGAGTTTGAACAAACGCAACTCTTAAGGTGAGAAGTTAATTGTTTCTTAATAGGCCTATACCCCGAATGGCAGATGTTGGTATTCGGTTGGTAACTGACAGCTAGCATAAAGTAGGTTACTGCAGGCGTGTCCAATATCGAAGAGTGGCCTACAAGCCAACGCAGCAAAGTCAGTGTTTCAGTTTCGCCTCTAAAGGCCTATATGCCACGTCCTCCTACAATAATGCACTGTCCATTAATCGGCACACAACTACGAGTAGAAATTACTGTATTTAATTTGGAAAACAATTAGTCATTAATTACCGCAGTTAATTCATCATACAATCATTAATTACCGCAGTTAATTTGGCGCCAATTATTAATTGCTGCAGTTATTTCGGCATACAATTGTGAACTGCTGCAGTTATTTCGGCATACAATTGTGAACTGCTGCAGTTATTTCGGCATACAATTAATAATTAATACAGTTAATGTGGCACACAGTCACTAACTACTGCAATTAATTTGGCACACAATCATAATTTGGCCCACAATTAATCATTAATTACTGAAGTTAAGTTGATACATAATTATTAATTACAGTAATTAATTTGACACAAATCATTAATTACTGCAGATAACTTGGCATACAATTAATAATTACTGCAGTTAATTTGGCACACAATTAAAAATTAATTACTGTACGCACCCCGTTCATAATCATAGTACCCCATCTTGAAGTTGTCAGGGCCGACCTTGCCATCCGTCAGCTGACCCAGTCCCCGTCGCAGATCTCCATCCCAATGGCCGTCGTACGTAGAGTCGAAGAACTCCCAACCCGCTCCCCTAAGGTCGCCCTGCGGCATTGAGTAGCTGACAATTCCGTCTGCAAAAGAGGAAATTATTTATGAGAATTATAAAATCTCTGCACGTTGACGACTGTGGGCTTCGGGGTTATTGCACGGAGTTAGGTGGGTACCAATGTTAAATAGCAACTTGCTACCTCATCTCCAAAGTACCGTGTAATAGTAGGTCGGAGTAACGTGTTACAGAGTGCCCTAAAGATAGGGGCAGTGTGTGTCCGTCGGGATGTGTGTAACTGGCTAACAGACTACACGGTGCGATAACCCATAAAAACACAATCAAAAACATAATACCTATTGAAAAAAACAATTTTGTACGTTTGTACGAATGAACTACTTGACTTCATACAGACTACCATAGAAAACAAAATAATGCAGTAAGATAAACTGTAATGTATAGCGTAAGAAGCTGTTCTTGCTTATTTAAAGGCACTTCATCTGAACAGACGTGAGTAGTTAAATACGAAAAAGCACAGCAGGGACGGCATCTCGGCAGCCCAATGCAGAATTTCAGCAGTTACCTTGTTAGATGCAGAAAGCCAAACCCAACGCCACGTGTGACGTCACGTCTATTCGTTGTCCATCCGTCTGTGACCTAATTTTAGAGACTAAACCTATAGACAAATTTTTACAAAATCTGGCATTGAAAACTTTGACTAAAATTTGTGAAAGAATTTCGACATTCAGCCAGACTGTACCACACAGCTTACTTGACATGCGCTTATATAGTTGCACGTGTAGATAAAAAAGTTGTAATATTATTTATATCATTTGTATTATATTTTATTTGTAATATTATTCATTATTTATTCTGATTTTTAGCAACTTTGACCAATTATGAAGCCTAGTTCATTAACGGCCATAAACTGACCTCCTTATGTGGCTACTATATTTAGCACCTACTTTAACATTAAAAACACTTTTTTTTTTTTTAGATATACACCAACAAAATTTTGTTTGTGTATATCTAAAATAATAAAAATGCACGGTGAGTTAAGACTAAAGATTAAAAACACTCTTTGCCCTCAGATATTATTGATGTTTTGTAAGGATTTCAGAACAAACGGCGATCACTTCTCTACACAACGTTAACTGATTGGTGTGTATAATGAAGAGGCTATGAGTGTTTACTGTGAGATAGGAAATACATTTTTAAGTATTTATTTCGCAAAATCATGTTTCAGAGGGTTAATAAATTGTATCTTAATTCTACCACATTGCACTCTCTGGATAATTCTCATTTTCAGGCATGCTGAACCATAATAAAGCCTCCTTTATGTAAGACGATCAGCAAACGTTACCATACGTGTCACAAACCATGAGTGAAATGTTGGTGAAATTCGATAACACGGAGCATTGCATGACTTTGGTCTGACACTTAACTTACTAGTACACAAATGGATTTTTCTATAAATCCTACACACCATTATCCAGATGTTCTTGCAGCCCAGTTCTGAACAACACTGAACTTTGAAGTATGAACCTAGCTTGTTACATCTAACACATCTTCGCTTTTATTGAAACTTCTCTTATAAACATGTCCCAAGTAAACTTAATAAACACTGACGAACGGCGTTTGGAACTTTATGTACGAAATACAAAGTACACCCTTCCAAATGTCACTTGTTCTTACTTTTCTTCCGCCTTTATACGTATCATAAATTATTCTTTCGCTCTCGGCTTTTTTTGTAATTCCACAACTAAGGCTTTAAATACATGAAAATTTTGTAGAGTTTTCAGTTTCTCTGGGCACTAGCTAACGGTCCTTTATATGTAAGCCTATAACGAGTTCTGGATTTTAGCTCCATCCAAGTTTTAAAAATGCAAGACGGGCATGTCTGAACTATTACAATTAGATACAGCAGGGAACTTCTTGCAGCCTCTCTACGACAGTAAAATTTTGGAAGGAAAATAAGTGAACGTAAAGGTCACTCCATGACATTCCTATGCAGGCGCAGAGGGAAGGTGGAGGTATAGCTCCAACCCATTCGAAACTTCTGCGATAGAAGAGGGCGGGTAGTAGAACCAATCGCCCACCGTTTTACCCCCAGGAAAAACCCGGTACCCAACCTACAGAAGGCTGGATGGGCCTCGGGGCAGGTCTGAACGGGCACGGAAAATCTCGCCCCTACCGGGATTCGATCCCCGAACAGTCTAGGTCGTAGCGAGTCGCTATAACGACTACGCTATCCCGGCCACCTGCGTAAATAAGAACAGTGTCATAAATTCTTATTGGAAAATTAAGATTGATCACATACACAAATCTGAAGGTACAGAGACCGTACCATGTTTCATTTCTGTTCGACTGTTAGCGTATTTAAGAGTATTAATTCCCCACGCTGTTCTTTCTGTTACACGGTTGACTGGCCCTGCACATGCATATGAAATTACAAAGTGACTTCACGAAAAAATCTATTTATGTAATGAGCAGGCCTATATTCTTTAGACATTTAACTTCCTCACGAAGCTCGGCACCTAACTTAAATTCCAAGCACAAAGCAGATGCTGCATAAAACATCACGCGTTTTATATTATATTCTTTTTTTAGAAAAACGATTTTCGCCCACATTCATGATGGCTTGCTTTATTTGACGTGAGTAAATTTTGCTGGGCAATAAATGTCTGCCTGCCTGAGAATCATGTGCTCTGAGCGCCACACTCATCAGGTGTACCAACACCTGTCAGCTACTTGACAGATTTAAAAGTTGTTTCTCATTAAAACTTTCATATACTAAGGCGTAAGTTGACTTGAAACACCACCAATGTTTAGAAATTATTCTCATACTTTTATGACAATGATGAGCACTTCTTATTTTGCTATAAACGTTGTCAAGAGTTAAATTTAAACAAGTTTCCTTTTACAAAGTGCCAGTCACAGTGTCTCTCAAACCTGGTAACATTACGTTTAATTAAATTACCTACCAGTTTCTAACCAACCCCACGTAGAAGACTTCGTTTAATAGGATGATAGTCACTAAGCTGCTACAGAATTTCTCGCCCTTCAATAAACCCATATGTCCAATGCCGTGTTCACAACAGCCCCCGACTAGATCCTACCCCGACTCAGCTGAAATCAGTACACATTCTTCTGTAAAATACATTTTCCCTCCTAGTTTCGTCTAGGCATCTGTGGTGAATTCCACGTAAAATAAAAATTTAATACATTATATCTGCAATAAATGCTTAGTGATGTAGGTACAAAAAAACAATTAGTGGCCACGCATGAAGCGCAGAATTTATTCAGCACTGAAGGATGTTAGAAGATGATTAAGTTGTGTGAACTTCAAAGGATTAAGGAGGAAGCAGTCACGGTTAAATTCCCGGCATTCATCCGAAGCCACTGAGGAATACCACGATAAATCCGAGTATCTCAGCCTACATTCAAATCAGGCGCCTCACAAAAGCAAGAAAATAGCGTTATAATTTGTGTCAACTTTCTCGCTGAGACACTGAGTTGGCATCTTGTTCGCTGACACTAATGTGTTTAGATGAGAACTTGCTCGTTGACACTAAGAGATATCAACTTACTCACTGAAGTAAACTTCTTTCTTTTGACTGTCCATCGTGTAGTTTTTTAATGGAGTACTATATTTCGAACTCTGACTCTGCTTCCGTCTTCAGATGAAAAGCACCTGTTGGACCCCTTACAGAGAGCTATTCTCAGTGAATTCTCAGTGACTGAGCACAGCACTTTTGAGAGGTCCACCAGATTAGGTGTTTTCCTTTACCTGAAGAGGGAAGCAGAGCCGGCTTTCGAAACATAGTACTATATACCAACTAAGATGGACGAAGTCAAAAGAAAGAAGATTATTTCAGAAAGTCTTATACCTTCGTCAGAGCCCTATAGAGTTTAAACAACTTGCTCGCTGCGCTGACACTGTGTGATACCAGCTCGCTTATTGACCCTATCCAATATCAACTTCCTCGCTGACACTGTGTGATGCCAGCTCGCTTATTGGCACTATCCAATATCAACTTCCTCGCTGACACTGTGTGATGCCAGCTCGCTTATTGACACCATGAAATATCAACTTCCTCGCTGACACTGTGTGATGCCAGCTCGCTTATTGACACTATCCAATATCAACTTCCTCGCTGACACTGTGTGATGCCAGCTCGCTTATTGACACCATGAAATATCAACTTCGTCTCGGACACTGTAAGACACCAACTTACTCGCTGACAATTTCAGATGACAACTGGGCTGAAATGTTTCAGTGAGATGTCCAGAAACAGGCTTATTTTGCTTGTTAAAAGGCAATGTACCAGCTACAACTTACCGTTCCAGTCGCAGCCATAAATCTCCACTCTCATGCAGACAGTGCGGCGATGGTAGCTGTATGGAAGAAAGCGGATCCTGCTAGCCCACACAAGGGGATCCAGCTCACGCTTGGAACCCAGATATGTGTTCGAATTGCCTTTAATCACCTGCAACAGCACAAAACATGGCCGATATACGAATAATGTGGAAACGTATTACCTTCAATCTTAGGCATCGAGAATCTGCGCTGAGACTATGGAAAAAACTCCCATGGATCAGCCTCATTTTCAACTTGACCAAGCTTATACGCTTCCCTCTCCAGGGTACTTCCCTATGTTCCCCTCCTATTGTGTAGCCATTCTATTCACAAGGATATTATTAGTGATAACTTCCACTAACGACAAGCGGTTAAGGTTTGTTGACACAGAGCTGGCTGGAAAGGAATACGACTGTAGGTAAAGGAGAAAGCGTCCAGCGCTGTCATCTGCACCATCCGTGGGAATTCTTTCAGTTGCCTTTGTATAGAATGAGTTCATCACTAAACCATTTATAGATAAATTAAGGAGTGCCATAATAAAAATGTTAGAATCTAAAGTAGGTTTATAGGCCTTACAAAGGATCTAAGTAATTAGTTGTGATATTAAATGGAATAAGAGATGAGGACAGAAAATGACCAATAAAGTTCGACGGTACTGGTAACGACGGACTCCAAGAACCGCACTTCATTTACCCTTTGATAATAGGCGACGTTGACTTAAATAATGTATACAAACGCTTGGGAACATCCTCACAGAGGATACGTCACATATACGTTATGTACGAAGTTAATTTAGCTGATGATCTTCAAGATAATTATTGTTTTTATTACGAGAATCAACTAACATTAATAAATATTTTCTTCGACGAAATTTTTAGCTCTTTAATGTTAAACCACATGAACATATGATTATCACGGCCCAATAAGTGGTTAGAAACCATATGGATATAAAGTTTAACGGAGACATTTCTAATGATGTTTGTGAAGTCGTAACTGGCTTGAGCATAATTCGTGAAGTGCTGAATACAAAGGTTAACTTGAGGCTTCATTTGTCGTGAACAGGGACGTAACGAAACTCCATTTTACAGGGATAATGTTTGCCAGTTTGTAAACGCGTTGAGTTAAATTAATGCTGCAAAATAGCTATGCTTAAATGTGAAAGCTTCATGAAGTTCTTGACACTACATATACAATGTCACAGTTCGGCATGTGATGAGAAGCGATTACAAATTCACCGCCGAGCACCTTCAGCCACTTGTTTGAAGTTGTCACAGGGAACGTTCATTAAGTCACTTGCACGTCGCAGATATTATCCTGTTGTGACAGTGCAATGATCTCAAATGTCGGAAATTAAAATCCCTGAAGGTTTAAGAGGACGCCCCGTTATAATGCCTCGCCCTATTTTAATTCACACTATCCCCTCTTGTATATGACCAGTGCCCTGTGATATCACTTGACAGTTGACAGTTTTTGAAAGATTTAATGAACAAAAGACGGTGTATGGGTTAAACAAAAGCTTCTGTCAACTAATATTAAAAATAACGGTGCTGACAATACTCGATCCTTAAGCATTTTGATTTACGGGCGGGAATTCTTAATCGGTTCTTCTTAGCTTTAATTAGTTCTCTATATCCATTGAAAACCCATTCATAAGAGCATTTATTCTCGTAAGTAAGAAAAAGAATCCGATTAAAAAGACAGTACTTTCTTTAAATGTAAACGGGGTGATGAAGATGCGTCCTGTAAGTGAAAAAAGAATACAAGGCAGTGAAAAGATTTAAAGAGAAGATTACATTCATGTACTCCTTAGCTTCATTCATCAATCATACCTCATGAGTGGGACCTATGTTTAAGAGAAAAGATAATCTGTGTCTCAGTAAGTAAGGTATTTTCACATGCACTGCCTATAAGAAGGATAGTTTGCATGTATGTACCAATTTTACGACTCCTTGTTTAAAGAAGTGTTGCAGTTTCACTGATGTAGATGCTGTGCTTTTGGTTAAAAGACCCTCACATTTTTTTCAGATTTATAGCTGGAATTTATAATTTCGAAAACAGTTTTTAAAATCAAGGAGAGTTATTTTTTAAAATCATGCGTGTGGTGCAAACATTTTTTTTTTTTGCTAAATAATAAATAAAATAAAGGATTGTATAGCAAAGTTTTCCATGTGACTGTTTTGATTCAGGCTCCTTCATGGGAACCCAACAACGATCGCGCGTCTGATCAAGAAATTTCCCCTTTTTTCTGGACTCCGAAGGTTAATTTCCGTTTTCACAAGAGCCTGACGGTGATCCCTATCAGTTTCAATTATTCAAATTGAGTAATTCGCCGTGTACTATTTGAGAATATAGCTCTTTACAGAAAGACTTCTAATTCTAACCTCATATATGGGACCACTTCGTAAAGTTAAGCAAGTTACGTAGATCGACATCATGCATGGATTAACAAAAAAACCAGTGGTCTTAGTTTATCGCCGTGGTACATACTAGATTAAGTCCGAAAAATTTACATCGAGACAGTGAGTTCGGTTTACTTTTCAAGACAGTATTTAACCATTCAGAGCTGAAAGAAAATAAAGGCCATCACTAGTAAACACGAAATAAAGTACGTTCTCGACCTTCGTAGACTTACAAGATAGCAGAAGCATATAAAGTTGTTTTACCTAATTGAAGTGTATTACGATTTATAAGCCCATATAGCATATTTGCTAATTTCTCCGAACAAACCCACCTATGTGGAACACGCAACAGAGCAAATCACAGTCGACAACTTAATAACTATTACGCCTTATAAATATCGTGTATATAACTAGAAGCCTGTTTCAGTTCTCTAAGATTTAAAAGTGACATTACTGCACTGAACCCTGATGTTCATTGCCGTGTTCACAACAGCCTGCTAACTGCCCGTATTCTGAACCACATGACTCCAGTCTACAATCTCATATCATATTTCTTATGACATCTTCATATTATCACCTCATCTACGTATACCTGCATACAAACCCAGTATTTTAAAGGAAGCATGAAAGCTTTGGTGAAAGGTGTCTGCTCCGAATATCGATTCCAGCAAGTACTAATACTAATATATAAGTACTAATACACAACAAAGTTCTATCAAATTTCTTCACATAAGATCAGTTATATACATGTACTGTGTACATGGCAGAGTCCCGTTTTCAATATATCTGAATCTCGTTCGTGAACAATGGCTGAGACGCCTTGGCCGAGGGAGTCATTATAGTTTATTATAAGACAGAATACACCCAATTGGACAGGGGCCTATATCAAGGAGTATCGACAGAGTTTGTGTGATCTTTGGTCCGAAATAAGCTTAGGAGTAGAGAAGTAAAAGTAACTCCTTATTACTTGAAACACGAAATTCTCGAGATATTATATCCAGTAACCACGCCTGTCAATCAGATCTGATTATAAAGCGAAAAGCTTGAATAAAAAATCAGTGAGGAATCGGAGCCTGTTGGTTTTAGACACGAGAGAAGATTCGTGGGTTAGCGAAGACGAGTAGACCGGGGTATTTCGTGCATTATAGCCGCGGCTTTCACTCGCTTCCAGCTGTTCTTTCTCAAATTCACCCCGGCATGAAAACCGTTTTAATCTGCTACTACATTGCTAGGCTTCGCCCCCTCTCATTATTCCCCCATTTCTTGCTGCTTGATACTTTCCTCTTTCTCATTCCATGAGATTTTCGTCTTCCCCACGTGCACATCTCATTTCCTTCAGTCACGCGATGAAAACTTTTCTTTTACATTCTTTTTGCTCCACTTCAAATTTTTCATACTTCGCCTTGCTACATCCTGTGGCCTCTCTGGGAGTACTACCGAAGAGACAACAAGTACATTATCTTGTCCTAAATCGCATTTCCAGTGTCGCCTTTGTGTAATTTGGCATGAAATGTGTTTTTGAAGGTAGTTTAATAACCCAACATCGTCAAGTTGAGTTAGTGCAAATGTAGCGAACGTAAATGTAGCTTAAACGGAACAAATTTCACAGTAAATCATGGGTTTGTTTAGACACTGGATCATAGACGAGCACTTACAAGTATTTCACTTGCAACTGCATCTTATAACACACATACAAACATATCATGTTTTCTTTTAATATTTTATACCTTGCAGAAGCACCGTGTGGAAACGAAATTATTCTATCCTAAAGAAGGAGAGAACATGTTCCTAACAAAAGTCCGACAGCGTCTACCAAACTATAAAGCATCACATTTTAAAAGACAGTAATCTTCAGTCACAGTATTTTACAGGTAACACCCACCGACCATTATTTTTTTTTCAGATTAATTAGTCAGTAAAATCCAAGCATTCGTCTCGATCAGTGCTTCTCAAACTTTTTTCTCACGTACCAATATCGCAATACAAAACATATGCGCGTATCACAAGGTACTGCAAATATTAATGCCTACTTTCAGGATACTGGTCTTCCGGGATGTTACGCTGGTTAGCAGGTGAAAATCTCAAATTTTGCGGTTTCTACTTTTCTAATTTGACGCTACTAGACGACAAAGAGGAGTCTGTATTTATATTCCAACAATGAAATGGTATTTTGGTATACACTTTATACATCTACATTTCAACGAATTTAAAACAATTTATAGTGCAAATAACGTTTCTTAATTTTAATTATTGAAAACAGTTTCTAAATTTCTTCACCTACCACCAGGCTAACGTCCGCGTACCATCAGTAGTAGTAGGCGTACCACCGTTTGAAAAGCATTGGTATGTACGGACTGGCGAAGACTGTGAAGAGACTAAATCAGGAGAGCTAAACAGCCCGAACGGTACCTAAACCAGAAGCCTCCTTCACATCAATGTGCAAGGTAACATCAAGTATTAATGATTATGCAAGATACCGTACACCAGGCGCCTTGTTCCGGTGTTACAATTTAACAAATTAACACTTTCATAAAACGACTACTGACTCCAGTGTCCAAAACATGTTCCCATGAGTCAATTTGCAACTACCACGCTCGCTTCAGTGACGTTTGTCAGCACACAGACCTCAGGTCAGCAGGCACACCCAGTTTTAGTTTCATTCCACACATCTTTCCATTCTTGTATAAAAAGAATAACGGACAGTTCTGAAATAATCTCTCCTTACTTATTTATGATTCACTTATCAACACTAATAGTACGTGGTTTCTAATACTATGTTGAATAGCTGATAATGAACTGCAAAGTATAAGATCGGAATTTGTCTGAAGGGACTGAAAAAGAACACAAAACGCCTCAACCAAGACAGCTGCGCTAAGACCCTAGATTTTGAATTGAGATTTGCCGAATAAGTTGGTAGGGGGGCAACGCGCTTGACAGTGAAGTTCGGTAAATTCTGTACTGATATTGGACAGAACTTCCACCTCATAGAATCCTGCACAGAGATCAGTGTTCCGTTCCTGGGTACTCAGTTCCTTGTAACGTAACCAAATCCCATTATCCTGTTTGTTGCTGTCGACAGGCACCTCGTCCATTTTGCCCACGTGACAGGAATGAACGCAGAAACGTCTAAGTTCTTCATTTGCCTCTAGAATTAAAAGAAAAGTCGCAAAGCAAATCAGGTAACACCCTTAAAGTAACGATGTAAATTACAGCCCAAAACTCATGTTGCAAATGTCAATGTTTTGAGCAATTCTCTTTTTCGCGTCCCTTTTCCTCATATCTCTCCATCTATCGCTATGTCTCCATCATCTATTTATCTATCTCGTAACTATCCATCTATCTATCTATCTATCTATCTGTCTGTCTGTCTGTCTCTCTCTCTCTCTGTCTGTCTGTTTGCCTGTCTGTCCGTCCGTCCTTCCGTCCATCTATCTATCTATCTATCTATCTATCTATCTATCTATCTATCTATCTACGTATCATCTACTTTGTCATTTGAAAATCTGTATTTTGCTCCGACAGTACGTAATATTTGTGGCTTTCTATGATTCTCATAATAATGGTCGATTAGTTTAGTAAAAAGCATGAACAGATCGATTTGTGTAATGGCGATCTAGCGTTTTATTTTCGAGTTAAGGAGAGGATTTTTAAATATTTTTTAGATTAATTTCAGGAGCCAAAACTTTGATAATTCGAACCTTATTCAACTTTCAATTTTTCGTGCACGGTTCATGTCGTGTATTTTAATTAAAGCGCAAAATATATCAGAATATATTCTTGGAGACTTAGTCTATTCAAGTGTCACAAACGTAACGCCAAGAACAGAGGCTTAATAGTTTGTATATGAGGCGCGTAAGAGACTTTACGGTGAATACTTTAGCATTGTGACACTAGCGAGCACAAAGCATCTGTTGTTATGCGCCGCCTACGTCCAATAACCCAAAGCAATTAAGAGCAAATAAAAAGTAAAAAAAGCGTCGAAAATCTAGTGATGAAACAGTAAAAGCAGTTCGTGACATAATCTTCCGTGTCCCGAACGGATTATTTCCCGGCGCGGTGGTGTCATTATTTCTCTTCTCGCTAGATATCTTACCTACCCTACCGTTCTCCGCAGGCCACAGGCCTCAATAGAATAATGTGACTGTACATATTAACAATGATGTCAGTATAAGAAAAATTACTGAAAACTTTTTTCATGTTTGTATCGATATCGTTCTTATTACGTTGCGCTAATAAACATCATTAAAACCATCAAAACACAACTTCGAAAGGAACTGATAAAGCTCTGGCCCTCCATACGCTTCGACCTGCAGCACGTAAACGTATTTGTAAAAGCACGACGCATGTACCAATAAAGCTGTGGGATTGGTTATAATTACATGCCTCAGTATGTGTGTTAACTTAATATTTCGGTATCATATTATATTTACAGTTCGTGCCTGCCTCTGTGTGTGAAATGTGCGGAGACCAAACTGAACTAGACAAAGTGTCAGTATACGCTGCGAGACGCCGTGTCTTGAGCGCCCCTGATATTCAAACCGCGTTTCACCAGATATACACTTCCTTCCAACCCACCAATCCACCTACCCACCACTAACTCAACCTCCCATCTCATACAAACACAACTAACACAGTTGTTTAATTTTTCGTTTTCTGTTCACGAATCTCGAGAAGACTGGACAATACTGTCCAACAAAGAAAATATTTCAGCAAAATAATTCCAATCGTGGATCTACAAGAAGTTATTCTTCGCATCCCATTGTGTTCGACTAGGCTTGATCGTCACGAGATGAATGCCATTGGTAGTAATTCACTGACTGTATGTAAATTCGTGCTCTGCACAACCTTGAGCACAAGCCCACTGAGAAACAAGCTCCATCTTAATCTACAATTCATTGCTTGACACGCAGAGGCGTAAAATCCACAAGTGATGCATGATCTTCATAGGATTTTGGCCAATACTCTATACGCATAACTCATTTCTTCTATATGTACAACATAGCCTGCCCATGTACTCCACCTTTAATTTTGATCAACATAATAATATTTAGTTAAAACAAAAGTATAAAACTCCTCACTATACATTTTTCTACGACATGCTTTAATTAAAGCCCCTTGGGTCTAATTATTGCGTAATAAATGTTCTCCTGAGCACATGTGCTCGCAAAATCCACAACCTACTCACTTTCCCGTTCCGTAAAGTCACGAGACGCAGTACAAGTCTAAAAAGGGACCCACATTTGCATATGTAATTCTCAGCTGGTTCAATTACGATGCAAAGTGTAAATTACTACAAGTGGGAAAAAATTATATGCAGACTTAGGGAATACTTACCGCCAATCAGGAAACCACAAACTGTTAACTAAGCTAAAATCTACGAATATACAACTTGAACGGATATTATGAGGGAAATTACCATCATAGGCTACTGTCAGGGTCTTTCACTAGAACACAACGCATACCGGAAGCTACGCTTGTCCCAGCAGGCCATTAAATTCCGTCCTCACATTGCCACTTGGAATTCTCTTCACAAACAAGAATTCCACGTGGGTTAGCCTGAGGTCTATAATTACAAAGATTATAAATGACAGAGAAATTAAGGGCGCGCATAAAGGAATCTTGGTCTTATGCTTCATATGCGTGTTGGTGGGCGGTTGGAACAGAGAACGGAGGGGCTGCGAAGGCACGCAACTATTTTCAGTGACTGGGTGAGGAATTGTGTCCATTATGATATGACGCGAACTAGAGTGATACAGTACCGCGTCTGAGGGATAATGTGGAACACTGGTCTCATCATTTTTTTCGCCCCATTCAAGTATTTGTGTTTCAAGAACTGATTCATGTCGACGTGATGAAAACGACTCTTTGCCGTAATGTCTCTGCCACATTCTAGTAACAAAATCTGTGTATTCTAGAAAAGAAATTCATGGCTAAATTTGGGTAATTTAACACAGATTTCATCTACTATAAACTACTTCATTCTCATCCAAACCTGCAGTTACACACGGCAGAATTCTTGTAATGAAATGAGAAAATTTATTCTTATGTGTAATAGAAATATAGCTACCCAACACAATTTATCCGTGGAGAGAAATGCTTCTAATCTGCTGCTTTTTGACAAGTTAAAAAAGCTCACAGACAAGAATAAAGTTATGTCACTTCTCGTCATAAACTTTTCCGAGACTGCAATAAAGTGTGTCCTTTCACTGTCAGAAAGGAAGTATCTGTTAAAGATTTTCAGAGAATTTTCATTTTATTATGTGCAAAAGAGGGTAATTTTATATTTAAAATTAAAGATTCTACAATTTATAAATTCTGTCACAATGTTTTCATGGGTATAGCGTGTAACTGTTAACAGTGCAGAGGCATTAAGCACCGAATAAGGGATACAGAGTTAATTCACTTAAAAGCAACATTTACATCAAAGTTATAGCTACTTAACGCCGTGTCATCATGTTACGACATAAAAATTTAAGTAACTAGTTGCATAATATACTACAATGGCTCAATACATTAAACACTTTATACACTGCACGTAAATCGTAAATATTCCAGCGACAGTGCTGACAAATATTTGCAACGCCTCTGCGTCAAGTGAAGCTCAGGCCTATGTACAAGCCAAAAGACTTATTCAAATATAAATCGGAACATTACAGGCAGTTTCACGACTTTCAGTTTCAAGGTTTATTTCACTTTGTTACGATTCCTATCTCTTCCTATTATTTGTGAATATTAGTTCATAGTAGAACTAGTAATGTCCGTAAGCGAAATTCAAGCGGCCATTTCTCACCCAAGTCTCCTGACTGCCTGCCAGATGGTTCTGGCAGTCTCATCAGGATCGAGCAAAAACTTGTGCGGTCACTCACTACAGAATGCACACTTACCGACCAGGAAACCTTCGGGATAAAATCCCAAAAATAAGGATGCTTTGGCCCACCCCGGGCTGTAACGCCATGGAAGAAGAAGAGGAAGATTAATTCATAGTAACTGAAAACATGTTTCAGACAGTATGATACTAGACTATTCACTCTTACAAACAGATAATAACAATATAGTCATGTCCGTGTCTCTTAAGCTCGATCCACTGGCGGTACAGTAATTAACAGCTGGGTGGAATGCAAGCTCCTGAAAACCAGGGCTCCTTCAGTGATTAAAATAATAATACTAAAACGGATATAATTTTAAAACCATACTTCTAGAAAGAAGATAAGTTTAATTTTTAATACCCTGGGGCTAGAGCTTTTATGTCACAGACTTACCGGATGGATATAAGAGCCACAATATTGAGACTCACTGGTCTATACGTGTATAGCAAAAGAAGGCGTATTTTTGCCGAATTTTATAGGTTCTTACATTATTACACTACAGCTCCGTACACACCATGAAATCATGTTGGGAGGAGTGGAGTTATAGCTCCATTCATTCTTAACCTCGGTACTATATATACGGGTGAGTGGTCAGTTTCATGCCCCCGCGACTTTAAAAACGGAATCCTTTGAAATGGAGGTTGCAAGGTTCCACAGTCTGCTTCGACCCTTTGAAGATCGGCTAAATCTCTTACCCCTGCCAGGAATCGAACTAGGATTCCTTGAACATCCAGCCCATAGCCTACTCACTATACTGACTATGCTATCCCGCCTCCCATTTACAATTTTTAATACAATACGGTCGTATTTTCTGCGAGGGTGCATTGCTGAAGACCTGGCATAATTCAAAACTCGCACAATTCAAGATTAACATCTCCCATAGGACTAAAAGTAAAGTACGGTGGATCCGTTCTCGTAGCGCATAAATGTGCCACCAATGTAGCGTGTTTAAACTGCAAAGTAATTTTTAAACACAAGGAAAATAAGTAAATAATAAAAGGTAATTTAATCTAATTCTGCGCATAAATTGAGACTTTATTAATACTTTATATATCGCAGTATTTCAAATTTGCATAAACTTCCGTCGCATTGTATTTAAATAAACAAATAAACCGGAAGTTCTATGGAAGTTAATGTTTCATTCCATCATAACCCCTGTGTTAGGGCTTACACTCGTGACGTAACTTAACGTCGTTGAAATGATTCGTTCCTTTAGAAAAAGTAACGCGAATGTTTATCTCAGCTCCATCTTCCTCGTAATGACAGCCACACTATGTGCGGTGATAGCCAGTTGTTAAGGTTCACATTAACCCCAGCGAAGTTTATACGTGCGTGCGTTCTGTCGAAGCAGACATGTTGGCGCCCATCTGCTGTATACTCTGTTCACAATCCCACAGGCCAGCACGCATGGTAATCACTTCGAAATTCTGTAGAGTCCCGAATATCCGACCTTCGGTTACCCGACATTCCGCTTTATCCGACATACCCATATGATGCACTATTTACAAATTCTTGCTGCGCGCGCATGCATATCCGGCCATCCCACTCCCACTCCCACTGCTGCTTTGTCATTGCGTCTCACACCGCTGTGGACGTATTGGACAATATTTATAAATACACCAAATTTGTACTTCTACAGCAGTTCCATTTAAATTGCGATTTGTTTGGCCCCCACACCAACCATTTCCGCACTATGCTATATTTTGGGTAATCCGAGCACCTCCCGTTTAGGTCACATAATCGAGACTCTAAAAAGTACTGTCATATTCACTCAGGCATAGGCGTAACTTGGCTTATAACAATGGGGGGAGGGGGAATCGACCACGTCAAGTCAAGGAATCAAGTTATAAAGAGGGGAAGATTGGTTTGAAAAAGTCCTTAATATACATACACCCCTTCCCCCACTCTCGTCCAAATTTTTTATTTGCACCTTCTCAACTCAGTAGCCAAAAACATTTCTTAGGTAGAAAAAAATATTGGGGGGAGGCGGAATCTGCCCCCCTTGCCTCCCGCAATTTACGCCAATGCACTCAGGGCAGTATTATGTGTAAGTTATGTCACATGTATGCTTTAACTTGTTAGACAGCATTACATCCGAAAAGAATGGTGAAGAGGAAAACACATATGTATTCGGGAGGTATCAAGTTCAAGTCCCAGCTGGGCTATCAATTATTTGGAATGAGAATAATCATCGTTTTAATTCAGTCTTCCTACAATCATAAGCCTGCTACCTTCAAATATGCAACGACCATGTTATTTCAAAATTCTCATCTCCTCATAATTCATTATCGTCTTCCCATTGCTTTAGACGAGCAACTAAAATAGTGTGCTCATGAAACCTACGCACAAGATAAATATAAATAAATAAATAAATAAATATATTCTGAGGTTAGAACTATACCTTTTACCATTAATAATTCGCCAGTTCCATTAACAGCATACTGTAATTCAACAGGAACCTATGTCCTACTTCCAGTTAATTGTTACGTAAAGTTTGTGTTGACAGTAAAATATGTAACATTAAATTCTTGTGTACCTTCCTTGTACTGCTGTGTACCTAATTTTTAAATTGCTTTCCTAGGCGAAAAGCTTTTCGAAATATAACAATAAAAACCTTTTGTTCTAGTAAGAGCGGAAATGCTTTTGAACAGCTGAACGACTATCAGTTTCGCGATAGAAAGTGCGACGAATTTAAATAGTAATTTAATACGTTAACTAACCACATGCCCATCGTATGACGGGCTATCGTAATAAACAGGCGCTACACAACCGACAAACAACACGCATACTCGTACACTAAAAACCAAAGAAATCAATTTCTAACGTCACGCATTAACCAAGCTCTAACCGGGAAGTGACGTCATTCACAAACCAAGCTGTAATGTAGCAATGGCAAACGCGTAATCACGGAAACCCGACGACCACAACAACCAGCGTGTACTCGTATCTCACGGAATCAGTCACTCGCACAAATACAATTATACAGAGTGGGCAGGATGGTCAGTAGGTTATAAGAGGTTCAAATAAGATCTGCTTTGTAAGATCGGAAAAGTAGAATGCTGGGTTAATCCTTTATTTGTTTTACTTTCAACACATGTACAATTCGCTTAGAAAGTGTTTTCATGTTTTCTGAGATCCTACTGATTATTTCTCTACACATTACTAACCGAATGGTCCATGCAATGCAGAAAAAGCGTGAGGCGGGCACTCAATTTTCTTTCATAATTCAGATGAATGTCACGCTTCGGCATGTTAATATCACATGTCAAAATAATCAAGGCGTTTATAACCGAAACTAAACAGTTAGGAGGAGTCTCAAGATAAAGAAAAGTCCAAAATCCAAGTTTTGAAGACGGCTTATTTGATGTGTAATTCTACAGTGAATACCATCACAGATACACGAAACTAAAGCACGTCACATCAGTTACTGCTGAGATTGTATATATTCTTCCTCTGTGTCAATATTAGGAAGATTTTCTCAGTTTGACACTTGATGGGATTTAGCTATAATTCCTGTGGCTTCAATAATAACGGATATCATTTCTGCACCATGTCTTCTAGAACCTTTTGACCTCGTTCTGAAGATGGGGACAATGCTCCAGTTTATGGTGTTCTCCAAGCTCGACAATCTCAGATATTCCTTTCCTGACTCAGTACTATTCTCGGAGATACTGTCTGTAAATGTTGCTTTAATTGCTATGTTTCTTTCTTCTCACTTTGCGCATTGAATTGCGATCAGCCTTACAGACGAACAGCTCAAGCACGGCAATAAAACTGTTGTAGTTAAAACAATGATGACGTTCTGACAGCACTAAAATGGAACGCGCAGTAAAACGTAGTGCGCTAACATTACGTACTGTACAAAGGAAGAAAAGCAAATAAACTACCATCTTTGATTGAAACATCCCGTTGTGACAGATATAAACGAAAACTGATGAAAATTAGTAAAAACGCTTCTATATACAGCTATACTACACGTTTCGGCCTATTTTGTCCATCGTTACGTATATCTATATACAAAAAATATTAGGAGAAAGTATAATTACAAACATATAATTCTAACGTTAGAATAAGACCTTATTCTTTACAGTAGAAGTGCGATTATAAGAATTTTCACATCATAACCCCTGTATACCTTCATAATACGTGTTTTAGACATATGAACCTTTATCCTTTACTCTACTAAAACACAGCATAAATTAGAAAATTCACGCTTTGTCAAGTAGACAAGAGAAAGGCAAGAGTAATTTGCTTCATGGTTTCAAAATTAAGTAATTTAACTCCATGAAGTAGAGATCTGCTTGAGAAGTTAACAGTTCGGCTATGCAGTATATCCCCTACATTTCACGTAACCCGTAGTTTCATCAGCGTGTACACAACGGAAAGTCACTGGTCCCTATATCTGAACCACAGGAATACAGGCCATAACCTCCCGCCCCCATTTCTTTAAGGTCAGTTTTAATATTATTCTCTCACCTATACCCCGGTCTTCCAAATGGTGTCTCATTCACGTTTTAGTATCAAACTCTTTATGCAATTCCCTCTACTTGAATGCGCGGCACATGCCACGCCCTTCTCGTCCTCCTTCATTTAATCATCCTATTAATTTATGGCGAGGAGTACAAATTAAGAAGCGGCTCAACACGAAACGTTATCCATCTTCTTGTTACTTTCTTTCTCCTCAGCACCGTATTCTGGAACAGCCTCGGAGTTTAGAAATGTAATTATATATATATATATATATTCAAATGACTCATATATATATATGAGTCATGTGAATTTTAAAGGATCTGAAATCAGCAGGTTTCTTTCTTTCGTTCTCCCAATTTCTTCATTTGTTTATTTCTTTTAAGTCTCTTCGCTGATCCTTCTGTAGGCTCTGTGTAAGCCTACTCGTTTTCATTCAAATGTATGATCATCGGAAAATAAATTTTGGCGGAAAAACCAATTTATGCATTAGCATATTTTAAGTGCAATATTTCCTGAAAAACAAATTTATTAAACATGTGATGTTGATACAATTAGCACAACATCTAATATCATTCCTTCATTATGTTCCAGAAACAGTACATACTCCACTACTGCCTACGTGACCACATTTATAATTTCATCTTTACGTACTTTACAGTTTCCGAATACCCTGTGCATCAAGCAACCTTCGTAACTCGGTAGTAGAAGAAGTTGCCTGTATAACACGGCTCATCTCATTACTCATATCACCAACACACGTACAAGACCGCGGATTCTTACTTCTTGCAGAAGAATTATGCTTCGGAAGCTGATATTCTCTCGGTGGTTCGAGAACAACTTTGTATTGCATGAAGCCCAAGAGATTTATTACTGTGATTACAAATGGAAAGCCTCTCGATCCACACACAGACGAACACAAAACCACATCCCTCACCATACGTCAGTAACTAGTGTCTTTCATTCACGTTTGCTTAAAATACGGTAAACGCGCGTAGCGTAGTTGCACTACTAGCAGAGGCACTAAGTGACCATGTCTAGAATTGTTCTGTCATACACGTCACACAAAAACTGAACTAAGCAATGTATAATGTCCCAGTGGCTTGAAAATATCTGCTGTGGACCTTGTAACTCATTAATCGATAAAATTATAAAATCAGAAATTCATCGTTTCTCATTTTATTCTTTCACAATAAATTATAAATTGACCTCACAAGTTCGAGTGAGTTCTTGCATATCTTAGATATAAATTCGGTCTCCGGCCTGCATAACGGTGTTTTTACAACCAATTATAAACTAATCTCTACACTGCCGAAGAAAATATGATGGATTACATTCAAAATTGGAGCAACTCGTAACACCACCACAAGCTCTTACATAATATTTACATAAACTAAAGTTAAGCTCCCTTTTTCATGCAGTAGCTCCATTCCGCTTTTTCTTTTTCTTTAAAGAATTCCTCCCTGTTCTTGGATTTTCAAACTCATTACGGAAACAGGCTCTTTCTGTATGAAAAATTGCAGGACACGGAAAAGTGGAAATTAAAAGAAATAAAGAAGGAAAAAATACATAAAGGCATTGAGAGAGGGAGGGAGGGAGGGAGAGAGGGAGGAAGAAGAATATGGAAACGAAATAGGTGATACTCTGAGACACAGCCAGGAACTATATGGGTTTCGCTGCTCTCCAACAGAGACGCTCAGAGTTCGTAAACATTTCTTTAAAATTCATTAGCCTGGAAATAATACTTCTATAATTGCATCCTACCACCGGAGTCTCAAAGAATGTATATTGTTACCGTGTTTCCGTTTCTCCTTTACTGCAAAGACATCTAAAATTTCGAAACAATATTCTCGTGTAGGGATTATTTATATGATAATACATCGTACAAGAACGACAATAGGTCCTGCTGCAGGAGTCCCTTCGCGTTCGGGCTGTACTTACATCTTTAACACTCTCGGACGTAGATGATGAAACATATGGTTATTTCATCATGCATAACATTACGAAGACTAAGGAAAGAATAAAGAACTATATTCCTTTGTATGTAATGTGTACTGGACGCATCACATTCATGTTATATCACAAAGAACGAATCATCCACTAGGATGCTTTTACTGTACAATGATTGGTGAACAATAAATTCGAAAAAAAAAGTGGAAGGAAGCTGTCGTGGCCCAATCTGAAATGCTATCCGGGAATTTGCCGGTAATCTTAAAGATGCCAACATCAGTTAAGATAGCCAATCTACAAACCGAGATGTGAACTCATGACTTATAATCTCTGAGCAAATCAAAGAACTTTCACAGCCAACGTTCTTATATTTTCATTTTCTGTTGCCTCTTAGCTAAACCTTCGAGTTCTGGAGTGAAAAGCAGAAATTGAAAATCTTCAAGGACGACTTTGCAATAGGTAGCTTCCTTCAGGAAAAGGTCATTCGAATGAGGAGTTTAAATTGATTAATAATGTCCTCGTAGCGCTGAGTGTGGAAATGTGTGCAGTTACTGCAAGGCGTCATGTACCCCACATGGCTTCATGTATACGATTCGTCTGTTCTGTCTTTCACCTTTCATTACACGTTCATACAGGTCAGACATGGCTCTGAGATTCCTATTGTCACTGAATGTATAATTCTGATCTTTCGAGATCCTTTTCCGCGCTTTGGTGACGAAACAGTAAACACACGCCTAGCAGCTTTGACATATATGTCTGCCCATCAGCATGTAACAACTCACAATCAATTTTTTATAAATTTTTGCACTTTTTCACAACTATTACGGTTCTCGGGATGAATAATAAAAGCGATTCTTAAAAGTCTAGAGACAGTAATGCTTCAAAACTGTTTACACTACACACACCCTAACACGTTAGATTTGTCCAACAACGTTAAATACAACTACATGTTTGCCAAATTATGCCAGAACACCTATTCAAAATGGATTCTGCATCATAAAATAATATTAGTATGATTAGCTTATGCTGACATAAAGAGATAACATACCCACACTGGAATATAAATACAGTTTTAACCAAGTCCTTCTGTGAAGAATCGATAATAAAGTTGTGTTTTTGTATCGAAACAGGAAGACAAACGAAAGGTGTGACGTGATTTATGGTAATTTGATGGGCAAGGCAATCGTACCGACACATGCGGGAAAAAGTGGCTATATGCTAGGGCGTACACTGTCTCAGATGTATCAAGTGAAAGAAATCGGTTGTTAGGCAGAGCTCTTTGCGTAGGCAACATAAGCTATATTATATTTTCATAACTTCAACGATGCGATAAAACACTGTAGCAGTAACAGTAAAAATGCGACCCATAGGTCAGTTGAGTCATTACTACATATCAAAGAGTACTGCACTGTTTTAAATCTAACCTCGTTTTGACACTTCAGAACACAGTGGTTACTACCTGTATCACCTATTTTATCATTAAAATAATCCGATTTTTGTCCACAGAATGCAGACTATTTCTCTGAGGCGACTCTTCCGATAAAGAGCGAATGTTTGCTACACAGGCAGTAACCGATTTATTTTTGTAGTGCAGTCTCACCGTGTTTAATGTGAAATAAAAACTGATTTATAACATATCACGTATATTAAGTTCAGCCGTGGTTTTCCTCGGTCTTAGAGCAAATGCTAAGTTGGTACCCAAAATCCAGTTTTACTACATGATGTTCATGCACATCTCCGAAATAAAAACTTCAAAATTTTTCCCCGCCCAGCGTTATCTTTTCTTTTCATAATGCTGCCCCCGAAACACAAAACAGCCCAAATGCTCAACTACTACTCTTCTGCATAGTACTCCCAACAGTCCACTCCCCAAACTTTCACCTTGTTTTCAGCCTACCTTTACCAGAACAACGAAGGCGCACTGCCTGGTCACCACCATTTCTTCTCCTCCTTCCCAGCCCCCCCCCCCCAATCCAAAGTTCAACCTACGACGGTTTAAATGTCTTAAGGACGGCCAATCGTACTGCGTGACTACACGAACATTCGTGTTATGTTTAGAAACATTACCGGTGCCCCTCATATGCAATAATATCAAAACAAAAATAGGAAGGGCACGAATTTCAGTCGAAATAAGCATGAATCTTGTGTCCGATACGTCACTTCTTTTATATATACCTGTATACTGAAGTCAAAATTTAATTTTAAATGTTGTGATTTTAGGCTCCCAATCAGTGGCTAAAAGATTTGTCTTCTTGGATGTGCTGTCTTCTTCAGTGTAGAAGATTATTTTGTCCTGAGATGGAGGCAGCAGGTTCCTCCGAAACAGTGGCAAATCTCTATAAGGGTAAACTGAATCGCATCCTAGAGAACAACCTTCACAGCCCCTAAGACGCCTCTCGTACACTTTTAAACGATCTTTGTAAAGCAACGCGAAGGCATGGTAGATGTTTCATTCTTGCACAAGACGATGTAAAATGTTTGTGTGTGGGTATGACAGAGAATGTTGTAAATGAGTGCTGCCTCTTCTAGATGCATGTACACAATGTCAGGATACTTCTATCATTGAAATACTTGTGGCTGGTCGGAAACCTTTGTAAATCGGGTGAAGTATGGGACTTGGGACTTGTTTACGGAAAGGTGTGGTCAACCACACGCTATGCAGAAAGGCATCACCAGTACAGAAATTAAGCAAACTAACAAACCTCCTGCCAGCTCTCTAAACTCCATATTAATATGGTATAAGCCAAACCCGAAGCACTAAATCACCTTGCCCAGCTGTAGACAATGAAATAAAAAACAATGTGTTATTTCCTTGAGTGACTTCAGTGAGTACAGTGGCGGAATTTGGGTCGACTGTGGCAAAAAATCAAATGTATACAAAAAATTATAGCAACGGCTTCAAGATTTATAACAACAAAGAGCTAACAGTAGCTTCACTACCCCCCCTGAACCACTGTCCAGTTAAAACTTGTAACGGCCATCGAAGTTCTGCCTAACAACGTCTCCGGCCAACTACAAACTGTTCCGCGGAATACATGATGACATTAAAATCAAAATGGCATAATCTTATTAAAACACATTCTCTTAGTACTTAGGCGCGTTCGCAAAATTGCGAAAAGCGACTATTAGCTTCGTCATGTCTGTCCGTCCCTCTGTCTATCTGTGAGCATGGAACAACCCGGCTCCCACTCGAAGGATTATCATTAAATTTGATATTTGAATATTTTTTGAAGACCTGTCAAGAAAATTCAAGTTTCATTAAAATCTGACATGTATAACGGGCACTCTACAAGACGACCTACGTATATTTATGATAATATCTTGCTGAATTCTTCTCAGAATGAGAAACGTTTTAGACGAAAGTTGTAGAGAAAAGTAAACACATGTTTTATGTTCAATAACTTTTTCCGAAAATCGTGCGGTTTGTGAGATAATGTGGATATATTCGTTAGAGCCAGACAGACCACAGATTAAAATAGGCCCTACAATATGGCGCATGCGCATTGCATGCTGGATAACCCAGCTACACACACACACACACTCCGAATATGTACAGGGCCTACTTACTGCTTTTTCACGGAAACAATGGTTACGCGAACGCACCTCAATGTTACTTTTATACGTACATTGCCTGCTAGTTTCTTTCAGAGGCGAAAGAGGAAATTACAAGCCTGCTCCTGAAAATTCCTGTCTGATATGTCATGACGAGTATTCTGTTAGAAGTGCGATACCTATTCAGAACAGCCTGCCGCCTCCATCATGGTACCCCCATCATACCTCACCTACCATGACGATGTCGGCAGCAGGTCGGTATAGGTCTACGAGACGTCATGACATGATAGCACAGCTACAGCCGTGAGAACCTGCCCCTACTTCCAACTGGACCTCACAGAGCCCCCAACGGTTTTATATCCGCGCACTTGCGTATCAGGCTATCACAAATATTCACAGGCAAAACAAAAACAACAAAAATACGTAGTTCACTGCGTACACTACCAAAAAAAAAAAAAAGATAATGTATCTGACTTTTTGTACGTCTGTGTTTCATATAAGCACCGGCAACGAGATGTATCACTGGACATTCAGACCTCTGCAGCAAGGTTCATACACACAACATACACAAACCGGAAATGTGTGAGTACCATATGAAGGCTCTTCACGTCCAGTTTCCATGTAGACACGTACGCACATGCCAATTAGAGAGCACAACAATATGTGCTGGACCCTCTGCATGACCTACCTTACACACATACATGCACATATATTTTGAGATGGAACTGACGGATTTAATGAGCAACCTGAAGCGAATACAAGGACACGTTCATCTGGCGTGTCGTGTCATACGTGTACAGCTTATTAGTAATACGGCTTTTGTACTTCAAGACATGCATCTGTGAAATTTAGCAACGTTACAATGATACGGCTGTCACAAATTGATTACAATTTTAGAAAACTGAAAATTAAGTACAATTAGCAGCAGAAAATAAACACTGTCTCTTGTCCTCAAGAGAGAATTAAAATATGTATAAATTCATAATTTCATATTCCCAAGCACTAATGATAGAGTGCAGCCTTTTACGATATGACGCAGTGTTGATTGGTAATCAGACACCGACGTTTCGAAGGAGCTTTCTACCTCCATATTCAGCATGTTCCAAGAAGATTACACTGAAGATGGAGGCAGGGTACTATTTTTGAGGATATGGTGCATACCTTTTTCCTCGTTTCAGAGCCCACTGGGAGGGCATATAATAAACGCCGATACAAGTAGTCCAAGAACACTACTGCAGCTAGAAGCAGAAAACTCCTCCGAAACGTCGGTTGCTAATTACCAATCTGAGAGTAATTTCATCTTCAAGTGTAAATATCTCATCTTTGTTCATTATTTGATACACAAAATAAGAACGAAATTACAAGGAGCTCCACAATTTAAAGCAATATTGTCTTCTGAATGTGTGTAACAGCAATGTGTGTCAAAGCAGCGCGGGATATAATTACAAAAGAGAATTATTCGCAAGGATTACCAAGATGCCATTTTACTCGTAAAATGTGACAAATTTCAGTACTTCATAACCACTAACAACTGGAATTGGACAGCATATTAATTATTCGTTTAAGAGCAGACGAAATTCGAGAAATATTTTTCTATTATTCTCTTCAAAATATTTCATTCCCCGGAGTCTTTTCTTTGTGTGGTTTATTAGGTGCGTTCGCAAAATTGCGAAAAGCAAATATTAGCTTTTTCATGCCTGTCTGTCCGTCCGTCTGTCTGTCTGTGTGTCAGTCCGTTCGCATGGAACAACTCGGTTCCCACTGGACGGATTTTCCTGAAATTTGATATGAGTATTTTTTCGAAAATACGTCGAGAAAAATCAAGTTTCATTAAAATATTACAAGAATAACGGATACTTTTCATGAAGACCTATGTACATTTATGATAACATCTCGCTGAATACTTTTTTGAATGAGAAATGTTTCAGAAGAAAGTTGTAGAGAAAATCAAAACACATGTTTTATGTTCCATAACTTTATTTTCCGAAAATCCTACCGTTTATGAAATAATGTGGAAAAAGAGGGTAGAGCGAGAGAACCACAATTTTAAGTGTTGTTTTACACAAGGGTGTAGCTCGGATATTTAACGACGCTGTCGGAATCCCACGCTACTGTATATGAAGTCGAAAAATTGCATAACTGTGTATGTAGTGAAACGTATCTTAAACTAAAATTGGTCATAAGGAAACCAGTCTTTGGTGGTAAACTTTTAAAGTCCCGTGGATCCACATTTCAAGTACCTGTATCAAATGGAACCTTCCTGCAACGGAAAAAAATTCGATCTCTTTTGGTTCCGTTATAGGCAGGTTTCACTGTAAAAAATTCGAAAGGAAGCGGAAGAAGTGACTGTGGCCTAGTTTTAGATAGAAGGCCGCAATTTACCTTGTAGAACTTCAGTCACTACAGTCCGTGTGTCAGCCAAGATTCCAACCAGGCACTACCCAAAAAAAGAATCTCCATTAGCATTACTGCTTGGGCCAGATTGTTCGGAAATGGTAAAGCCAATCGGGTAAATGCATTAACATTATCAGGAAAACAGACCGCGTTAGTAAAATAATACTGTAGGTCAAAATTGTTATTGTTCTTTCGGTAGTCTTTTGAATGCGCACACAAACAATAGCGGAAATTCTATGATACAAAGTGAAAATATTTTTAAAAATCAGTACATGCAATTCATAAAATGCTGTGGACACATAAATATACATCTTAGTCGTCGTCTGTCTCAGTACTACACAACATATTGGATACTCACATTGGACTATATAAGCTATACGCTGCATGTTTAAACACAAGTGTCATCCTCGAGCGTCTTTCGACAAACCACCAGTAGTGCAATCCGTTCAACTTATGAAAAACTGCGAAAATATTCCATAAATAAAAAACTTTATTCAGTACAGTAGAACCCCCGTATCCGCGGTTTCAGTTATCCGCGGTTTACAGCGGTCCGAAAATATTAACACATTCACTGCCAAAGTCGACCATGGTCGATTTAAGCATTTACGTTTTAATTTGCCAGCGTCGACTTTAGTCGATCTAAAGTTTACTCTGCGCTTTTATATATAGGGTTCGCTACTATCCGCGGTTTCGGGCATCCGCGGTAGGTCTTGGAACGTATCACCCACGGATACGTTGGGACTACTGTATATAAATGTTCACATTTTTTTCAGCGTCACAGCACATTATAATAACATCTAAAGACACTTACCTTGAAACATGTACTGTGCACGCGGGTGAATAAACAAAATATACTGTTTGTAGCACAATAAGAAATAATAAGGTAGCCTAGTTTCACCCTTTAAAGGCGAAAAAAATTAAAGTACTTTTCTATCCAATGCTCCCCAACTTCCGAAAGAACATTGCTTTTTGGAACGTTCCCACGCTTCGCCGGTTTGTCGTTCTGGTCAGAGCAACATGTAAATAGAGATGAGTGGAACGATACTGACATGAGAAAACCGAAATACTCGAAGAAAAACCCGTCCCAGTGCCACTGTGTCCACTACAAGTCACATACACTGGCTTCCGATCGAACCCGGGCCGCCGCGGTGAAAGGCCGGCAACCAACCGCCAGAGCCATCGCACGGGCTTGAAAGATGAAAATTAACCTCTATTATACATATATATTCATTTCATAACGCGCAGTAAATACATTCCATCTCGGTTATAAAAAACAATAATTTAATGCTGTATAGCCAAATAATCGCTGTTCTGAGATCCATAAACTTCGTCCGGGAGAATGTACAGTTTTTGGATATTAAATGTTATGATAACTAAGGTAGCTACTGGGCCCTAATAACACAGCATGGAGCAGCAGCAGCAACGACAATGACCCTTTTAACAAGAACATCCTATTTCTACGAACAGGTCAAGATAATTAAATCCGAACTGCTTTCCATCTGTCATATCTGTTTTCGTACCTTAATATGCGTTATCAGCACGATCTGTCAAATACACTTCACAAATAACGAACGACCAAAAGCAAGTACCTTCCAGGACTAGAATTTATGAAATCGTATGGTAATTTTGCTAATAAAAATTCCGTTCACAAGAGGACAGCCCATAAGACAGCTGCTTTGAATGGTCACACTGCCTTATACCTGCGCTGATGTTCTAGTTCACGATAAAATATTGGAACCGCCTCATGTAGGGTTAACATAATATATCTTGGTACGGTGCCTGAACGGAAGAGAATTTCTTTCATGGAAGATGACATTGATAGACAAAGGATAAATTGGTTTCAGAAGGGGAATGACTGTGACAAAAAAAATTATAGGCGTAGGTGTGGGGAAGGAAACAGGCTTGCACATTCATATGTCCTGGCACGTTCACAAAAACACATACTTACCCCATACACAGAAAGGGAACGAATATATGAAGAAAAGCAGGATGTGGAGTAACAATGACAAAAGAATATAACAAAGTGGGAGGAAGAGAGAATGAAGAGAAATCGTATAACTGGATGACAAATTATTGCCATTACTCCGGTGGTCTCTTATACTGTTCAGCAAGTCTTCTCATGGTGGATGAAATATTAATGTACGTTGTTTGTTCGCTCGTGCACATGTCTGTTCGAAGGCGTGGTTGTTGTGATACATGGCCTAGACAAAGTTCGATTCTCCGGTGTTGGTATTTGTTCTCATAGCTTGACGAGAGACTTACCGACAGACAGATTTAGTTTAGGTTCACTACAGTCACTTAATTCTGATGACACTTAAGATACAAGGTTTCTCGATCACGCCGCCGTGTCGACTGGTAAAAGTTATCGAAGTTTCGGAGGAACTTGCTGTCTCCATCTTCGGGGTCCAAGAAACCATAAGTCTTCGACTGTGAACTTTGTGGACCCTGAAGACGGAGACAGCAAGCTCCTCCGAAACGTCGATGACTAGACCTATTTACTTATCGACGCAGCGTCATACCTTGAGAGATATAAACTTTCAGCAACACCCCTGTAGAAACCTCAGATCTCGCTTTGATGTCACTGCTACTTTGCGAATGTGACTAATGTGACACACGCGTATATACCCATAAACATGCATTAACGCGTGTGAATGTGTGTAAATATGCCGACCAATGCAAGGTTGTACACAGGCCTAAACATCACATTTCCGTAACAGAGTAGTTCGCAGGACTGACATATACAGTGTTCCTGACAGAACTTTCAGGTACACTTTGTCTCCCATAAACCCAACATAGTCTGGTTATACAAGCAGCTTTCAATCATTTATTCCACTTTAGAGCTCGGTTTCTTAGTTTTATCCAAGGGAGAGGATAGGGTAGGGGAATGAGGTCGATTCTTGTGGTTGGGGTACCAGGCGCGATAGTTCGTTGCCTAGCTGCCCTGGGGCTACCAACCAATTTGCGTAAAGTGGCGAAAAGTGAAGCCTGAATCAATATGCTAGAAAGAGAAAGAGAGGAAAAGGGAGAGAGAGTGCCGTGGGTGTCTCGCGTGACAAGTATCTCTCGACCTCTGAGAGGTCACGACTGTGGGCCAGGCAAGGAACAACGAGAGGTCACCCGGTTCTCGCCCGCGGTGTGGCCGTCGACACCGTTCAGGAGCACAACACGCATGGAACAGAGACAAGTGAATCGTGGCTGAACAACACAGTTCCGCCTATAACAAGCAGAAGTAACAGTTACGACACCGAAAAATGTCACAACCTCAGTGCCTAGAGAATCTAATCTCTAAAGAATTACATTTCTGTACTGTATGCACAATGATTAATATAACAATCCACTTATACCTTTAAACAAAGCGTTAAAGGATTCTACGACGGTATATAAAAATAAATGCTAATTCTTAACGATCTGGTGGGCCCTTTTAGGAGAACTAACTGTATCACTGGACGTCCCATTCCCTCTTTTCGCCCGAACATGAAAACAGTTCGAGTCGTTGATTGGTGGTATTAAAAAAGTCAAAAGACAAACAACAGCCACACTTATGACCTCAGATACTGTACATTTACAGGGCAGCTTTTGATGTGCCGCTGTTGAAAAGTATAACGCACTCCAAAAATCGCAGTCAACGTAATGGGAACTTGGGGAACGAAATACTGCAGATATTAATTACATATTTTTTCACTTATTTAAATGAACCTTCTGTCAACACATATTGTCATAACCTCACTTTTTACGTAAAATGTTCTTTGGTCCGCCCTTGCATAAGTTTGTCGAATTTAGATGCGCCAAACTACACATGGCTACCAGACTCAACATTCACAAACATTCATTAGGCTTGTGTTGGCAAGCGGGAGCGAAAATCGGTCGATTGGAAAAGCAGATGAAAAACATATAATGGCCCAAGAGGCAAAGAAATATATAAGGTAAACTGGAGTTACATACTGTCTGTACTTGAAAGCAGCATGTTCCTCCGAAACTTTGGAAAATTTCTGCCAGAAGACCCTCTGTCATACAGTCCACAATCATATGGATACAGACCTACAGAAGTAATTGGAAACAACATGAAACAACACAGGCAATGTATGTATAGCGTAACATTGAGGCGCGTTCGCGTAACCATTCTTGCCTTGGAAAAACAATAAGTATTACACATTCTGAGTGTGTCTGTAGCCTTAGTTATCCAGCATGAAATGCGCATGCGCCGTATTATAGGGCCTATTTTCATTTGTGGCCCGTCTGGCTCTAACAAATGTTTCCACATTGTCTCACAAACGGCATGATTTTCGGAAAAACGTTATTGAATATAAAATTTGTTTTTTCATTTTCTATACTACTTTTGTCTGCAACATTTCTCATTCTAAGAAGAATTCAGCGAGATATTATCATAATTGTACATAGGTTTTCATGTAAAGTACCCGTTATTCTTGTCATATTTAAAGTAACTTGAATTTTCTAGACATATTTTCGAAAAATATGCAAATATCAAATTTCATGAAAATACGTCCAGTGGGAGCCGAGTTGTTCCATGAGGAGGGACAGACAGACGGATATGACGACGTTAACAATCGCCTTTCACAATTCTGGGAACGCGCCTAAAAATGCTACTGTCTTCTGAGATGTGACGCCGTGTCGCCTGGTAGAATTATACCGACGATTCAAATTTTTCTACATCTATCAAGAAGACAGGTAGTCGCCCATCGACCCTGATTACCGAGGCAACAAGTTCCGCACTGGTACACTTCTGTCAGAACGCAAGGCGTCACACACCCAAATATAGCTATCTTCACAGAATCGCCGTGGGAACCTTGACTCTAACAGCACGCAGAATGGTAAACAGCAGATTACGGCCTGTGGGGAGACAGAACTTGAGAAGACCACGAAGAGCCTAATAACCGGCAAGATGATGAGAATGAGACGCACCCGGATAAACAGAATAATTAAAGCAAACATACAAGCGCACTTATCACATTCATCTCCTGCACTAAATTTTTCTCTGCAAGTCAATAACATATAAAGCAATGGAGGCACAAATATTTATTTCCTGTGACTAGCTTCTTCTGCCTCCAATGATTTCTTACGCCATCCACACTTTCTGTAGTCCTATACGTACAAATGTTCATTACACACAAATTTCACTACCAACGAGTTGCACAATGTTTTATATTTAGTACACAAAGCTCCAACATGTTTCGGCCATATAACCTGGCCATCTTCAGGGAGTTACAAGTTTGGTCGACGTGTACAGTGTATATAGCAACTTGTCACAGATAACTGGCAGAACATATATATATATATATATATATATATATATAATACAACTGGAATACAATTATGATGATTGTAACTTTATATATCGAGAATATATATATATATAGGTAATTATAATGTTAAAATCGTTTTCTAATTTATCTTAAAAAGTTATAGGTATCAAAGTATTAAAAGCAATGCCCCGTATTCATTCATGGTGCACACTCGGAGTACCTAACAACGGATATCCTATCCAGTTTATATAGATGAAAAAGTGCCAGCACCACAGATGTTAGGATACGGAGCATTACTTTTAATACATTTAACACTTTTAATACTTATAACTTCTTAAGATCAATTAAAATACAGTTTTAACATTATACCCGCCTATTTATATATTCACGATTTATATATTGACAATCATCATTGTGTTCTTATTACATTATATTATATATGTATATAGTTTGCCAATTATTTAACAGGTTGCCATATATGTATGTTGTACTGTATATGTATGTTGTACACTTCGACCAAACTTGTAGCTCCCTGAAGATGGCCAGGATATATGGGCGAAACATGTAGAAGCTTTATATAATAAATATAAGAATATTGTGCAACTAGTTGGTAGTGAAATTTGTGTGTATCAGACTGTTGCACGGAAGATGTACAACATCAAATACATAAATGTTAGTTAATTCATTTTGTAAATAAAAGTTAAGGCAGGGGTGCACGAATTCCGGGTGCCAGCTCGCTGCGGCGACTAAATTTAGTACGGTGGCAACTAATATTTGTGGGTCCTCAGTATGGAAAATGCTTTATGTCACCCTACTGGTGCCTAGAATTTTGACGCGGCTTCTAGATTATTTCGGAAAATTTGTGCAACCCTGAGTTAAGCCTATCATACGAAGTAAAAAAGAAAACTCATTCTTTTAAGATTTGAAGTTTTCATGATGGTGAATATGAGCTTCATTATGTGTGGAATGTGATGCCGTGTAGTCTTGTAGATAGGCACACATTTCGAATGATTCTTACTGACTCCACCTTCGGCAAATTATGCTGCCGATGGCTGCACCATTTCCCTCTGAAATGTTGTTCCTTACTCAAGAGAATGCAGTTGACCTGCACAGCGTGGGTAGGGTCCCTTCACAGTCGCGACGACGGTCGGGGTACAACATACAGATCCTGTCAAAAACATAGTCTCTAACACTGCATGACCTTTAAACTGGTCACCATTTTTAGGCGTTTTGTTTATGCACAGCTCTAACCACATTACACACGACAGAAAATAAAAGCATTATCTCACACTCACAAAACACGACTGCACTTCAGCTCAATGTGCTTTTAACTGCAATGCATCGGTTACTGGTCACAAACAAAGAAAGGTCGGCTTTCCCCAGCGCAATCAGCTGCTAAAGTCAACTGCAAACTCGTCAGTCACCATCAGTACCTTTCTGCCACACTAAACTATGTTGCATTCCTAACGACAGTAATCTTTATCAACCGACGGACATACTGCTGCGTAATAAGTATGTACTTAATGCTCTAGAAATAAGGTATATTCCCCTTTTCAAAGACCGAACATAAAATACTTGGAATAAACGCTTTGAAACGTCAGAAAAGTGTCCAGTCCCTGGCAATGCCCGTATACAAATAATTCAGTGCGTCTTCTCTTCACACAATCATGTGAAAGTGACCGGAAACAACCATAAAATTAAAGGGAATATGAGTAGGTCTAATCAACGGTCATTTCCTGTTCTCGGAATTTTGCACAGCAAAAAACAACAGGAAAATTATTTTAAAGTCTAAATGCCCGTTCGATCAATACTCGGCATGAAATGAGGCAATATCAGCATGGCACAGTCGACAAGCACTTCTTCCCCACATGCAGCAATAGACAGTTATTATGGGCACGCTAAGAGAAGGCGCGAAGTATATCCTAGCGGATGGTAAAGTAACCACGCGCATGCGCACTACACTTACTGAACAATATTTCTGTCTCACATATGTCATTTCTGTCCGATGACGTTCCCCTATACCGCAGGAAAGTTGACTGATGTTTTGAGGATGCAGCGTAGCGTAAAGTTCCTCCCGCCCCGCCTATGCAGCTCTGGCCACTTCTCGTGGCGTGCCCACAGTAACATACGCCATAAAGAATTCAATAAAACTGGGGACCTAATGCGGTACTTATCAACATCCCGTCAAATGTAATAAGCATAATCAAATTTAGCACTTGTAACAAACCGAGCAGGACACAGTCCTTCTTAAGAAACGGTCAGCCGCTCGCACGTTAAAGTCACTTCCCCCATTTACGGAATCCAAAGAAACATTACAGTATTCAAAAAATCCCGGCACTAGATCTATCCTGCGCCAGACAAGTAAGTTCCGAATTCCATCTATTTAATATCCACTTCAATATTATTCCCCAATCCACGTCAAGTTCTCCCAAATTATCTCCTCTCTTCAGATTTTCTAATGAAAATTTTGTGCTCAATTTCCAATGCTCCCGTTCATGCTACATACCCCGTTCACCTCATTCTCCGTGATTACATAAAGCGAATAATAAAGTTTTGTAAAGAGTAATTTGTCACTTTTAAAAGCTTGGATATTAAAGCAATAACTTTACATTTCATCGAGAGTATTAATATGCAGTAAATCCTTCAGTGTTTCAATTTCTTATCTTCCAAAGGAATCAAGAGTACAGGGAGATGCAGGTTGCCTCAAAGTATTCAAAAGATGGAAGCAGCGTTTACCTCTAACAACGTTGGCAGATCCCTACCAAAATACACGGTGTCATAAGACAGAAGGTAGCAGTATGGGCCTCCACCGCAAATAAATCCTAAAATCTTTTATATTAATTTATTTGTTTAGAAGCAGACAAGATGTGTGATGTGTTTGCACGTAGAAGGGAAAAGGCAAACATTTTAAACATTTTTACTCCATTATTTGTATCCCGAAAATTGGCTATATAACCAAAGTGGTTTCAACAAAAATGTTAAAATTCCAATACAAATCGAATACTTCTCTTTCATTTTGCTGAAAACCAATACTGCGTACAACCAAAATATGTAATTAATTTCAAAACCGAAGTAATATTTCACTGTGGTATTGCCGTCTAGGGCACAGCGGACTCTCAAACCATTTTCCATTATGATCGAATGAAAGTATTCTGGCTTTTCGGCTCAGCTCTGTGTTACAGCACACGTGATCATACTCCGAAACAACCAGTGACACATGCTGGCCTTTGATGAAGAGGCATGGTAGGCCTAGAATCAAAATCTGTTGAAACCTATGGGTTGAGGACTGCAGTCTTCATATAGGCTACTGCGTCACTAGCTAACCGCAGCGTCAACCAGCGGTTTTCTAGACCCTTTAATATGAAGATGACGCGGCGTCGTTATCGCACACGAACGGTGTCCTCAGCAACACTGCCATAAAAACGTCACTACTAGAAACCTACGTTTTGCAGCATTATTTCTTCTCAACAACAGAACTGCAAGCGAAAAAAATGTCAGTGCTTAATCAAATATGTTGTATATTGAAAACCAATGCATTGATACCAATGCAACTTTCGGGATCCAATATTCGTGTTATTTGAAATATTTTAAATAAGGTTTAAAGCCTTCGCAGCGAACAAACTTCATGACATAGACCCTGATTATGCTGCTAGAGCAGCTCTGAGACATGTTGGATTTTAGCTCATCACAGACCCTACTGACATACTGAGAGCAATACAGTGAGTAAAATATTCTAAGCCAATCAATATGCATTTTTCAGTGACAAATATTCTGTACATATTCTTTTACAGGAATAATATTTCTCAGAAAATTTCTGGAGAGAACAGCGCAGAAAATAATTATGTACACAGAAAACGAGAACAAAAATTCAAGTTGAATATCGTCTCAAATTCTCATGCACTTCCTTTATCAGGGCTCAATGGTTTCTATTTAAGAGGTAAATTACAGATATTTGTAATTAGAAATTCTCATTTATAATTAGAAATATTTTTAAATTGACGTGGTGAGGGCTAATGTTTGGCCGAAATATGTAGTCAAGTTTCGTATCAACTAATAAAAGTAACCTGTTATTTTACTGAAACTCGAATTTATATTTATTCATTTGTATCAAATAAACACAGCGTGTTACGGCCTAATTGTCTCCTCTAGTATTTGTTCTGTGGCTCAACAGCTTAAATCGGGCCTAGGCCGGCTCATTGTTGAGGTTTCTAGATCACACACAATTAGACGCACACAACCGGTAGGACTCCTCTGAACGACTGATCAGCTCCCGCATAGGCCGCTACCTACACCATACACAACAAAGAGAAGAGACAAACATCCGTGTCACCGGCGGGATTCGAACCAGTAATCCCAGCAATCAAGAGGCTGCAGACACGTCTTAGACCGCACGGCCAACAGGAAGGGCTTGACTAGTATTAGGATAAGAAATATTAGGCTCTGCCACTATCAGTGTTATAAGAAAAATCAAATAAACAAGAACGGAAGGAAGTATCAACACATGTCGAAACCATCCGGCAAATAAATCCGTGACTTAAACATCAGCATGACAAAGGAGAATAGACAAACGGAGTAGCGGTTGAAGCGGTAACAAATACACCACGTCTGCTAAAATAATCTGTAAACCAAAACACATTTGTTCATAAAGAACTCCTGCTGATTCTTCATGTCCTGGGAAACCCTCTCTTGCGGTGATTTGCAAATAACAACAAAGACCACAGAGGCTCGCGCAGCTGGTTCAGACCGCTGCAGTGGAACGATGATTACCACGAGCTGATGGGACGCTTTAAAACAGATAACCACAGACTTTTCTTTGATCACAGCAACAACCAGCAGTAGCCCACCCCCATCCCGAGTGACGTTTGTGTTCCATCAACTCCAAGCCACAGCCATACGTTGTAGTTTGTTTGAAGCGCGTTTGAAAATTCTTTTATTACAAGCCGACAGATCAAAATTGAAGCAAAGTTATGAATGGAAGGGGAGAGGGAAGGTATATTGTCAGCAGCTTTACTACCCCTTTCACTGGCCTCAAAAACAGACACAGTTTGTTTTCGAAGACACCACAATTGACAATATTCGTCATTCAATATTGATTATGGAAGGGAGTACACATTTCGTCATATCGATGACAGGTCCTGTGCTATGGCATGGTGACATGTAAACTGCATTTCATATGACACTGAAATATGAAGAACTGGGGAAAACTAGTCACTACTAAATATCACTGCACACATTAACAAACCAACATCTTTAATCTATATACATATTATTTTCCGACACCTTTCGGATTTAGGACCATCTTCAGGAAAATCGTTTCTACATTAGAATCAATGGAAATGCCGACGTTAAAACATCAGTAAGAATTACGATCATAGCGTACATAGCATACACGCGAAAATAAAATAATGCGAAAAAAATTCTTCGAATAATTTATGAATTAGAAGTATTTTGTAACGAACTGTAATGATTATAATATTAATGAGAACGGATTAACATGTCATATAAAATTAATCTGCAAGTGGTCATTTGGTAGACCTTCGTATAGTTCTTTTTTTTAGATTAGTACGTTCTACTTAATATTTTCATTTTAATATGTAGTGTTTTTGATCTGGGAAATGATTATTCCTATAGTACCATCATACGTTTCTAGTTTTTTGTTACAGTAATTGTTATACGCTATATTTCTCGTTTTATAATTAATTTTAATGCTTGTTTTTCAGTGTCCTTAGTGTGTGATGGGTTCTACATGGTAGCGTATTTTCATGACGTGTTGTTAAATACGTATTACCGTACAAATCAGTGGGAGTTCAAAGTTACGTGGAAACTTCTGGGGCGATTTTGTGTTAATGCTTCGGAAGTGTTGAGGAATACTTATTTATTAAAGCGTACTACTATATTATGTCATTTTAACAGTTTGCCATTAACTGGATTACACAGTGCACGGTTTAACATGAGTATTTTAAAGAATTTGGGAAAATTTCGCATAGCGTAAACAATTACGGCGGGTTCGGTCACTTACATTCCGTTATCTCTAAAATTGAAAGATTTGCGGAGAAAGTGCAAAGGCCATGAACTGTGTGTTTAATTCTCTCTTAAACGTCTGATCAATAAACTTTTCGTTCCGGTAAATGTTTAGCGAGTTATGCGCAAGTAACGCTTGAAACGCGCGCACAAAAGCGAAGTGTCAGTTACACTGTCAGATTACGACCAAACTGTAAAATGTCGACAAATAACACAACAATTCAATCCAAAGTCTCAGGAAAATCAGTTCAGCTATTCTACACTCGTTACAAGCAAAGAGAAGCTAAAAGGCTCCTTCATGTAACGCGCCAATAAAGTAACTGTTCCTAGCAACCAGTGTTGCGTGAAATTTTCTCAGCAAAACGCCATAAATATTTGGAGTAAACTTCTCTAGAACACACCAAGGTAAGAACGTACACAATTAATGTCTGAACCCGAAGAGTATATAAGCGAAAATCTGCCTTCACATCAACTGGAGCCATATTACATTTCAGTTTTATCTGGATATCCCTCTCACAAACGGCACAGCACTAAGCCTCTCTGTCGAAAAAAACCTAAAGCAGAAGAGTACAACGACTTAGAAACGGGAAAAGAGTAAAATTTAAGAAAAGTGCACTATTTAGTACCAGAGGAATGTAAGAGAAATAGTCTTGTGGCTTTCGATTTCTATCATGATTGTGCGTACATACATACGCCTGCATATATGTTCACACATGAATACAGCACAACAAACTTCAAATTTTTAAGTTCAAAATAGCAGTCGTGCTGAGGGGTATACAAATCCTAGAAGTCAGGTCGCCGTGGCAACTGAAATTTTCACGGTGACGACCAACATTTGTGGATCCTCAGAATGGAACTTGCTTCATTTCACCCTTCTGACAGCTAGAACTTTGAAGTGGCTCCTAGATATATGGGAAATTGTTGGGCCCTGGTCCTTTTACATACTACGGCATTTCATAATTTTCCACCGAAGTCCGCTTCATTTACACAAACAAACTAACAAACAAACAAACATCTCCTGCAAACAGAAGCACGCGCACACCGTCCTTCACATATAACTGCCACTAAACAACATGACTAGCTTAAAAATTCGACGTTATAATTATACTGTATCTACTAAGGAAAGGTAAGAATGCGGTACGTAACATTAAAGGGAATTTTCAATTAATTTTCGACGGTAATTATTTTATGCGTGAAAGTTTGCACATGTCGAGGCCGTTTGACGATTAACGCATAACACAGCATGTGTAGTTATATTTGTTGCGAAAAATTTATGTACTCGACTGTAAGGATATTTTATCTCTCTTTTCAGATTATTTATTTTGAGCTGTTAAAGTTCCTTTCATTTACTTCCTTGTAAGCGTGTTAAGTTAGGTAATTCCATCAGACACTGACAGTCTCTTGAATGTGCCAGTACGTATGTTTGGAGGCCATCTCTTTGACAATGAGAACTGCCTGTAGGTAAAAGCAAGTACATATCGACACCGTACGAACATGAACGACTCAGGCCATCTGACATTAGAAGTCACTGCATCCCCTGTGAGTGAATAACATACACACCTACACGTAGTCAGTAAGTAAAAATTCACACACGCAAATCAAAGTATGGAGACCTAAACCAAATCTTGAGTAATAATTCTCTCCCACTTCAGTTTTTCGAAGTTATGTTGAGCAAGCGGCTCAATCTACGTCACTTTATGGGTTACATACTTACCTCTTCGCCTTTGATGTCCCTGTACCGAACCCACTTCCCCAGACGTGGTCGCCAGTATTCTAATAAGTACGCCTCGGCAAATTCAACACCTTGGCCGTTCCCGAACCTGCCTTGTGTCTCTGTCGCCGTGATGATGTGGACAGAGTGCAGGTCAATCTCCAGCCATTCCTTTGGTTCCTTTGTGATTTGATTCTTGGGGCACCAGGCGCCTCCGTGACTTTCAGTCCGCAGACTAAAACAAATCGGAAACACGCTTCAGAATGTATTGCCTATTCTGATATTCAGCTTACAGCTAAAGAAATATTAGTTACTTATTCAGTTATATTTATGTATTGTTAATTTAACGAAGCTTTCGTTGAATCAAATTATACAGTGTCATGTGTTTGGATGACTGGTGAATAAATAACTGGCAGAGATCTGAAATGAAAATGCTGTAGTCATACCCTGACAACCATCTGGAAAAACTGACAAAAACTATCATGATGCTTCGTAAGGCCATATACGTCGCATCGAACTGTGAAGTTCTGTTACAATGTATAATAATGAAATGATATGTAACAAAACTATTACAATTTGTAAAATAATCTGCTTAAAAGTAAGTCTATAGCACGGGTGAAATTGTTTTATCAACTGAGTTAGTCATACTGGCTTGCTGAGTGTATAGAATTATGATGATAATCGTAGTGTCCATAACATGTCTACGTGTAAGTTTGGAGATATAGTCACAGGTTAAAGCTACCTAACAGAAAGAACAACCTTCCTTTCTTTCTGGTAAGCTGCTTCAATCCTTGAAATACACCATAAGTAATTGTTCCTGTACAGAATAATGTTAAGCGCAAGGCAACAGACTGCATGTAGAGTAATGTATAATCGAAAAAAAGAAGCACGAGATTGCCGTCCCGAAGGAAGAGAGTCAGTTTCCGATAAAAAAATGTATCTTTAATTTCTTTAAACTACTGTGCTCACTAAACGTAACGTTTGCTTTAAGATACAAAAGCTCCGATTTTCACCATGGAGCCAAATTATGGGTTTGTACGGTTCTCACAAGCAGCATCGGTTACTTCCCTAAACAGAGTTAACTGGTTGACGCTTCTAAAGGAAACATTTTGTGTAAATAAACCATAGTAATTAATGACGTAAGGCTTTTTTATGTGTGAAAGCTTAATTAAAATCCTTTACGGTAGATGGTTGTGTGTTATAATCTACACATTTTCGTAGGTCTAAGCTAGTTTCAAAGAACTCACTAGATATGTCTATCGTGTGAAGGTCGTATATACCAGAACATATATATAAATATACTGAATTATTGGAAATACTAAGTAATCAACTTCTAATTACTGCTTCCATTATTCAGGTTCGAGGATCTTTATTATTTCCATCTTCGTATTTGTTCCAGTACACACACACACACGTTGTGTGAAACTAATATCTAGAGACATTCCTTTCAGGCTGGCTCAGACATTCTGAATGAAAAAGAAGTAAAGGGCTTCTATTTACTTAGGGAATTGAACAAAAAGTTCTGAGGAAGAATATTCAAAACGCAATATCAATTTCACTTGAAGAACTATTTCTACAGTTACATCGTGCATCTAATACATTAATAACTGTACGTTGCAACTTCCACAGCAACACTTCCAAGTTTCCTCCCTGTAACAGGAGAGCTCTCGTTTGGTACCAGATGTCGGCTGGTTTTGAATCAACTCTTTCGCCGCATTCACTTAATTGAAAAAGTTTTGAGCCTACAGCTCGGGAGATTTAGTTATGAAATGTGTTAACACGTCGAGACAACAAGATAGGAAAGCCTGTCTAACATGTCGTTTTGTTATGAGGTTTTATATATAAATCCTGAGGCAGTATAATAATTGCAATGCCTGATGGTAGTCAGACAGCTTCTAAAACTATGGTAGCAAACACGTCATCAAACATCATGAGATATTACCTCATGCCAGTTATGTAAAGGGTGTCTACAGAGTTTGTAAGGAGGAATTTAAATTAAGGTTATGAAGAGTAATAATAAAGCAGAATCCTCTATGGCCTGCGATTAAATATATTACGCTTATTATATGTAAGTTTTTATTACCAACTACTGCACAATAAATTTATACACTCCTACATTTTTCGGCTGACTATCTCAGCCATCATCAGGGAGTCATCGTACGTAAACATAAGCAGCGTACATCGTGTCTCTGAATGGTAATTGTCCATCCATCACAGCCGCAGTCACTGATTTTGTATTTTAAATTACATATGATAAAATGCAGTATGTTATCACATAAAATTTAGGTATAAAATCTATAGAAAATCTATATAATGTCTCTAAACACCTGTCTCTCAACCACTTCCAGATTTTGTGGGGTGGAGACCCCTGGCTGTGATAACCGGTGTTTATTTCTTCAGTATTACGCTTTGTTTAAAACACACCACTTTCAAACTGCTTGTTAATTATATACAGCTGGAAAACATATCTCAGCTCATTTCTGTGAAAATAAATTCAAAATTACAGCCATTGTCTTATTGGTATTAGTCGATTCATCGGAAGAGCATTCAAAAATATTGTGGTATTGGAAGGAACTTCAAATTGTCAACGAACATAATATATGTTCGAGTATTAGAAGGCATTTCAAAATTACACGTGACATTATAGTTATATTATACAGCACCTCAAATTGATATTCAACAGTGTACTGGTATTACACAACGCTACAACGCTTCTAAATGACACCAGACATTATACTGCTAACGACAGCATTTCAAAAAGACATCCTAAATATTTACACCTGAAGGCACTACAAAACGACATATTACATTACACTGGTACTGGAATTGGAATTGGAAGGCACTTCACAGTGATGTCTAAAATTGTAACTGTATCCGAAAGTTCGTCAGCTAACATTATACTGCTATTGCTAGGCACATAAAATAAACAAAATATTTTACTGTTATTGTAAGAAACTTTAAAATGGCATCCAGTAGTAGGCCTATACTGGTATTGAAAGACGTTTAAAAATACGAACAAACATCGCACTTGTACCAGAAGATACTTCGAAATAACAGCTAATATTGTACCTAAACCGAGACGTCACATCCAGCATTATGCAGTTGCTAAACGACACGTCAAGACGATATATCACATGCATCGGTATAGCGTAGTTGGTAAAGCGAATCGCTACGGGCTGGACGGTACGTGGATCGAATCCCGGTGAGAGCGAGATTTTCCCGCACCCGTCCAGACCGGCCCTGAGACCCACCCAACATCCTACACAATGGGTACCGGGGCATTCCCGGTAGTAAAGCGGTCGGAGTGTGGCATTAACTACCCACCCCCATCTCGCACCGAGGTTGAAGAAAGAGTAGAGCTGTACCTCTACTCCCCCTCTGTGCCTTCATGGCCTGTTATAGGGTGAAATGTACTTTTTATCTTTTACATGCACTGGCAGTGAGAGACCCACGACTTCTTCACAGAACGTTACGGTTGTGGTATACAGGATTGAGAGGCGTCCTATTGACAAGGTGCTATACACATGTAGACTATACCACTCACACTAAACAGATTAAACATTAAACTGTTGCAAAAAAATTTATATAAATAGATTGTGTCGTATTGGGTAGGTACGTAAAATTAAACTCCTTCGACAATAAATTTTACATTTGTCCTGATTAATAGAGCCCTTTCAAAATCCGTAAAGGGTTGTACAAAAGGTGAAAAAGAAGCCATCACCAACACTCTTCCTTTGTTTTAAATTCTCGTCTTCTGCACTGGTCGTGATCCCTCGCTGCTTTGCTCTAAAGATTTCTTTACAAAACATTGTCACTTACACTTTGTTAGTAACACCGAATGTCTCCCAACACATCAATGTTTGCCGATGTAAGAAGGCGTCTTACAGCATGTTTGTGCCCCCTAATCAGGGGGCAGCAACCCGCAACAACAAGACCTCCTGTCTCGCGTGTAACCTACACAGCACATAACACCAACAAACCTCTCCGACAGAAAATTTTCGACTCAGACCAACCCTTGCGTCTTATACACCCAGCCACACCCTCAAGTTAATTACATTGCATACCTAACAAGGGCGCCGTTGTTGCCGCTCCTGGTTTGCTCCTGTAATTTCCCTCTTCCACACTCTTCGAATTCAGTCTGTCGACAATCAGTCGATCAACCTCCAGCTCTACGCAGAAACCAGTTCTGCACCACGTAAAAAGAATGTGTGTGCAGGAACCGCCAGGAAATATTTAATGTACGTACTACAAATTAACTGTTTAACGCTCGGTGGTAACTATACGCACCACCTTGAGTGACATCAATGACGGCTCGAGGATGTCATCGATGGGTGCACAAGAAACAATAGCGTGGATTTAATATTATTCCGTGTACCGTAAAAGTAATTAATTATATACACCAACAAATGCACATAAAATGTATAAAATTTCATATTATAACCACATTCACAGGACTAGATCCTCCTGGATCTAAGAATTCAATACTAGATATTTGTATGCCCACGACTACATACATCGCAAACAATGATATATTAATAAATTTTTAACCAAGGATATATCAGCAACATAATATTTACACTGCTCTATCTACAGCTATTATTACATTTTTAACGTGATACTCGTATATCATAAATTCTGACATGTTAATCTTAGATGTGTATAAATTCCTTTGTATTATAGTCTCCTAGAAGACGGTGAACATTCGCCGAAAAATGTAGGAGAAATTATATATATATATATATTATTTGTAAGTTTCATCCATTTTATGTGCATTTGTTTGTATATATAACTAATAGTGTAAATGTTATTTTCTGTGTCATGAAAGGTCTTATCTAAGCATTTCACACGTAGCTGAACTCCATCCTACTTTTTTGGTTCTTGAAAACACATCAATGACTTTTTGATTGAGTTGATTAACTGTCTTGCAACTGACCACACTGCTAAACGATTCAGTCTGTCTTGACCCATGGTATTCCGTAAACCTTTTTTACGCAATTTAATGTACAGAAGCGCCTTTCATTTTTCACACTGGTCACTGGAATTGCTAGTCGAGCCGTGTGCGGCTAATTGTTATAATATTGTAGCAGAATGATGTGTTGAATAAACACGATTACAAATTATTAGAGGGCATGTGCCATTGCACCTCTTGAAACCGGCCGCCATTGCGTGATACTAAGATATTGTTCACTTTGCCCATGCGCAGTACTCACGTGTCTCGTGGGTTTCTCGCAATTAACACAGATACTTACCCTGAATCGTGTTAAATGGTTGATCTTTATAATCGATACCTATTATGTCCTCTTGGAAATAGGAACTCAGTCAGTCTTCAAAGTATCATCTCACCCTAAAAGATAAGGAATATGTATATATGTATGTATGTATTATGTATGTATGTATTTATTACGCATGTATGTATGTATGTACGTATCATGCATGTATGTATGTATTATGTATGTATGTATGTATGTTATGTGTGTACGTATGTACGTATAATACGACAGATCTGGAATGTGACGTCACGTATTCTGTAACATAAGTTACTAACCAATGTTTCGAGGGAACCTATCTACCAAACGTCACGGCGTCACTTTTTCAACCACGGGCAGAATCTAAAATCTCACAGAAGCAAAGAACTCAATTTCATCCTGCGGTCCATTGCTAATGTAGATCCCCTTCGATTCACGGCACTGAGCGAGTATGGAATGTATTGCGAGCGTGTATGGACTGTATTGCGAGCGTGTATGGACTGTATTGCGAGCGTGTATGGACTGTATTGCGAGCGTGTATGGACTGTATTGCGAGCGTGTATGGACTGTATTGCGAGCGTGTATGGACTGTATTGCGAGCGTGTATGGATTGTATTGCCGACGGTTCGGCTACCTTTCTGTTTCCATTTTCAAGGCGAAGTGACTAACCTGCCGATACTTATATTACAAAGAGGTCTCACCGGTCAGAGGGCTTGTATTATTCAGTTAAACATCCAACTAATTAATAAATAACTAAATTCATGAAGCATAGTCCTTCATGAGAGCTTACTAATCAGTTAGTCATGAAATTCCCCGCATTTTACGAATCCCGAAGCACGCCATGAGTGAATGTACTGTAGAGGCCGTGCCATGGCTCAGGCGGTTAGTCGCTGGCCTTCCACTGCGGAGGCCCGGGTTCGATCCCGGGTCAGTCCATGTGGGGTTTGTGGTGGACAAAGTGGCACTGGGACAGGTTTTTCTCCGAGTTGTCGGTTTTCCCCTGTCAATTTCATTCCACTGGTGCTCCATTACTTGTAAAACTTGGTAAAAAAAAACTGTTCATCTTCATCGCAGGGTTGCATAAAAAGTCTTAAGGCTGTGTTGCGTCCGTAGCATCTGTTACGGGGCCCTTCACCATGTAAAAAAAATGTACTGTACAAAACATTCACTGATGAAGGGCATACCCGATATCTAAAACTGGGATGTCCGCGCTACTACGTACTGAAGAGAAATGCTCTATCACCAGATGCTTGGATACTACATTTTTACTTAATTTTAATACTTCACTTGTGTCATAATTTTAATACGTTTTTAATAATACTGTATATTTACGGAATGACATAAATATGTATAAATATTTTACCACTTACATTTGACGACCTGTACAGCACGCTGTACAGGTCGTCAACACTTTTACCTCACTGACGACGGCTGCAATTTGCAGCTGGAACATGTAGAAGCATTAAACACCAACTGTTCAATTAGTTTGGAATAAACGTTTGTGTATAAGACAATTGCATGGAAAATGTACAATATTAAAGTACACATTAGCTATGAAGTGCCTTGTCACGTACCATTTTCGAAACTCCCATTATCTCCTGTCTCTTACGTCGAAATATTCTCCGCAGTGTATCTCCCCAACTTTTTACTTAAAACTTTTGTGACCCCCAAGAATCCCCGATTCAAGCGCCGTACACTTCTGCGGTCTAAATCTATAGCATAGTGATCTTTCTTAAATTTACGTTTTGTCATCACTTTCGCTGGTACAAAATTTATACTAAGCATTTGTATTCTTTCCTGTTTTGTCCAAAGGAGCCTGGATAGCGTAGTCGGTACAGTGACTACGCTACAGGTTGGAAAACCGAGGAAGAGCTTTTCGATTCTCGGCAGGGGAAAGAGATTCTTCTCTTCCTTAAAGCGTCAAGATCGACTTTGGGCCAACACTAATTCCTGTTCAGTGGTACCGAGGGCCCTTTCCCTTGGAGTAAAGCGGCCATGGAGTGAAGCTGACACCCACCGCCATCTAGTGTCGAACGAGTGAAGCTATACCTCCACCACCCCACATGCATTAAGGCACGTACAAGGACAACTGTACCTGTCACTGGCCGAGAGTTAAATCGCTATTCTGTCTACAGACTGTACTGTTTACCTTCACGGAATATGTTTATATGGACAAGAATCGTATGTCGCTATATTCATGACAGCCATTGAAAACCGATCAGCCTGGTTATCGCTCTCCCCTTAGTGATTTGTGTAAAGGGTAGGAAACCACGGGCTCGCGGTGACTCCACATGTGTGCATAAATCCAATAGATTCGCAGAAAATTGACTTCGTTTGAGCAGAAGTATTTTCGGAGGTGAAGAGGAAGGGATTGTGGTGATGTAGCGACCAATTCAGTACCATCAAACCCTCTTTCCTCACTACTAAAGCAACCCTCATACTTATCCTTTAAGGGACTGTTCCCTTCAGATTCTTTTCGTCACTTTTTATCTTATATACAAAAACACCCCTTTCTAGATTCGGTGTTTATACTGACATACCAAGACGCCAACCTTAGGGGTGGGTTATAGACCAGCACACAGTTTGGCGGCTGAATGAAAGAGGCGGGAAGAGGGATACCGAATCTGCAAGTTGTAGTCTTTACTTCGAATCAGAATCCCATCTTGCAGAAATTTATAGACTGAGAGAAAATTAAAGAGGATTCAACACACAACTATTAAGTGCGCATTGAACGTGGGCAGGAACTTTATATTACACACTCCGTGCAATTTGATTGTAATTAATTACATATACCAAAAAATCACATACACTACATAAATTGTTACACGTTATTGCTACAGATAAGCTCTCCTACATGTTTCGGCAAGTGTTCGGCACATTCAGGGAGCCGATAATCGTCTCCCTGATCATATAATTAATTATAATGTAGGTAAGAACATTTTACATTTCTTCACTTTGTTGGTTTAAACTGCAATCTAATAGCAATGCCCTTTACATAATTTGTTTTATAAATTAAATGTTATAAGTTTTAACTTATGCGACCAAAATATATGTTTATAAATTTTAAATCCAACAACAGAAAATTTTTTTGAGAACTGCTGCCATACTCGTAGATTTAGAGTGTTAATAACAGTGTGCTGGGGAGAACACTTGTAAATGAAAGAGCGGAAGTAAGAGGAGATTAGAAAAATTCCGTAACGAGGAGCTGCACATTGTGTAGTCTTCAGAGACTCTGTTGCTACGGTGATCAAATCGAGGTAGAAGAGAAATTGGATGCTACCAGACGGCCTCATGTACCTTGATTTAACAGCCCTAATAGTTCGTAGATGAGAGATTCCTGCAGAACTCTATCCTGGTCTGAAGGTAAAAGAACATTTTATTAAAATAGATAAGGTGTCAGAGCGTTACGTAGACTGAAATGACGCAGGACAGCGGGCCCAGTGGCAGACTCTTTTAAATTCAGCACTGAACCTTCGGGTTCAAAAAAGAGCAGGGAATTTTTGGACTAGCCGAGCGACTGTTAGCTTGTCTTGGAAGATTCTGTTGTACGGAGTTCGTTAATTATGTGTCGTCATATACTGTAACAGTATAATGTGGGTTTATAAGTAACGCAGTAACGGCATCATGAGGCAGGCACTCAACACATCTCCCGCAAAGAAACTTGAGAAAGAATGACGCCAGAGTGTTACATGTCGGTTGCTTTAAAGAAAATAATAGTAATATAAAGTCCAGATGCCGTGAGAGAGACTGTGCATTTGTGGGGAACCAACAGAAACCCTCGTTTCCTTAGTCTGAAACACCCTCACTCCGTACCACAACTTTCTGCAACTCAATCAAACGAAATGCCTGTACCCTTGCACGATACAGCTTTGTAGCAGCTCCCCACACTTCGTTCTTGTCTGCTCTAGTACCGTCAGCTGCAAGGAAGTAGAACCGAGAGGACAGGATTACAACTCAAAATTGTCCTAAAATGGCTACCAAGTACAACATTTAACAAGAAAATGAAAAATAATGTCCCCAGTTGCAATTCGGTTCAAAGTATTGATTATATTTCAGTACATCTGTTACTAGCTCCATATTCTAATTCTTGTACTATGACACAACGTCACGGTTCAGCGGTTAACACGCCTCTTTTATTAGTCAGATCCCGTGCTCGATTCCTCGTAGGAAAGCCTGCTATCCTAAGTACGTGTTATCACACAAATGACAGAGTACTTGTTTTTAAGGCATTTAATCCCCGTTGCGTTCTCACTACAATCAGATATATAGTACTTTCTAGTCTAAACACAAATGTTTACTTACTGCACAAAACAGCTATATGTTTCGGCTACACAGTATAGCCATCATCAGGCTGTCTACAACAATAAACTGGAAATAATCACAGTTGCGTGGTTTGAGATCCCAAAACGTTACACGTATATTGTCACATAAAAATACATAACGTAGGTAGGTATTTTTGGGAATAAAAATTGTAGAAAATATGTAAAATTATATTAGAAATACTGAAACAATGATAATACATTAACAATTAGTTTCAAACATTAAAAGTAAGGATAGAATGTCGGTACTTATAGTGGAGAAGTCCTGTATATCTTATAATATACTTTAGTACTGTCAGCGTGTCCGTCGCGCGGATTCGAAATGTCACACACTAAACGTTCGAAGGACTGCTGCCAGATGGCAGGAGACGTTACGCGACATTCAAAGGTTACACACTTAACGTTCCGAGTTCCACAAATCTTGACGAGATGGAAGGAGACGCCAGTACCCAGAATTCAGTCTCACGGATATGGAGGGAATACAATATTTTTATAACACCAGAACATTTCAATACAATAATACTGTAAGGTTCCATGCCCTGCAAAAGCAACTATAATACATGTTCTGACTGTTATGCCAGGAGCAAGACGTACAATGACTTTTAACAACATCAAGACGCAAGAAAGCACGCACTTTGGCTGAGATTGAAGAACATTAACACCTGATGACGAAACCGATGCACGGCGCAAAAGACGGAAAGCTAGTAATCGCAAAGCTATGCCTCACTTCAACGCGGAGCTACGTCGGCGAGCAGAAGCTCAAGACAAAAAGTCTGAGCAAGTTGTAGATCCCGATGAAGAAAGAAAGGAAAATGGTCCTTCACAGCGTCCAAGCGAAATGACCATCACTGAGGAAGAAGCAATAATGCAAAGAACGAGAGACCAGAAACGCGCAAGTGCGGCACGAAGAAGAGCAACACAATCTGATCGAGATCTTAAGCGCCTTTGAGAACTGAACACAGAGTGACAGGCAAGGCGGCGAGCCCAGCTACAGATGAAGAGCGTCAGCGCATTCGAGAACAAAATGCGCGACAACACGCTGAAAGAAGAATACATATGCCACAACAGGAAACGCAGATAATTCGAGAGCAAAATACTCGGCGTGACGCAGAGCGAAGAGCTGAAATGACACCGGAACAACGCAGCCAAGCCCGAGAAATTAATAGCAGAGAACATCAAGAACGCGGTGTGCGCACCGACTTGTGGGTACAACGATTGGCGAGCTCGAAGACTTTGATGAACAAGTCAATCATGAGAGGCATTAACTACATCCAATCGAAGAAATATGCCTATTTTGCCAAGCTGTCAAAAGGAAAGACGAAACAGCAATGAGTTGCTGTCGTAACGGAAAAGCTGTTCTTGCACCGTTAGATGTTCCTCCTCAAACGTTCAAAGAGTTGTTTGAAAGCCCATTCTTTTTGGTCAAGATCGTCCTAAAACAGCATCTTTGTATTTATGTCCATGGGCGCATCTCTTACGGAAAATTCCCGAGTTGACGAGCAACTGGCAAACGCTCCAGAATTATGTTTACTTCATCTTCCAACAGACAACTATAAATTGTATTATTCTTCGGTGATACTTAGTCTATAAGCCCCCTGTTCACTGCTGCCTGCCCGGGTCGCCGGGCACAACTACTAATTTCGGTTTCCACGGCAACTTCGTAAACGAGTGTGCCTTGCCAGCACGGATAGTCGGGCACCACGATGAAGTTTAATACATGAACATACACATTATTCGGGTTTCCACGCTAACTATGGGCACCACTATGTAAGAATAATACATATGTTAACTGCGTAGATCAGTGTGCCTAGCCTGCCTGGGTCGCCGGGTACCAGCAGGCTAGAAACATATTTATTTGTATACAGTGGTCTCGTGTTGGAAAGTAGAAAACACCAGCTTGACGCCTAATATTTGTGGGTCCTCAGTATGAAACTTGCTTCATGTCACCCTTCTGGCGCCTATGATTTTAAGGTGGTTTCTAGATTTTTGGAAAATCTGCGCAACCCTGGTAATGAACCATCCGATTCTATACAAGTCTGATAATTATGTAATTAATTCGCTGGCTCCTTCTTCAACAAAGGTCTCTGTAAAGAAAATTAGTCTCAGTATCAGTAACAACAACACAGTGATGACGAATACTTTCAATACATCCTATGGTATATAGGCCTTATGTACTGATATCAATATACCTTCATTTTTAGTTGTAGGAATGGCGTATCGCTGTTGCTGTTCGTATATCCCGATTTAGTTGAAACGTTCTGTTACAATTCAGCGTGTTGAGGCGCTCTTACAAGCACTGGTGACAGTTACGACACACTTTACATGTACAAACATTTGTGGTACAGACAATATTCATACATTACACCAATATTGTCTACTTCACTACAGGAGCGGTAGTCTGTCCACGTAGCTAACATAAATTAATACTTAGTACCTTCGCCAAAAATGAATCATTTTACGTGTTCTTTACGCGACAGAGCCCCTAAAGCCCAGCTTCTCCGACAGACAAGCAATTCCACGTCCGATTCAACAAACCCACATTACATAGTGTCTGGTTGGGAATGTTCAGTGCGCCTTCGAGTGATAGCAGTAAAATATCTGAACGAGAAACAAGCCTTTATTGTATTTTCGGGTTGATATAGCAAATGGAAGTGACTGGACACCCCTGTTACACATCACAGAACGTATTTTCTTCCTCTTCACTCATAGACAACACACAGTATATTGAAAACTTATCGTTATTGGAGATTACGTGCACAAAATTCCACGACACAGATTTTCTGAAACAAGGTATATGATGGGTCATGAAGTTTATATGGAAAAGGGAAGGTCCGCAGAGATTTCAGAATAACAGGGGGGGGGGGGGGAGAATGAACTATAGAATGTGAAGGTGGTAAAGAAATAAAGAAGACAGCTCTCTTCAGTCGAAAATGAAGCATTTTTATGTTTTGCAGGATGCAAGAAGAGGAGAACTGGGAAGAAATGTGAGACGTAGCGGGAGAAAAACAGCAATAAAACACGATAGGCTATAAAATAAAAAAATCATACTAAACATTCTCTTCCTATCTGTTGTGATTTTGAACGACGGAAACAATGTGTGGCGTCTGGGGTAAGGAAGGACTCATAGCGTTCCTCTGTATTCCACTGTTAGTCATTACACTACTGGGCACAGCTGCTGAGAATGGGCGGTGTCTAATGAAGTTTGTGTTAAAAAAATTTAATTCTACCGGAAGTGGATGTTTAAATTCTTACCGGAATTCTAAATTTGTTATATCTGTGATCACTTAAGGGTTTTGGTATTGGAATCAGGTAGCAAACATAAAAGCGAAACACTGAGTCACTTTCATCCAGTTCATATCCCCTTCACATATATCTGTTAGAGTGAGGCGAGACAGCTCAGTCGTATACAGTCTACGTCACGTGGTTAACTACTGAGGAATAGTGGTTCGATTCCAGGCAGGGGAAGAGATCCATCGCTCGTGCACAACGTCCAGACTGGCTAACAGAACCATCCAGCCTACTTACAAAAACTTTAACGGGAGCTCTGTTTCCAGAATTTTAGTGGGAATCGCATGTAACGCGACAGTGTCAGAGAATCAAAAATTATACTTAAATCGTATTTTTTTTCCATGGCGCAACATCCCCTAGTGGGCCAGCGCCTCCTCATTATCGAGGCTTCGTGATCACACTTAAACACACCACACTCGGTAGGAGTCCTCTGGAAGAGTAATCAGCCCGACGCAGAGACCTCTACCTGACAGCACACAACACTCACATGAGACAAGACATCCATGCCCCCGGTGGGATTTTCGAACCCACAATCCCAGCAAGCGAACGGCAGCAGACCCATGCCTTAGACCGCGCGGCCACTGGGATCGGCAGGTACTATATTACTTGAGCTTTATTAAGCTCCGCGTCATGGAGACGTACACATATGGCAGGGAGGTGCTACAGCTCCATGCATTCTTGATGTCGGAAACGTACTATAAGGACTTAAACTGTCAGCTTCACGCTCCGGCCGACATGGGAAAGATCGTCCAGGAGACCTACCAAATGTATGGGAAGCCGGACGGATCCCAATGCAGGTCTAGTGGCTGAGGAAATGAGAAAGACCTCCCTCCCTGCCAGGCATCGAATCCCAATTTCTTGGTGTCTAGCCCGTAGTCTGCTCACTATACAGATATCTCTCCCGGGCCTCAGTCTATTCAGGCAGGCTACCAGCTAGTAATACGTTATAGGCTAATGTATGTAGGTTCTCTGTGTAATGTGCAGTAAATAGTAGCAAACACATTATACCGCTCCGTACGTTTAAGCGAAGCAAGCACTTAAGTAATGACTGAACTCTTTAAAGCGATACGCATTCATGGGCGTGTTCTGTTAGGTCACAGGATTAGCGCCTCTTCCTCTTCCATTATCCCGGTTAATCAATTGTCTGAGTAGAGCTATGGTAACAGAACTGATAGCATCTCTCCGAATTAACACCGTGTTATGGCCTTAGAAGGGCGACTGTGCTTGGAGCAAGTACAGGCATGGCCATAAGTAGCGACGTGATTGTTCTTAACGCAGGACTCCTCATGAGTTTAAAACACAAGACGTCATATCCATTATGGGGATGGTACGTATGCGGCATCTGATTAAGAAGACGGAGGGGCGAAACGTCTAGCAGCAGGGAAAGAGGGTGTGTCATGTGATAAGCTGTGGCTGGGATTCCCAGTGCCGAAGAGGAGTTTTCTTTTTTTTACGGGTCTGTTACTGTGGGCGCGATTTAAAACAATGACGATACATTTTGCTACTTATAGCGTGTTGTAACATTGTTCATGACGGCTACAGTCCACTTACCATCGAAGAGTGTATAGGTGCAAGCGTGGAGGTCGCGACGCAGGACGACGTGGCCAAATGTGTGACGAAATAAGAGGGAACTTTGCCTTGCGTTACAATAGAGCAACCTGACTGGCGCTGATTTACATAAATTTGACGAAATCACCCCTAAATGGTTCTGTGTCCGATACAACACGAAGTACAAGGCCAAAGGAACATGCGGATGTCTGTGTTCGTTTGGAGGAATGAGTTCTTCGACTGCCAAGAAAATCCAGGAAGAGACAGTCTGCAGATTTCCATGTGACGTGTGATTCGAAAACAAGTGTGCCATTAAGTACAGGCTCACATTTATCAAAGAATTATGTGACAAAGACATGGTCGTGCGCCGGCAGATATTTGTAACTGTGGCGTTGATCACCCACCCCCATCTAGCGCCGAGGTTAAGGAAAGAGTAGAGCTATACCTCTACTCCCCCTCTGGGCCTTCATGGCCTGTTCTAGGGAGAACTTTACCTTTACCTTTACCACACACCTGACCGCACTTGGCGACCCATCTTAACGTTATAATCGCTGAATTAGTGGCACATCTCGGCGCAAAGTCTCAAAATGCTTATATCTGGGCTAAACAAAATCCACATTCCTTTAAAGAAGTTGGAAGTCCTTGCAATATGAGACTCTAAAGATCGTATCTTGTCTGACTGCCTACATGTGTCTTTCTGTAAATTAACCCCTTAAAGCTGAGTAGTGGTTACTATATGTACCACCAGGTTTCATATCGAAAACTCCCAGACTCTGCTCACATCATTTATGTATTTCACATAATACCCACGGAAAAACAACATTATTTCCCCGGACAGTGTGTATACTGCGCGCTAGGGAACAAATATTTAAAAATGGTAATTCGGGTTAAATTCAGTCTTCAAAAGTTTAAATTGTTTTACGTCTTTACCATGACTCATGATTACATTGCAGATAGTTGTTATGGATGTACTAAGTCAATTTAAATGAGTTATTAAAATGCTAGATAACCTCAAGAAGGCCAATTACAGTCAAATACTAAAAACAATACAAGATCGGACACGAGGCAGCTAATAAGCTTACACCGAAAATACAATAAAAATTACATATTTCACTAGAGCAGTCTTAGAAACTATGAAATTAAAGCCAAATGGTCGGTGTTAAAGTAAAGTTTAAGTTTAAGCAATTAAGAAGAACGTTGTCTGATAAAGCTACGAAGTTTTTTAATTCAACCCCCCCAAAAGCTTTTATTTATATTTTATTGTTCGGAGGACATAAGGTCTTAGTATCTCACTTCGATGGTTGTTCAGGTATTAAGGTCAGAGGCAACTTCCTCAACAACTCATCATGACATAGCACCTTACCCTTAAAATACGAAAATCAGAGGTCTACCTAAAACTAGGGTGCGTAAATCCTGGGCGCCAGGTCGCCAGAACGACTACACTTTTTGCGGTTGCGCCTAATATTTGTGGGTCCTCAGCACGAAATTTGCTTCACGTCACCACCCTGGCGCCTAGAATTGTGAGGTCGCTCCTAAGATTTTTGCAAAATTTGTGGACCCTGACCTCAAACAGACAAGCTAATATACGTACACCTACATAATAAGAAAAGTTGGAGCGATAAAAACTTCCTGTATAAATTACGTACAGGCCAACATTTTAATGCTGCAAATGTATTTTACAGGAGTCGGAATAGCAGTGTGCATAGCGTCTCCGATACGGGCTGGAAGACCGCGAAATCTCGTTCGATTCCCCACACGACAGAGATTTCTCTGCTAGTAAATTCCAGACTGATTCTCTAGTCCACCCAGTCTTTTTCAGTTGGTACAGAGGGCACTTTCCCCGAAGATAAAGTGGCCGATGCGTGAAACAGATTATTCCATTCCATCTAGTGCCGAGGATAAGAATTCATGGAGCTACACCTCCACTGCTCCACATGCCCTGCTGGCAAGCAGAGGGACAATACTATCCTATCAGTAATTTATTTTACGTTACTTTACAGGGACAACTTGACCTTTAAGTATGTTTTACGTCACTGAATAATTGTTCCGGCACCCCTGCCTAGCTGTACTGTGGAGATAGGGCTCTATATCTAGCTCATTAGCGTGCCCACTAATGAACATGGTAAAACTGCCTACGGCTATCCGCATGACAGAAACAGAGGGTGAAACTTTTTCACTTTTATTCACGAGTGTCATATAGTCGGATTTGTATATGTAACATGATTGACGACAGACAATTACATCAAAAATTATTTGTTATTTCTCGTTCACATGTTTCATGCATTACTTCAAAACAACATACACAAATTCACGGCGTTGTTAATTGGCAATTACAGCTTAATTGGTGGCTGATGTGGAACTAATTTTATGACAATTCAACAAACATAAATACAAAAATGTCAAGACTAATTATCTGATTTAAAACTCACGATTATAGAGACACTATTACAATTAAAGTACTGCAACAAGATCTGCTCTCCAGGTTTGTGATGAAGGGTAGCAGTTGTTAGGCAACAAACCTAATTTGTAAACTAAATGAGCAACAACACAGCAGATATAAATGCTTTCCCTTACAAAACGTGCCAACGCAAATTTACCAACAGAATTAAGTGTCGATATGCAGCTACATAATTACCTAATTATCCCCTGCCCCTGCTGTATTTAGAGTTATTAAGCAAAACGAATTCAGCTTGCGAGCTATATTATTGGGCAGTCTGTCTGTGCTGTCAAAAATGAAATGCCTCGGTTATATGCTTGAGTACTTAGACTACACAACGAGCGTAATGAAAGCTACGGACAATAAAATAACCAAAACCGGATAATTAATATGGGATTTATTACGATTTTATGCGATAATGTTTATGCGTGCCGTAACGAGATTACTGAAGGGAGGTGCAACTAAAACATGGAATGAAAACTCTGAATCCCCCAAACTGGAGACATGCAAATCATTTAAGATGATGATCATGACGATGATGTGGCAGTGGCGGTGGTAACGATGATGCGGTAAAATCTGGTAGCATGTTCTATGGTCAGCAAAAATTGAAATTGCTTCTTTGGATTGATGACTAAACGCATTTATATCATATAAATCTGAAGTTAGGCCTACATGGTTCAACGACATTCAGTTTGCGTACGCAGTTCACGTGTTAGTAACGAGTACAAAAAGGCTGTTTCAACTGAACAGGTTACTTAGTTTCAAATAACATGGCAAGGTGATTATACACGGTAAGTAGATAAAGATTTAGGAGAAAGGACCTATTTTATGCTGTATGCCATCATTAGCCTGCAGCGACTGAGGAAAATTGTGAACAGTTCAGTAAGAATAACCAGCAACAGGGCCAAGATTCCACACAAGTGCTCCTCGAATACAGCAGAGCGTTACCACTACACCAACCAGCCTGGCTTACCCTAATTTAACTCATTTCATGCTACGAACAGTCAGAAACATCGGCCATTTCTGCTTTGAATATTTCTGGCATTAAAGAACCAGATAACTCCAATTATATTGGAATGTTGTAACGTTAACACGGACACTGCACGACATTAAAAGAAAACTCTTTGGATAACACATCAGCACAGTAAAGGTTAAAATTTGAAAGCAAGCCACATAATGTCACTGAAGAACAGGAAGATAATTTATAGTCTACGGTGTACTGCTATCGCTTCGCTTCTGTGAGTGTCAACTGTACAAGACGTTAAAGTGTATAAACAAACATACTGAAAGAGACGTTTAGACGCTAGCGAGACCGTTTTAAAGCGGACAGACGCAAGAGAGAGATGTCTGTGGCATGGACTGAAAATACTTAGCAGAATGGTGAATAATTAATTACCACTAATTGGGATCATCTCAGAAAACGGGCGTGCGCACATACACACAGAGGCGAGAAACAGGCGGTGCGTTAGTAGTGGAAGGATAAGGAGGGACCTAAATGATCAATTTTCTCCACTCCATGGCCACTGTGACATACGTGACATTCTCAGTCAGTGGCGTGCTTCTACTGTCTGATTATTCCCCGTACATTACTCTCAGTAAATGGTGAATTGTACGAAATACGGAACAAGGCAGACGTGGTCTTGTTTAATAAGTTACCCAGGATTTTCCTGAAAGGATTAAACAAAATTACGAAGAAACTGTTAAGATACTCGACCTCCGGGACAATTCATTCGTTTATTTGTGGTTTATTTAGCGATACTGTTCATATCTCAGACTACACAGCGTGACATGTTGGGATGATTCGTGAAAAATGAATCGCAAGGGATGTGGAAACAGCTGCTCTTTGACTTTCGATGCTATCCCGGTGTTAGTCTGTAAAGAGTGACAAAAACTGAAGACTTCTGTTAGGACAGTCGTCGGCCACAATTCAAACCCAGATCCTCATAAATGCATAAAATAAGTTACTGTTTGAGCCAATTGCTCGGTTCCTATTTAAAGAATTGAACCCACCTCTTCAACCCTAATCAGTGCAGTAGGTCTAAGTCTAACCAATGAAACGTAACATTTGGTGTTCTGATTCTAGTCTACTGTTTGTAAATATTACAGCCTCAGATTCAACACCCATTCTCAGTTAAGTATGCCAAGATGCGTCTGTTGTGTTTGCAACTTCTTAACAAGTAGATATGCTGAACGGTAGTAACTTATTGGCGCCTTCCGGCATATTCAGCATGGTTAAATAAAGACTACGAGTATATTAGGTCTACAGATAGAGATTTCTTATTAATTCCTACATGACATTGTCTTTAAACCTTTAAAATACCGGCGTTAAAACATATCACTCTGTATTTTGCCCACACAGCGCATCTGTAGGTTTCGTACGATTATCAGAATAAATGGCGATTATTCTACTACATAGCATTAACTGGTTCGTCTTTATAATGGAAACGGAGTCTGTTCTATGTGAGGTAGGAACCGAGGTTATATATGTATAAGGCCGTGTCATGGCTCAGAGGGATAGTTGCCGAATCCTAGTGAGATCTGTGGTGGACAAAGTGGCACTGGGAAAAGTTTTTCTCCGAGTACTCCGGTTTTCGCCTGTCAATATCATTCCACTAATGCTCCATACTCATCTTCAGCTACATATTACTCTTACCAGAAGGACATAACGGGCGAAGCCTGGGATCCTTCCAAACAGCAATGCTCTTTCGGAAATCGGGGTGCATTGGATATAAATGAACTTTTCACTTACACACACACATACACACACCACGTTAGTCTTGAAATGGTTAATCCAGGTTGATAATTAATGACTTTACAATTGTACTTTAGATTTTCAATTGTTTGGACACACGACATAACATTTCCCTATGCACGTAATACACTTCGTATACAGAGAAGTGGAGACCCTAACAAAGTTCATCGTTAGATAGGACTACACAATATTCGCCGTGCTCCTCTTAGTAATTATTTCTCAGGTCCAAATACATCCTCAGCATTCTCTTCTCAACCATTGTATTTGTTCCCTCCCTTGGAATGGAAGAGATGACAATATGTATACAGCATATTCTTCTGGATCACTTGAAGATTTATACGTAAAGAGAATTGCAATATTACATGCAAGGTGTTAAGGTGTGGATTTGATTAAAGTGACTCAGAAAAAGTCCACTGGAGTGTTCTTTACTGCAATCCCCTCTAACCGTAGTATGAAAATTCGTGTTTAACTTACACGTTTCTGCGGGTGAATATTTTACTATAAAGCTACTTGCGCCCGTATTTCACGCCATGTTGTATATTCCTCCGCGCTTCATGTCTCAAAATCAAACGCTCTCTCTCTCTCTCTCTCTCTCTCTCTCTGTACTGGTCATAGTTATGTCTACGCCGTCTCACCCCTCACTGGTCCGTATCAAATTCGTGTCACTGTCACCTTCAGAAATACTTTCGTTTCATTCATGGCCGCTAAACACCTTATGGTTGCAGAAAGTGGTGTAACCACAGGCACAGAGAACCTAAACCCCAATTTTCCACATACTGCTGTGTTCGCTGAATGCAGATTCTCCTAGTGCGGAGATTTTCAAAAATGCTGGGGCGTACAGTAAACGGCGAGCCAACCAAAAAGAAGCTAGAAGAGAGTCGAGACAGCGGCTTGCACGCTGCTGATAGAGTCTCGGCCGGAAGATGGAGAGACACGGTAAACGGCGCCCGTCTGCATCTCTGTGATCCTGGGCCAACCGCTCAACTGCGGGGGATGGGCAAGCACACCATCATCTTGTCATAACTCATTGTCTTGTGTCGGCATATGCTTGCTGTACTGAACACAAGCGAAGCAAGCACAAAGTGCTGCTGGCTACAGCATACACAGTATAAGAGCTATGACTTAACGGCACGTAATTTTTATGAACGTCTTCTTAAGTGGTGCTTAATTGAGACGTTTGTTTTCTAAACCCATAATCTTTAGCAATCTGCTGCTTTAAATGTCAAGAAGAAAAATGCTGGCAGAATATACTTAAGTTAAAAGCATAGGAATTTTCATAACAACGAGTCATTTCTGCAAAAGATAAACGCGGCCAGTATCAAATGAATGCACAGTGTATTAGTTCAGGGATATTCAGAGGCACCATACTGAGGCTATGGAAAGAAGCATCAGTAATTGCGTGGATGATGACTATCGAGGGTTCCACCTTTCTGCCTTCTGTTGAAACTCTCATCTACTTTCTTTTGGCCTGTATAAACCAGCCCAAAGGGCTTGTCCCTAGGTTATCGCTACCAACATTCGTGTGAACAGTATGGCTAGACGACTCGAAGGGTATGTAGGAAGTAGGCTAAAGAGATAAGTGCAACAGTTGAGGGAGGTATGGAGGTCGTGCCACGGGACTTCTTTTCGTGGCCTCAGTAGAGTCGTACACTTAGGTTAAACTGAGGTACAATTATGAGCTGTTTATCAAAGGGCCAAACAATTATACTCTGTTACGAGGATAACATACGAGATGGAAACGGATTACTGAAGGCTCTTATGATTCTTGCAGCAAAAACGACAAAAAAAATAACGAGACAGAAATAGAGTAGGCTACTTGTGTAATTCATTGCGTTACTCAAACCTACCCAAACTTTCTCAATTTAAAAAAACGGAATATCTTTAAACGCCAAATAAAAAGTCCCAGTTCCATAATCCCCCAAACGGTCGCGATACGTTTCTTTTTAAATTAGGTAACTAATAAAGAATGAATTAGAAAAAGTCTGAGGGAAGCGATCATGGCCTGTCACGGTGTTGCTTGGAAGGACTAACAAAAACCAAATAACCAGTCAGGACGCCCGATGATCTGCCCCGAATATAAACCCGAGACCTCCCGAACAGGAAGCATAAATGCTACCCAGTCCTGCATGATGTTCGCTTCTCTATGTAACGATACCTACCTTCATATTAACTTAATTCCGAGGTAGTGCAAGTAAAGGCCAAAATTGTGCCGCCGTGATGCCTGGTTCACCTCGGAGAAAAATATTCCCTACTGACACATTTTCCAAGACATGCACAGTGTCAGATCGTACGAAGATTTCGAACGCGATTTCGAGTTCCACTAAAGATATAGATGTACGTTTCGTATTTTGCTGTCCAGCCTTAAAATGGACCAATTCCCTGCCTAAGGAATCCTACCAAACGTGGCAAAGTTAGAGTTTTGTGCGTCCTAATACAACTTTGTGTACATTCTGAGGGAAATATGCACCTGATACTTGGTATCTGTGTATGCTACGCCTGAAGAAAGATGTAATTGCCGAAATGATGTAATTGTAAATTCCAATGGGAATACACACAACGTTGTTTGAAGAATGATAAAACGGTAAAATTGAATTATGTAAATACAGCATGAACAAAAATCAGGCGGTTTTGAATGTAAATTACTAATTAGTACAGACCAGTGCGCTTAATTCGTGGAAGCTGATAAAGAAGAAGAAATCACGCATTAATCGCTCTGGGATTAAAATTCGGGCCTCTGCGGTGAGATGCCTGAATTATAGCATACGTAATTCTGGACATGCGTTCAGAGTTCTACTCATCGAATTTTCTTGCCACCGAGTTGGAAGTTTTGCGTGTATTTATATATGTAGGCATCATAAACTTCTGCTCAAAGCTAAAGCAGTTTTATAATAGCAAGAATATTCGGCACCGCCAACCTTCCCAAAAGCAAAGACCTAATTATTATGCAGCCCTCAACACGCATACTTTGTGGCAGTAATAAACATCCGGTTTTATTGTCGGCTGCTACTTTTGCCGAGCTAAGAATTTATGTATGCTACTTGCTTTGGCAAAAGTTAAAATGAAATATTAACTCGTAGAATTTTAACAGCTACTTGTGCCAACATGATTTAACAGTCCACCAAAAAATTACGTCTTAGGTTTCAAAGATTCGGGGAACTTATATAATTTTATGTCCACAATGTTCGTGAGTGCAATTAAGAGTCTCAGGTTTATTACAAAGCACAAGGTGCCTATAAATAAGTTTTCATAATCTAAACCTATGTCGGAGAGAAATTAAAAACGAATGTTTATGTCCACCCCTTACAACAATCAGAACACTCTTAAGTTAATGCTAGTCACAGGGTGAATACAAATACGTTTTCACAAAATTATCATGTTCTACATACGTAAGAAAAAAAATAGGAACGAATTTTTCCATTGTGAGGATTAACTAGTTACGGCTGCTTAAAACAGTAAGTATTAACTAGTTTCTTAGTGTTATAGCATATGGTACATATGGTTACCATTGGGGTTTCAACGGTTAATTAAATTTCAACTGAAGGTTAGAAACGAACAAATATCTTTCTCGAAATTCAGCAGAGAAAATTACGTACCTCAAACATTTGTGAAAAAACCTACGAAGTCACACGAAATAGATGGGCAGCGCCGACTCTTATTAATAGTCAAAGTATTTCAGAACGCCGCGCCGTGTCGACTGGTAAATACCTACCGACGCTGCAGCCCAAGTGACTCTTTCGGACTGCTGGTCGTTGAAGATGGAGGCACTACATTCTTTTGAAACGTCGACAGTCCAAGTCACCCTTCTTTCACTGCTCGATCCTGAATATAAAGACACTACGTTCCTCCGAAACGTCGGTAACTATTTACTATTCGACACTGCATGATGTTCTAGAAGATGTGACTCTTCAACAGCACGCTGTGAGAACTTCAAATCTCGTACTAGCTAACAAAATTCGTAATAATAGGCAGAAAACTACTTTAGAACAAAGTATCAAAACTCGCACATCGGAAGCCTTTTGCTCTTGCCATGAATGTTACAGCAACAGAACGTTTCAAATATTATACTGCAAATATACGTACTGTATGATGATATAATCGTGGCTGCTGGTTTGCGCATAAGGAGAGTATGACAGGAGCAGGGGGGAGGGGAGTGGGGATCAAGTACGGCGGGATGACTGATAAGAAGAGCGGGCCAGCCATTTTAACAGCCGTGGAGATGGAAGGTAAATTTACTGCAAAACAAAGAAGCAAATGAATTCCAGGTCAAGGCATCGCGCATCACAACTGCAGTTCTAATGCCAATATTTTCCAAGACTCTTCGCCTAAAATGCTCCATATTCTTAATCCTGACCTCTGTAAATAACACATACAGATATAAGGCTTCAGTTTAGTTGATTCTTTATAAAGCGACTACTTAAAAGTAAGACTAATATAGCCGATCAGGCAACGTTTGAAACCCACAGTGACGAAAAGACACGAATTTGTGAGAACCGAAGTGTTGATGTTGTGGAACCATCCTAACACTTGCATCTGTACATTAAGCCAAGCTATGTATCTTACATACCAATCAGAATACAGGCACTGTCCATAATTAGGACCAGATGCCTCAAACTAAAATTTATGTTCCAATAAACCATTTTGTTCCACTCGATTTTATTACAGCAATTTGATAACATCAATTACAAATATTGAATTTATTAAATTCTCATGTCAATTTTTATTAAAATTGTTGTGACGCAAAGGTCCAACCCTCCAGCACTCTGGGCTAGTTCTGGAACATCAGACTCTGCGCCTCTATAGGGTAAGAACCAGGGTCTCAAACTCTGAGTCCGGGACCTGATCCGGTAGCGTGCCGCCATCTTCGTATATAAGAATGAGCAATGCAGGGGCTGCGAAAGATCAGACCCTACAAACTGCTCTTCTCTAAACTCGAAGGCGTAGGGTTCAGAGAGAGAAAGAGAGCAATTGTTAATGAAGTTAATTCCCAACAAAGTATATTATTAAAATAATACATTATTAAAATGAGGAGTGAGGTTTACCTACAGGACTCAAACTGATAGATCGCTAAATTCTACGCCCATCACTGTCCAGAACCACCATATGCCTTGATCAATTCAGAAATAAACCGTCCTACTTTGCAGATGTAATAAGAAGGCGCAGACCATCAGCACGGCGTCGGGCTTCATGCCTGTGACAATATGTCACCTTGACGATAGTAACGTTTCGATGATTCTCTCCAAATACTTACCAACTGTCCAATTTCCTAACTTTTTATACCTAAAATATTGCGTCTTTTCTCCCTACTTCATCCCAACAGTTTCTTATTTCTCAACAAAACAATAACTATCCTTGCTGATGGTATATCATTCACTTTATTTGACCTCGGTCTAGGCTTTAAAAATTACCAAGTATCTGGCCATCAGCAAATGCTTTACATACCAAGCTACTCCATAACAGTTTTCTGGACTTTACATATCAACAAATTATGCAATTCCATAACACAGTAGTTGTTACAGCATTTCTCCACACATTACAAACCTAATTTGTAACAGAATTTTCTAAATTGGACAAGTGGACAGTGTTCCCAAAATTTACTACATTACAAAAGTCGATACTGTATTTCATATCAGTACCTATCACAGAACTGGAAGTCCGATTTACTTTGGTTATGTCACTTCCTTCACAACAGAGCTGTGCCTTCTACTACCGTTTCCATCTCATGCAGTATGATATATCACATGCTGTAACGTCGCACTGCAGGTTTGCCTTTAATATTATGAGGGTGACTTCCAATTCCATAGAGTGAGAGGATCCTTTTGATCTCCCCACATTACAAGCATTCCCTGAGCCCTTTCCTATCACCGCACTGCGGTTACCGGTAGCACTGGGCGTCGGGACGGCCCTGGGACGAGAAACGGTCTCTTAAGATATTAACTTTACTCACAGATCTGAAATGGAAGTCGGTACGTCCGAGCACAAAACCACTGACTTCCTGCCTGATTCAGCAATTTAGGTCGGTATGAGTAAAGACTATATTTAGAGGGCGAAGTTGTACGGAAGTGATTCTCGACTTCTGACTGCAATATAAATAGAAAAGAGACTACCAGGCCACATGTGCATTACAATCCTTGTGATGTCTGGATCTTAGCTATAAAACACTATGGGTTAGCTTTGAAGCTAATGGTTATGACAGTAGGTGGCATAGTCGGAAATAATAAAACATAGATTATTCTAAGCACACAAAAACGTAGATTATTCTAAGCAAAGTAACAAACACCCTTGTAACAGACCTCGTATATTCAGCACGGTTGATAACATTCACCTCCCACTCTAACAACAGGTTACTTTCTTCATATCTTTGTGCCATCCAACCATCTCCTCGGTCATCCGACTCTCTCTCTTTACCAAGAGATTTCCCGAAAGTTGTGGGCCGGAATAGCTCAGTCGGTATAGCGACTCGCTACGGGCTGGACGATCCGGGGATCGAATCCCGGTGGGGGCGAGATTTTCAGCACCCGTCCAGACCGGCCCTGGAGCCCACCCAGCCTCCTGTACAATGGGTAACGGGTCATTCCCGGGGGTAAAGAGGCCGGGGCGTGGAGTTAACCACCCACCCCCATCTAGCGCCGAGGTTAAGGAATGAGTACAGCTATACCTCTACTCCCCCTCTGGGCCTTCATGGCCTGTTCTAGGGTGAACTTTACCTTTACTTTACCTTTTCCTGAAAGTTATGCACATATTTCCTGTCCCCTTCCCCACATTACATGACCTAGCGATCATACCCTCCCACACTGCAGCACCCTAACATTTAGGGGTGACCTCTGTTGATAACCAAGATGCTCGTCATGTGACATCCAAAACAACTCACGTATTTAACCTTACAAATCAATGGATGTTGCTTGCAGTCATTTAAATCCTGCTGTCGCTCTCTTTCCGTATTGATTCCATATTCGTTTTATCTAGTAATGCTCTCTAGTCCACGTCTAGGTCCCTGGTAGGTGCCTACCTTAAGATTTCATGAATACAGTTGTTTGTATGTTTTGAAATACGTGTTTCGGCCCACCTCATAAACCTTAATTTCATCACCGTAATAATTTGAACAAGGCCTAAGATAGTTGTTTGGCGTTAATATAACAGAGATGTATGGCACAGAATATTAACGTGCGTTGTTCAAAAAATTTTACATGTGAATCCATTCATCATTTCTTGATTTAGAGCAGCTCCGTGTGCTATTTTTGTTCAACGTTCTGAACAGTAAAGACTTTTATATTAAGAAATCAACTGGCTTGATGCCATGAATTCATTCAGTGCAGCGATCTGCTTATGAAAGGCAACGAGCAGAGCCGCAGGCAACAACTTGAGACAGGTTTACGGTACAAGATATTGAACTTGATTTGTTTCCTTTCAGTAAGATAAACTGTTACATGAGCTCACATGATGGTTCGACACTCATGGCGACTTCTTTCGTTGTATTTAGTCGGTGACAAATAGCTGTCATCGTGCTAGCAACGAAAACTTGCAATAATTCACGTATCAGCTGAAGCACGTCCATTCGCACACAACAGCTCGGAAACCACTAAATGGATTTTCATTAAATAAGATATTGCGGAGATTTACAAAAACGTGTCGATACATTCAAGTTACCGTTAAAGTCTGATACCTTCATACGAAGACCAACAATTGTTATGACCTTCCGGCTACATTATGGCCCTCGGGTTGACTCAGCCTCTTAACACAAATGAGTACCAGGGATAACTCCTGGAGATAAAGGCGACCGGTGAGTAGGGCTGACAACCGTGCAACCTTACTGTGTCGATTGTCTGAAAATTCTAGGAGCCTCAACCTCCTGGAGCCCTAAGGGTCTGCCAAGGCCTGTACAGGGATAGCCTAAGAATTGTTATGGGGGCACCTATAGCATAAATGTACTCTATATGTGAGCTAAGAAAGCTTTAAATAAATGTCATAGAAGACACTTTATACATCCCGTTGAGACACTCATATACTGAAAAACACAAAGACCGCCGATCACAACTCAATAGATCAGTAATTCAGTATTTAATTAAACGTGTTTCGGCCTACATGGTCATCATCAGGTTTAAAATTATAAGAGACTTTGAGGAAAAACCAGCAATATTCAACTTCCTGTAAGAATCTTCAGACTTTACATCTTCTCCTCCTCTCTCTCTCTCTCTCTCTCTATATATATATATATATATATATTAATAATAATTAACAGCTGATATTACTTAAATTAATTTTGCATTCTAGTTTTAAATTTCCAGAAATACTACGCAAGAAGCACATAACTTAAAGACGAACTACTTCACAGATTTAGGGTAAACCATTTTACGTGAAAACGAAGGATTTAATTTTAAAAAAATAATTTAAACTACATTTTAAAGCTCACAGCTTATAGACAAGAGTACCGACTGCAATTTTCTAACAAGATATTTTATATACCTTGGTGGAAGCTTAATACGTTACATAGTGAGTTACGTTGGAAAATGTGGCACTTTTTTCTTTTAATCTCGCTTTCATTGTAAATAATGAGATTTCATTCTAGTGTTGACCTTGATGTTGCACTCAACTTTCCTCAAAGTATTTTATAGTTGTAATATCTGATGATGGACATGCAGGCCGAAACATGTTGTATTAAATACTGGATACCTGATACATTGAGTGTGATCGACAGTCTTGGTATTACTTCAATATCGCAGAGAAAAATGAAACGCATTTACTGCCCTATACACTTTTCCCATAATTTTACAAAACACACAGACATATGTGTTCTGTCAAGTTCTCGTATCCAATCGTTAGTCATGTCAAATAATGCACTACTCTCTCAGTACAGGCTCACAGCTACATAAACATTATCTAATCCAAAATATTCACTTTGTATTTGGCTTTACAACCAGCTTCTAGCGTTCTGTTGAGTTCCACACGGAGGCTTACAGTAATCAGATTAAGGACTGCGCCTGGCTTGGAATATGGACCGGCCAGCATAAGGACAGACGGACAGAGTTACAAAGAAAGTTGTAGCAAAGTTGCTCTCTTGTGCCTCGTATAATAGTTCAGTTACAAGAGAGCAGATGCTCAGCGCTCTCTGTCGCGGATATGTTCATTTCTGTGACGGAAGGTATCGCCGGACTCAAAGCGATTTAATTTATTACGTACACAAAGAGGTGGTAGAGAGAAAAAGAGAAGAGAAAAAAGAGAATTATATGTGAAATGAAAGCGTGCGTACACCTGGCAAAAATAGAAGTAGGTACGGGAGGATATGTAACTACCGAGTATATCACACCGCAAGGTATGAAGTCACCTCCTATAGTCACATGCGACTTTCATCCTTTTAAACTCAACGTACCATCGTGTTTAACTTTCAGAAACTAGAAATTTATTTACACTGCCAGTGTATGTATTTACTTTTCGTATGGTCGTCGAAACAAACAGGTTTTATTTACCTACACAAGACTAACTAAATCTTCTTTAAATGAAGATTGTAAATGTTTACTGTGAGGTACAAACTGAGTATTTATATATACAGGTAGCCCTCGGTTTACAACGAAGATCAGTTCCTGAAGGAACTGTCGCAAAAAAACCTGTGTAAAATGAACCTAATTACATAATGTAGGTCAATGGGAAGTCAATGAGCTACGTTCCATGCCCTCTCAAAATTGACCTACGTAATATAATGTTTCTATATTTAAAGCTCTGAAACGAATGCTATGAATGTAAAAACAGCAATTTTATTAATACAAATCAATTAAATATAATAAAGTATAAAATACCCAAACTAAATTCAATTAAATAAAGAATTAATTTTGTACATTTACTGTGAAATGTTCAAAGCCGAGACCGAAAGTTTTTGTAAGCTGCATTGTAAGGTCCCTGCATTGATCCTTTTTGACAGTGGCGTAATACAGAGATTTTACTTCTCTGATCAAGTCCCCGGTTGAGGATCTTCCCTTTCTTGAAGAAAGCATGCAGTGTTGACTGTCGAGATTTCCAATTTCTTTCTTCGAGAATCTCAGAATAGGGGCCAATGAATACCATTACGCTCCTTTTCACTTTCGCACTTCGCTCCCAGTCGTGGTCAATCTCACAGAGCTCATCAGTGAGGATCCCTGAAAGGATGCGCTGTAGATTGCTTGTTTAGATAGATTTTAGAGGAGGCTCTTCAACTTTCTCCTTCTCCTCCTCCTCCTTGCACATTTTTTAAATTTCTTATAGGTTTTTGATATTTCTGACTTTCTGGTTTCAAAACCGTCGTTATTGTGAATTGTCGCAAAACAAACCGTCGTAAACCGAAGGCGCCTGTAATTTAGTTTCACTTTAGTCTTCACCGCCGGTTTCCCACTGCAGGCGTCTGGTTTCGAGTCCCGAGGAATACAAATTGGAATTGTGGTGGACGTAGTGTCACGGAAACAGACTTTCCTCCTACTAATTCGGTAGTCCCCTGTCAGTATTATTCCACTTCTCCCTATTTGGAGCCGGGACAGCACAGCTGATATAGTGACTCGCTACGGGTGGGACGGTTTGGGGTTCAAACTCCGGTGGGAGCACGAAATTTCCTCCTCTACACACCCGTCGACACCGGCATTGTGGCCCACACTGCCTTCTCTATAATGGGTAGCGGGGCTCTTTCCCAGGGGTATGCGGTGGGAGCATTGCCCTGATCACCCACCCTCATGTAGCGCCAAGATTAAGCATGAATAGAGCTATACCTCTATTCTCCCATCTGTGCCAGTCATGGCATGTGACGGGGTGACCTTTAACTTTACTGCTCTATCTTCATCTTCAAAGCAACTTCTAAGACAAAGACAAAACGGGCGATGCCTTGGGACCTTCAAATCGGATATCGGGAAACACCGAGAAAGAAAAGTATTTTCATTGTTTTCGTAGTCTTCGTAATATAAAAAACTTCTGGCCAACAGCGAATCGACTGAACAGTAAGAGAACGCGTCGAACTGAATTGCTCAGTGACAGCACGACGCTACGTTAGTCCCTTCATGTTTCTACAATGTCGTACCGCAGCATTATAATGTAACAAGACAGGAAACATACGTATAAACGTAACATTGAGGCACGTTAGCGTAACCATTGTTGCCGTAGCAAAGCAATAAGTATTACATATTCTGGGTGTGTGTCTGTGGTCTTAGTTATCCAGCACGCAAAGCGCATACGCCGTATTATTATATTGTCATCTGTAGCCTGTCTGGCTCTACCATATTTTTCCACATTATCTCACAAACGGCACGACTTTCAGAAAAATGTTATTGAATATTAGGTGCGTATTTTAACTTCTCTACAACTTCTGGCAGAGACATTTCTCATTCTAAGATGAATACGGCGAGATATCATAAATGTACATATGTCGTCATGTAACGTACCCGTTACTCTTCTCAAATTTTAATCAAACGTGAATTATCTCGACAGATTTTCGAAAGATACTCAAATATCAAATTTCATGAATATCCGTTCAGAGAGAGACGATTTGTTCCATGCGGACGGACAGGCAGATGTGACGTGCCTAAAAGCACGATGCATGGTGTGTTATTTAACAACACTACTTTCAGTACAGCGGTTATTTGATGTCGCTAGACAAACTTGAAAGTATTGGGGAGAAAGCGGCCGTGGTATATTTCAATACACTGTCCCAGAATTCGTGTGGAGTGATTGGGTAAAACTGCAACAATCCCCTGTCAAAGCAAATTGCGTACCGGTCGAAACGGGCACCTCAGGTAACACGTCAGGAGCGTTAGTGCTTGAGGCGACTATCTCGGTGTTAAAACTGTCACGTACTAATTAATAAGTTTAATATAAAGCAGGCTGTGACTATAATCACGTCACTTTGATTACACAGAAGCAAGCTGGTTTGGCAGGAGGTAGAGTCCTTAAATGTGTGTGGAAATGCTGATAAAAACAAAGACAAATCGCAGTCGGGGTGTCTTACTTCCTGGCAGGCATTCGAATTATGCGCACGTATTAACACACAGTAAAGTAAAAGGTAAAGATATTCACTCATTCAACCAACGAATGCACTTATAAACAAATTTTCACTATACCCTACATATGTTTCGGCCTTAATTTGGCTATCATCAGGGGTAACTTGCTATGTACACTTCACTTATCACCGTCCATTTGGCACTGTTATTCAACTACTATTTTGACAAAATAACAGTTGAATAATAATAATAATAATAATAATAACAGTTGAATAACAGTGCCAAATGGACGGTGATAAGTGAAGTATACATAGCAAGTTATCCCTGATGATGGCCGAATTAAGACCGAAACATATGTAGGGTATAGTGAAAATTTATTTATAAGTGCATTCGTTGGTTGAATGAGTGAATATTAATACTAAGATGCACGGTGAACACAAAGTAAAATTAGAAGGTAAAGATTTCCCTACCCACGCCATAAAGGCATATAGGAGGAGTTGAGGTTAGCTCCACTTATTTTTAACCTCGAAAATACGTAGAGGTGGGGGCTGGGTAGCGTAGTCTGAATAGCGACTTGCTATGGTATCGACGGTTCGGGGTTCGAAACCCGATGGGGCAAGAGATCTTCTTTTCCACATACTTGTCCAGACCGGCCCTGTTGCCCATCCAGACCCCTCTACAATGGTACCAGGGCTCCTTTCGGGGGGTAAAGCGGACAGGGCGCAGTGTTGACCACCCACCCCATCTAGCGCAGAGGCTTAGAATAGGTAGAGCTATACCTCTACTCCCCTTCTGTGCCTTCATGGCATGTTTAGGGTAAATTTTCCCCTTACTTTTACCTTTACTAGATGGAGGTTAAGTGGTTAACTTCACGTTCTGGCCGCGCTTCCACTGGGAAAGAACCCCGGTACCTATTGAATAGGAGGCTGGGTGGGCCCAAGAGCAGATTTGGACGTTTTGAACAAGAGAACATCTCTTGCCCTGACGCCATTCGAATCATTAATATCCAGCCCGTAGCCTAGTAGCTATACCGAATACGCCAAAACATATAGCAGAAATGTTAATTATGTACACTTATAGGAACTGAAGTAGCGAACTAATTACATACAGGGCCCAATTATAATATAAGTATTACATATGCAATTAATTTCTGTAACAATTGAAACAGATTGTGAAGAAATTCCTTTAACTCTTTGCAGCCAAAGGCACAGGAAGTACCCTTAAAACCACAGTGGCTACTCTACGCATCACCTTCTTTAGAATCTAACCCTACACTCTGCGAACACTTTGTGTTCATGGGCCTCACAGTAGTCTCAAACCAATTCTTTCTTAAACACCTTCAACAGACTGATATTTGTAATGGTGGTATAGTGTGCTTTCTGTGAAGCAGGAACTGGTATATGAATTCGAGGCTTCAAAGGGTTAACACTGTACGTAACAACCGGAGTGCCTTATAGGTCGTGATATTTCTACAACGCCCTGCAATATAAATTCTCACCTTTCGTATAGGCTTACTAACGAACGTAACGAGCTGTCAATGCGATTCTAGAAGAGAAATGTATTTCTCCCTCGACAGGAAAAGCAAAAGCTTCTGACCGATTTAAGACTAATATCCTTTCCACAACACTGGCAATGTAGGGAGAAAAAATCTATAAGCTACTTTACGATGCCTTTTACTTGCTCACAGCGTATTCTTTATTCCATCTGTTTCCATTTGCCGCTAAGCCCCAAAAGTTTCCTTTTCGTGGAATAGAGAGAGCACATATGAGACCATGACGGACAGCAAAACGCCTCCCAGCATTATCCACTCCTTGTATTGCCACTTTTTCAACTTTACGTTTATATATTGCCCCTTATATGCTCAACATTCATTCGAACTTTCGCTTCCCTCTGGCCGCTTAGTTTTCCATTTACCAACCCTACCCCGTGTAACCACTTGGTGGTCAGTTTGCCCGTTGCTAGCTTGCTAGCTTTTAAATATGTTTGGACTTCAGCCTTCGTAATGAAACATCCAGAAAGTTTTAAGTTTTGGTATATGCGCTTGAATCAGCTGAAAACAGTTCTAGATCCAGATCCAGGGTCCATAGCTCCTGATTAAAGTGTGGCTTCTATGAAGTTAAGAACTGTGGAACATTATTACAAAAAAGCTTGTAAGTTACACTCTTAGTCAACACGAAACAGCATTCTATATGCATTCAACCACATTCAAACTCTTGGTTTTGCATGTGGAACGGCTTTAGGCGCGCATCTTTACATCTTGTTTAAACGGTACAAATACATTCTGAACCCGCAGGTTTCATCATTACGGCGGTTCAAATGTGGGTTTACGAAAGTCAACTTTACAGCATAATACCAGGCCCAGACATGTAGAAGGATACAACAATTACATGTCAGAAAATATGTTACATGAATTGCATGCCAAGGGCTTCGAAATGTAAAACCTACGCACAAAGACTTCAACACACCTTACTGGAGACATACATGGCTTTGTCCCCACCGCGAGCCGTGGGGACGTAACTAGGAATTTCAGCATCAACAACCTAACCTTGTAAAGGTCAAAATCATTTTAGAAGTAGTAGTTACTACACTAGTTTGCAACGTAATGAACTCTTACATTTCCTGTGGAGGAACAGGACAAAATGTTGGGTCTTCAAGGGTAAGTAGGCGTACAGACTGCTGACTGACGGCCAGTACATTCAGGTCATACAGGGACGGAAAATCAACTGTAAATCACTTTCTGATTCACCCTCTGTTGCGGATTCAGGTGAGGGAAGAACGTATTGATGGAGATGGGCATTGGCACATCGGGATAAAGAAGTTAAAAGAGGAGACAGAGAAAGAAGAAAGTTAAAAGGCTAAGTTCCAAGAAGAAGAGTTTTATCTAGTTGGATTGACAAGTGGCACCAGAGAACGGAAACTTGTAGGTGGGGAGAAACAAAAACGAATTGGAAAACTTGAAGGTGATAGTTATAGTTGGTAAAGGAGATAGAAATCTCAATAAATGGCAGAGTCGGACGAAAATGTAATTTTAAATGAATAAAAAAGTGCGAAACCCCCTTCTAAAACCGGGTAAACAAAATTCTCTAAGCGTACAAAACTGTTCTCATATTTTAAAACGCAAGTCAAATAGCGACGAATAAATTGGATCTTTAAATCAAACGGACGAGAAAGGTGACTGAATGATCAAGAACAGGGCTGTCAGACAAACCTAATAATGATTCCAAACCAAAACACCTCTTCTGGCCAGAACAGACCCCAAAAGAAATCTATGAATAAACTGAGCAAGGATTCTATTTGCACGCTTCATTCTTCAGCCCAAATTCCTTACAAATATAGGAAAAATATGATTATGGTACAAGAAATTAAGTAAATGCGTCTGTTGCCCATTCTTCTAAATTTTAAACAAAGAGACTGGTTTCCATTAAACTTGCTGTAAATAGTATGAAATTAATTAAAGGAAACTCAGTTGGTACTTTTAATTCCAATCAAGAGGCTAATACAAACGTGATGGCCGTTAAAATGGAAACAACTATAGAACCGCTGAAGGTAGAAATGCCTTGATATATTGTTCCAAGGTAGATTTCTGGTGGGCCTAAATAAGAGAACTTCATGGGAATATAATTCTATGCAGGGTCCTTATTTTATATGATCTATATCGTTCACTTCCTGTCGGCTCAGTTATAGCCCAAAACGTAGTGCACTCATCGCCTCACCCACACACGCGTTATCGGAGACAGCTTGTCAGCTGCTGCAATGTGCATCCATATAAGAAAACTGCTTCACAAACTGGACGAACGTTTGTGAACTGATAACTTCATGGTGTGTAGGATAGAGAAATTGAGCCCATATGCGTTCTGTTTAGCGAAGAAGATTGATTTCCTATCAGTTGATAGGTGAACTCTCAGAATATCGGGTACCAGTCTGGAGAATATACCATGTTAATCCACTGTCATTATACGATGTTAAATTTGACGTGTGGTGTGCTAGCGTGGAACCAGTACTACCAGGCCCATCCTTTTCACTAATACCATAAATTCCCACCGACGTCACACATATTCTAATATCATTTTTGATTACGTCTCAGATTACTGAGAACTTATGCCTTTTTCTCAGCAGGACAATGTAGCAGGTCACACAGTAAAGAACTTTAAATGTTGTTTACTGAGTTTTCTATAACAATAACAAGCTGGGGATCGTGTCCTCCACGTTAGCTACATTTGAAAAAGAGCGATGCTTACTTGCGGTGCGTGTTATAAGACACATTTTACGGTAATAATCCTCGAACTAAAGACCATCTGAAATAAAGCCTTCAGTACAAAGTGCCTTTAGTTTCACGAGCACAGCTTCGACGTGCAGTGAAAAACGTGTTTGTTAGATGTGCAATGTGTCTGCGAGCCGAAGAAACACATTTACAGTACCTTCTTTAAAAATAGCCAGTCAAAATATATTAATTGCAATAAACTGTAATAAAGTTTTCAAACTCCTTCTTTTAAGTATGAGTAAAAACCCATTATTAACAGCAGTTCATTAAATTAAAACGTGTGGACCCCGGCTAATAGAAAATTCGAATAGCGGTGGAAAGTGACCAACGAAAGGCTTCGGACAAAATAACGACAATATAATAGACAATAGCACGGTAACTGCGTGAAGTGTTATTTTATGCAGGCTTTAGTATGCGAGCAACTGCAGCTAGAAGTGTGAATTTTGGTCTGGAGATACACCAAAAATGAATATACAGGTGTCGATTGAAATACATTCAAGGTGACGGAACATACGTGTCTGATAAATATGGGAATATGTTGTGGTGGCAATTGTCACTGTTCTCAATTGAGCATCAACCCATCAAACCATTTGGGTGAACGGACATTTAGCTCTACGCATCTTAACATCGGAACTACAGGGATGTGGTCAGCTCCAACGTTCTGCCGTTTTAACCGGCAAAAATATCCGCAGTTGTACTCCAAAGCCGGCCTGGACGTTCCGGAAAAGAGAAAAATCTCTTGCAAATGCTGGAAATCAAACCCTGATTCCTCGGTCATCCAGACTGTAGGATAGGCACTATACCGATTGAGCTATCCTAGCTCCTGAAAATTATGGTTCCATGAATATTCCACAATTAATAAGAATGATGTACAAATTAAATAAATCTGAATTCAAGTATGCGTCTAAATGCAGTCAGTAATTTCTCGTAATTTAACCTGACGCGATTTATTTTTCTGACTGCGTACTTCGTCCCTCGAACCCCCCGCCCTGCACTCAGAAAGATATAATTCCTACAAACGACACTTGTTCCGCATATATGCCACCTGCAAGAACTTTAAATCGTCATTTCACTCACAGAACATATTCGTGGGTTTCCTTTTGTTCCCACAATAAGCAGAGACGACTTTCCCGAATGTTTTAAACCGTTCAAAGCACAGTTGTTCGTGCATGTAGGCTATCACCTGCTTTAAGCATTAAATACTGTATTTTGACCACAAAGTGTGTTTATGGGTTTCATACAGTTCTGAAACTGCTATTATTTCCCTGTATAGGATTTACAGATTAGTCTTTGTATTGGAAGGTCTTGTTCTGCCTTCAGAAGCGTTTCCATGCGCGTTATTTAAAGGCACCGTCAATTGCTGTGTTTGTATGGCTGAAAAACGGGTGAATGAATAGACGATTATCGAACATTGGTCGTACGATACTGACAGGGGGAAGCTGATAATTTTTAAATATTATGTGGACGAACCACAGGCTTCAATCGACCAACCACTGTAACAGAGAGAAGAGAAGAATTTCCTTGTAGGTAGGGAGAAATGTTAAATATCTTAAGACAATTGTTGTACTTCAGGTGGTTTAAGTACGTGAAATGAGATTCAGAGCGCGTTATATCCTCTGTTTCATCTGCCATGCTTCGAAGGACAAATCTGCGATAACTTCGTTTCAGTGCAGCCCCATTTAGACGCTAGCATCCTAGCAGCTTGCGGACTGGCCAAACTCCTTGGCCAGAATCAGACTCGTTGGTCCATAACACACAGCAGTCGCGATAATCTCGTTTTACGTCAGCCGCTTTAAATAAAAAGCACTCAAGTTTCAAACGAGACTCCATCATCACTGCTTGTACGAAGTTATCAATACAAGGTAACGAAAAAGACAACTTCATCGTGTAAGTTAAGACCAACCCAAAACAAAGACATGTTGTGTGGTGGAGTGGTGGCAGGCGAGGTGTTGCTTTGTTTATCTACAGCCTGGCTTCTGGCTGCATGTTTCAAATGGCCGATTACTGATACGGAAATGGGGGCGTGCAAAGCAATCTTTCGTCACCACTGAGCACTAATTCAAGGTTTAGCTGCCTCTACAGTAAACCTGTTTTCAGCGCCATTTTACATTATTATTATTATTATTATTATTATTATTATTAACTACTAATCTCCTTGGAGAAGATTCCCTCACAAGTTGAAGTGACCAAACAAGCGAAGAAAGTCTTCACATTTTAAGCAATCTGAAGGTTCATTGCCATGTCACGAAGAACCCTCTGTGAGTCCCCACCTTAAGACAGATAACTCAAGTCCACACTCTTGCTTACTATTTCTTGACGATCCATTTTCATACTGCCCTCCCATCCATGTCTACTTCTTCCAAGCGACTTCTTTACTTTAGGTTTTGCCACCAAAATCCTGCACGCATTCGCTTCCTTCTGTTGCGTACCACACGACTTCCCAATTGCATCACCACAGTTTTGATCATGGCAATAATATTTGATGATGAGTACACATATACGAAAAACCTAATTTTGCAGTTTTCTCCAGCCCCCGTTACTTCCTCTCCGTTAGGTTCAGACATGACCTCAGCTCCCTGTTCTCGAATACCCTCAGTCTATGCTCTTCCCTTAATACAATAGACCAAATTTCAGGCCCATTACTATCGCATTATTGTCATCATCAATAAAACTTCAAGGAAGGAGGCCACTTTCAAGATCTACGCATACATAAGAATATAATATTACAATGAGCTCAACAAATGAGGTGGGATAATTTAGTCTCCGAATGCAGATCACAGGCAGGCTATTGTGAGCACGATAAGTAATAAGGTCTATGGTCCTTAAACCTAAGAGATGCCCGATTTAATACGAAAACAAGCTTTAATTTTAACTGAAAAAATACACTGTACCAGAGCCCAGGAAATTGACATCAAAACTACCGAAATTAGAAGTGAGTCTCAAATGATAATTAGTAACACACGAGATTAGCCTAGTCGTTAATAAGCAGTACTGGCTTTACGTTTCTCCGATTGCTGCAGATGTAATATTATACACAAACAATTCACACTTGTGTCATATATGTACGCAATGTGATAGGCATGCCAATCAGATAACCTTCTACGGACAGAGTAGTTTCATTTTCTCTTAATGAAATGTTTCATTTAGTAGTGGCGTCGAAGAAATTATAAGGCCACTACGCCTGAAACCAAACACTGTATTCGTTTAAGTAAATTTTAGCTTCTATAAATGTATGATTGCAGCTGTAACTAAATTTCCCTTACTTATAACATATTTTTGTTTCATTAAACATCTCATTTCGCGACACTAGTGCAGCAGATCGAGCTAAATGGAAATCCATGAATTATAATTCATATAGGATAATTATCCTACAACTCATGTACCGACTGAGAAGTGATTTCTAAACGACTAAGTTCAAGCAGCAGAGTTCTGCTTGACAAGCTAAAGTAGCTAACCTAGGCAATAAACAGAGTTTTACATAACCCAAAGGTTTATCAAGCCCACGAGACTCCGCCACTCAACACGATCATAAGCCAGATGAATCCATTCCCCATCATAAGCCATATTCTTACATTTCATTTTAATATTATCTTCCTACTCACGGCTAAGTCTTGAAATTGGTGTCTTCCTTTCAGATTTAACTAATCGAATTTTGTACGCATCTCTCATCTCTGCCATGAGCACTACATGCCTAGTACAATTCACCCTCCTCTGATGTCATCACCCTAACACTCTTTAGCACAGAACATACAATATTACATTTCACATGGTGTGAATTAGTCAAATACAATATTAAATCCTCAATGTGTAATTTTCTCCATCATAAAATTTCAATACAAAAGTAGGGCGTTTTAATGTTTCCGTTATATCCAAAACATCTCAGTAGCGTTTTTAATGTTTGCCATGTTTCGTGCAATTCATATAGATGTGTCTGCAACGATGGACAGATATTCACATGAAATTATAACATTTATACGAAAAAACTTGTAATTAGTCTATATTTTAAATATTTAACAATTTTAATTGAAAATATTATATTCTGACCCCACATATGCACATCTGTAATGGAATCTGCCATTATTGTATTCCTCTGTTAGCTACCTCCCCGATTATGGTCATGCTAAGGACGAAACATGTAGAAGGCACACTATAAAGTAACAAACAATTCTTTGTTATTGATTTGCAACTGTTGGATTATATCTGAGTAGCGTGTGCAACACCAATTCCTATGTTACCACTTTATCTACTGGGCCTACTTAAGCGCAACATGACATACCACATGACTAAGTTGAAATAAGCAGATTGTGATACAGATTTTAGTTCCGAGACATTTTATAAATATTCGAACAGGGCCTTAAAAATCCTCAAAGAAAGAATAGCAGGATTATTGCCTTCATATTTCCCAATCTCACATTAGCATGCAGATAACTAGCGAGAGAAAACACCATAAATGTCATTGCGTGACATTTCGAGATAACGTAAAAATGAAATTTAAAAATATGGTAATTATTTCAATTTCAATACCAAGACGTTAATATAACTTACTCATAATGTCAGAGGGCATGAAAGTGTACCAGACGTACCGTTCTAATTATTTAGATAATTAACTAATTTATGTGCAGGGAACAATCGAATTCGACTTCATAACTTTATCATTATGATTAGGCTAGTTATGACGTATTCCCGACTTAATTAAGATGTATGGTAGTGTCACGAGGCAAGGTACATAAATTAGCCATGCCATTTCCAGTAGTACATCATAAATATACCACATGGACAATTCTTAAAAATATGCACACATACACAAAATAACTTTATACATATTTTCTCAGATCGTAGCGGAGTTTAAGAGAAAAATACGTTACAGAGACTGTCGCAAAAAGCAATGAGAACCTCATTTACCGAGACAGAAACTCTCTAAGGAGTCGCCTCGCTCCTACGGTAATGAAAATTGGCAGAGTTTAATATAACTTAAATAAGGCAGTAGGGAAGAGGAGACAAAATGCTGTAGCATGTTTAAGCTGCAAATTTAAGGTAGGCCACTTTACGTTACGTGTTGTGGTATAAATCGAATTTGCAAGTTTGCCTCCTAATGATAAATAGCAGATTATTAATTTCGCAATAAGACTTGCTATAAACGCATATGAAAGCATGACTATTAAACTTTGTTGAGATGTAAATACACATCGGTGTAACAGTCCGACCAGAGACAGCTAAATTTGTGGGAGTGGAGGTATACTGCCACGTATCCTTAACCTCGGCTCTGTATAGAGATGAGTGGTCCGACTTACGTTCCGGCCGCTCTACTTCCGATACACACTAGGTAGGAGGCTAGATGGAGGACAGAGCCGGTCTGGGTGCTTTGGAGAAGAGAAAACCTCTTGCGCCTGCTCAGAACGAAACCCCAAATCCTATTTATTAATAAGTTACCAAAAAATCAAAATAAAGTTCCAAAATCCTATGTTGTACAGTTCGTATTGTATCACTAGACCAACTGAGCTACCCCTGCTCCTATTCCGACCAGTATCGAGGATACATTTACACACCAGCCAGTCCGGTGGCCAATCAGTTGTACAGTGATGTGAAATTGTAAGTATGAACATAAATTCAGGAGCCATGGTATTTTTACACAGTAAAAAAAGTCTTATGTCGAAGGCATGTTTCTCGCTCTACATCTGTCTATGTCTGTCCGTCCGTCAGCCAGTAACTTGGTGTCAGTTCTTAATCCTTTGGACTAATTTTATACAGAGTGGCACATGAAAAAGTAGTCCCGCCCACTGATAAAGAGCCCCACCCCGGTTTTAGCAGCAGCAAGCCTAGTCACGTGATCACGGTAGCCCAAAGGGCACCTGGGATTCCCGGGGACTAACAACTTTAATAACAAAAACTTAACCCTTCAAATATAATATAATGTTTGTTTTTCTTTTATTACTACTAAAACTCTTACTGCCATTGGCAATAAGACCAGACTACATTTTTGTGCGCCACCCTGTATAATTCTCTAAGGTAGTCTCGCTTAAGGTCGTCATGCAACTTCTCCACCACATCTCCCAGCATAAAAACCAACTCACCTACGACCAAAATCCATCTTCTTCTGTTGTGATATGTCATAAACCGCTTATCGGCTTTTGATGAAATTCTGTGTGAGAAATATCTACGTAGTTTAATCGACCTCTCTAATTTGGAATCGTATTTACCCCTTGTACAGCCTACTTTAAATAAGGCCAATATGAGGTAGTGAAATATATCCTGTAGTCTCTAAAATAAAATTACAAGTAAGACATAAGTAATAAATTGCGAAGTTCGCCTTTGGGAATTATGTACAGGCCTATTACGTACATTACACGGCGCTCCCTTTCACAGTATTTTTTCTGCAGTGGAACGTACTGCTACGAGATCGTGCAATCCCTTGTGGCCGCAGTAAACGTAGGCTCAAATTTGCCCGTACGTATGTCTTTTACGATCAGGATCCTACATGTTTTCAAATACAACTTTATAAATACACATTTCGTCAACGTATTCTTGTATGCTACATGCCCCGCTGATTTCAACGCCCATGATTTGAAGACGTCAGTAACATGGCAGCAGATTACGATGCTCCTTAACATGAAATTTTTTCCACTCTCCTGTTATTTCCTCTGTCGTGGGTCCAAATATTCCCCTCACAGCCCTGTTCTGGAACTTTTCCCAATCTTTGTTCTTCCCTTAGGTTGAGAGACAACGATTCATACTCATATAAAACAACACGCGAAATCACAGTCTTGTGTCTTTTAGTACATACATTTATAAACCAGGTCGGGAAGATGAAAGCATATGAACTGAATGATGGCAGAGATTCCCCTAATTATCTACACCTGCTAATACTGTCTGTATTATCTTCCTTATGTCAGCATCCAGACTGTAAAACCAGCTTTCAAAGTGCTTCGAAAAACTACATAACTGTCCATGAGACCAGATGAAAGACGAAATATTCTAGGCGTGTTTGCTGTTATTATTTTTTGTTTTAAATTTCCGTTGCTTTCAATGGTGGGCCCTTCCAAAATTAAAAAGCCTTGTCACCGTCACAGTGCGCATAAAACGAATACTGTATCAACAGATTATTCAATGAGTCTGTATTCATCGTAACTTTCATTCCGTTTTCAGTGTATCACAATTAAATCATAATATAGTGTACTGTCTAGACCATGGTTGTCCCAACCGCGGTCCGCCAGTTTGTATGAGGCGGCCCGTGCCAACATTTTTAAATTATAGTATATATAGGCCCATACTGTATAAATTACAGTAATTGAGGCGGGTAGGTAGGAGGGGTGTTCCGAAATGATTTTGACCCACCTCATTTGCAGCAACAATATTATCTTTTTTTCCCCCTTTCTTTTTTTTTTCGACGGCTCGACTGCCCCTTGGGGGCCTAGGCCGCCTCATTTTCGAGGCTTCACGATCACAGTTTTAGACACACCACATTCGGTAGGACTCCTCTGAACGAGGGACCAGCTCGTCGCAGAGACCTCTACCTGACAACACACAACACTCACAAGAGACAGACATCCATTCCCCCGGTGGGATTTTTTTTTTGCCTGCCCGGGGTTTTTCCCCTTTGATCCATTTTTGTACTGTTTTTAAATCCTTTTGTCCTTCATGCCACTTATGTTCCATACTACTGTCCTTATACAACAAACACAACACAAACATCCATGCCCCCGGTGGGATTCGAACCCACAATCCTAGTAAGCGAGCGGCCGCAGACCCACGCCTTAGACCGCACGGCCACTGGGATCGGCAATAGTATTATCTTCACGCCGAATATTAAACTACTGCTAGCTCAATATATTCCCCTCATAGGTTACACATCACTCCCATCTCCTTGGGAGCTTCCGGGTGGCTTCACTGAATCTTTCTTTAGCGGTGTCGCGATGCCACTAACAGACGGCCGCCTGTGCAGTTCCTGGCCACTGTTGACGCTCCGTACCCAGCTGAGCACAGAGCTGCGTGCAGGTGCTTTGTCTCTACAAATTGCAGATAACCGACGATGAACACCTGACAGTTTAACGTCTTCTGTCCACAGCAACCATGTGGTTAGTCTCTGCCCATGATAGTCGCCTTCCATTTTGCGACTCTTATCCACACCCTTCGACCATTAGAGTTGGTAATGACACAGCAGTGTTCCGGAGGCTTGCACGACTAGGGCCATTTGGTGGTGGAATGGTGTACTAAAATACACTATCAGATGATAACCCGAGCTATCGCACAGGTTGTTGTTTGCCGGAACAGCGGTCCCGGTCTATATCATTTCCGAACATCCTTCGAATTCCACTTATTGTGATTTTTACACGTGTGACCCGCAAACCAGCCAATAATAACGATTGTGGCTTTTGTCGAAAAATGTTGGATACCCATGGTAAATAAAATTCAACACTCCCCAAACCAGGAGCCAGCATGACTCACAGTAACTCTAGCTACTTGAGTCCGCGGACCGCTACGCTCTTCCAAACGTATGCCTAAAAATTCGCTATCCAATGTTAGGGATATCGAATAAGCACATGATACCTATTTAGTACTGAGGCTAAGAATTCGTGGAGTTACACCTTTTCTCCGCCATACATGGTGTGGCGTTTAATGAAACGGACAGGCAACTTTGTATTTTATCCTCTAGAGATCAAGCGAAATTTTTCCGACTACGTACAATGTAGAACACAATGCGTTAAACAGCTTTTAAGACGAAACGTGTACAAAAATACATGGTCTTTATATACTTCATGCAAAGACACTTAAAAAATCGTACTAATCAAACGAGGGTCTGTCAGAAGGTAAGTTTAAAATGCATTTATTTTGGGTTTCTTTTACTTTATCCTGTAACAAAAACAAATCAGATCCCACCACCTTCCCATGCATCCCTGCCAAAACTGAGGCATTTATCACGCCGCGAAACAAGCTTGCATATTCTCTCCCGACATAAATCCCCATCCTGTGTTATTAGCCGTCGTGTCACAAATATTTCCACCTCGCGATTATCTTCAAATTTGTGACCGCAAAGATTTTGCTTCAGCACTTAAAACAGATGACGATCGCTCGGAGCCACTTCAGGGCTATATGTGGCATATTTCAAAATGCTTTACGAGTAGTTGGGGGCATGCGGTGGCGCAGTTGGTTGAGGCATTGCGCTACAAGCCGGAAGGTCGCGGGTTCGATTACCCATGGTGTCATTGGAATTTTTCATTGACATAATAATTTCGGTCGCACTATGGCCGACTCAGCCCCTAACAGAAATGAGTACCAGGAATATTTCCTGAGGAGTAAAGGCGGCCGGTGCGTAGGACTGACAACCTTACCACCTTCATGTGCCGATTATCTAGAAATCTGGGAGCCTCAACCTCCTGGAACCCTAAGGGCCTGTCCGGGACTGTAATGGGATTGCTGTACCTTTTACGACTGGTTACTAAATCATACAACATGTAAACTTATTTCTGACGAACTCTTGGGCTTATAAATGATTCTTATTTTCTTTTCAAAATATTCCATGTAAATAATCCAACATGTGAAGCTAACCACTCACTTCCATCTAATGCCGAGGTTAACAATGTGTGGAGCTAGACTTCCACTCCTCCCTGTGTCTTCGTGGCGTGCACAGGGATAATTTTACCTTTAACATTACCAAATGAGCTGACTACGGAAAAAACTAGGACAGTATCACAGAACGTTATAAAAACCATCCACTTTGAAGTGGTCAGAATATCAGAGAAATATCTTCCGGATAGTTTGAAAGTAACAGGTTTCAAACTTACGTTTTTCAAAAAGGAAGTGTCATTTAGATTTATCTGTGAGCAACTGGCTCCTGCTGCTCCAGGACACCTCAATGAAGCGTAGAAGCTTAGTTGGTGTTTCGGCTTGGACCGTCACCCGTGTGTATACAAATGAATGTTCCCTTTATTTCCCTTCGAGACGATGCCACATAAATCAGACTCTAATAAGAAGTAAAACATTTTTCTTTCCCCTCTCATGATCCCATCCCCGACGCCGACTCCCAGGGGTTTCAACCAACACCGACGTGAGTAGAATGCATACTCACGTACACGCACATGTGAATGAAAAGTCTTCCTCTCCTCCCTCAACCTTTTTGCTGCACGCAATAATATACTCTGCATTCTGAAACTTCAGCTAATGGCGTCTTCATCTGTAGACATGGAACCAGAAACGGTCCCAGAAATACAGTTTTCATTTCCCTTTTGGCTCACAGGGCCACAAATACAACGAACATTCCTACGGGCGCATTCACCTGCCGTGTTCCTCTAGTCGTTTTGAAATATTTTTGAGTAACTTAAAAATATAAAATGACACGAGGATTTTCAAAATTTGTAGGCAGTTCTTCATCATTTCTTATAATTCTTGTTGTTGTTGTAACAACTACACCGCCATATAACGGGGTAAACTTCATAGTCGTGCGGTAATCTCCCCTGTATTTCATTAAAGGTATATCGCAAGCACTAAAACTGGGTTCTGAAGTTGCTCCCAAACAAAGCTCTATCGTACCTATGGAAACCCTGTACCCATGCAAGCCGGATTGTGACGTCACTCAAAAAAGAAGTTCTATCCTACCACTGGAAACCTGGTAAACATGGTAACCCGTGTATGAATCCATCACTCAATCACCTATTCAGATTTATCGCATTATACAGGATGTATTAATAGGTTAACAGACCTGTATTAGAGTATATTTCTTATACAAAACCCTATAGGACGGGTTTCTCCGTTTGTCCGTCTCTGATCTTGTTGCCAGGCAATCCCGCCAGTTAGTTTATAGTGCTGAAACTGTTAACACCGACCGTTGTGTCGTAACCTGGTAACAATTTAATGCACAAAGCGACCAATATGCGGAGCCAGGTGTTGAATAATTATGGTTAACAGAAATGTTCCTACGTACATTATTAACCAGTCTGTCAAAATAAGTAACCAGTTTCATCAAATGAGTGCAGTTTTTTTTTTCTGAGAAGCACTCGGTCTAAGTAAGGGGCGGTTTTGCTGTTTACTACTAACACTCTGCAAGGTGAAGAAATTGGTGCTCCTTAATGTGGAAGTACACGTACAAGGACAGAACGCTGAAGCCGCGCTGCACCTATCCACGACTAGAGACGTGAGAAGAATTTAAACTCTATACCGAACGCCTTATGGCGCGTATCCATCTCAACTTAGTAGCAGCTCCTAACGGAAAAGACCACAGCCGGCAGTTACTTTATGAACTTACAAGATATCCATCGTGTAAACGTTGAACCCCGTCTAATAAACACCCACATGCCGTAATAACTTATTTTAGCATCCAAACTCATCTACTGAGCGCCATACCTCAACTGTCGTGTGCTTAATACTACTAAACACAATTAATTTTATTCGGGGTAATAAAAAATTCACTCCTGCTCAGTTCGACTTGCTTTTTATAACAGCTGTGTTATATTTATTATAGTCTGGATTGGTTGGATGCTGGTTTTATTCGAAGTTTGGGCCTTTAAAGTACAGTGGTCAGGCTACTATGTGTTGTCCACCGCCTGCTTTCAGAGGAGAAAAACTCTGCTTTTTGTCCAAAGAATATTTATGTGCTCGTTATGTTTATCACAAAAAATATCAAATGTTTCTCTAAACAGGGTTAACTGTGTTGTCTTTATAACGCTGATCAGAATGTTTTCTGTGAGGTACGAATTAAATTATATTTGTTGTATGAAATTCGTGCTTAAACTGGTAAATAAAATTATTCGAGCCTCAGGAATGAAGATCCTGTGTTTCATGTTACAAATAAATTATGTTATGTCATAACTTTTAAACCAGGAAGAATGACTTAAGTCATACCTGAAGCTTCTTCTCGAAAGAAAAACTAATGTCTCAGAATGAGAGACTTGCCGTGCTTTTAACAAATTCCATTACGTGAAAATATCACTGCAAGTTATGGTATGGTATCTGTCCCAACATTTAATATCCGTTATCATACATTACATCAGACGTCTACGTAAAATTTGTTAGTTCCATTAAAATTATTCTTACAACAATAATCGAATAATTATATGCAATATACAGGATGATTATTTATCTCACCGATGTTGTTTTTCACTTCACACCGTTTTTACAACACACATGTGGGCGGGCCAATCTGTTGCTACGGTTTATACGACAAGCGAGACGACAGGAAGTGGCAAACGATATTTGTCAGATGCAAAAATGCCTGTTTGATACACTGCCACTAGCTGAACAAAATAATAAGGAACAGACATGATTAACTACCTAAGAATCGAACTTCAAAACTCTCCCGATCACAAATTAGGAAAGACACATTACAAAAATGATATACAATATTAGTTAATATACGCATTATTTCGCTCCTTGCAGAAATGTTGCGTGAATTATTATCCATTCCTAGGTGAATAAATATAATATAGTAATATGGTGAACAACTATCGAAAACGTTTTATTCCTGGAAAAGTGTTCGCAGCAATGTAGAGTTAAGTTCACGTTGCTATATGTTTAGGTCACACCCTCCAAATATAATTCGACAGCATCGCCCTACTGATAACTTAGTGTCTGAAGAACTTTTATGTGGCGCAACAGCCCAACTCGGGTATAGCCGCCTCATTCTTGCGGCTTCTAGATCACACACAATTAGACGCACACACCCGGTAGGACTCCTGTGAACGAGTGAACAGCCCGTCGCAGAGGCCGCTACCTACACAACACGCACCAAACACAAGAGACGAACATTCATGTCTTCAGCGGGATTCGAACCCGCCATCCCAACAATCCAGCGGCTTCAGACCTACGCCTTAGACCGCACAGCCATCGGGATCGCCTTTCTGATGATTTTTTCCCCCATGGATCGACATTCCTATTGGGCCAAGGCCTTCTCATTGTCGAGGCTTCGCGATCACACTCAGACACACCACACGTGGTAGGACTCGTCTAGACGAGTGATCAGCCCATCGCAGAGACCTCTATCAGACAACACACAACACTCACAAGTGACAGACATCCATGTCCCCAGCGGGAATCGAACCCGAAATTCCAGCGGCCGCAAACCCACACCTTAGACTCCGCGGCCGCTGGGATCGGCCCTGTCTTCCGATTACTCTTACAAAAAAACAGTAGAAATCTTTCATTTGTTCTGCTTGTTTTCATTATTGGTGGTACAAGTTTAGTTTAATTGTACACCAAACACAGTTAAACTAGTCATAATGGCCACATTATGCGTTACGTAATTAGTGACAGTAAGGACAAGCCTGCCTTGTAATTAGTTTTACTATACAATACAAACATGCATACTAGTTACGAATAGGAGCAAAATATGGGAACCATAAACGTTAGTGTACAGTAAGTTGTGTTGGTACTGCATGTCCACCTTTGTCCACATTTTCGAAAGAAACTTATAGCATAGCATAACTCCGGGAAGCTGTGAATATGCTACTGTTTGTCTAGAAAATTTAGTGCGTATTACTGTAGCTACTTCCAGCACTGTTCAGAGAGCGTACTGACGTCAATGTATCTTGATATCAGTCTGTCTGTTTGTAGTTTTAGCAACGCAGTCCGTAACACGTAATACTGTAGACACTCTTATGAACGAACCTCGTATGTACGAACTTCGGAAATAAGGGACAAAATTTATTTGTTCCGAAATTTTGGTCCGCAATGGAAATATGTAGGCTTGTCTCCTTACTTATAATTTATTTACATTTACTACAAGGTTAATTACATTTGTATATTATGTGTATGCATTAGTGTTATTTATACAGTACTGTATTACAATTTGGGCAATTTTTAGGCTACATATATATATATATATATATATATATATACATAATTCGGAAGTCCCCGACAGTCGGCATTATTAGACCACCCATTCTCCCTATTAGTCCCTTCATAAGAGAATCTACAGTACTCACACAGTGTCGAATTATTGAGTGAATAATTTGAACGGATGTGAAAGAGACCGTTCGTGGCCTAATTTAAGGTACTGCCCTGAAATTTATCTGAAGGAACCGACGAAAACTACAAAACCCTATCAGTCAGTATAGTCTGTGTCCCAGCCAATAGTCGAAGACACAACCATTACCGCTTGAACCAACATACTCGGCGCACTGTAAACAAAAGCAACAAATTCTCACTGAAGTTTCAAAGGGCTTTATGCTTGTTCAGATTTAACGTGCATTCAAACCACTCCATGCACACTGAAAAAAATCAATCCAAAGCCTTAAATCCATTAGAGCGGGTTACAATTAAATACGCAAGAAGTAAATGTACTAAGTCAAATCGGACGCAGCCTGCCTTTTTTTATAGACAGTGTCGTGGATAATTTGTCGCCACACCTCCAACTCGACAATCGCCCCCCCTCCTGTAATTATTTGCGAATTTATTCCTAGATCTCTCTGAATACTGCCTCCAATGATAGGAATTAAATCTAGTCCGGAAGAACTCTCAACTAATTCCAGTATTATGTATGTTTGGGGGTAACCACCTGACCCACGTATCCTCCCCGCGAGCCGCGGAGTCTGCTGGTTCTTACCTCCGCCACTGCTTGCAAATAATTGACAGGTCGCACGTGCATTATCAATGTACCTCGGGTCACGGCCCACAGTTGTGGTTAAAATGACTATAACTTACTAGATTTCACATTGAAATTCCCTTCCATCAATTTAATCAGAACGCTGGAAACTTCAGAATTAGTTACCTACACTCCAAACTCTCTTTTCGCTCACCGAACTTTTCAGTCTAACGTACTTTAAAGGCTACACAGTCACTGAGGCGAATATATCAAGGAATGAACTGAAGAAATCTATGTCCACAGCTCATTTATTCCAACCACACTGCACCCAATCCCTGCTCCCTTAATAAAACGGGAGAAAGTTTCATTAGAAAGGTGGAAATCGATATCAGAATGATTCGAAGCGGCTATAGTGCTGGGGACAAGTACCGGCAGATCTTAACTACGGACAAAGGGTTGGGAGGAGGTGGGGGGGGGGGGGGGGGGGGAGTGGCGGGGCTGAATCTAATTTCACGGCAATGAACACCAAGTGTCCTAGTGGGCTGGCTAGAAAAGAAAGCCTTCCCAACTAAAGATGTGAAGAAGGCTGAAACGACATACGAAAGAGGAAGAAAAAGTGAAATGAAATGAGGCAGTATTGAGCTGCGGAAAGGTAAAAGGAAGGGTACAGTCAGGTATGCTGACGATTACGTAAAAGTCACTGCTTTAACTACAACTGTGGTTAATTTTGGTCCAGAGCACCGGAATTTTGAGCAGAGTATGACATGCAACGCCAACTACCCTTGTTTCGACCCAAAAAGGTATTTAATGACACCTTAAACACCACTTTCAAGCGCTAGCAGTCCTCCGTTTTCTGCCATTCCCAAATTTAATCTCGGCCAGTCCAATCGAACCGTTTTCGTGGTTTTCCTCATTCCCTGCAAGAAAATGCGGAGAGAGTACCTTAAATTAGACTCCCCTTTAAAGGGTATTTCAGTTCATTGTTTAATAATCACCGGCGCTATATAATATAAACTACTGATATTGTAGTTGAATAAATTAATAATAAATAACAAACAGTAATTAATAAATACGCACTATCTTCACTGTTTAAAAATGTTTATTTTGAGAAATATTCTCCCACCTAGGCTGCACTTGCAGTTCAAGTACTTCTAGTTGTTTTTTCGGGGGGAAAATTTTTGAAATTATACCCATTCACTTGTTTCCGTAATACTGGTCCTTTTAATTTTTATTACGTACGTGTAAACGCAAGCAGTACATATGTATACATATATAATATATATATATATTCTACAGTAATATAGATTTTGCTGTACTTTAAAAATTGCCCCCCCCCCCCAAAAAAAGTATGGTCAGTAACTATGTTTCTGCCTACTTCCTTAACTCAAAGTGACCTTCCAAAAACGCACAACTTCCGTCTGTAACAGGACACCAGCACCACCGTCAGGCTCCACAACAGCTGAGTTACTTAGATCCAGTTATAAGCTCAGTTGATCCCTGCACCATCACCGAACCCACGAGCAGCCTTGTATAAACACTTTAAGGCAACCTCCGCGTGACACTGGCTGGCTATTCAAGACTACCAGATCCAAGAAAGAACAGTCCTATCCACTCCCGCGCTGAACAATTCCGAGAGGAAGAGTATAGGTCGATTGGTTTGTCCGAAGAGAACACATATAGACAGCGATCGAGGAACAAAAGGTAAGATTATTGAGTTCTCTTAGGGTGGTGGATTCCATTGTTAGACACCCCCTTTTCTCCCAACCATTTTGTCCCTCTCTCTTCGATTCCGTAATCCTTCTGTTTGCTGTTTCTTAACAAATGCACTCAATGCAGTCCACTAAGTACGATTGCTTTATTCTTCAAAGGAAACCTAACAGTAATTCACCTGAATCATTTAGTTTCTTCCTGCTTGTGGGTTTTTTTTATTGGTAACAAAGCAGTGAATGGATACCGTGCACTTGATATAGAGTACACCGTCAGCCACAAAGCAATCGAATGCCTTAAGATTAATTTTGTACAACTTCTCCAGACAGTCTTTTTAGCGGTATTAGCAACTTCAATAAAGAATTATTTTCTGTTACGAGAAAATGCGAAGCAAAGGTAGTCTGTTATTCCCAAAAGAAACAATTAAATTTAATACTCATATCTTGTTAAAAATCTTTCAACTTCCATACGATTTCTTTAAAGATTTGTGACTCTCACAGCGGTGCAGTGAAGAGTACCGTCGTCTGATAAATGGCGCCATGCAGTGTGGTATAAGTTTACCGTCGATTTGAGGAACGTGCCGCTTCATCTTAGAAAACTTATCATAAATTTATACCAAACTCTATAGCACCAGTTTCAATAACGCAGCATACTATTCGTGTTTTGTTTTGCCTAGCCAAGCAAATGACTCGACGGAGCAAAGTCATTCTAAGATTCACTCAGCTGCTCAAGAAACTTCCACCCTTTCACAGAACAGTGTTCACAAGGGCCCGCCATGGGACTCTATTCTGATCCGAAAGACATCATCAGTCCACTTCCCATCTCTTTGACATTGAGCGACAGTCCCATTTGCGTTTAGGTCTGCCAAGTGACATTTTCCCTCCACGCTCTCCGACTAAGATGCTGAAGGCATTATCATCTCTCACATTCATGCCAAATGCCCCAGCCATCCTCGTTTTGATCATTCTTAATAATACAAATTATGAGGCTTAATAAACGTTAGTGATTATTATATACACCTCCAGGTTTACAACTAGAAATTCTGCATTTTGTCCACATACTTATTCATTTATTCCATGTGATTCTTAATCAAACAGCCACTATTACCCTACACGGCATTCACCGGTTGGTTTTCATGATGTAAGCACACTGTGTTCTCGGTGAGGTAAGAATTTTAATATTCAAAGTCTTAATTTCTTCTATCCCCTTGTTACTTCCTCAACAATTCATTCTCTAATATCTCTGTTTCCTGCTTTGTTGAGAGCCTCGAAGGTTTACACGCACACATAAATTCACCCATTAATTAAAGAAAATATTACTTGGTAACAGTAATTTGCTTAATAATCATACCACATGTAATGTGATGCGCCTAAGCCTTTAACGTCACAGCAGGACTAATGACACGATTAAAACGAGTCAGGCGATAGTTACATTTGGGTTTAGCGAGAGAGACAGGAGAAGGAAAGCAAGATGCTTGTTTTATACTAACACGGTAACAAAACACAGGACCCCCCTACTGACAGCTGACTCACTTCTCGTAAGATCTTTCGTATTTTCACAGCTGTACTGGATCGTCCAACATTTCGGTTTATGCTGCCCTTAAGAAGTCACACTGGTGTTTGAGAGCAGTGGTTGAAATGGGCTTGGTTCAAGTGATCTGTGACATGCAGTGCTATAGGGGATGGTCTGCACATAACGCAGAAATACTCTTTGGTATGGGATCCTAATAAAAACGGAGACATTTATAATTAACGTATGTAGATGAGCATGACAAAATTAGAAGACAAAACAGAGAATAACATTCAGTTAAAGAAATGCGTATCATCCCAGACTACAAAAATCAGTATGCACACATGCACACACATATTACATGTGTGTGTGTATCAAACAGGAGTCGAAATAGGTCAGCAGGTATAGTGACTAGGCTACCGAATGTACAACCGAAAAATGAAGGTTCCAGTCTTGGCTGTGGTAAAGATTTTTATCCTTACTGCCACATCCAGACCGACACTGGGACTCACTCAGCCTCCTATTCAGCGGATATATGGGATAAAACGGACGGGGTGGGAAGCTGGCCATTGCAATGAATCTAATGCAATGGTCAGACATGTTTATGAACCTATAGCTCTACTACCCGATACAACTTCTTGGCGTAGTGCTTCAGAAAGCACAGGGGCAGGTTTTGGTTCTTGGTGCATTTGGATAAGATTAAAACACTGCAAAAGCCAACCAAACGCACAATTTATCTCTCTCAATTGCTCGTATATTACATTAAAATGTTAAAAACTCCTACATGTTTCGATCCCTGTAGGATCATTATCAGGAGCATACACATCAAATAATTATGTATAGAACACTATACAAAATTATTCATAACAGTTGCAGGTTCATATGTTGTACATCGTGTAGTGGCAGCGAAAGTAGAGAGTAGACTGTTCCGTGTAAAACAGGTGTAAACATACACAGAGATATGGAAATCTGATGTTCAAGATCTTGGAGGCACCTTGTGTATATGACTACTGTGCTAGTCTTCGTCATATACACAAGGTGGCTCCAAGATCTTGAACATCAGAGTTCCATATCTCTGTGTATGTTTACACCTGTTTTACACGGAACAGTCTACTCTCTACTTTTGCTGCCACTACACGATGTACAACATATGAACCTGCAACTGTTATGAATAATTTTGTATAGTGTTCTATACATAATTATTTGATCTGTATACTCCTGATGATGATCCTACAGGGATCTAAACATGCAGGAGCTATTAATTTTAATGTTTTAATGTATTATAATTGTGAGAGACAATTTTGTTGGTTTTTGTAATATTTTAGTCATCAAAACACGGCATCAATAATATTAAATAATATATGACTAATACTATACCTATTATCCACGTTTACTCGCACGAATCGTATCTCCTGTACAAAAAAAAAGCTTTCACAAGTAAACTTAAACCATAAGAAAATTATGATAATAGGGTAACATCTATATTCAATTTTATTTAAAATGAAAATAGCTTAAAGGAGTGATTACAGGAAACGCGTACTGAAAGTGAAACTCTCAGAAATATTTCCGCTTTAAATGGAGTCACTCGAAAGCAACATACCTGCAGGACTTTCCATCCTTATTTCATTCAATACTTTGAACTGAGGACAAAAAATATCAATTGGAAGTTACTGTGGAAATATATTGGCCTCTTGCTATGTACGCAATGACAAGAGAGTGGGTGGGATCAATCAGGCAGCAGGCCACTTAGGCGTCTCCACACACACACACTCAATCTGTGTATGTTGCACCCCGACCCCATTTCTTCACTTTCGAGGAGACGCTGCGCCCCCTTCTGTGTTTTATTGTTTCCTCCAGGGGCAGCCTTGGGGCGCCCTAACATCAATAAAGAGGGTAGGAGCAAAAGGACAAGAAGAATTGAGAAGGGGCGGGGATAAAGTAAGGGAGGCGTAATACAAGAGGATAAGCAAACAAGGAAGGAGAGACAGGGAAATCTAGCATTACTTTTTTTCTTTCCTTTAAGGCAGAAAAACGAGTAGTTTTCATAGCACATGCAGCAAGAAGGGCATCCGTATTCTTCAACCTTCCGGAGAGTTATGTAGCTATTAAAGACGTTCCAAGTGCACCAGGAAGTTCTAAAAATAAAAGTAGAACAAGAGTTTTATTTCTTGAAGACCTGGAAAAAACAGAAGTGACAGTAACTAACCTGAGACAGTCTGGCTTCGTTAGTAGCAGTTTCCTATTTTGCGCGCTTTACTGTAAATCTCCAGAGACTGAACACATGCAACTGTGTTTGTTATACTAATATTATACTCGGCATTTCCTTTTGAAGTACATTTTATCACGTTTCAGCAACTACACATTATCGTACTTCATATTATCAGTTTCTATGATAATTACAGACGTTTCGTGATGTTCCTCTCAGAGGTGACGACTAGGAACGAGCTTGGAACATAGAAAGTTAAAATAAATAATGAAAAGTGATAAGAAAACAAAGTTCATATAATTATACCAATCACCTGAAGACATAAGTGACCCACCTGCACATCAAATATATCTCAAACAAAGGATAAGTTTAATATAATATTTGTATAACGAATTGTCATACTGTCAAGGAAGTTCAGAGGAACTTGTGTTTGATTTATGTACAATGACTGATGAACTGCGTTCAATCTCAGTACAGTAACTCAAAATAAAGGAAGGGAGTATTGGGTAAAGTTATTACGTTACGGAATATTTTAACATTTCAGGCAGTCTGCAGAAAATCCGAACATGCACCCACCGAAAGCCATAAAGGACATCAGGACTTCAGACAACAAACAGATCAGATCTTTCTGTCGGATCCAACTCACTAAGCGCCTCCCCGTACTTTAACCTTATACACGGAAACAGAACCAGTTCCTGAAACGTTGCCTTTGGAACAACAGAATATGGACAAAGTACAGACACCGAGTGATTCTGCGTGTAACGTACCGCCAGAAACTTACAGAACTTAATTCTAGTCCCAACAGACTAATTCATATTTCTACAATTACGTAATTTAGCGCCACAGACTCATACTGCTGAGTACTGTTTGCATAAATGTGCAAGTTCTAAGCGGTGGCTTACACAGCCGGTCGGGTTCTCCACGCGACTCTATTATCGGGGTCACGTGCTCCAATCCTGTGAAGTTAGATGAATTTCAAACTTACAATATCAACTGAGTCATATTTCAATGCAGATTTATTATTTTTCATTTAACGACGCTGTCATCAACTCAAGGACATATAGCGTTGAATTATTGGGTGGTAGTGTATAAGGCGCTGCGGAAGAACACCAATACTTTAGTCAGGACAGCCAGTGTTCCGACTAAAATTCGAACCGGACACCTGCCGAATACAAGTCATAAGTGGTTCCTCATACGGCGCATGCGCTTTGCATGCTGGATAACTAGGCTACAGGCATGCACTCAGAATATGTAATACTTATTGCATTTCCACGGCAACAATGGTTAAACGAAAGCGCCTCACAATTACGTTTATACGTACACTGCCTCTGTTGTTAATAATTACGAGGTTGTTTACTTATCTACACGCACTGCCGCTTGTGAATTTTGTCACTTTTATTCAACTTACGGGTCTCATTTCAGCCCAGAGTGAGCTCTGCAGTTCATTTTCGTTTTTAAGTGGTGAGAGAGTATGAAGTACCTGCTCCTAGGTTACAGAGTGTAAACTGAAGATAACACACACATATAATGATGTTTAAAATCAAAGGAAATTAAGTTTCATTATGTTCAAATAATCGTTGTCATTGTAAATGAAATATAATAAAATCCAAATGATCGAGTTTCCGGTGTGAGCGTTTCCGTGCAAATCAAGTTTCCGTTCTCGGAAACACTGCTCCTTTACGTCTCGCATTAATTTATTACGCGATTCTTTCTGTCCTTGAAACAGATTCACGAAACGAAAATAGCTTGCTAACTACCATAGTAGAGTTCAAAGTCCTCTACCTCAAGAACTGCAGACTTCGTGGACTAAAGGAAGCCACTGCTGGTGACCACCTCCCTCCGTCATTTCGGATTAACCCACATAAGGAACCAACCTCTTCAACTGTAAGCACAGGATCGTCCAGAAATTACACCAAGTAAACAATATTTATAATAAAAATTGTCATTTAACTCTTGAGAACATACAAGTAACCATGTCTACCACCCACTTTTTAAATCTACATTCTTCTCCCATAAAGTGTACGTACTTTAATGGTTCTCGGAATCAACAGCGATTCATTGCCTATACAACTGTAAAGTTTGGTCTTTGTAATAGGGAAATGGTGTATTTACTGTGAGTTAGAATCCATATGTACAAATATCATTTAGACTGTATGCAGGGCTCCCACCTTCTTTTGCTTGCTGAACCGTCGGTATATATTCGAAGTTCGTACGAACGGCCATCTCGATACAGACTTTGGCGGATTTGGTCTGTCTTATAGCAAATGCCACTGAATTATTTTCACGCGGCCCTCTTGTTTAAAATCATCAAAATTAAACCTCTTACCTTAAACACCATCAAATTACGCATTTATCCAGTAGGCAGTAAATTTAAATTCCATGGCCTTCTCTGAAGCCACTACTTCGCGCCTATTTAACGTCATTTTCACAGTACTTTTATCACAAGGCTAACCAGAAAGTTGTGTCAAAGTGGTGCCCTTTCTCCCCGAAACAGTGCCATTCACTTCTCCCATTATTTTCTTTACAAGTTCTGTTCTTTCCTACGCCTCTCTTCACTCTTCAAAAGCTTAAGGCCCTATTTGGGACTTTACATGTCTTTCTTACCGCATGAAATTGCAATAATAGTACTTCTTTTAAATAACAATAAATTACAATCCTTAGTTGAGGAGTGAAAATTATCAGTACAGAAATCTAACATTGATATATAGTAATGAAGTAACGTTTTCCACGGATATAACTACCACTTAGACTGAGGGAAAGTTTTAATCAGGATAATAAAAAAAGTATTGTGAAAAATCACCAATTTTTAGCGTCTAGCAAAATAAATAAGATTTTATATGCTTATGTAATTTGTTTTGGACGGAAAAATATTTGTATTTTTCTGTGTATCTGAAGAGAAATAAGAAACTACCGTTCAAATGAAATGAAATATATAGGGAACAGAAAATTGGTAGGGCTGTTGATACGAAAATGGAACCTCTGTATTTTTTAACCAAAAAAGCTTAAGGTTCATATTTAGGAGAGGAAAAGAATAACATTTCGATGGGCATTGGAGGAAATCCAAGTTGCCTTAAGATAAAACTACGCGTATACTTAATACATAATACAAATTGTACAGTATACCCTAGTGATATTGAATGCAGAGACTGGATGGATGGATGGATGGATATGGTAAAAGGGAAAAATAATAACTGCATACGATAGTCGGTAACGCCCACGGCAGAGGGGTGAACCTTCAGAAGCAGCGGGATCAAAACTAATCCTAGAGCCTCGCTCGTCCGACAGCGCTGATGGAAACCTGCAAGGCAGTGCCAACGTCAACAGTTTCCAAGCACAGACAAGGAATGATAATAAGAAAATGATGTACCCGTGGGCACCGCCATTCTTCAACAGCCACTGCGCAAAATAACTTTTCCATGTAAAAACAAACTTAAAGTAATGAAGGTAATCTGATTTCTGTCCAAATACTACCCGTTTTAAAAGACACTATTTAAATATTTTTGAAGTCCAAAACTAAATAAAATAATATAAAAAATCCAGTTACTTCCTCACAGAAACGCAATGCTTCTCCATTACAAGAACCAACAGTTAATGCTGTTTAAAGAAGTAATGCTGTTTATTCTGAACCTAATGCGAAACATATGAATAGGCTACTGCAGGAAAAACGAAGATTTTTTTAAATGCTGAAGCAGGTAGTACTTAGGTGTATTAGTGTGATTCAAGATTTGAAATAATTAGGTACAAATATTTCTTTAAAAGAGCCAATCCCGTTGGCCATGGGGTCTAAGGCGTAGTTACGCGGTCGCTTGATTGCTGGGATCGCGCATTCGAATCCCACACCCAGGGCATGGAAGTTAATCTCTTTTGTTTGCTGTATGTTGTGTAGGTAGCGGCGTCTGCGACAAGCTGATCACTCGTTCAGAGGAGTCCTACTGGGTGTGTGTGTGTCTAATTGTGTGTGATCTAGAAAACTCAAGAATGAGGCGACTTAGACCGGAGTAGGGCTGTTGCGCCACAAAAATAAATTACTATAACAGATGGGGGGGGGGGGGGTAGTGGTGGTGTTGGCGGCGATTGGGGTGGTGATAGTTATGATGATTATGATGATTATGATGATGATGTAACCATCCTTTTAATAATGAAAATTTATGCCGAGATGTAAATGCCTAAGGCCAATACGTTTGTACAAAATAAAGGTACGAACAAAGGCTAGCTGAGCAACTAATGGATTCTCACAAAGCACTCTGCTCCTCGCAGTTATGTAGTTCATTGATTGTTTAGATAAACGGAGAAGATAAGAGTGGGTAAAGGACTAATCAGGTTAAATGGCGCTCGGAGACGTCATTGAAAATAAAATGGGATGTTTCTTGCACTCAGAGAAATACAGACATAAAGGGTTGAATGCAACATTTCTAGTTAAGTCAATCTGTTCCCCTTAACTAAGAACATAAACACGAGTCCAACAATATTCTTTATATAATGGACCCTCCAATTCTTGTTTCAGCCAGTGACTGCCACTTGATTCCTTTGCTAAGATGAGGTCAAACCTGATCAAATTTGTGCAACGTAGTCACTCAATGTGTGTGGCAAGGTCAAAGATAAAGCTGTTCTTGGGCATGCATACAGAGATAGCAGAGGTACAACTCCACCCATTCTTAACCTCAGCAATATTTGGAGAAGTGTGGTGAACTTCATGCCCCGGCCGCTTTACCCCCGGGAAGAAATCCAGTATCCATTATATAGGAAAGCATTTCGATAGTACTCTCTTAAAATTATGGAATACCTACTTTCAGATACCAATTCATTATTTTAGCACGTCATCCAACGCTATTTAAAGCTTCATGCAACTGAAAGAGCCTTGCTATATAATCCCACACTGAACTAATACATTTGCCAATATAAGGACTCTTATATCACTAAAAGCTATCGGAACATAGGCCTATACTTATTACGAAACAAATTGATCCATCGGCGATTATGCCAGTTTTTATTTCGGTTGTATCTCAGTTTCCGAATTATTTGTTTACAATGCGTGTAAAAAACGACAGTTACGTTGCCTTGGTAAAATAATTCAGGGAAATTAATTTAAAAACAGTCGGATTCAAGTTTCGGGAAGAGTGTTTTTTTGCCACTCCGTAGCTGTTCCGTATAAAACCTAGACTTAGCCTTCTACACATGGGGATATAGAATAATAATCGCATTTTGTATTCAGACAATGGATGATGTTTAAAAAATTTGCCAAAACAAGGTAACAGCTTTATTACTGTACTTCCCCATGAGGCATTTAAAATTGTTTGTTTTTAGATTTACTTGTAAATTACATCTAAAGCGCGTCAACCTCCCGCTCTCCACACGATACAGCTACTTGCTGTCATTTAGTATTCCGCTCTCCACACGATACAGCTACTTGCTGTCATTTAGTATCCCGCTCTCCACACGATACAGCTACTTGCTGTCATTTAGTATTCCGCTCTCCACACGATACAGCTACTTGCTGTCATTTAGTATCCCGCTCTCCACACGATACAGCTACTTGCTGTCATTTAGTATCCCGCTCTCCACACGATACAGCTACTTGCTGTCATTTAGTATCCCGCTCTCCACACGATACAGCTACTTGCTGTCATTTAGTATTCCGCTCTCCACACGATACAGCTACTTGCTGTCATTTAGTATTCCGCTCTCCACACGATACAGCTACTTGCTGTCATTTAGTATCCCGCTCTCCACACGATACAGCTACTTGCTGTCATTTAGTATCCCGCTCTCCACACGATACAGCTACTTGCTGTCATTTAGTATCCCGCTCTCCACACGATACAGCTACTTGCTGTCATTTAGTATCCCGCTCTCCACACGATACAGTTACTTGCTGTCATTTAGTATCTTGCTCTCCACACGATACAGCTACTTGCTGTCATTTAGTATCCCGCTCTCCACACGATACAGCTACTTGCTGTCATTTAATATCCCGCTCTCGACACGATACAGCTACTTGCTGTCATTTAGTATCCCGCTCTCCACACGATACAGCTACTTGCTGTCATTTAGTATCCCGCTCTCTACACGATACAGCTACTTGCTGTCATTTAGTATCCCGCTCTCGACACGATACAGCTACTTGCTGTCATTTAATATCCCGCTCTCCACACGATACAGCTACTTGCTGTCATTTAGTATCCCGCTCTCCACACGATACAGCTACTTGCTGTCATTTAGTTTCCCGCTCTCCATACGATACAGCTACTTGCTGTCATTTAGTATCCCGCTCTCCACACGATACAGCTACTTGCTGTCATTTAGTATCCCACTCTCCACACGATACAGCTACTTGCTGTCATTTAGTATCCCACTCTCCACACGATACAGCTACTTGCTGTCATTTAGTATCCCGCTCTCCACACGATACAGCTACTTGCTGTCATTTAGTATCCCGCTCTCCACACGATACAGCTACTTGCTGTCATTTAGTATCCCGCTCTCCACACGATACAGCTACTTGCTGTCATTTAGTATCCCGCTCTCCACACGATACAGCTACTTGCTGTCATTTAGTATCCCGCTCTCTACACGATACAGCTAGTTGCTGTCATTTAGTATCCCGCTCTCCACACGATACAGCTACTTGCTGTCATTTAGTATCCCGCTCTCTACACGATACAGCTACTTGCTGTCATTTAGTATCCCGCTCTCCACACGATACAGCTACTTGCTGTCATTTAGTATCCCGCTCGCGACACGATACAGCTACTTGCTGTCATTTAGTATCCCGCTCTCGACACGATACAGCTACTTGCTGTCATTTAATATCCCGCTCTCGACACGATACAGCTACTTGCTGTCATTTAGTATCCCGCTCTCTACACGATACAGCTAGTTGCTGTCAGTTAGTATCCCGCTCTCCACACGATACAGCTACTTGATACCGTTCAGCATGTCAGTTTTTGTGGAAAAAATATTCCAAGTTTCACTTTCACCAGGTAAGAGTCGTGTATCACCTTGCATTGTATCGATCGCAGTGAATTTTCGTCTCTCATTCTGGAGGCCGGAATGAAGAGGAGTGTGAAGTGAGGAGACAGACTTTTGCCGGGGGAATAGTGAGTGAGTGAGTGAAAAGTGTGCAAAACGAGAGGTGTAGTGGGTTGGAATAGGGAGAATGGATGGGAGGATAGGAAATGGAGAGCTCATTCCTATATTTGAGAAGAGGATTTTAAATTTTCATAAACCTGACAGGAGTGGCGTGCGAAGGAGACGGAGACAGGGCACGAACCTCTGCTGGTCTGTCTACAGTGTCCACGGATGCATATGCGTTACGTCACGCTCATCACTCACACTGCCGAAGCTTCCACAATCGCATAGCATCTGACACAGGATGGGACATAACGGGATGACCACGACAATACCAAACGAGTTCGCTACATGAAGTACAGTTCTTCTTGAGAATCTACTAGTCGCTTTACTGTCCAAGACCAAGGGATTGAGAAGAGTTCCCACTAACGGTTATAACGGCGTGGGAACCACCTGAACAAGTGATGACGAAACGCATCCAAGTACCAGCGAGACATGTAAAGTACCTATACATAGGCCTACATACATACATACATGCATACATACGTACATACATAAATACATATATTAATACATATATACAAACATTTACGGCCGATCCCAGTGGTCGCGCGGTCTAAGGCGTGGGTCTACGGCCGCTCGCTTACTGGGATTGTGGGTTCGAATCCCGCCTAGGACATGGATATCTGTCTCTTGTGAGTGTTGTGTGTTGTCAGGTAGAGGTCTCTGCGACGAGCTGGTCCCTCGTCCAGAGAAGTCCTACCGAGTGTGGTGTGTCTAATAAGTGTGTGATCGTGAAGCCTCGAAAAATGAGGCGGCCTAGGCCCCCAAGGGGCTGTCGAGCCATTGGAAAAAAAATACAAACATATATACATACTTGTACATATATAAATACATATATGAATACGAGGTACATACAGACATATGCATACATGCATATATACATATAAACATACATATAGACATATACATACATACTCGTACATACATATTCATGCACGCAGATGAGGGTCGGTCAGGAGTTAAGTTTCATATGGCGCAGGCTACAATTTCGTAACTAGAGACCATACACCGACTGCGAATACATCAGGAGGATTCGTAGCCGATGGTTTATCGTCCGTTTCCAGCGCTGAAGCAAGGTCTTGGCAGCCACAAGTATAAAGACGATTGGGAGGTGATAAGGGTCGTGACACGATGGCGATGAAACAGAACAACGAGGGTTCTTAGCAGCAGCGAAAAATGAATCTCGTCTCACGACACTACAAATGCCGCAGTTGTGGCGGGACTACGTGGAAAAGTAGTGGGATAGCAGGACAATTAGATGTGAACTGTTTTCGTTGAAGGTTAAAATAAAGAGGCCAAAATAAAGGCAGTGTAAACTTATTTTCTTACCAAACCTGCATTACACGCACACAAGCACAAGCACTGTATTTCTATCTCCGTGTGGCACTGACAACGGTCTGATATAATCTAATATAACTCATGTTACAAATAAGACAGGCGCGTTCGCGTAACGACTGTTGCCGTGGAAAAGCAATCAGTATAACACAGGCTGAGTGTGTGTGTATGTCTGTAGCCTTAGTTATCCAGCATGCAAAAGGCATGCGCCGTATTGTATTGTCGTCTGTGGCCTGTCAGGCTGTACCACATTTTTCCACCTTATCTCATAAACGGCGCGATTTTCGGAAAAAGTTACTGAACATAAAATGTATGGTTTTATTTTCTCTAAAACTTTGTCTGAAACATTTCTTATTCCAAGAAGAATTCTGCGAGATATTATCATACATAGGTCTTGAAGTAAAGTACCCGTTATTCTTGTCAGATTTTGATGAAACTTGAATTTTCTCGACATATTTTCGAAAAATACTCAACTATCAAATTTCATGAAAATCCGTCAAGTGGGAGCCGAGTGGTTCCATGCGGGCGGACGGACGGACATACGGATATACGGACATGTGTCACGAAGATAATACTCGCTTTTCGCAGTTTTGCGAACGCGCCTAAAAACTGATTCCCGATCAGAAAAGCAAAAGATTGTACAGTTCGGTATTACTCGGTCTAAGGCAGGGACTGTGAGCCTGAGCTTCGGAATCAGGAGCGAAGCGCAGGAATGATGAACACGTTCAGAATTTCATATCCCGTCCTTCTGACAACTCAGGGAATCCATTTCCTCGAGCGGCCCGCTTCTAGGTGTTCCACTCAGCCTCTCTGTCACAAGTAGCTACTGTAAAACTTGTATGAGACGACCACTGGAACTTGACAAGTACTACCTTCTGTGACACACGGTTTCATTTTCATATTCAACATGCATAAAGACAAACCTCTGAACCTAAGGAATCCACATCTCAAACGCTCAAAGGCCTTTGCATCTGTTTCTAGTTTCACATAGAAACAAGGAATTCCGACCACATCTCACGAAGCCTACTATCTATTTACACGGATGTTCAGCCCAAAATATATTTGTATTGTTATGGTTTTATATTTTTTATTTTATTCTTGTGGAAACTTATTCCTGAAATAGCCTACAGGCCCTGCATTCTTACAACAAGTCGGACATAACCCCCAAAGATTCGCATTGTCGCCATATTTTAATTTTTAACGTACAGGCAACATTTCGTATAAAATATGTACATATGTTTACTACCTAGTTTGCTACACATTTCACATGCACAAATGGTTCATGAGATAGCGCTATCAAACCAAAGGCTAAAAAAAATGTTCGCAGGGTAACCGTCTTCTTATTTTACAGTGAACAAAAATATTTCTTAACGAAGTTTCGATATTTTTCAGCATTTGTTACTGTGAATCACTTCAATACCCTGAACTAAATCGCGCCAATGGCACATCCACCTCATAACTTCGCGTCCATCATCCTATGGTTACAGACTGTTAAGGCATTAAGAAGAACTGTATTAGGGTATCCCCCAGCGACAAATCGTTCACACCAAGTTTTATTAAAATGGGGAGTATTTTCCAAGACTTCAAAAAGGAACGCGAAGAAACAGACAGCAGCGTGGTCTGAGAAGTCTACTTTGGGTGTCCCTTTTTTTCATAAAAGAAAGGAATAAGCAGACTCATAAGAGCAGCATTGTCTCTGTTTCTCTGCGTGCCCCTACATATCAACTTCAATTTTCACGAATTTCATGCGAACATTACGTCACTGGACCTCAATGCTGTAATTCTTAATTTTACAACACGACAGACAAACGAAAGTGTGGGGAAGAAGCGACACTAGCGACATTTGCTTTATGGCCTTTTGCATCCGTTAGTAAGGTAATGATTGTGTACAATTCAGAGTACGGCCCTGTTAGAATTTTATTCAAATTTGGTTTTGATGTCTAATAAGAAAGGCACCATTTGAGATACGAGCGCGCAATTTGGCACGGAGACGGACGATATGTATACATAATTTATGTAAGAAATATTGTTTGTAAGTACATAATTATGAGCGTGGCAAAGTTGCGAACGTTGGAAATAATGCCCGGTAATCTTTCAAGTTATGCATACTGTGTGACCTATCTAGTAACTTATGCTTACCGTGTGGCTTATCTAGTAACTTATGCATACCGTGTGGCTTATCTAGTAACTTATGCATACCGTGTGGCTTATCTAGTAACTTACGCATACTTTATGGCTCATCTAGTAACTTACGCATACTTTATGGCTCATCTAGTAACTTACGCATACTTTATGGCTCTTATAGTAACTTACGCATACTTTATGGTTGATCTAGTACCTTATGCATACCGTGTGGCTTATCTAGTATCTTATGCATACCGTGTGGCATATCTAGTAACTTACATATACTGTATGGCTCATCTAGTAACTTAGGCTTGCCGTGTGGCTTATCTAGTACCTTACGCATACCTCGTGGCTTATCTAGTACCTTATGTGTACCGCGTGGCTTATCTAGTAACTTATAATGTAGAGCATCCGACAGCCTTTAGCACACTTTTTATTTTGCTTAGACCTAAGGGACACTGACGATATCGCAAACATATGCGACGAGACGTGCTTGTCATAAGCAAAAGAACAAGTGTGATAAAGTCTGTTGGAATCTCTACGTAGGATCTAATAATTTACTAATATCCGATATTTTTAATTCATACATAATCGGTACTTGCTCTTCACAAAACGAAAATAAAAGAAACCAACAATATGACTATGAGACATGTAGGACTACAAAACTATGCAACAGGAAAGTAGGCTTCATGAGTTCTGCTCGGATATCTCTCTCCCCCCCCCCTCTCTCTCTCCCGTGGCACACCTATACGAAAACTTCCTTACAGTAAAGTTTATTTACTGCAGAACAAAGAAATTGACACCGGAAACAGGACTCAGATTATGGCTCTAAAATATTCTTCATACTCTTGTTCGATGACTGTTTCTCGAACCATTCTCACATGTCACTGCGCCTTTACTATAAGTATATAGGCTACCAGCAATACATCTGGTGTAGGGTACTCATCTCGGTCAAACAAAAGTCATAACTCTTACTGCAGACCAATCTCTCTGTGTAAAAAAAATATACAATCTTCATAAAACCCATCATCGTTTTATGGTAAATATTTCAACGTATTCTAGATTTCTTAATGCTTATTCCCAAAGTATATATACCATATTCAGTTAGATATTCACGCCATATTTCTGCACAGCGTAGGGTGAAATAATGTGTGTGTGTGTGTGTGAAAGTGAGATATTTTTCAAAGAGTGAGGAAATATACTGCCCATTACTGCGTTCAGAGAGTAACCATAAATAATTCCATTTTTGTTCAGACTTGCGAATGTGAGACAAAGAAGTTTGGCCGCGCAATATCTTTCATCTTTACAGTTTTACTGTTGGTTGCCATCATGGTTTACGATAGCAGAACGTAACCTGAAAGTTCGCAATATTGTGTACAGTAACTGAACCTTCCCAGCATTAAAGTACTTAATTCATGTAAATTAAGTAGATTTGTCACTCGCCTCATCGAGGCACCTCGTAAGTGTGACTGCGTCAAAAAACAGAATAAGGCTTTTATAAAATTATTTTGTCGTGCCATCAGAACGTTCGTATTATGCTTGATTTCAGGCTTCCGCCGCGATGTTGATACGATCTGCGCCCTTCTAGGATATTACGCGGCGTCGTGTGGTAATTATTTACCGACGTTTCGGGACAACATATCGGTCTCATCTTCACGGGTCAAGAATCCGAGTAGGAAAGAAAGAAAGCCAGCAACTTGTAACGTGGATTCATGGAAAGTGCGCGCGAGGTAGCAATCAGTGACGTGATGACAGCCAACAGGGTAGAACCAGGGTGACAGCGGGGTGGATAGAGACAACGTAAAACAGCTAAGGGCAACGTGAATGCAATCAGCTAACAAAGCTGGAAAAACATGTACGGAATAAAGTAACAGTAAGGGAGGAAAATATAAATATTTCAAATATAAATATTCACAAGTGTGCATTTGTTGGTTAAAGTGATGTGTGATGGACTAAAAATGCACGGTATGAACAATATTAAGATTATCAATGCCAGACAGGCAAAAGAGGTCTATCAATATAAAAAAAACCTCAAGGTTAAATTACGCAAGTCTAATGGAGCAATCTGGTACAACAAAATGTGTAAACAACTACAATTAACACCTAAGGACTTCTCAATCAAACTAAGTGGGTCCAACCGCCAAATAAATATTTCTATTTGTGGCTAAGCAACACGAAAAACCTGTGCAAATGGTGTTGCTGGAATTTCAGGTGTGAGCGCTCCAATGCATGTGGAGCAATAGGCAAAATCAGTGTAACATGACGCCTTAAACACAAAACAAAGAAATCAATTTCCTCAGCTTATAACCCCAGACATCGTTTTGACTATACCCTTACTTGAAAAATGTGAAAAGTTCACCTGAAAATATAAGTGCTACAGAAAATATTTTCTTAACTAATCCCAAAAAAGCAAGGTCTTTTACCATAACACACGATCGTTTATCTGTTAGGAAATTCTATACCTTCAGAGAAACGAAATTTCATTACGGTATTCAAAACTGTCCGCTACAGTATTTATCACAAGGCAGTTGCAAGTAGTTCTCATCCTCCCGCCTCATAGTTCTTGGATATCTATTTTCATATTATGCTTCTACACACGCCGGGATTTCCCAAATGGCCTCGACCATTTAAATTTTCCAACCAATCTGACTGGTAAAGAAATTGTGGAAAAATGTTAAGACAAAAGCTAAGTGAAGAGTGCACACCCAGCAGATAAAAACTTATAGAAATTTTACAAGTAAAGGAATGCGATTTTGAGTCCCCTAAAAATACGGCAAACTTAAAGACAGGCTTCGCTAGAAATTACTTCAGCTACGAAAGTCTGGAAACAGAAAACAATCAATAGATCTTAAAAAGGCCATAAAGAGAATAAATAAAAAAATTACCGTCGTCATAAATCCTCTGCACGCACGAATGTGAACAGGTCGTTACAGTGTTTCTGTTGGCGCTACATGCATGTATGTATGTATACGTGGCTCCAAACAGTCGGAGGGTGACTTTACCCCACTGCAACTTCCACAAACTTCCGTATTCTCTGCTACCCGCTACAGACTCTGGTCTAATGGTTTCCTCGCCGAACGCAGTGTGGCTATCATACAGTCAACAATAAATCTTATTAATTTTCCATAAAGGCAATGGGGATGGTTTTCGTGAGCTCTTTTCCTTCATATTTATTCTGTTGCCTTCAGCACTAACCTTTGACGTTCTCAACCTTCTAGTTAGGATAAGCTCTATGTGGAAAAGCGTCATATATGTCATTTGAGGTGCAAACTCTTTCGTCCCGCACGCCACACATTCTAGGAAACAAAACTTCCTTAACTCTTAAACCCTGAAAAATGATGTAGCAATTATCTCCGAAACGTAACAATTTCTATCAGTCTATACGGCGTCATATCCTAATGAATGCAGTAAGAATCTAAATTCTCACGAAAACTTTCGTATTTTTCTTGAGTTTCTCCAGTACAGCGATTGGATAGTACTTAAAACCGAGCTCAAGCCACTTACATATACAAACACACACACAGCCTCCCCAGTCATGGAAATTTTCATGTTTCATTCCAAGCTATACAAATCCTTCGATAGACAGAATATTAGTGTAGTCATTTACTTCCTTGTAACACACAATATAGTAAAAATGCGATAATGATGATGAATAATAAATTTGAAATAGGAAGAAATTGGCCGTTGCCTAATTTCAGGTACGTACTATTCCCGAATTTATCTGGGGATACTGAAAAAGCCACCAGAAACTTCAGTGAGTTTAGTTGACAAATCATCTGAGATTCAAACCGGACACCTCCCGAATACAAGTCAGAACGGTTAAAGCTCAAGCCAAATTTCTCGTTTGATTCAACATTTTTCGCTACCCTTTGTCCAATTTATTAAACTTCCGGATCGATTTATTTAGAATGAAATTTATGCCCGAAATTACCCCCTTGATCAATTCCTGAATTTTCGTTGGTTAACGTAATGAAACTGTGGGGTTGTAGTGCCACAGCATTGACACCGGGGAATACAAATGTGCTATTAAGCAGGTACAAGCCTTGACGTCTGCTTCTGCAAGGCAGAAAGGTCTTAAGCAGTTTGCGTACTGACGTACTGCAGAATAACATGTGAGTGATATGTGGTTAACATGGCGATTACCATGAAGACAGCACTCTGTTGTGATGTGGCGTCCAGTAGTCTGGTAAGCACCACCGCTTCGCAGAAATCTACTGCCACCATCTTCAAGGCAAGGGTTCACCCGTACATGAAAAGTGATATGGATATGGGAAAAGGAAGAACTGGGTGGTGCTCACAAATCTGAAGATGGAAGAGGGAGGTTCTTCCGTATCAAATGTACCTACATACCCAAATATACGGTGTCACGTATCAGAAAACATCAATCATTATCACAGTTTTTCGCAAAAGGATCACATTGCGTATATCTGAATACGTGAAGTATACGAAAACAAGTAGTAGAGTACACGTAAAAGACACAACACAAATATCAGTCTGAATTCAGATACGTGAAGTATCGACAAGTAGTGCACGTAAAAGACACAACACAAATATCAGTCTGAATTCAGATACGTGAAGTATCGACAAGTAGTGCACGTAAAAGACACAACAAAATATCAGTCTGAATTCAGATACGTGAAGTATCGACAAGTAGTGCACGTAAAAGACACAACACAAATATCAGTCTGAATTAGATACGTGAAGTATCGACAAGTAGTGCACGTAAAAGACACAACACAAATATCAGTCTCAATTTAGACATCCGCTACCTTTCATTTATTCGGACAAAATAATAAGAGGCTTCATTATTTAATCTTCACGACATGTTAGGCCTATTAGGAATGTTACATTACTAAGAATGAGTCAGGCGAGAAATGTAAATGCATGGTAGGCCTACAGACAAATCTTCTTCTTCTTCTTCTTCTTCAGTGGCGCGACAGCCCGCATCGGCCTCTGGCCTCAACAATAGTTCGTCTCCAGATATTACTATCCGTGCTACATGGGACAGATGAATATATATATATATAATTTTTTTCGAAAAACCTAAAGGGAAATTAACACTTGGGGTAGCCAAGCGTAAAGGGGAGGTTAGAGAAATATCATCAAGAAAGTGGGATGGATTCATCTGGATCAGAATGGGATCAACTGGCCGGCTTGGCGCTTGTGAACATGGCAATGGGCATTCCGATTCCATGACTGGCGACGAATATGACGCTTAGAAAAAGGAGTTAATTGCTTCATTTATGTGCATCGTTAAAGATTACATTTCGTCCACACTAATGGCACTTTTACTGTATATACTGAGATATTGCTTTATGACTCCGAGACAACTTTCAAATGTAACACATATCGAAACCCCACTTCACCCTGTTAAATCATCTGCAACCCTCTACACAGTTAAGAAACCCTATTTTATATAAATATTTGCGAACATCTAATATCCAAACATAAGGCTCATCATTTATAGCTACAGAGAAAATAAGTTAATAATAAACATACTATATGTATTTTCCTCAAAGAAAGAGAATTCAGAAACAAGAGTGGGGGGTTAAAATAGAAATGGTCAATAATCAGAGTCCTCTTTTCCTCCCCTTCTGTCACAAAATAATAAGTCTCTTCACCCCAAATTCAGACATTCCTCCACAACGCCACCTAGTGAGGATAAGCACGTCTTCTGGGGGTTACAGGATTTTCTTCACCCCCGATAAGGAAGATCTCATTCCTACCCTCGTGTATGACCATGAAATCCCTCTGCAGATTTCACCCTCTTAGCTAAGAAACAAGACGCCTTTCGTTCTTCCACTCTGAACTTCAATTGCTCAGCGATGCTACTGCATAATCTTTCACTTTCCGAGAACTTCAATGTTGTAATGCTTTCATCTGCCGGTCTGCCTCTAATTTTTGTGTATATTTCCCACAGTATCTGTCCTCTTTATATCCAGATCATAAGTTTCTGTTAACAATTATTATGAGAACAAAGTATGTTTCACCTCTTCAGTATACATTACGAAACTAATGGAATAAAGGTTTATGCGATGGGTAAAGCATGTAACACATATGGGAAAGATAAAAAATTTGAAAAAAAAATGTTCTGTTGTAATGTCTAACGGGAAGAGAGCTCTTTGAAAAAATATACTTGCTTAGGAAGATAATATTAAAGTGGGTATTAAACTGCGTGTGACGATGTAAACTCGATTCATCTGACTCAGAGTACAGTCATGTACGGGCTTTCCTGAACGTGGTGACAAGCCTTCAGTTTTCATAGAGGGAGAATAATTTTTGGGCTAGCTGAGTGAACACCTGTTTTTCAATAAGGGGTCTTCTGTTAATTAATTAATTTATTAATTAATTAAGCAACATGGTTCATCGATAACATAAATAAATGAAATACACAACCCTCGAACCATAACAATGGAGTTTAGTAACAACTACATTAACTCTTTGCATATTTAAGGGAGGATATGCTGCTACGGATCGTTATCACTTCCATCTTATTTTACATCTTAACACTCACGAACTGGATGCTTTAAGTAGGTTACCACAGTCAGAAACTGTGTGTCTTATGTTTTAGTGAACAGTTGAGAATGGAAAAGACAAATAAATAAATAATGCGATTTAACGATGTCAACAAACACGACGGCGGTGTTGTATGCTTGACTGAGTCTTCACTACAATTCGGCCTCTCCTAAATTATTCGAATATTTTATTGCAAAACTTTGTCCTTCTATTCCGTACCCTACGTTGAAAAAAATTCGTATTAAAAATTTGTATTATTTTAATCAAACTGCTGGAAAATTGAAAGTTAAACAGGTTTCTTACATTTTTGTGTTGATAGTATGTGCGTACTTTAAGGATGAAGCGTAGATTAATCTGATCAAAGAGATGACTCTTCACCTAAACATCTGATTTCTTATTTTCAAAATACCTGAATGTCCATCAAATGTTCCCTTATCTGAAGGAGACAGAAGTATGTAAAGATAAAGGAATTAAAATAATTTCGCTTCTTCCACATGTTTCATTTGTACTTTCATGTTGGTTTCATTGAAAGGTTATGTGAAACTTACATAGGCCTTTTTTGATATTATTCATTCCGTGCATTATTTTTACAATCAACCACATTCACCAACAAATGCACATAAGAGGATTACAAACTTACATAAGTTTTAAGAACTCCTACATGTTTCGGCGGCAAGCCGCCATCTCCAGAGAGTCTCAAATACAAAGAAATACAAGAACCAATACGTACATCAATCTAAGAAGTACATTGCCAAGTATTAAGATATTTAAAACGTTAGCATACAAAATATATAAAATGATAAAATACCTTTGTATATTTCATCATTTTATTACTTTATATTTCATTATTTCATATATTTTACTTAAAATTATAAAACATAAAATGAAATATCATTTTATGTTTTATAATTTTAACATTTTATATACCAGTATCTTAAACTTTGGAACTGTACTTCACAGATTGATGTATTGGTGCCTGTACTCCTTTGCATTTGACACTTCCTGAGGATGGCGGCTTGGAGCCGAAACATGTGTGAGTTCTTGAAACCTATATACAGTTTGTAATCCTATTATGTGCATTTGTTGGTGAATGTGATTGGTTACATAGGTCTATTTACGTGTGCAAATGTCAACCGTGAAGGCTAAGCATACATGTTAAGTGATCCTAGCACATACGAGTATATACTGTTTAAGTTACTTAGAAAGTACTTAAACACTAGAAATTCTCAGGACCATAAACTGAGAGTTGTCTTCGCAAAGTTCGGTCAGTTAAACCTCACAGAGCTACCAGCTGTACTCGCAGGATAGAGTTTAGAATTTTACACATGTAGGAATCAGTGACAGAATCAAACGTCTAGCACATCTGCAGAGACAAGACAGAAATTAAAAGTGTACGTTCCTAACAAGAAACACGTCATAATTTCATCAATCTAATTAGAAGTTTCAGGACCCCAAGCTCATGGGCCTAACTTCTTACATTGTAGCATGGGCACAAGTGTTTATAATGACAGGACGTAGTTTTGAAACAGAAACTGGAGCTGAGCGCTCTGTATTTACATTGCGTCACAGAAAATTTTACTATCAGATTAGGCACTGCAGGATGTCACTTTCTCCCTCTCATTGCTGTCTCGCCCTCATCTTTAGTGGTAGAATTGTGGTGTACCGTTTCGGTCGCGAGCACTCGAGCATGAATCGGGGTCCGACCGTGAGTGCATCGCAACTGCGGTACGATTACACTAGAAGTCTTAATGTTGTAAGTTCTGCAAGATATCGTTCGGGGAGAAGAGCATAAACCGAGATTTGGCAGTGTGAAACATCAGAACGTCTTGTAGGCAGGAACTCTTGTTCTCAGGATCAACATTTCAAATACAGCAGTCTCGAATTTCGTGAACCTTCATGGTCGAGATTTCGACCTTTCATGATCACCCACTTAATACCAATGTTTCGACCTTTCGCGACTGTTTCCGGCAAGTCGACATAAGATCACGTGGCTAGCTAGTCGGCTTCCCCCACTCTCCTGACATTTTGCAGATCACTCTCAGCTCAGTAAAGCTCGGTCTTTCATAAAGTTATATTGAATACTTTCTTGCTTTACGAAATGAGAATCTCCTGCAGTCAATTAATGTCGTTTATGCTTCCAAAATATGTGTATTTTACCAAAAAGAAGCTATCACGTTCTTAATGTTTGGGGGTTATTTTATATACTTTGCTGCTGTTATTTATTAACCTTTTGGAAAGCAAGACGTCTTACATCGATAAGGGCTTCCGATGTTCATCGCGTCGCCCTTTTATCGAGACTACTGCAGTTCACACTACAGTATCTTGTGTATCATGTATAGGAGAGTTGGAAGGCAACTTAGGGTGCCTGTACATCAAAACCCTGGACTACCTTCTGCTCCAGGTTTCGTCATTTTTGTAATCTCTCTTGGAAATAAGATCCGGCCAAATATGCACTAGGCCTAAATATTAACGTTCATTCCTGTCATGCGACGCTCTACATGATAGACACAGAAGGTGTCACTATGCTTAAGAAAGCACTGGACCATGAAGGCACATGGGGGGTGGAGGTATAGTTCCACTCACCCTTAACCTCAGCACTAGTTGGTGGTGAGTGTTATGATTTCTGCCTCGGCCGCTTAATTGCCTGGCAAAGAGTCCACGATACCCACTGAATAGTAATTAATGTAACGCGAAGGCAACAGCGCCTAGTAGCCGAATGTCCCGTCAGGCATCTGATGTCAGACGACCAGGTGTGCCGATATGCTACAGCCTTCGAGAGAGGGAGACAGAAAATCTGGAAGCGTCCCGAAGATGGACAGAGACAGCAACAAAGTTCTAGAACAGAAAAAAAAAGTGGCATAAAAGACGCTGAGCCAGGCGAATTGCAGTCTTCGAGAAGCAATGAGCGGCCAGTTGTTGCAGGGTAGCGCTCGCGACGAGTGGAGTTTGAACATGTACAGCCAGTTACGAACAGTGAACAGTGAAGCAGAATCGAGTCCGAGCGAAGAACAAAATGCAGTGAATTAGTCGTGGAACCGAAAGCAGTGAAGGACTACAAATGTGGGAAAAATTAACGGTCAAGTGATATACCAGGCCCTTGGGCTATGAGAGTTGAGATAAAGAGATCAAGAACTGTGTGAATAGTAACGCCTTTTCAATCACTAAATCTTTCATTTCTCCGGATTGTGTAACTTTAGTGCTAAATAAACAGTCTTCATTTGTGCAACCACAGTCTTATACGTTACAGTGAGGTGGGTGTGCCCCAGAGCCTCTGTGGACGCTTTGGAGAACGGATAAATCTCTTGCCCCCGCCGGACATCGAACCATGATACCTCCGTCGTCCAGCCTGTTGCCTAACCCTTACGCCCACTGAATTATCCATTCCATACACACTCTCAGTAGCAGGAATATACAACATCGAATGTCTCGATGACACATGAAAAAGGAATTGGATGCGACGTGGAAGGAAGCGGATAAGACATTGCTGGAGGTACTGAGAAAAGCCACGAGAAGGCCCAGGATAGCCGGTCGCAAGGTCGAGTTTTAAAGCAGTGATCTTCTGAATGCGAAGCACAAGCAGCACTGCTGTTTGTGGAGTGTATATCCGTTGTGTCACTATTCAACCTTTCTGTTTTATACAACAACCACTAAATGTTAGAATCTATAGGAATAAACGTTGTCAAATTTGAGATTTAATGAACTTTTCGACCTCAGAGAATGAGACCACCAAGCTGCCTCGAAATATAGGGCACCAACACCCAGTGGCGCTGTGCCACATCCCAGAAAGACGAAGGCATCTTTGCTAAATTTACATAATGTTATATCATTCATACATTCATTCAGTTATCTGTCTTACGACAGATCCATAACCCTAGTCCAAAGCGAGTTCTCCACAGAGTGCGATCTAGTGCTTCCTCTTTCAATTTACAGTATCCTCTCTTTTTCTTAAGGTCATCCATTAGCTGCTTACGTCTTCTTCCTCGTCTTCCCGTCACTTCTATCCTTCCCTCTATCTTTCCTTCAGTAACGTACTTTAGAAGGCAGTTTCTATGCAATATGTGACCAATCCAGTTAGCTTTCCTTCTTTCATTGTTTGTAGGATATTCCTCTCCTCCTGGACTCTTGGTAATACTTCATTTCTCACACGATTGGTCCAGCTGGCCTTCTCAATCTTTCTCCAGCACCACATTTCAAAACTTCCCAGGTATTTCTGATATACTTTCCGAAGTGTCCAAGTTTCAGCAACATACAAAGCTATACTCCAAACGTAGCACTTTACTAGTTTCCTCCTTAAATTTAAGTCCAATCTGCTGGTGAAAAGAGTCTTCTTCTTGAATGCTGCTTTTGCCATGGCAATCCTGGATTTAATTTGACGTGTACATTTTGCATCATCTGTTAGCATTTGTTATGATGCTACCCAAATAATATCACATAAGGTGAAAATAAAAGGATGATCCTAAACTAAGCAGGGGAGTGACTGGCTTGTTTTAAGTTACTAACCCGATCCTTTTCGCCGCGAGAGCGTAGTCGGTATAGTGACTAGGCTACAGAAAAACCGTTGTTCGATTCCGCAAGAACAAGAGCTTTTCTCTTCTCCAAAGCGTCTTGAATGACTCTGGTGTCCACCCAGCCTCCTACTGAGTGGGAATTGGGACGCTTCATCAGGAGTAAAGCGACCTAGGCAAACAGCTGACCATTCAGTTCCGTCTATTGCCGAGGTAAAGAATGAGTGGAGATACGCCTTCACTTTCCCATAAGCCTTCATGGCCTCTACAGAGCCTCTTTTAACTTTTCATCATTACAACACTTCACGGCGAAAATAATCTAACATAATACATGTTGTAAGAAGCACCCTATGTTTTAAAAAAAGCAATGAAAATATTTCAGAGAGTTATGAAGAGAATGTGAATTCCAGAGCTGAAAAAACTCATTAAATTAGTTTCGAAGGTAATATTATAAAACGACGAACGCTTTGTACAGAATTCAAGAATTACAGAAAGGAAGTGCTCTACTTACCGGCCAAATTGGGGCCCGACATTACCACTGTCGAAAGAGGAACTTGCCGTAATGTCTTCGTCTCGAATCACTCCAGACTCCATCCCCAGCGGTGCAATGCACTGGGCTGAAACAGAAGAAACAGCATCTCTATAAACATACGCAACAGAACGACGTATCATGTGACGTCGCACAATTTTCGTTGCTGAATAAACCGCTACGTTTACAGCGACATGTTGGAGAGAAAATGGTATTTCAGTTACGTTTAAATGTTTAGTTTAACAAATATAAGTTTTAATACCAATAAATTGCCATCTTGAGGGAGCAGCTCCCTCAAGATGGCTACCAGAAACAGCCGAAACATGCTAAAGTAGTCTCCTGTGTATTTTGATAAGTGAAATTTGTTGGTAATAAAACTTACATATGTATATCCATTGCAAGGAAGATGTATAATATCAAGTATGTTTAATATTGTTATTTAGAAACACAGGCCTAACTTCAACTCAAGCATTCAAGTAGACAATTACCTCCACCGGCGAGCCCTCTAATTTTGAAGAGCCTCCCTCAGAAATATTCGCCGTCCTTTTCGTGATTTCTCCCACTTTCTGTATAGGAATTCCAATAAGCCTCTAACCCGGTCGATTCATTTCACCGCATATTACAGTAACCTCATATTCTCCGACGCTAAACAATATATGTAACTGATACAGCGTCGTTGAATAATCTACTACTCTAATGAAGGGTAGTGATGGCTCAGTCGATATAGTGACTAGGCTACGGGCTGGACGACCGAGAAATCGGTGCTGCGATATACCAATCCCCGCAGGGCAAAGCGGTTGATCTGTTCGGTACAGAATTCGTAGGAGCTGTGGCGTCCGATCAGCCTCCTTTCCAGTTGGTGCCGATGGCGTTTCCCCGAGGGGCAGAGCGGCCGGAGAGTGATACTGACCACACACTTTTATCTTCTGCCGAAATTAAGAATACGTGGCACAATGCCTCCAATTCCACACTACATTTATGATTTGGTGCTTAATTAACTAAAGGAAGAAAATATTTTGTCAAAAAATACTAGACCACGCTTATGTGTTCTCTTCGAAATATCTATTAAACCTTTTAGGACTGACTGAAGAGAATAAAGAAGAAGCAGGGTGTGTAGTGAGGAGGGGGGTAAATAAAACTTACAAGTGTAAAGGTTCCGAAGCAGTGCCAGCTCGAGAATCTAAAGAAACGCGTACATACGCTATGTGTCAAACTGCAGAATATCTTTATATTACGGCAGGTGGCACTTAAGGTAACATTGGAGTTGAAAAGGATAATAGAATTCCATAATTATACAACATAGCAATCACAGATGTTAATTTCTTGGGCTAATTCACCGTCAACGCTGTCCTTACTTTGGCGTTTCTCCACCGTGTCACGGCGGCTACGTTGCACACTAGCCCTCTCTCCCGCTCCTGTGAATCCGTGGACGTAAATACTTTCTCTACTTTCTCGTTTCCACCAAACAAATGGGGGCGGCAAATTCCTCCGAAAGGGTTGCAAAAAACACTAACAAAAGATCGGAGAAACCAAAAATTGGATCGGTAATCACTTAACACAACCTAGCAAACGCCGTATGTAGGTCAGAAGTCTGCAACTGAAATTCCGCACCTTTCAGCACTGTCATAACAAGTCTATTCACTCATTATGCAGTGCCCTTAACCATATCAAACTTGCTGTACCGTGAAAAGTTTCATCCTGTGACGTCCAACCCGAACATACAGGATGTATTTTTCCTGCGTGACCTATAAGTGCCGGCCCAACGTCCCGCTGGATTCTCTGCCAGCGTTGCGACGTACACCGCGTCTCGGGGAGGTTTAACAGTCGATGACAGGACCTTAACAGACGATGGCATTGATAATAAACTTTAGAGAGTAATAAAACTCACTAGCGCATCGGTACGGCTCTTATCGGTCAAGTAGGATAAGAAACACCCTATACAAGAACCTCAAGAAACCTTGTGAAAGAGGTAAGGTCCCCGCCATTTCTGGCATGACATAAAAAGGCTTGATTACATCTTTATGGGAGTCTACATACCATCAATCACGTACGAAGATAAACTTCTTCAAAGTGGCCCACATATTCCTTCACGAAGGAAGAGAAAGCAGGTGAGACAGCAAAGAGACAAAAATCACACGATGACACTGGCCGCTTACCTGCATGATAAGTGGATGCTGGCTTTCCTTTTATTATACTTTCAAGTTTTTGTACTACACAATATGTCTATTACTATCAAACATCATAAATGAACTTGCATTGTTCCAAGACGTTCTACAACAAAATAAGAAGCTAACCTGTATCATGAAACCTTAAAGCAACATCTGTGCACAAATGTTGCATAAATACACATAGGTTTCATATCGTACGTAATTTGATTGTGGATACGTATTAGTAACATCTTGTGAAAAATTCTGCATGATATACTTGCTACAGCAAACAGATTTGTTCTAATGACAGACCACCCTGCTGAATTAAACTAATCTCACAAGTTTCCTTTAAATCGTGGTAATTTCACGTAACACGTTTTCTTCTGCTTACTTTTGCTTTTGAGATTATCGTTCTGTGTCCCCCCTACCCTCCCCTTTTTAACTTTTGAACCAATTACACGATTTTCGCGAAACTCGTTACGAATATTATGTTATTACAGGACACCCCAAAACCGTAATTTTTAATTCTCTGAAGCCAGTGATAACAACATCGCATATAATCAAATGTATGAGACAGGAGAAATGTTAGCGCCAATTATTCTAGGGTTATGAAATTAGGTATGGTAATAGACGCAGAAAAAATACACAACCATTTTCGAGATGCTGTTCTGTTAAATGTAATATGACACGATAAAAACCGTACGAAAATGCTCTTTAACTTCCGGTTTATGGTGATAAACTCAACTGTTAAAACCAGAAATGTGGGTGGAATTTGGTACGGGGACGGATCACAAACATGCCTAAGCATTACTACGATGCACTGTTTGTGATGAAACAATTACAAACGTGGTGACGATGCGTATCTTTGATCAACTCACAACACTCAGTCTGGAGTATAGCGCATTTTGTTGGACTTGTTGCTGTGAGTTGATTATCGGCAATGCACGGAATGAACAACATACAAAAAAACATATCTTTGATATTATATCCGACAAACTCAACGTACGCAGAATCAGTATTTAGGTCATTACTTCCTTCACATAATAAAATAAAACAACAATATTAATATTAATAGAGACGGAGAAGTCATATTCTGTGAAGAAGGAAAGTATGCTTTCAGTTCTTATATCAGTTTACAGTAACGTTACTGAGCACGGGGCGTCTCAGACCGATGAACATGCACTGGCCAAGCTAGTACGCCTGGCGAATCCTTTATGTTGTAAATGATATAACGTAACATTATATTTGATGAAATAATTTATGATACCAAGACTGCGAGAGAGACGTTTTTACAAAAGCCGCTTCTGAAAAGAGTAATATATCATGAGGACAACCTTTATATACACTGACTATTTTTAATTTGGTCTGAAAGGTAACTTTGACACTGATTATAAATGATGCTCTTTCATATTTACTGAATAATAAATACCAATAACACCATAGCCTTCGGAGCGTTACATTAATAATAGGAGCAATAATTCCATATAGAGAATCAAATCAGGACTGCCCAGAGTGTTACAAAATGACGGCCCATCTCTTCAAAATAGATATAATGGAGGAGGTACTGTTCCACGTTAGTATTTGTGGTGGAGGCAGGTAAATAATGAAGTAAATAATGATGTAATAAACGCTAATATCCCGTAATTACACCTAAAATACTGCCATATTATGAGGATACAGCTGAAATTTGAGGCCGAAAATAGTTTCAGGTACACATAAACCCTCAACGATCTCGATATCAATGGAGAGGGAAAAAGGAATTTTAGCAAATATTCAAGTGATAGGCTACTATGAGATGGCTCAACGTTACTTGGAGTCACGAAGCGTACAAGTGTCAAATACCAATGCCAAAAGGACAAATATACTTAAATAATTACTTGTATCTCAACAGAGATTACAACACTTGGAGTCACAGGCGTAAATTGGGGGGTGCAAGTGCCCCTCCAATATTTTTTTCTACCTAAGAATAGTTGTTTTGGCCACTGAGTTAAAGACGGGCAAATAAAAAAACATAAATATTTTCAAAACAATTATTTGGGTGGTGTAGAGACAGAAGAAACATTAAAGAAACCAATCTTACTACTCTTTATAACTTGACTCCTTCGTAAATTAACGTACCTAACACCCATGTTTGATTTTGCTCCAAACCCCCCCCCCCCCCCCAACCGTTATGAGCCACGTTACGCCTATGCTTGGAGCCATTACGAAATTATTTTGATTCTACAGCTGTGAAAATTTTGAATATCAAATGAATTACGTTTATGTGAAGCGACTCCTTGTATTTCGCCTGACTTCAACACGTCTTATGATTTAGTTATTACTTTCATTCATAACGCATAACCCGGGCACGTAACGTACATTGCAGATACAAAATCAAAACCAACAGTTTGTACACCCCTGTGGACTATTTGCATATCTGGTGCTTGGAGAGAAAATATATATATAAACGGATATTAAGAAAGTATTCAAAAAGAAAGAGAAGAACCTTCCTGAGGAGAATAATGTATATCTATCGGTACTGCCACATTCAAAGGGTCGTAAAAGGGCGGGGTGGAATTATGGTGCTGAAAGAATCAAAGGTCACAAGGAAAATTTCATTAACATTTTTATGATAAGCTCAACCAGCAACGTGATGTAATACGAAGGCTTTAAAAGACATCAGTATCTCTGGAAGTCATAACGCCCTTCCTTTGCACACCATCGCACCTACTCTGCAAATGATTCTTGAACGATTCCTAGATTGAGGAACGTAGAAGAGTACTGTGAGTCCTAAAATTGGACGTGGATTGAATATCAATTATTTCAAACTTTTCTTTTCATTCCCGTGTACCGATGCGTGCATACAAAAATGATTTAATCATCACCTCCTTTAAAACAGAGCAATGGAACAATCTTGCCTCAAGCCCTACCAATCCGTGCATAATCACTACATAATTTGGCAGAACTTGCTACACGTATAAACTTCGTGACCAGCAAAATTCGAAGCAGTGAAAACGACTGTCTAAAGTTAGTAATGTAAAGAGATGGTAATGACAAAATTATCTCCCTCGGTCACTATTAAATACAACATACGGAAAGTTCTTGGTGTTAGGATGTTATGTCAAAACTGTTTGGGCCTATCTTATGTAGTACAGCGAAACCTGTCCTAAAAAGGAACCTGGATGGAACGGAATCCTGTCTTTAGCGGAAAACTTTCACAGCCTATACGATCTTTAATTTAACTTCAAGTACCTGCAATTAACGAAATCTACCTCCAGCGAAAACGGTCTGGTTCGTTGCGGTTCCGTTATAGGCAGGATTCACAATATTTCTGTACAAGAGGTAAGACACTTCCTATTGACATTCTTATTGGAAGAAGAAAGATTGTTGGGCCGTATGAGAGCTGCGGGCCGGGTTTCGTGGGATATCAGAATACTTCTTCAGAAACTAACTGCCGCTCAGCTAGTCAAGAAATTTCCCGCCATTCATTAAACCTGAAGTTTAATTACCGTGTACAGAAGAGGCTGCCACTGATCCCTAAATACAGCTGACACCTCACACCATACTATTTCCAGATCTATTTTAGTATTATCGTCCCATCTACCCCAGGTATTCCAAGTGTAACTTCTCTTGATGTAGGTTCTACTCAGGACAGTGAGTTACAATAGTTAAAGAGGCATAATTTTTTAATGTCGATAACAGAAGGGTAGTTCATTGGAACAACCAACCGAACGTTTTCTTGAAAACAAGTGAACAACTCCTCATGTAGATCGACATGCGGCGCCGTTTGGTTCCTGCAGCACCCTGCTGCTCACGTCACGGCAAACACAGGCCGCGTTCTTTCTCTTTTGTCATTTTGGATGCTGCTGCTGACTGCCGTTACAGCTTTACGGGACGGATCAAATGAACCGTAGCGGGTTGCCGATGATGCCGGGGGAAATTCGTAACTCTCCTAGCAGTAACAGCGTCGTCTTCCGCGTCTCTCTTGTTTTTAGTAAAAGAAAAAGGACACGGGCTCCTTTAACATCCGACTCGAAGCGAAAGAGGAAATCCTATGCTCCTTCATTTCTCTCGTACAATTTCTTACATAATTTTTAGCTATTCTCTTGAAAATGTAAATGTGAAAAATAAAAGCAAAAAATAAAAATAAAAAAAAAATAAAAATAAAAAAAAATAAAATAAAAAAAACACTGAATTAACATACTTGTATCACGTGGAAAAGAAAATGCTTAATGAGACTCATCACAGTTCATAATTCTCACTAATACTACAGTGTAGATTACACTGTTTATTTTGTGAACTTTGTCCATCGCCTAGTGTTCCAAAAATACAACAAAAACGTAAACTCATTTCAGAAACTGAATCTGTTTACGAAACGGTACGATTCCTTCTTTGATTTACAGAAAATACTGAGGAGTTTCGTCATTTGTACTCCTCACAAAATATTATTGGGGTGATCAAATTATGGAGGAAGAGACCGGCGGAGTATGTTTCTTGTATGGGGGAGAATAAAAACGCATACAGAGTTTGGCACAGAAACCTGAAAGAAACAGACGACTTTGAAATACCACGTCAACGGGAGAAAATTATTAAACTGCTTCTTAAAGGAACAGGCTGTGAGGACGTGTACTGGAATCATATGGCTCAGGATAGGGGAAAAGTTGGGCTTTTGTGAACAAGGTAATGAACTTTGAGTTTCCATAAAATGCAGAAAACTTCCTAGTTGAAGATTATTTAGTTACTTAATTGGTTAGTTAGTTTGTATTAGTGGAACAGAAGGCACGGGACAAAGTCCAGTAACAAAGCAGCCCAAAAACAATATATCATTGTCAGAAGTCTGCGGAAATAAGTTAAGGAGGCTGAAGTGAGATGGATATCATTATACCGGCGAGATAAAAAATTACACGAATATGAGTCAAAATCATGGTGAGATGAAGCTCAGTTGAAAGACCAAGACGAAAACAGAAGACTGTAAGGAACTTCGTGATGGTGCAGTCCGATAGTGGTGAGCTCTAGTGACAGGTTCATATTCTTGCAGTCACGAATCTTTCTGTTCCGTAAGAGATGAGGAAATATTCACCACATACATTGTCTAATCATACTTGGATAATTACTTAAGTATGGGGACAAGTCTATGAGAATTTTGGTTGACGTTTCTGCCTGAGAAACCTGGATGGATGTTGATGGATGGACGGATGCACGAGTGAAGGCGTGCCATTTTAATAAGTGCGTTAAACTATAACAGGCGTAAATAAAATATATCTTAGTAGGTAAGCAACAATTTTGTAGTCTTTCATTAACGTATCAATAAGAATGCAGTATGCAATTTGATGTATGAACATAGGTCAACCAAGTTAAAATATCAGTGGGGCATCTTTACCCATCTTTCAGTGGATCGACTGTACCCAAATGTGGAGCAAAGATGTCCGTGGCTGATCACGTGACTATGGCGTGGCTTACGAAAGTCTGTAACGGTATAAAACAGTACAGAGAAGTCCACACTTCCTTCACCAAACTGTTGATAAAATTACTATAAGCATAATCAAACAGAATATTATTAAATAATAGCTCCCTGAAATATATACGGTTACAAATCTCGTTACTTACTTTACAAAACAATGTCAGGGCGTTCAGACAAACACAGAAACTGTGACTTGCACAATCCAAAACTCACCACTGGAAGACCTTCTGGCAGAGTAATATGTGCTGCTTCCTAGTGCTAAGGTTTCGAAGTAACTGATGGTGGGGCATCATTGGCCAGTGGGGCAACTTTCTCATTTTTTTATATGGTTTATCCGCTAAATTGCAGCACTCCATAAACATAATGCGCACAGGGTGACTATGTCTAATCATCTGTGGGTACTGCACGACAGTTTAAATATCTCAGACAATATAGCGTCGATTTGTTTCATCTTGTTGAATTACTTTGACAGCACGTGTAAGCAAGCAGTCCTGGCCTAATCTGAAACCATATCCCGGCCTTTGCTCCAAGGGACTCAGGAATATCTTGAAGAACGTCAGTTAGAATACACGAACATAGGATCGATACTCAAATCCGGGATCTCCGGAATATGAAGCAGTTTTGTTACATTTTTTTATTTATTGAAGGGCCCCGTAGCAGATGCTACGGACACACCGCAGCCTTGAGGCTTATTGTGCAACCCTGTGATGAAGATGATGGCGTTTTTTTCTGCTCTTCCATTTGAATGGAGCACCGGTGGAATGAAATTTACAAGGTAAAACCGAAGTACTCGGAGAAAAACTTGTCCTAGTGCCACTTTGTCCACCTTTAATCCCACATGGACCTACCCGAGATCGAACCTGGGCCTCCGTGGTGAGAGGAGTTTTGCTGCTCAGTCGACGGCAACGCTATCACAGAATTGACTAATATTTTGTTTCCAAGGATTACAGCAGAACTAAACAGGCCTAATACTGAATGGAATAAATCATAAACTGACGTAGGCTAACAACAGCCCGGTCGTGGCGTATTTTAGGAAGTGTCTTTGAAGTTTCAAATTTTCAGGGTTACTACACGGTTCTGACTGGTAAAGAGTTACCGACGTTTTTAAGAGGCCTAGTGCCTTCATCTTTTGGGTCCTCCAGTCTACTCTTCCTGGACTTATAAAGGCGTTACGATCCTTTCTAAACGTCGGTCACTAATCACCAGTCGACACGTGTAACATCCCAAAAGACTTGAACTTTCGTCATCACAGCAAGAACGTCATATGTTGCCAGCCCCTTTGATTTAAACAATTCAGCTGCAGTTGAATGTTTAAAGGCGGAGAAGCCAAGTTGTCGAGTTCTACGGAAAAACTGTCAAAGCAGTGACCCGACATAAGGGCCCTTGTAACGTCTATTCTTTAAACACTTTGCAAACAAACATTTGTTTTATGATAATATATTTTGATCGTAACTGCCGTAAAGGTTTGGTACGAAAACAAGAGTAGCACAAAGTACCACGTGTCTCAGTATTGTAAGTCTTATAAATAAAAGACGTTTCTCTTAAACCGCAACAAAATATTCAGACCTTTATTTTAATTTCAAGAAGGTTCTGTGTGAAGTAAGTATTACATGTGACAACACAATATAACTGCTTTAGCTACTTAATAAAGTACATCACGGAGAATTCTCTCATCGGTCTGAACTGTGGGAACAGTTTCCAGGATCTTCTGGCATGCAAGATTCCATCAAAGTTCTTACGCTGAGCTGACATTGTGTCGCCGTATTAATTAACAATGACTTTGGTTCTGGCGGTCCTATGCTACTATTCCAGTACTTGGCCGCGGGTCACACTAGATCCCTTGATGACAGTCCCCTCCTCCAGATGCTCAAACAATTCTGAGGGATTTACAGTAATAGTTCCAACTTTCGCGGCTTACAAGAAAGCCATCATGCTTATAGAATCAACCAACAGAAGGGGGATAAGCAGGATGTCATTAACTGTAGTAATATTTAAACTTTCCATGCTCCAAAGTACATAACGCAGCACATTAGGAGCAATAGTTCCTAAGTACTATCGCTGTGGAAACTTTAGACAGTAGCAAATACTGTTCGCAGTCAAAGACATCTCCCTGAGCTTTGTCTATAAAGGAACGATTACATCACTCTTCTCAAAGACGAACAGAACACGGCACAGGCTCTTTCCCTGCAATTTCAAAAGCAGACATTCCCTAAAGTGTATTCCATATTTGTACTTCCTAGCTGTAGCTAATAAATGTAAGCATACAATACATATTCTTGGGTGCCGACAATTTATTTCCATTCTGTAGATTTCTGTAATATTATAAGAAAGAAAATTATTGTAACCCTCGATTGTACGGTAACTACTTTAACAATAAACACTTGTGTGCTTCGGCCATAGACCGTCTTTTATGTTTATATGATTATCCGGATAAACAACGACTATTTAGATAAACTGCTTTAACTGGCAGGTCGTGTAACGGAGACAGTGAATGATGCGGGATTTGGGGTTCTCATAGCCGTGTTCATGAAGATTAAACTGCTCCGAGAAGTTACGCCGTGTTGGAGGGACGACTGAGGCATAACGATCCTCCGAAACGTCGTTAACTACTTATCAGACAACATGGCGTAACATCTCACAAGGCCAGAATATTCGCTGTGAACGTTTACTGTGTGGTAGGAACTGGATTTTTATATAGGCCTGTCACCTACATCAATTACAAGATTCACAGGATCAACAGAGGATACAAAAATGACAAGAAAATGGTATATCCTACGTGTTTATCTTAATCTACATTAAAAATATCAAAGCTACACCACTATTGTATTCTAGAAAACAAAAATAAAAAACTATAATCTTAAGTTCATTAAACGCATTTTTCTTAAATTCTTTGAGAAATTTATTAAATTCAAGGTATTCATCCAGATGCCAACGCAACACATTATTATTTCGTTAAGGTACCGGAACTTTGCTCCATAAAAATATACAAGCTGAATCAAACCTTCAGACATAAAACACCTAAATTCCAAGTTCAATGTTTTGGTTCTACAACTTAATTTCTCGACAGACAATGGATATGCTGATGAGTAAGGAATGTAACTGAGGAAACATTCGGTGATATGTATTTCCTATATACTAGTAGCAGCCTTCACCTAGAAGGACGGTTAAAAACTAGACAGATGTAAAAAACTTGATATCCGCCTACCATGTGCAGTCACATCCCAGAAGCTCGTGATCTTCACATTCACCGCACTAGAAACCTCCAATCGGTAACTACAGATTAATGGGGTAACGCTAGAGGTTTAACCAGATCGATCCGATAACTAGTTCCACAGGCAGTTGGTTATTGGAACAACTGTTTCCATCCTCTTAGCCTCTAATGTTTATCAGTGTATATCTACATGTGAAATAAAGAAATCTGTTAAAAAAAAAGTCTAAGAGAAACAGAGTGTTTTGTTCACAACGGTTATGATTATATCAGTTTCTCCACACGGTTAGGTGCCGATTTATACAAAAATATTTGGCACGAACAAACTTATACGACGCTAATAAGGAGCAATGAGCCTTAACACAGCATGCACACACAACAATCATTACTAAAAGAAAGGCGTTGGTTGGGAGAGACAGAGAGACGAAAACTATACAGCATGGAGCGGATGCAATACGGACCTGATTAATTTGAAAGTACACTGCCGTTCACAACTGTGTAAGCACGAAGTTTTATACCGACCCTGGAGCACACGCAGAAAGAAAAGTATGCAAACTTGAATTCCGCGAACGAAAATTCCAGTTTGTGGGGATTATTGTAGCTAAAACTTAAGAGTTTTTGGATAAGAACCACGTAATAATTTCCATCCTTATCCCACTAGATATACATTAATACAATTAATCATCTATCATTAATCTCTATTATATTCATAAACTCAATCTCTAGCTCACAGAGAACACTCTTTCCATTACAAATACCAATCAGTTAATGCTGTTCATTGTGAGAATCATACGAAACAAATAAATACACCTGTGGGAAAAATGAAGTTTCTGAACTTTAAACCTGGTGGTACAGACACTAAAGGATGAAAACTATTGGAACCCTGACTGTGGTATGACGAGGAAACCAGCGTCTACAATAAAAAGTGCAAGCAACTAATGCTAATTAACTTCCACAAAGGAATAATTTGTGTATGTCGCGTGAAGTTGTACTGGCGTATTGTGACTGATAATGACATGCTGCATGCAATAATGTAATTACAAAAACTGTAACGTATAAATTATATCTCCAGAGATAAACAAATGAGTGACGAATTACGCCTTCTAGGAAATTTCCTTTTCCTTTTTTGTGAAATTTAATTTAAGATTTGTAATTTTAACGCAGACATAATATAAGCATTAGTTTTCAACCTGAAGACAGCGACAAATATAAAATAATCCTACAAAATGCTCATACAAGGTGACACAGTCCAATTATTTAACTTGTCTTTCATATAATTTATAGGATGTCCTAAAAGAAATAACAAGAAAATCAGACTTTTCACGTATTATCTAATAAGCACTATGTTACGGCTCTTATCCGCTGACATTCCGGACGAAGTATTCAGCAACGCCAATAGGGCATTTATCCCTATTACTGAAATACGTCAGTGAACTAAGAAAAGCGGTTATGGGAATAAATTTCAGATAAAAATGAAAATAAAAACCTACGTACTAATTTCTCACTTAAAAAGTTATATAGAACAACTTTCAATTACATTACACCACCGCTAAATTTCTAAAGTACAAATTTCATGGAGAAGCTAATGGTCGCCCAACTAGCCTCAAAATCCCTTTTTTTTTACGAAATTAACGTTTCACAAGAATCACCGATTAGTTCCTACCCCGTGCCACGTGAATCCACTCACATCCTGTTTCTTTCAGATCCTGTTTAATATTCTGGAGCCGGGGTAGCATAGTCGCTATAGCGACTAACGTACGGGCTAAAGGACCCGGGGTTCGATTCCTGGAAGGTGCAAAAACGTTTCCTGTTTTCCAAAACTCCCAGGCCGGTTCTGGGGCCCACCCAGCCTCCTATTCAAAGGTACCGTGGATTTTTTCTCCGGGGGTAAAGCAGTTGACCACTCACATCCATATTGTGATGAGGGTAAGAATGTGTGGAATTGAACCTCTACTTCGCTATAAATTATGCCTTCATGGCGTAAACAGAAACACCTTTACCTTTTTCTACTATCTCACCTGCCCACGTGCACAAATTGTCCCCTTTATTGAATTCTCCAAATTCTGTATGCATTTCTCTTATTTGCCATTCTACATGCATTGCCAATTTCATTATCGTTGATTTCGCCACACTAATAATTTTTCGGTTAATCGTACAAAACGAAGGATCTCCTGATTCAGTTTAGAATGTGTTCCTGTGTATGATGTGACACTGAACCAGAACTATGGCAATTCGCCTTGGCCTTAGTTTGCAGTCACCGTTCGTTACCAAATCCCCCTTCAGCTACAGTTTGCGAGGCACATGGAGCAATCCTGGTCAGACGTACAAGTTTAAAGTCGCCCTGAACAAGAATTAAGGCTGGTGGACAAGTTAATACTTTATGTGGATACGGTCTGTATAATAAAATGAAGTCGCTCTGAGAAAAACTGTTGGCCTTGCAGACATGCAGGCAGCATACTTGCGACGTTCCGTCTCTCAGTAACTGAGCAACAGTGAACGTATCAGTTTGAGGACAGAATTTTTGCTTGTGTCTTGTTTCCTTTTCGTGTTCAATTTAGTACTCTCGATTTAATAAAAGCCAACGTTTCCTCAGTATAAAGTTATTTAATGTAACGTCTCGTAAAACTGGGCTCTTGAATGTAGCGGAGGGAGGGAAGGATAACTTTCGTAGAAGTTTTTAATTTGAAGAAAATTTGTAAAATGTCATCTACTTATGTTCGAACAACTTTATTTACAGAGACGTTTTAGCCCTCTTCTCCAGAACTTCGTTAAGTGGGGAAGTTAAAGTACTAACATACAAAATGTCCCTTAACAACAGCCATTCATGATGTTACGTCACACGTATATAACAAGTTTCAGGTGACGTAAAGCTCACCCTAGAACAGGCCATCAAGGCCCAGAGGGGGAGTAGAGGTATACTCGTAGCTCTACTCTTTCTTTAACCTTGGCGCTAGATGGGGGTGGATAGTCAACGCCACGCCCCGGCCGCTTTACCCCCGGGAATGACTTGGTACCCATTATACAGGAGGCTGGGTAGGCTCCAGGGCCGGTCTGGACTGGTGCTGAAAATCTCGCCCCCACCGGGATTCTATCCCCGGACCGTTCAGCTCGTAGCGAGTCGCTACACCGACTACGCTATCCCGGCCCACGTTACAGGTGACGTAAGTCTCCTAAATTATGTTGTCATTTTATGTACATATAGCCAGGTAACTCACTCAGTACAATAGTACACTACGGGTCGGAAGAACAGGGTTCACGTCCCGGCACATACAGGATTTTTTATCTACCCTATGACACCCGTAATAATAACTTAGTGACTCCGTACCCCCACCAGCGTTCTCTCGAGTTGGTTCCGGGGCTCCTTCCATGAGAATGAACATACCTGGAAAGCATGATATCAAGGAACTGCAAAAAAAAAACATATTTGGCACTGGTCACAGAATTCGGAAAGTACTAGTGTCAAAGATGAAATAGCATTACATGTACCGTAAATTATAAACACAGAACACTGCAACATTACATACCCAACAACATGGTTTCTTTGAGGTATATAACTGTAAATACCCTGCATAAAAGCGATAAATAATAATAATAATAATAATAATACGTAAATAATGAGATAATAAAACCGAAACGATAAATTTTTCACAAGATGTTTATTTACGATCAGACATGTTTCAACTTAATAGCCATTCTCAGGAATCACAATTATGTTGTGGGAATATTTCAAGACCATTAAATCCTACATATTTAAGTAAGTAAATGATAATATATAAATATTATTAAAAACTGTACGCCTAAAACCAATAAACGGGCTCCATTGGCTGTACTGACTATTTATAATTTACCTTTCGCTTATTTTTAACACGTAACCATCTAGAAATATTCCTACATAATCACTATTATTACCGATCCCAGTGGCCGTGCGGTCTAAGGCTTGGGTCTTCGGCCTTACTAGGCTTACTAGGATCGTGGGTTCGAATCCCACCGGGGGCATGGATGTCTGTCTCTTGAGTATTGTGTGTTGTTTGGTAGAGGTCTCTGCGGCGAGTTGGTCACTCGTCCAGAGGAGTCCTACCGACTGTGGTGTGTCTCAAATGTGTGTGATCATGAAACCTCGACGAAACGAGGAGGCCCAGGCCCATATAGGGCTGTCGAGCCATAGAAAAAAAATCACTATGATTCCTGAGGATGGCTCTTAAGCCGAAACATGTCGGATCGTAAATGACAAGCTATTGTGAAAAGTGTACTTTGTTGGTTTTGTTATCTCATTACACTGGTTTACACGGCAGCAATGTGTTACTAAATAACTAATGTTGTTAAAGAAGACATACAGGATGCAAAACAGAAAGTCTGTCATATAATAGGTAACTAAATTTCGAACAATAATAAATTCCTTTGGTATCATGCCATGATGAAGCATGAGGGAGTGGAGTTACAGATCCACTCACTGATGAGTTTAGGAACTAGATGTTAGTTTCAGCTTGACACTTCGGCCGTTTGACCCCCAGGCAAAGAGCCCCAATTCCCCCAGTCGCCCAGCCCGTAGTCTAGTCACTACAGTCAGAAATTCCGGCTGCGAATAATAATCAAATACATTCCTGGTACAGATTATTAATAATATTAGCTTCTATATCGACATTATAGGGAAGATGATTTAGAAAGGGAAGGCTTATTTTCATTCACCGTTTCTCCATCTGATTGTACAGACAGCACAGAAGGAAAGAAATGTACTCGGCACGAAGAATCTTATCGTTAATGAAAGGCGGAAGTTTCATCCATTCAACGGCCACTAGCCAGCCTCTTTCACGAGCCACCCCTCCTCCTTCTCACATAGAGATTGCAACCCATCTGGCGCACTTTCCAGCAAGAAACATCGATCAGTTAGTTCAACTCAGCATCCAGCACAAACTGCAGGAATCCCTCCGCCACCTGCGGCTCATGTTTAACGACGGATCCTGCTCTGTAACTTTTTTCTTATAAATGACTAAATATTCTATTCAGAACACGGCCTGTATTCGAGAGGCAGGAGAATAAGTTTCAAAATGTTGGACACAGAATAAAATGAAAGTAAAATGACTACAATGGAACTGTCGCTAAAGCAACTGGCAGTTTAATCATGTAATACTTTGATCATCACGAAACATGAAAGAAATTGAGTACAGGTGACTGAAATCAAATATACAAAAAATACTGTATGTTGCAAACAAAAATAACAAATACATGAAAAAGATGTAAAGTCAGAATAATATCTGAGGCTCTCACGGCGATGACTATGTGATGTGACACCGTGTGGTTTGGTAGATAGGTACCAACGTTCCGTAATAAATTCCTGCCCCTTCAGCAGGCTCTCTTCTACCCTGAAGACGGAGGCAGCCCTGTATGTCACACCTCAAAAACACTACTAATTCTGAAGTAGTTCAAGAGCAAATACCCCAATATGAATTAAACTAAATCGGTTAGTAGTTGCACAGACGAAATGAAGACAGCTAAGGCAAGTCAGTCTAAGCCAACCTCTTTGTGTAAATAATAATTCAATTCGAGACAGTTCAATTCAATTCAAATCTTGTTTATTAACGTGCTCGCTCAACAGCACTAATGACAATTACACAGCCAGCACAAATACACATATACAAGTACATACAAACGAAACACAAAACAAAAAACAACAGATGACAATGATTATGATTGTGGTGGTGGTGATGATTATTATGACGACTGTGATGGTGATTATGGAAAACAACTTCCGGAATGTAAATGGTAATGTGTTCTTTTTCACCGCATGTCAAATACGGCAGCAAGTCTATTAAATGCCTAATACTCGTAAAGTTAATTTATAAATGGAGAGGTGACGACCTTAATGACGGCGTATCTGTGTGACGTAATGAAGCTGATGCTAGTATTAATTGTGGCAATAATAACACGACAGACCACACACATGTACACACTGATTATTACACTGATATGGGCACTCAACAGACTGAAGTGTGTCAATCCAACAGTGAAGAGAAGTCCACCGAATAGCGGTCCATGTAGTGACAGTGTAGTCACTGTGTAGTCACTGTGTAGTGACAGTGTAGTGACTGTGTAGTGACTGTAGTGACTGTGTAGTGACAGTGTAGTGACTGTGTAGTCACTGTGTAGTGACTGTGTAGTGACAGTGTAGTCACTGTGTAGTGACTGTGTAGTCACTGTGTAGTCACTGTATAGTGACTGTAGTGACTGTGCAGTGACAGTGTAGTCACCGTAGTGACAGTGTAGTGACTGTGTAGTGACAGTTTAGTGACTGTGTAGTGAGAGTGTAGTGAGAGTGTAGTGAAAGTGTAGCGACAGTGTAGTGACTGTGTAGTCTGCCTACCGGAGGTCTTCAACGTATTACCATCAAGTATCATGTGTCAATTTTACAGACAAATTCTGTTGATACTGTTGTAAAAATTATAATATTCAGTAAAATGTTGAGGAGAAAACCACAAATGATTTACAGTATATAGTGTATTTAATAGGAGAAGGGTCAAGTTCTAATTAATTTATTTCATATAGAGAACACATAACTTGTAAAATTAAAAAATGATATCATAAAATTATAAGATAATTAGTTATTTACAGACTTCATTAATTATGTCCTAAACTATGTCTTACTGCAACACGCTAAGACAAATCCATCCTAATTAAGTAGGTTATACCTCCATATTGACGAATTTTAAGATCATGATATTAAGCTTCACATGCTGGACATCCTTGCAGTTCACTGAATGTAACAACGCAGCCCAGCATCCCTGAGTGCTGACAAAGCTCACTTTCGTGCTTGCAAAATTCATAATTTGAAACGCTGCTTTATTGTGTTGCAGGTAACCGCAGTGTTCCACCTCTTTGAATAAGTTTAGCTGATTACTTTCGTAAACAATATGTCTCTAAAATGTATCATTCTGTCAAACCCGAAATAGCACGTAATTATATACTGTACCTTAACATCCTGTATAACATGTGCTTTAACTTAACATTGTATTTACCGTGCATTTTCAAATGAGAATACATACTGTACGAAGTGGGCAATATCAGACCACTCATATTCTACATATATGAATTTAACCACATATGTAATAACTGTAAGGTCTATGCATAATAATCTCTACGACCCCCTGAAGATGGTGGTTTAAACCACCGAAATACGTATAGGGTTAATTTTAAGAATAAACTATTGTGAAAAAAGTTTATGTGCATTAGTTGGTGTTTATTGAACATATCTATGTGCTTTAACGTTCGTATCATCCAACATTAAGCTTCAAAAATAACGTAAAGCTGTCCTTGTGCATGTCATTAAAGTATATGAAGGAGTGGAGGTATAGCTCCACATTTATGAGAACCTGCGTGTTTGGTTAATGTTATCCACCGTCATCTGACAATAAAAGGCCCCGAAAAACGAACTACTCAACATAATAACATATGGGACAATGGTTCAGTTCAGCGACCTTCAATAGTTGACGATTCAAACTAGTGCAAGTCCTTGCAAATGAAATTTGCAGCTTAAATTGTGTTCCTGTGAGTTACGACTCCGTGCAGTGTAGTAAGTGGTGATCAAACGGAATTTAGGAGCCAAAACCCAGTAGACAGCAATCGCAATTCTTGTAAATATATCTCTTACGCTTATCTTGTTAAAGACATTTTGTCAGTATTTCACAAACAGCAAGCCACTGTGCTAGAGGGCTACTTAGAATTTCTCTAATCACAGATTTATCCCCTGTCCTTACGCCATTAGAAAATAAAGCTTAAACGGCCACCAATTGCATATGTCTGCCATTATAAGTTTGTGTGTGTGCATGTGTATTTATATGTGTCATAATACGAGTGGATGCAGGCCCATACAAAAACACAAGCCCATAAATTATATTTTTATTCTGTCTTTACGTAACAGTCACGAGCTGTTGGGAGTTACAAACAGGACAACCAGGCGTCCGTGAGAGGTACCCTCACCCTTAACTCGATATTACTGTCTCGCTCTTGGCCGAAAACGGAGTAGCATTGCTTATAGCTTACATATTACGTAGCATTGCTTATAGCTTACATATTACGTGCAATCGTAATTTAGTGTATAACAGTGTATCAATGTTGGGGCATTCTGTGGAAACCGTACCTGCAAATGAAACTGTTTATTTCGAAATTGCAGCTGTGTATTAATGACAGGAAAGAACTGTAATTTTATCTGTTGTTTTGTATGGGTGTGAAACTTGGTCTTTCACATTGAGGAAGTAATATAGGCTGAAAGTGTTCGACAATAGGGTGCTGAGGAAGATATTTGTGTCTATGAGCGACGAGGTAACGGGGAAATGGAGAAGACTATATAACAAGGAGCTTTATGATTTTTAATACTCACCAAATATTATTAGAGTGACCAAATCAAGAATGAGATGGGCGGGGCATGTGGAACGTATGGGAGACAGGATAGTTGCATATAGGGTTTTAGCGAGGGACCTGAGTGAGAGACCACTTGAAAGGCCTATGCGTAGATGGAAAGATAATATTAAAGTGGACCTTCAAGAAGTGGGATGGGGAGGCATGGGCTGGATTAATCTGGTTCAGGATAGGAACAGATGGCGTGATCTTGTGAGTGCAGTAATGAACCTTCGGGTTCCATAAAATGCGGGGAATTTCTTGACTAGCTGAGGACTTGTTAGATTTCAGGAAGGAAGGACTTGCTCCATGGTGTTAGTTTACTTAGTTAGTTAGTTAGCTAGTTAGTTATTAATGCAAGGGCAGACTACAAAACGTAGGGGATTAACACTGACCGCACTTCGGAAACGTCAAAATAAACGATCTTAATATTTGTGATTGTCAGCGTGTATTTAGTTTCTGAAGATCAAATCAACCGCTCACGGACTGGCACAATCAGTCAAGCTGTAACCGTAAGAAATAAAACACTGTCGTTAATAATGAACAAGACAGTGGTCAATATATAACTCTGTTGCAAATTCAAGAAGAAGAGAAGTTATATGTTTGTGATGAACATTTTTAAGCAACTTTTGTCGAAAATACGTCATATACATAACATGACTTTCTTAGTGTATAATACTCCATCAAATATAGTATCTTCCCCCCCCCCCCCAATGGCTCGACAGCCCCTTGGGTGCCTAGGCCGTCTCATTTTTCGACGCTTCACGATCACACACTTTTATTAGACACATCACACTCGGTAGGACTCCTCTGGACGAGTGACCAGCCCGTCGCAGAGACCTCTACCTGACAACACACAACACTCACAAGAGACAGACATCCATGCCCTACGCGGGATTCGAACCCACAATCCCAGTAAGCGAGCGGCCGTAGACCCCCGCCTTAGACCGCGCGGCGACTGGGATCGGCTATAGTATCATAATATGAACAATTTATTACTGTTCTTGGCAAAGCCTGTTTTTTTTTTTGTACAATTTCTTGTTGATGTTTCAGAGGGCTTATGTCAGTCGTTTTAATGAGTACAGAACTCATACAATTCGATGTATATACACGACGGGCTGCCGCCTGATTTTAATATAAAAGCTACTGCAGTGCGGTATTCAGCAGTTCAAAGGTAATGCAAGGCGGTCTGCGGAAGCAATAGATGAACGCGGAGGAAAGGGTTTCAATCTTCTCTGGAGGCCTGCCTCTGAAAACACACCCTGCCATTTTAAAAAACACGTCCCTTCTTCTGTGAGTTACAAATCAGCACTTTTACTCCGAAGTAACAAGCAAACTGATGGGAAAACCAACCGCAACTTGCACTGCCAGATATGTACATAGTTTTTGAGAATAAACTGTCATTCTCTTAAGCGTTGTTAATATTTTCCGGTAACGATTTAGATATAAACAGGACCTCTACTGCAATTTGCGCATCAATCACCACAGCCAATCCCAAAGTGTCATGAAACTGTTCCTCCTAAAACAATTTTACTGTGAGAGCTATGAAGACTTCTTTGTTCTACACACTTTACTTATAACAAATATGATCTGTGTACGTCTTCATCTACTTCGATATGTCATTACCGATAAGCTGGTAAGCAGGTCTGATGTCTGCTCTAAGAGTACAACAGACACTGCCAGTTATACACACAACACTTGCTGCTGCCACATCCCAACTTCGCAGTACAACAGCAAATTCGCCACGAAATTGGATTTGTGTTCCAACTTCAGCTATTATATGAGCCATCTATGCAGAAATGTTAAAACAAACTGCTGAACACATAATCATTTTTCCAAATTGGTGCCATCTGTAGAGAGCGGTTAAAACTGTGAAAGACATACCTCAGTGGCGTGGCCAATTTAGAATGTCGTGCTATGAAATAAGGTTCAGAACACGTCACACAACTGGATAGGTTTACCCCCTACGTAAGAACTTATCTGATACCAGAAACTTTCATCATAAGGTGATTAGTTGACAACAGCAGTGCTCATGTTACCAACAATAAGAAGGCTGTAACAAATTGTACTTTAAAGTATAAGTTGGCTTAGTAAGAATGGGGGACAGGATACATCCCCTCTTGTAAGTTTTCACTCAAACCCAGGGAAGGTGATCCTATGTATCAGCTATTCTCCCCTCGTACCCGAAAAGCGACAGAGCGCTTAGTATTTAAGTGCATTGAGGGAACACCGACCCTGTTAGTCAGTCGTCTCCGATATCTCCCTTAGGAGCCACTTGGACTAACAGCCCCTCCCTCTCCCCCTAGCCACACAACGCGCAGGAAAAGTAGTTGTGGAAGGTGAGACAACGCAATTCTACACGTCCCATATAGTAAATGTGATCATTCCCACAGTTTCGAATTCAAAAGATGTGCAATACGAATGCGCCGTATTCGTGTATCTTCTGCAGCCTGGTTCTTACTGATGTTTTCTAGACGTCCTCGTTACTGGCATCCCAGGGGATATCACCAGCTTCCAGGAAGTGGCCGATGCACTTACACCGAATAATGGGACCGCTGTTCGTGTAGAGGGGATGCCTCTGACGTCTTCCCCAAGCCAGCCACACGGAGTCTGGCAGACGTAACATAATACGTTAAAGTTGTAGTTCTTACGGTGATAGCTGTAAATATTACTGTCCTCTGGGATACGACACCGTGTAGTCTCATAGAAATCAGCTCCTCTACCCTGAAGATGGAGGCAGCGGGTTCCTACTAAAGTTTCGTAATTTATACCACATTATACAGTATTACATCCCGTGGCGGAGCTACGTTTTTTTGCGCCTGGGGCGAGTAATCACAATGGCCGCCCATAACAGAAATTACGACCTTTAAAGAAAATCAGAATTACTGAATATCCTTGTTTTCGGTTCAACAATACAAAATTTGTTGATCGAAGAAAATCATATTTCTTCATTTATAACATTAATTTTGTCGCCCACTTTGCCGCCCGTGGCGGCAGCACCACTCACAGCCCCTCCTAGCCACGCCCCTGCTACATCCAACAAGACAGTAATTTTCTACATACTAACAGATTTAAAAGCCTACGATCCAACTGGATACGTTACGGGCAGACACGATAATTCCTTTCTTGTTTTGTATGGAACATGACTACTCGTGCCCCATTTTTTCTCAGCCAATACGTGCAGTGGAACGGGAAATATGTCCAGTTTCGGCACTGATTTTATGGGATAAACATTTCTGTATTAAGCATAGAATAAAACGCATAGCAACAGGGACACTGTTCAGAAAGTGTGTAAAGATATCAGGAAAAAGGCCCCATATGAAGTCAAATCTTTATTGCTTATAAATTTACGATATAACATTAATGGTAAAACAAACTGTGAATTTATCATCTTAAACAAATCCTGGCACAAGTGTGATAATACGCCGAATTCTGACCTTTTTCATTCATGGGCTGAACCTATGGACGTCTATACCTTTATATGGCCGCTTTCGCCACGTGACTGTTGCAATTATTGCAGTCGAATACATGTCCATGTTGACAAAAATAAAGATCGTTTTGACTCGGGTTAACTGCAGTTTCTGTCTTGTCTGCTTCGATGTGTCAGCATCCTTACTGCTGAACTTTCATTAAATCAAATGTTTGGCCACAAGGAGGGTGTATCAAGCTGAGGTGATGAAGATAATCGTTTTATCACCATAACGATACTACTGACAAGGAGCTTTTAAGGAACTATGTTAAAATGCAGCTAATAATAAAGACAAAAATAGACACACACACACACGTAGACACATAGAGGGATTAAATTTCCAAAGAGACTCTCAGCTTCTTCATCTCAAACAAAAGTACTTAAATGCATAATTGTTTAAAGGGATAGCTACTTCATTAATTCGTAACCCTTTCAAAGCTATGAATTTGATATCCCGCTCAAAAACATTGCCCTAACAAACTCAACACACTCGTGCTCAGACAAGTCTAACGTCATGGGGTATTTACCTCCTTGAATGGCTAATGGTGACTCAGCCAGTCAAGTCTAAACTCGCCACCAAATTAAGCACAGGAAGGTGCGGAGCAAATTTAAGAGTGTCATACCGATAAGTAAGTACCTCACAGATTATTAGGTACATTAGTCGCATAAACACGCATATTAATGTTTCATTGTAATATAATTGGACGCGGTTTTCAAATTATGACGCTGTTAACATGCTTGTAAAAGCGAGCAGGCCTAGACGAATTCAGCGCTTAAACCCGGGCTTACACAGAGTCGTAAAATGAAAACTGATCAAGAAACGTCGCTATCTTGAAGTAGGTGAATGCATGCTAGTTTTAAATGTGTAAAGTTTACTTCGAAGAGAAGATGAAGTGCCCGGCAACACATCATCTCGAAAACAACCTTCGTTGCCGCGGAATTTTGGCATGCAATCAAACCTTCTGCTCAGGCTCCGGCTGTCACTCACACATTATGAAGGAAAGCAAAGAAACAAACGTGCAGATGGCACAGAAGAGATCACCTTACCCTTCCGATATCCCCATAAGTTATGGGCAAGGGAGTCAGTTGGGAAGTAGCAAAACAGGAAATTAATAAAGCGTACAGTTGTTTATTTTGTCACGCCCAAGGCTCCATCTATCCATCAGCCCGCCCAAGCAAGTCTCCGCGATGTTACAGCGATCCACGACCGTGACCAGCTCGCTTCTCACGGCGACTCCGGACCGTTGCCAACATCTCACACCCTGTCTGTGTGATTCACACCACATCTCGCTGCCACCCGGACAACTCTGAGAAATGACGGAAATTATTTAGGTTTATGCGCTCTCTGCACTAAGTACGTAAACAAAACTTTTTGTGGTCTACCCGTACTTTACGATGCTGCCAGAATATCAGACTGCATAGCGTAGTGTGGTACGATGTCTGGTGAATGACACAGTGGAAAAGATTTGGAAGGATGCTGCCGTGGCCTAATCCTGGAATTTACCTGGAGGGAGTAAGTTACGGAAAACCTCAGAGGTAATCACGACAGCCGATGACACTGTCCAGCTTCGAACCAGCACCTCCCGAGTAAAGCCCAAATCGTTACCGCCACACCGAAGTACTCGGTGCCAATAAAAATTATGCTCAGCAAGCAGCACCCTTCTGTCTAAACGCAAATGCCATCTACCAGAACACTGAACATAGGGAAGGACAAATCGTACGTTACTTCACGAAACTGTTAAAGAGTTTGAGCGGCTGCTAGCGCCAGTGGTTACTACGCTGTCTTTGATATGCAAACTGCTGCTACAGGTGTCCGTTTTATCTTGTCCCAGAGTACAGCAGCTGTCTTCGAAATGTCCCGGCGGGTGCATGCTATCTATACGATAAAGCTGAGTGCGCAGGGAAACAATAAAAGGAACGCTCTGTTCAACGATGTACAAACTTTATGTTGAGATGTACACAAATAGTAAAATCGTGACGAAGTTCTGATCAGCGGAAATTAATTCGGGTAGGTTTAATAATTGACAGCATTCAGCTCTGAAGCTTACACGCCTTCACTTCTCCTATATGGGGATTAAATCCCAAAACTTTTCGATATACAGCGCTATAATTTACGTGATGTTTATATGGCTACAATGGGTCTCTCGTCCTAAGCGAAAAACACACAGTGGTTGCTGGAACACAAAGTGCTGGCAGGAATGTCTTCATATATGAACGACAGTAACAGGAGGGCTTATGAGGAGGTTCATATTACATACTGTTCACCAGATACGATTAGGTCGATCAAATGTTGGGTGATTAATGGGTGGGGCTTGTAGCACGCATGAGAGAAACGATAAATTCGTACTAAATTTTAGTAAGAAAATCTGAAGAGAAGGGGAAACTAGAGATATCTGACGCCAGGTGCGAGAAATTAAAATTGACCCTTAAAAAATACGGTGTCTGAATGTGGATTTAACTGGCTCAGTATAAGCCCAGTGGCGGGCTGTTGTAAAGACGGTAATGAATCTTCGGATTCCACAAAACTTCCAGTCTTCCCATCAATCAGTCAAACGGCGTATGAGTTGAATGATGAGTCGATCTGTACTAAGTCAGTCATATATCAATTACTGCACGGGCAATTTATCATTTAGACAGTCAGTACAATCTGTGTTTTGAATTTTAAAAAAATCGAATTCTGTACAAAGAAAAAAATGGTTAATGACAAGCCGGTTTACCCTGCGGTAATGATTAACACACTTTATGCTTCATCTCTGACCTCTGGCACTCCGTTTGTGCCTTGCATAAGGATGGCCGATACGATGGTGTCCCTTGTAATTATAACATGCAAACGTACTGATGTGGCTGGTAACCTCGCGTGATGTTGCTTGCGTGACACCATCAGCTGCAGACAGACGTCACGTCGAAATGACGCGCACGTTCGGAGCCGACTGATACACTACACGTTTGTACTATCGGTCTTTCCGATGTGTCATGTCTGCCAGCGGGTAAACAGGTACACACCCATCGTGGCATTACACTGGGCTGCTTCGCAGTGTATTCTGCGTCAGTAATATCACACCCAAGATAAAAACACTTTGAATACAAATATGCGGTACATTTGACAACGCTGTCTGTGAAGAAACCATAAAACGTTTAATAGAGATTACTGCTCTTTGGTATGTAAAACCGCATAATTTGGTAAATGGGTACATGGCGTCACATTTTTGGTATGTAATTGTGAAAAAAAGGAGTTTTCCTCTTACAAAATGCATGCAGTTTGTTTTTCTTAGTTTCTGTCATACGTCTGATGATGGCTCCTTGAAGCTAAAACGGTAGCCTGATTACGTGTTGAAGTTGAATGTGTTGGTTGTGACTGTGCTATTGATAAGAGTGAAATATACTTTCGCATGTACATACCAACGGGGATGTCTAATATAAAAAAAATAGACGCTAATCTAAAAATATTCGTAGAGCCTCGAGAAAACCATGAATAACTGTCACAACAAAGAAACTCTTTATCTCACGACTATAAAAGCTACAAAAATGCATCGAGGTTAATTCAACAGAACGGAGAAAGACCACGACTTGATAAATTTTTCTGAGTACCTGCCGCTGAACGCGCGGTACCCCCACAATATCACAACGAAGAACATACAAGTAAATCAGAACCTGATATCAATGCACAAAAATTATAAAATTAATAACGGGCAAAGACCTAAACACCGCAAAAACAGCTCACTACAGAAAAACCTAGAAAGAAATCTACACTTACCAATGAGAAAAACAAGAACGCGCCAACACTAAAACAAAACATAACCTTTATAAACCAAACATGTGCTGACAACATACCCCCCCCCCCCAAAGTAATTTAGTACACTTGCACCGACCACCATTACTTTTTGATGTCCGCATCTAAACATGACCCAGATAAGTTGAAAAATGTAAGAAAATTAAAAATATAAATATCTGTGAAAGAATAAAGACCGCTGTGCTGGATGGTCACACCTTGTGTACTTTTGCTAGATAGCATGTTGTTACCGATGTTGTTTTGTACAATCAGCGGTATACTGACTGTATCAAATAAACCTCGAAATACACGTACAGGAGAACTAACGATAGCTGTATAGAAACTAGGCTACGAGGTGGACGACACGGGGTTCGATTAACGGACAGGCCACAGATTTCTCTCTTTTCCACAGCGTCAAAACCGGCCGTGGGACCCATCCAGCTTCCTATCCGATTTGTACCGGGAGCTGTTCTTCAGGGGTAAAGCGGTTTAAACGTGAAGCTGCCAAACCATCTCGACGTAGCTCCGAGATCAAGAATGAAAGGAGCAGTAATAATATACCACAATACGTCTTCACGATGTGACACTTTGACACCTCAGTCTCATATAAAACTAGAACGTTGCCAGCACGTTTAAGTATTTGGAATGAAACCTTCTTGACAACACTGTATAGTCTGATACGTGCTTACCAACGTTTCTGGGGGAACCTGCTGCCTACATATTGAGGGCAAAGATGGAGGGAGTAAGTTTGTCTGAAACATGACAGTTACTCACCATAAGATTATAACTATAATCTTCACCGCCACGAAGATCACAAATCTCACGTTTAAATATTTATTTAATGTTCAAGACTGCTTTCTTTTAGCCTATCATCGTTATTTCACGAAGTAGGATAGGTTCACATCATTTGTGTGCGTCACCCCTAATAAATTTGAAACTTATTACGAACATCCTATCACCTACCTTTGCATTTTATAATTTCGTGACCTCAATAAAACTAACATAGCGGTCGCGTAACCTTGCGAGGTGAAAACCAAATTTTTGTTACTTTTAGCACTGTAGGAACACTACTCTAAACTTCCTGAGAGACTTAAGACAGACAAACTGAAGATTTCTTAGTTTTGGGGTCATGTAAAAGCCTCTTTAAAAGAACTTACTGCATTAGAAAACAAAATGGACCCCAACGACGGCTTTACATAAAACTGTTATATCACAGCCAGGTAACACACGACGCTCCAACTCACCTGTGTTACCGGTTATTGCATTAAAACATGAATCTCCTGTGGCTTTATTCTTCAACTACCGGAAAAGAAAACAATACAACAGTTAGCAGAACAAACAAGGTACAGCGTACCCCTTTTTCAAATACATCTTACTGTTCATTATTTCAATAGTCTCCCGCATTCTGTCGCAATATTGGCGCTACTCTTATCAATATACAAACAACAAACAGCGATCCAAACCCAGTCGGACAACACGCAATGTTCCTCTCCCTGACAAAACGACAAGCTGACGTCCGTAACTACAGCTTGCAAGACTGGACGACATTTACAAGTGGAAGGGTGAAAGGGGAGCCGTATATTCCCTTGCTTCTAATGAGTGGCCATTCTGTTAGCCGCTGTCCTTTTTTATACATTAGAATGTTCAATGTCCCTCTTCTGTTGCCCACATACTCAATCCGGAAAACCAGATGTACTTCGGGAGGCAGGAAATTTTATTTCTTTACATTCCTTGTATTTATTTATATGAAATACCGGAGTGTACGTAATGTACTGAGAACACCCTAATTCGAAGAATTATATCTGTAAGGACCATGAGGAAGTACTGCTTTAAACTGTACTATGCTCCGTCCAAATCTTAACGCGCAAAGAGGTAAACTGTTACTCACACATACCTCTAAAACGACAAACATATCACCAGTGCCTTGTGTGCGTTCTTTCACCATAAGAGTTCATTTAAAACTGCAATAACGCATGGCACAAAACGTTTCTTTCTTTAAGAGGGTTTTTGATTTGTAATTCTCTTTGCCCCTGAACATCCAAATATAAATACTCCCGTCCTTAATTCCAAATTGATATAATCTCTCCTTACTTCTAGTTGAACAATGGTAACTGCTGTGGTACGTGATAAGACTAGACACGGAATATACATTAGTAACGAAAGCAAAGAAAATAGTGGATTGACTTCACGTGACCGAGAAAATGCTAAGAATGTATTTGTGGCCCGAAATTTCAGTAGCAGATATTCTTCAGGAACAAACACGCTATGTCATGGGTCATTCTACATGCAGTGCAGCTCTCAGTATATGAACAGTGCTGCTATCATTAGTCTTTCTACGTTGAGCTTCCAATTTGTTCAGATTGTTAATTTATAGAAGAAGCTGAAGATAAGCGATCACTTCACGTACGAACGATACCTCGATGAAAGATTACAGGGCATGTGGAGAATTAAACACCAGGCTTAAGAACAGTGGGAAAGCAATTTAGAAGACAACCGTGACGTCAAATATTGAAAACACAAAATGAGTTCTGATGAATGTGCACGTGTTTTTCGCGTCTTTGTGCTCACTTAAGTGTACGAATAACTACAGGCTTGGGAGTTTCGAAATATGGTGTCAGGCCTCCTTGCCAGCCCCACGCACTGAATAATACAGCACAGAACGCGACACTGTAAGTCTGCTTGTAAAATTAAACACTTGTTACAGTTCCTTATTCATATTTGCATGCACAGAGCGAAGTTTTGTTTCCTTTCATCAAAAAAGATCGCTTGAAGTCAAGGCGTCATTATTTTCATGGTAGAATAGCATCAACTAATTTCAACACCTCGTTATGTATTCCTTCGTTTTCCCCTTCAGGCAAATAGCTTGTTAAAATGATTCCCTTTTCCACGTGCAGTGGAGGGGTTGGAACCCAAAATTCTGTTGATTCTAACACTCCCGCATGTAAATTCAGAGCGGAGGTATAGCTGGAAACATCGAAACGTGGAGCTGCTACTTGGTCTATCCGTGTAAGTCACGTGTGTTTGTCGTCTGGTAAGCGCACAAATCGATTGTTCACCTCGGCAGTGTTATGGGTCTAATACTGATCCAGACAGAAGTGTTTTGAGTTCAAGGCAATGTGACGGGAATCCGCATAACCGAATAACATTAATCTGTAACGCTACGTAAGAAAAGAGAACGGAGAAAGTCGACGGGTTGAAATACACACTGCACATACCTGAAACATACAAGAACATGTTCCACCGTCTCGCTTTTGGGGGAAAAATTTTTCAGAATTTAGTTTTACTTCCGTCAACAGGAAAAAGTATGGAGCTTATTTCGTTAAGAAATCTAATCTCTTAACCTGTACAATACTCGAAGGGATGTAAGTTCAGCAAGTCAACCCAACAGTGTAGGTTCCATGCAATTACCTGATGAAAGAAGCAGAATCAGTCTCCGAAACTTTGTTTTGTAACAAACCGAAACGATAAAAATGTTCAATATAAGGGTATTTCATTTTCCCCGGGGGCAAAGCGGCCGGTGCGTGAAGCTGACCGCTCACATCATTTAGTGAGGGTTTAGGAATGTGTGGAGATAAACCTCCACCCTTGGCGATAGGCTACCACCGTGACAATTCGATGTTAATAGGTAGGTTGCCTCAACCACTGTAAGAACTGAAGTCAAATACGTTATATTATATTACGTAATGTAATGTTATATTATATTATATTATATTATATCATTATACTGAATTTACAGTTGTTTAGCTGGTTTTCAAAGAGTACGGGTCATTGACCGAGCACTTCTTACCCATTATTCTGCTAAACACTTTCTAACAATACGGCATGTATTAAGTATTACTGCTTTCTGCATGAGAATATCTTGACCAGGCCGAAGATTAATAATAATATTATTATTATCACTATTATTTAAATAAGTTTTATTACCAACAAACTGCACAACAAATTTCACTTATTCACATATATGGGAGACTACTTCAACATGTTTCGGTTATTTCTTACAACCATCTGCAAGGAGAATAAATATGGAGATAAAATTTAACCACGTGTACACAGTTTCACAATATACAGGACTTACCCCTCAGCAAACTCGAACTGAATTTATCAGTTTCAGATATTTGGACGCACTTGGTTTTAATTCGAGTCCTGTATAATTTTAATCTGTAAATATTGTCAACACGACACATCGATAATTTAATAATATATTTACAATGCGTTCTACCATTTACTACCGACGTAAAAACGTAAGACGAGGCGTCTAAAACCGATGTTGGTGATTATTTATTTTCCGTTTTGCATTACAAATTTTCTGAATAGCAAACATCAGTAATGTTTCTAAAGGGCCTTTACGACAAAGTAATGAAAAAATATATGCGAGGTAAACATCGAATCCTCTTATAGCTTAGCATGCTAAAGTGATTCTGGCTCAGTCACAAGTCGCTGTATAGAAAGTGAAATTACTAGAGCATTCAATATCACTGGAAATGTTGCATTTTTTTCGTGTCACATTCGGTAATGGAAGCAAGCAAAGAAGAATTCAATTAGCTGTATAATGCTGTGTGATGAACACATAAAAATCAACTTCATATAGGCCTATGCGTAATCAATATGGTTACGGACTACTAATCAAATTCCAAATCAGAATTCTGAACGAACAGCTTATTTTCATACATCTCGTCAGGTTGATTTCATGTGAGACATTTTCGCTCTTCGCATTTGTTTCCAATTTGGCAACCATTTATCACGGTCAGGGATCTTATTCATTTTGCGATATTCAAGGTTATTCCCGCAATGATTATGAAGAGTATTATTTTCTGCGATGTGACACCGTATAGCCTGATATGAATTTATGAGGTTTCGGAGGAATGCAGGTACATTGCTACCAGATTATACGGCGTCACATTATAGCAGTCAATTCATTTTTGGTGCTTTCCTTACGCTTCCGACGCAAACAGCACTAAATCCCCCTAAATATGCTTCTTGCTTTGAAATTCATTCATGTGTGTGATTTGTAAGCAGCAATTTTCTTCATAAACGTAACAGAAAAGGTACTGGCTTATTCTGTGTTCAAGCACGCCTGACATTTAGATGAACCTGTTTGTCTATCCAGAAATGAAGATGGGCACAGAGACCTGGAGTCCAAAATAGCACAAAAAAAAGGACATACGACAGGGTTCTTTCCATCCTAATGCAAATTTATCTGTGCGTATTCACATTATAATATGCATTTAACTTCAGTATATGTTTCGACATTTACTGTCATCTTTAGGCGCGGCACACACAAGTGCCATATTGAAATGTAGCTATAATCAAATACGAAATAACAAAATATTTTTCCCCCCAATGGCTCGACAGCCCCTTGGGGGCCTAGGCCGCCTCATTTTTCGAGGCTTCACGATCACACACTCTTTAGACACACCACACTCGGTAGGACTCCTCTGGACGAGGGACCAGCTCGTCGCAGAGACCTCTACCTGACAACACACAACACTCACAAGAGACAGACATCCATTCCCTGGGCGGGATTTTTTTTTTTTTATTAATTCCTGGGTTTTCCCCTTTGATCCATTTTTGTACTGTTGAAGTCCTTTTTGTCCTTCATGTGACCTTATGTTTCATGCTATCGTCCATACATCTAACACAACACAAACATCCATGCCCCCGGTGGGATTCGAACCCACAATCCTAGTAAGCGAGCGGCCGTAGACCCACGCCTTAGACCGCGCGGCCACTGGGATCGGCAACACAAAATATACCTAAGGTTTATATAATTTTAAAACTGATACGTTTGATAGCGGATGACCATTACTGTCTTAGTTTCAATACAGCTGTAAATTCGAATGACAAATCGCAACATTTTAGTTACATTTTATGCCATCTTTACGGGTACAATTTGTCATTTGTGTATGCTCTGCCTGAGGATGGCTGCTAACTACCTACACATGTAGCTTAGTTACCTGCAGAGAGAAAAATGGGCAAAGTTGTCCCACTGACAAATGATGCCCCGCCATCAGTTACTTCGAAACCTTAGCTGTAAGAAGCTGTACATACTACGCAGCTAGACGTTCTACCAGTGGTGGGTCTGGGACTGTGCAAGTCACAGCTGCTGTCTTTCAACGCCTGACATAGTTTGGTATAGTAAGTAACGTGATTTGTAACCTATATATTTCAGGGAGCTATTCTTTATTAATTTTATATTTGTTTATGCGTATAGTAATTTTACCAACAGTTTGTGTGAAGGAAGAGTGGACTTTGTGTGCTGTTTTATGCTGTTACAACCTTTCGCAAGCCACGCCATAGTCATGTGATCAGCCGGGGCATCTTTGCTCCACATTTGGGTACAGTCGCCCCACTGATATTTTAACTCGCTTGGTTGACCTATGTTCATACATCAAATTACATACTGCATTTTCATTGATATGTTAACGAAAGACTACAAAATTGTCGCCAACCTACTATAATATATTTTATTTACCCCTGTTACATGTTAAAGAACTATTAAAATGGCACGCCTTCACTCCTGCATCCGTCCATCCATCAACACCCATCCAGGTTTCTCAGGAACAAACGCTAACCAAACCGTTCATGGAAATTGTCTCACTAATTCGCCAATCATCCACAAGAAGAAACTAAAAGCCAAACATAAAAAGAATAATTTCAAGAAAATGGTTCACAATCCGAACTCTAGCAATTCTGATAGAAATTACGACAGTTTTTGCTGTAAACAATGTAAGGAGTACTGCTGTGTAATAAAAGAAGAACGCGACTGGATAAAATGCTCAGTCTGTGGAAAGTGGCTGCATGAAAACTGCACAATTTGCTCCAAAACCTGCATCGATTGTGGGCGTAACAACCCTTATATGAATCTTAAAATAAGTAAGAAATCTACAAAGAAGTAAGACAGTGATACAAAACAGATTATTTTATTTGATTACAATTTTGTTCACTACAAATTTATTATTTTGTATCGCATTATATGTGGAGCATCTTTCACCACGCATATACCAAAGACGCCCTTTTGCATACCTTTGTAATTTTTACTGCACTCAGTAAACGAATTTAAATTTGCTATAAAGGAACTGACCGTTTTGTAGCAGAGACCCTACTATACCTATTACACACCCAGTTATGACTTCTGTTGCTATAAATAATTATAAAATTCTGTCAGAATAAAAAAGTGGAGCATCATTGCCCATTTTACTGTATTCTATGATGACTATCAACAAGTAATGTTTCATTAGGGCGTATAAGGCCCTGAAATTCCATTAAAAATACGACATGAAGCAAAAGTGTGTGAAGTAACTGCAGGGTTAAACAGAAAGTGTTGCTAGATACGAAAGCGAAACAGAATGCAGTTGCATCATTTAGACGTACATGTTTTAATGTATGGCGTATGAAGGTCTAAATTACACTCTTAAACTGATCAAGCTGCCCCAAGCGGTAATGCATGACTTCTATTCGGGAAGGGCTCGGTTCCTATCTTGGCCGGGACAGGTTTTCGTGATTAAAGTTTTCGTGGTGTTCTTCAGGCCCTCAATGCTGAAATAGCTCAAATTAATTCACGGCATCTTCCTACCGCGTACTTCAAAATTCATTGTCCATTAATCGTCATTCTGTGCTCCATACGTAGCTTAAGCAACTTAAAGTATCGTTAAATAAACTTTACGTAAATATTCCCTTCACTCACAACCGGTTGCTTCCCCATACTTGTCATTTACCTACCACAACTGTATATGCCTATTTCTAACATCCACAAAACGGCTCTGGTAAGCGCCCTTCTGTAGCTTCTTATGTTGTAGGTCGTTAATACACACATCTAAACCTTATAAAGTCAGTCACGACAGCTTCTTCAACGCTTCCACAAAGCACTATTGAAAATTACTGTCCTTTCTAATTCGACACTGTACAACATGTATTTTGGTGCCTGGAAAAGTGTCGTTACATAAATAAAAAAGTAATGTTCCCCAAACCACGCAGCAATATTCTGTGACGTATAAATATAAAAAAAACATTTGAATAAAAAGTAAATAATGGTGGCAATTCTTGAGACGTTTCATAAAAAATGCACTTCTCTTTATCCTTTTAAATTACTTTGCTTTTAGTGAAACGTACGTATGAGAAGCGAGTGGCATTTATTTTTAATCAACTAAGCAAACATACACCAACCCAGAGAAAAGCATGTCTGTTTCTGGTAATTAGTACCGCTTCAGTTGATGTTCTAAAATAGACGGGACCTTCAGTACCTGTGAAAGCATAATATGAAGTCCACTTATCCTTTAAGAGTTCACTAAGACATCAGATGATGTGACAGGCACTTCTACGAAACCACAAGGCACTGAGAGAACAAAAAAGGTGTCAGTTAAGGAGACAGTGGCAGTGGACGTTTCACTACAGAAGATGTCTGAACTCAGCAAAGATAAGTATCCTGAAAAAATTGTTTACTTACGTATTTTTATGGATGAATGTATTTATTTATTCATTTAACGACGATGTAAGTATTTCAGAATATACAGCTTCAAATCATACGACGATAAATTCATTGCAAATGACGTGCAAGGAAGAGATCGCAGCCTAAGTAGAGTCATTATCACACATTCCTGGAGGCACAGAGGAAAAACATGTAAAACCTCAGCGGGAACAGTCGGTGTCCCGGGGGAGATTTGAACCAGGCACATGTTAACAGCAGAAGTGTCGCTCCTTCACCCAACTTGCTCGGTTTATTGAACCTAAGGTTGTATGAAATCAACCACTGATCACAAATATGTTCGTGCTCTTTTGTATTGAAATCGACGCTCCCGCTTTGAATTGCATAATGATGTCATGCATATTAATGTACTGCAGACCACGCACAACTTGTGGACATTCCTAAGTTAGTTATTAACATGCGGCCTGTATTGAAAAAAAGAAAGAAAGACAAGCACTACGTTTAAACCTATATACAGGTACACTCCGGAGTAACAACCTAGGAAACGAATGTACAGCTAACCATCCACATAATTTTGTTTGAAAGTCTATAAACCCGCAAGTCTAACGGAAAAACTGAACTGTACACAAAATCTGTGTAGACTATAACGTTTTCCTAAATTATACAAAATCGTGATCCTACAAATGTACACTCTTTATTATTTGCCATTTAATAGAGTCTATATTAAAAATAGTCCAACATGTTTCGAACCATGTTACAGTTCGAAACATGTTGGACTATTTTTAATATAGACTGTATTAAACAGCCAATAATAAAGAGTGAGAATTTGTCGAATCACGATTTCACATTATCAAGAAAAATGTACAGTACAAATAACATAAAGTTTTCCTAAATGTTTGGAATATTCTGCAGCTCCAATAAAAGTCTAAAAGAGATGCACTCGAAATGTGCGCAGAAATTCGAGCAGCTCTTCATGAAAAGTGGTCGTTACAGCTGCACCATTTTAACGAAAATTGGAACAGGCCGATAAATTTTATTAGTAGTCCAAGTTATCAACTTTCATAAAAATCCGTTCATCAGTTGCCTGGTTATAACGCACATACAAGCAAACGGAAGGACAGACGGACTGATGGGATGATTTCAATGGGCGCAAAGCGAAGGCGGGAATGCGGATAAATACGAAATCTTAGAATAATTCAAGAAACTCTGTGCTAAATGGACAAAGGTTGATTTTTAGAATCAGATCTAACGTAATATTTTTCAGGCCACTGTAAAACGCCATTTTCTACACGCCATAAATATAAATATATGTGAAAGTTATAAAATTTCATCATGTAGAACTTGCCTATTTTATGGTATGATATTCTACAAATTCGCCATAAAACTGGGCAACTACGCCACAGTCAGTTTTAACTGTTCTCTGTAGAAAGCTCCCCGGAATTTGTGGCGAATTTTGAGTGTCGTATAATGAAATAAGGCAGTTTAAACTTAGAGGGTTTAGGGTATAAAGTTACGTTATTCAGCCCGTACAAGCCAAACACATGAACACAAACTAAAGCCACAAAATTTATGACAATGTGTTAATCTTCTTCCGGAATTTTACACACTTGCATATTTTCCTCATGTTTTTACAACAGATTACTTCCATCAAGGATTAAGAATGTACAGCCTGTCAAATTCACTTCAAACATAGTTTAAGACCCAAATAAAATCAAAACTCTGTATTAAATACATTTTGCTTCGCCATGAATACACAGTAGGTGTAGATAAATGGTCTGGATTACTTTATCGATACAAGATAAAATGAAGGAACAGAAAGCGCATAAGAAGTGAAGAGACCAATTCTTATCACAAACGTGAGAATGGAGCAGTCTAAGAAAGCGGGCCCACCAGCAGGAGCTGCTGCCCCCGGCCTCTCACCGGAAGGGCTAGGGTTCGATTTTAGGCCATTCCATGTGGAATTTGTGGTGAACAAAGTGGAACTTAGGGTTTTCTCCGAGTACTTCGGATTTACCCCGTCACTATCAACCCACCATTGCACCATACTCATATTTCACTGATCCGTATTATAATAATAATCATTATTACTATTATGATTCATGAATCACAACATTAGTAAAACTCGAGCTATTACCTTCTCCAGGAAAACTAACACCCTTATTTTGAAATATAAACTTGGGGATTCTTATATTACACGTACTGATTGTATTAAGGATTTGGGAGTTTTTATTGATTCCAAATGATACTTTCACTCCCACGTTAATTATATTTTTTCCCAATCTATTAAGCTTTTGGGTCTCATTCGTAATATTACCTTTTCATTTTCGACTCTTGATAGTTTATTGATTTTATATTTTTTACTTGTTACACCTAAATTAGAGTATGCATCCGTAGTATGGAATTCAATTACTTCTACTGATGCTAAAAAGCTTGAGCGCATTCAAAGGAAGTTTGTAGCTCTATGCTATAATCGATTCCGTTCCCGAGACAGTAATGGTTATAGTTAAGCTTATGCTCTTCAAGTACTTAATTTACATACTTTACATGAGAGAAGACATCACCTTGATGCAAGTTTTGTTACTGATGTTTTTTTGGGCTCTAAATCTTTTCCATCTACCGTGGACATTATTGATCTACTAGTACCCACTCGGAACCTCCGAGACTGTCCTTTGTTTCATGTTAGTTCATCCTATACAAATTGTCCATCCGACCGGTGTGCAACTGCCGCAAATTCGGTTTGTAATCAACTGGATGTCTTCAGAAGGCAAATTGTCACACTCAGTCAGAAGAGATATTTTATTACATTATTTTACGGTGTCCTTATTAATTCTTTTTTATTTGTTTGTTTGTTTTGGTTGTGTTTGTTTCACTTGTGTCCTGTTCACTGTCCGTTGTTATTTGTGTTAGTATGTTGTACTGTTTCTGTAATTGACCATCTGGCTGTTGACTCGGCACATTAATAAACTAGAAATGAATTGAATTGAATTGAATTAGCAGCAGTAATAATATTACTATTAGTAGTAGTAGTATTGCCATTGTTGTGAAAAGTAAAGAGTATTTAAGTTATTTAATTTATTTCGTTTCTTCATTTGTTTGTTTGTCTGTGTAGTCCACCTGCGAGTAGGTCACATTTAACAAAATTTAACTGTCACTAACATCTGAAGCAAATGTCACTTAATTCTCCATAAGTTACATGAGAGCTACTAGAGTTAAAGACCTGGGTTGCATTTGTGTCCCAGCGGCGAGAAAATCCCAACTGTCCGGATGTTACTTGATGTATTAAATCGAACGGCTCGTCATCGCCATAAACTTCAACTTAAACTTCCAGCACAAATTGTCGCAGTATGAATACCGCATGGCATACGTACAAGACATCCTGAACGTGGGAACCAAGGTCTTCTGTGAGAATCAAAAGAATCTTCTTTTGAAAAAGTAATGTTACAAAAATGAAAGTACTTATTAAATGAGTCAGCAGAGTCCCCTTCGTACAGAAATTGGGTCAACTATTGATTTATAATACGGACACTGCACACCGGACAGTAGTTTGACACTTCCTATCGAATGTCGCAATGTTACAAATGCCATAACGTTTTTTTACTTCCACGCACGAGGATCTTCACAATCTGTATTCCTAAAAAACAGTGTTAGGTTAATCACTTCAGGCAGAATGAGAGCGAAGGGGCCTGTATCAAGCAGTGCATAGAAGAAAAATGAGTGCATAATTGTGGTCGGGAAATCTGAATGAAGGGTGCCACTTGGAAGACCTAGACGTAGATTATTACTACATTTAAAATTTTTAAAGTGAGTTGTTTCACTTTAAATATTTTAAACACACAACATTGTAATTTTAAGATTATTAACTTTTTATTTTTTTTTTAGAATTCTAATATTTTAATCATTTTAATAAGGGAGAGAGAATATCTACATGCTGTTGGCCTTGTACTCCTTTTATGAATAATTCCCTGAAATGGCACCCCAGTGCCGAAACATGTAGAAGGTTCATACTTGCTTCTAAGTGTATTTTATTAAGTGCATAATTTGCTTGATGTATTAATTACTGATCCAGAGAGTCAGTTATTTTTGTACCATACATCAGTGTAGCCGTGACATCATTCTGATCAAGGTATTATAATACGAAATACGGATATATTAAAAACGTCATTATTGCCGTCGTTATAACTTGTTCACACGTAAACCTTAATCACATCATATTGAATAACATATATTAAATTGATTAAAATTTCTGTTATAACTCTACATATTTCGGCAGAACTATGCCATCCTCAGTGGTACAGAAATAAAACATCTTTTAAAACTTTTACACTTAAAATTAGAACTTAAATACTACACTGTCTTATTTCCCTAAAGGTGCATACGATGAAAAGACAGGACAAAACAGTTTAACGTATTCTAACAAATCGTATCTTTAAATGTAAAATTAGTAATACTTCCCTTTAATTTGTGATACACTCCTGTCTGCGACATAATTCTGCCGAAACACGTAGCGGTATGACTATTTTTAATTAGCAAAATTTAAAATATTGTTCTATTCGTACTGTTTGACACAGGAACGTTTTATTTATTCGCAGCACACTCACCATGCCTCTAAAACTATCCTCTGTTATTCATCACGTATGTCACACTGTCAGCTCTGCATGGTGAATTTCAATTATTCTAACGAGGAAGTGAGGAAGTGTCAATGAATGGCCGGACATACTTCTAACCGTACAGTCTGAGGTAGTTCACAATATGTGGTTCAGAAACTATGTCACTCCGTCATATTCTATAACATAAAACTGAATATACAGTATGTTCCATTCTGTATTTAAGAGCCGAAGCAGCCTGTTCTTATGTCCCACATACTACATACTCTAATATCTACATGACTCGTAACTTTTAAGTGCACTCACAAGTGTCCAGGGCTTCTGCCGAGGCCGTCCACAGGATGAAGAAAATCACCAACATCGTTCCGGTCTTCATGTTGCATCTAACCTGCAGAACTCGCCGCTATTCACAACATGGCACCTGGAAAACAAGTTACATTGTCCTCAGAGAAAGCATGCGAAGATCACCGCTTGCCAAATAACTATACTAAATAACGTGTCAAATATCACGTTATAGTCAGTCTTCAACGTGTGGAGGCTGTCACTATGGGAGAGATACAATTGGAATATCGTACGTTTCACGAAACTTCTTAGATGCATTACACCCCCCCGCATTGATGTGGTTTGAATCTGTCGTGGTTTGAGTGTGTCGTGTCGGGCGTTGTGGTACATATAATACACCGTCCGACACGACACACTTCACACGCTCCATCTGGCCGAGAGTTCTTCGGATCATATAAGATCGAGACAGATGTTTGTATGCATATTCCATACAGAACATAAACAACTACGAACTTACACCTGCAGCGGCTCACTACCACACAATTTTAATATCACAGCATTGTAATTTATGCTTATCAACTTTACGTAGATATTTTAGAATCTTAATATTTTCATGATTCCAATAATGGCAATGCAGTACCTACATGAGTGTTGGAATTGTATTCCTTTGTTCTAAAAATCTCCCTGAAGATGGCACCCCGGTGACAAAACATGTAGGAATTTAAAACTTGTCATGAATTGTATTTTATTGTAAGAATATGCACGGTATGAGTAACATAAAAAAATGAGGAAACCGATTGTCAAGCCACGCACTAACAGGAGAACAATATATGCTCAATTTTGCGTGAAGTTCACTTCTTCATAACATAGCATAATATAGAAATATAGCTTTCCGTTAAGAGATTCAGCAATTTGCCATTACGTATCCACTTTGAATCACCCTGTATGAGGCACTATCATTTAAATTCTGAATATTATCAACTAATCTGTAATGAGTGCTGATTTACTATTAAAACAATTGTTTTTATGCAGAAGATGGAGGCAGCAGGTACACTTGAAATATTGATAGGTTTTTCCACTTATCGAACTGCGTGGTTCATGACCTAGAATATCCACAGTCTCATGAAGATATTTTGTAATAATAATAATAATAATAATAATAATAATAATAATAATAATAATAATAATGTTTTGTGGACACTAGGCTTTGGTTTCTGGACAAGAGATGTCGAATATTTCCTTCAACAGTGCTTCTTTGTCTAAAGCTAGTGCTGAAAGAATCTAAAAATGAATTCCAAGACATGAAATAAATGGATAATATAGGTGTGCGATATTACATAGATACTTTGTGACCTATGCAATTTATTTATTTATTCACGGTCGAGTTAACCCGTAAAGCTCAGTGGTTGCCATATATACCGCAAGGTAGTCTAACATTAAGGAACTACATTCTGTCCATACAGTACTTTATGCTTACCATATGATTCGTAATAATTATAGGGCACTAAATGACTGGTCTTTCCGATGGAATTAACACTGTGCTCTGTGTGAGGTAACAACTAGACCTTTCTAAAGTAGCCTACGTTCATTCTTGTCCTCAAAGTGTTTTATGACGTGTGTGTTTCAAACCACACACTTAAATGGTAGGATTGGTAATTAATGAACTGGAAATCATGTGGAAGGAAGAAATCGAGGCTTCCACTATCCAAGCATTTGCCTGGTGGGACTGAGGAAAACCATGAGAAATAAGAGTCACGTCAGTCAGTGTCTTGGAGGAGATTCAGATACCGGGCAGCCGAAGTCAAATCGGAACATTTACCGCTTCAGTCAACTTGCTCTGTCACAATCCGTCTCGAAAAAATGACAGTAGCTCAGCCAGTGAACAAATTGCAAACCTTTCAGAAACCTGAAGATTCAATATCCAGTCCATAACAGCCCGGTACTCGACTTATCCTGAGACGAACTCTATTAATAACCCACACATTTAGACCGTGCCATGGCTTAGGCCGGCCTCTCACCGCGGAGGCCCGGGCTAGATCCCGGGTCGGTCCAGGTGGGATTTGTGGTGGACAAAGTGGCACTGGGACATATTTTTCTCCGAATACTTTGGTTTCCCCCTGTCAATTTCTTTCCACTTGTGCTCCATTAAAATGGAAAAGCAGAAAAAACCTCATCATCATCATCTTCTTCACAGGGTTGCACAATAAGCCTTCAAGGCTGCGGTGAGTCCGTAGCATCAGCTGCGGGGCCCTTCAATAATAAAAAAAACCATACGTTTTTAGCCTCAAATTAGTTATCTGTTAAGTTAGAGTCTGGATTACTTAGTTTTACGTTAAACCGTAAAGAATAATAAGTAACGTCTGCCGTAATTTCGTTTTTAAAAATTGACACAAGCAGACTTAGGGGATCTCCATGATGTCCTTGTGTGAGATATCTTTGTCCCCTGACCGATGTTCACGTAATTTGGCATAAACCATATGCCACTGATGGACGTAATTTTCTACATTCATTAAGAAGAACATGGCTAACGTACACGTACGAGAGAGAAATGACATTAATGCCACTTAATTCAGGGTTCTGAAATGAGTCATGTTGTCAAACTGTCTTTGGCCTTATTTAGTTTTGATCCATATAGCAAATGAAATAAAAGTGCTATGCATGTGAAATGTGACACGAAGATAGAGCGCATATACAATTATATATCATTTGTAAAATGTTTTTTAAGTCAACAAATACAAAACATGGCCTGGATGCGAAACTTTAAAGTTATATCCGACAGATACAATCGAAACAACCTAAACCGCCACAACAATGAAACTGAAGAGTACCAATGCTTAAAACGATTTACGGAGAATTGATAATTTGCGCAATAGGAAACTAGGTGTTATGAGTTTTACTCCTCAGAACTTCTTGTCTTTTTTATCTGAAGTGACTATGCTGAAGCTGGTTGTTGTAACTTTAGTTGGGGTATGAAATATTTAAGTAGAGTCCGTGAGATTAGTTTGGGCATGGAAAACCAGCAGGTTTCAGTTGTTCCTGTTCTGTATACTGTAGAGGGTGCTAGGAATGGTAACTAACCGTAGTTCAGCACAGACCGACAGAGGTGTAGTAGTGTGAGAACGTGTGCAAGTAAAGGTTTGCATAATTCATGGCAGCACTGTGCAGACCGTCCAGTAAGTACAGCCCCAACCGCACATCCATTCATCCATATACTGCCCACTACATAAAGCATTTGGACAACAGTATATATTTCTACAGCTAGTATATGCACTCGTGTGTGAATGCCGTTTAAAACAGCGGTTAACAAAGCAGCAATTTTCTGTGGCTACCATGTATGCTTTAAATACGTGTTCTTTGGCCACACAACTCAAAATACATAACGTTCCACATCCAATATAAATCGTGCTTATTCATGCTGTATGCCAAGCACGGAGAAGAAATATATTAATGCGATTCTTTGTAATCTTGTCTCGTCATGTCACATTGATATGTGGTGTGCAGCAATTCCAGACAACTTCATCCACTTCTGTATGTTTCCCGAAGATCTTACAATGATCGAAGCATGTAGGAAACTACTACAATTATATATTATTGCATCACATTGTACTTTGCAAACGATACCCTAAGTCTTAATACAGTTATATTTGCTTATATTCATTAGAAAGATCATTCAACTTCTCTACATTTTTCGGTAATTTTCTGATATGATTAACCTTTATCCCGTCAGGGTGGGTATTTAAATTTTAGCGAATGGTTTGTGAAGAAACGTAAGTACTATCTGAACAGAAAAAAAATAAACGACATTCTGTGGAAAATAAAACATAGATTATGCAGCATATCACACAAACGTAGTAAATTTCCTTGTTCCCTAAACATATTAAATGAATTTCTAAGAAAGTTTTCCTACGTGCCTTCGCGTATGCAGGTCTTTAAAAGGTAGTTTACACGAATGTTGAATTGCAATATATTTGTTTTAAAAATTAAAACATACCATGATATAACATTAAAATCTTTAAGATTCCACTTCAGTTTACGTTACGTCATTTTGTAATTTTTAAAATAAGCGCATTTTAATTCACAATTTGAGTAATCTACGCCTGATGACGACAGAAAATTTCTGAAACATGTAGTGGACTCAAATGAGTATTCCAGTGAATGCAACCAGAATTCCATTAAGACAGAGAGAATAAAATTTGACACGTAGGAAATTTTGCTTTAAGTGAAGCAGAACAATACACCACAACTGTGCTGTGACTATAGATCAATAAAGTTGTACCACTAGGACACAGTACGTCATAAACAATCTGAACACCTGAAACTGTGTTTACATACTTCCATACTGCCAACGTCAGGGTGAGTTTACAGATTTAAATGAAGAAGATTATTATCATATTACCAAAATGATATTGATATACTGCGCGGCACTGTAGGAAATCACACAGCTGTGCATCACATAACAAGACACGAGACTACTGATGTCAATCGATGTACACGTATGACATTAAGAGGTCTTTCATTGTCACATAATACCGGACACTAATGTTTTTAGAATTTTAATTAGTGCACCGACAAAACTCTAATAACAGCAGTCAGATATAGACACAACTTTTTTTTTTCCAATGGCTCGACAGCCCCTTGGCGGCCTAGGCTGCATCATTTTTTAAGGCTTCACGATCACACTTTTTAGACACACCACACTCGGTAGGACTCCTCTAGACGAGGGACCAGCTCGTCGCAGAGACCTCTACCTGACAACACACAACACTCACAAGAGACAGACATCCATGTCTCCGGTGGGATTCGAACCCACAATCCTAGTAAGCGAGCGGCCGCAGACCCACGCCTTTGACCGCACGGCCACTGGGATCGGCTTAGACACAACTACATGTGTATAATTCTGTAAAAGATGCACGTTTGTAGAACATAAATATCAATAATACTGTATGTTCAATTGCTCGATACGTTGATACATGTAAGAAACATTTCATACTGTACTTTCTCTCCCAGAATATGGTTCGATGACAAACCGAAACATGTTCGAAAATTCAAGCAGGTGTTATATGCAGCCTTTGTGAACTTTGATGGTAGATTGCAAAAATGGAAACACAAATCAGTAAAGGCAAAAAAGGTAAAGTAAAGTTATCCCTGTCCAAGCATTAAGGCATGTAGAGGGAGCAGAGGTACAAACCCGCTCATTCTTAGCCTCGGCACTAGACGGAGGTGGGTGTTCAACTTCGCTCTCCGGCCGCTATATCGGGGAAAGAATCCCGGTAGTTTGAAACAGAAAGTGATTTTGCGATATTTGAGATTCTCACAGCGGTGCTGCTGAAGTTTCAAGTCTTCTGAAATGTGACGCCGTGTTGACTGGATCGTAATGCCCTCATGTTCAGAATCAAACAATCCAAAGCCCATGTAATTTTGGTTGTTACTGTCCTCAACAACATGGCTAACCTTACTTTACAAAAGGCTAAGTAATGTTTATAAGACATGTTCCTGTCCAATACAGACAGCAACACACACACACACACAAAATACGTCCGCGTTCGTCCATCCGCTTGTGTGTGTGTCTGTTCGTATGTTTTTGGATAATTACAATATCACCTTACGGTGTTGTAGCTAGCGCCCTGTAATTAGTGGTGAATTAGGGCGGGCAGAAGTCCGACTTAGAACCTGAGACAGTGAAGGGAGTTGAAATGCAGTTTCCCTTCAGGGTTCCCCGTATGAAGTCTGCTTACCCCACTTCACTCTCCTTGACAAGACTTCGAGCATGCGTGTTCCACATGTGAGACAACCAGACAGCTCCCTAAGGATACAAGCGGTCATTGCTTCATGCATGTGCCTGGCTGCAGGAATTTCAGAAATGGACAGGATTTCTTTCCCGTCCCTCTTACAGTATCTTCTGACAAGTAACTACGAATCTACTCTCGTTTCTCTCTATGAATATAAAAATCGTCCCCGCAGCTCAGATTTCTGGACATTTCTTTACAAACAGATTTTGTATGTCGCGTCAGTAAGGTTGAAAGAGGAAGAGATAGAGGTCCGTCATAAGGCGAGAAATTTCAAACAGAATATTCGGTCAAAACAACTGCTAGATATAAAATTTTGTGCATTATAAATATCCCTTACCTCCCTTACAATCTCTAGGAGTATGTAACAAAATTATCTACAAAGATTACATTCGTTTCTTACATCCCATTAACTGTAATATTAAGTAACCTTGCTTATCTGCTTCAAGTCTCTTGAGACACGCAAATCGTGTACCGAAATAGCCGATCGCTAAGACTACAGGTGAATGTTATGACCACAATCTGCCCATGCAAGAAATATGAACACACAACTGTCCAAATACAGGTGAACCGTCACATAAAGCATATCGTGACGGACGGAGATCAAAATAGAACCAAAAATAAACGTTGGAATGTGGGAGGAAGAAAGGAAATAACGGAAGAAAGGATAAATACGGAAAAGGCAGACAGGAAGGGGCATGAGTTAAACAATGAAATACCGATTCCTTTCCACATCCTGTGCACTGAGAAGTGAAATGAACGATACTACACTTGGAAACTCTCTTTTGAAACTCACAGAGTGATTTGAACGAACAGTATCTGCCTCTATTGTTTTACCGCTAAACACAATGAAGAAAACTGTTATCAACAGAGCCTGTGGAGTCGGATTTTCCAACTACCAACCCCTGCGGCATGTAAATTATATGTGACTGGAAGCCACAGCAAATCCAATAACGTCCTCAAAAAGTCGGCCGAGTATAAGGTAAGGGAAGGAAAAAGCCTATATTAAGTTTGCGCTGAACGGCAGGAGAGGAGATAACTGGCATACACCGGCTAGGATATTGTCAGTGGCGGCTTGTGTCCTTCATTATCTTCGTATCCTTAGCCTGCAGTATTCGTTTGGAAGGCCTACATAATACACGTACACCACTCTCTAGGAATTTCATATTAATGCAGTTTTTCGTTCTTACGCTCATTGTTACATCATTAAGAAATTATGAATTTGTAAATCCGTATAACACCAGCATTATTTGGACAGATCATTAACGAAAGTAGGTCTGGCGTTTCTGTGTTTCTAAACGTATCTCAAACTTACTTCACGCAGAATTCGCTAAATATTTCTCACAGTGAAAAATATCAAGAGCAAACGTTTTAAAGGAAATTAAAACACACTTGGGCCGTGCCACGGCTCAGGCGGTTAGTCGCCGGCCCCTCACCGCGGAGGCGTGGTTCGATCCCGGGTCAGTCCATGTGGGATTTGTGGTGAACAAAGTGGCACTGGGACAGATTTTTCCTCTAGTACTTCTGTTTCCCCCTGTCAGTTTCATTCCACCGGTGCTCCATTAATTGAAAAAACTTGGCCTTCTAGGCTGCGGTGCGCCCGTAGCATCTGCTGCGGGGCCCTCCACAAAAAAAAGACGCACTTTGTGTGATACGGTATTTCCTAACTCTTAAGTCTGTCGAGATAATAAGCGAACAAGTGGGATTTGTTACGTTATGCCTACTTTTGATTTATACGAGCCACCAGTGCGAAGATGAAACGCACAAGACAGGGTAACCTGAATTAATTTCAAGTCACCAGAGATGAAGCCGTCCACTAAAGTATCAGGTGCCACTGCCGGATGGTTCCTGTTCAGTTGTCACTCTTCGTTGCTGACCCAAGTCAATTAGACCTACTGCAACTTCTCGGCCGAATGTTAATATAAAATATAGCACGAAGATGATAAAATGCGTTCTCTAGTTTACTCAATTACTTCTAGCAGTTATAAATTTAAAAATTATAATTTGTAAAATAAAAAAATTACTTTTTAGCTATTTTATGAGATTTATATCAGAAAAATGTTATGTGGAGTCTAATGAGGTATGCAAAATCAAAACTAAAGTTAATTTATGCAGTATGACTAGCTGTCAAACAGTTGATTGCAGGTTGATGGTCACTGTGGCGGAGGGACCTTACCGACTTCTGTCATTAAGTTCGTTAGAACTTCGCCTAGTAGCATGCATGAGGGAGACGAAATGTGAGCACAGAACTGCTGTCTGCGAACTTGAAGGGAAACATCGCCCATTCAGATGAATGTTATTGGTGCGAAGTGGCGGTCTCTGTAAACATGGACCCGAGCATTCGGTTTTCATTCAAGCAGAAAATTTCTTGACCAGCTGAGCAAACACAACTGTAGAATAAAGGCTTGCGGTATGCATCACAGTAATATTCAGTGTCTGATTACACGCTGTAGAAAGTGTCGGATGAGGCACTGTGCTGCCCTGTTCCTGGATTTCACATCCTGACAGTGGCGATGATGAAGTTAGATAGCTACCTTACGTATGCTTACACAGAAACGATAAACTGATGACGACGTAAAGAGAAAAAATTGTGTAACACTATAAACTCAGTATCGTTGCGTTTTCATTTCCATATATAATGTTACTTTCCGTAATTCAACCCTTTACGCTTCTGTAGACTTCGTTACAAATTCAGTAACTTCTGATAAGACTAAGTGTAAATTCGTATAAAGGGAACGCCGTAACAGAATTTAATAACTTCTACGAAACCATGCGACATCCTGCACACAGAACATAGGAAGTAAACAGACCTCAGATACTCTGCCTGTCCCTGGCAGCCATAACACGCTCTTCTCAGTTTCAGATTTTAAATCCCCTCCACTCCCTTCAGCGCACAAGAAGTCACCCCAACAACGCTATCCTTTCTAAACTTAGAGCTTGTCTTATCAGGGTATAATGACTTGGCGAGCTCACTAATGACGCCCCTTATTTATTAGGACGCAGAAAACACATGGTTCCGAGGTGAGGGTGTGTTTGTGTGATCTGTCCCTGACCGAGATAGCTGTATCTTCTTGCTAAGGAGTTTATTTCGACTGCAGATATTCCCATGAAAACGGGACCAGTGAGAGAGAGCGTGTAAAAATCGTAGGGTACAGCATTTGACTTACTCAGCAATGAATACTGTCATAAATTACACGAGCATGGAAGGAATTCTGCAATGTACAACTGTTTATAAATGTTCACACATTCTCTGGATAGTGCACAAGCAATGAAACAGACTCATGTTTATTTGATGGTATAAGAAGTGACTAGCCCATTAGCCTGCAGTTCAAAAGGTCACCGAATGTTCTTATTTTGTGGTATCATATGGATAGGTGGTTACTGTATTAGCCTGAAGATTAAAAGGTCCTGGGATTATTAACAAACAAAACTACAGCAGAGTCCTTCCGAAACTGTCACTGCTACTCACAAAACGTCCTTGTTCATTGCAGTGATCACAAGAACCCCACCAGTCCCCGTCCTGACAGCAATCTAGCCCACAACCTCCAACCATATTTCTTTAAGATCCAATTAAATGTTATCATTCCATCTACGCCTAGGTCTTCAGTCAACAAAGAGAAGTGAAGGAAAATTTGAAGACAAAACTTCTTTGATATGATGTGGTGCCGATCTGTAGTTACTGACGTTTCGGAGGAGCTTGCCCCCCCCCCCAAAGTTAGGGTAAAAAACACTACTGGAATACTATTTAACCATTCCACACGGAGTCACATCTCAGAAGACTGTGAAAACTTCAAATCCTGCAAAAATGTGTCCCAATTCTTAATTAAACATCACACCACGAAGACATCTCTACTCATTCTTAACATCGGCATCAGAGATAAGTAATGAAAGAAATGTCAGCGTTATGACAACACGCGACTCCTGAAATTCATGTAGTCAACACTAAATAGCTTACACCTTAGAGACTGTACACTGTCAGTCAAACTATTAGTATAACGCACTGAAAGAAATGGCCAGAAATAAAGTAACTTCATAAAATTGCATACCAATTCCTTCGTAATTACAAAGAAATATGAGAGACTTCAGTTTCTCACAGTCCACGTTGCTGAAGATGCAAGTCTTCTGGGATCCTTGGGCCAGTAATTACTGACGTTTCGAAGTATCGCCGTGCCTCCATCTTCAGAGTCCAGCAGTCCAGGAAGAATCCAATACCCCAAATCAACCATATCAATACAACTCACACCAAATCAACCATATTAATACAACACACACCAAATCAACCATATAAATACAACACACACAAAATCAACCATATCAATACAAGACACACCAAAACAACCATATCAATACAACACATACCAAATCAACCATATCAATACAACACACATCAAATCAACCATATAAATACAACACACACCAAATCAACCATATCAATACAACACACGCCAAAACAACCATATCAGTACAACCCACATCAAATCAACCATATCAATACAACACACACCAAATCAACCATATCAATACAACACATACCAAAGCAACCATATCAATACAACACACAGCATTTTCCAGCGCGGTTGGACTGCTGGAGCTTCAATATGAAGGCATTAAGATCTTTCGAAACGTCGGGAACTATTCGCTAAAAGACACAGCAATGCATCTTCACAAGGACATACATTTTTGAATATTCAAAAAGCAGTCAAATAAAGGTAATTTAAAAAGGAATAAAGTTTTACCACTGACTCATAAACCTTGTATAAGAAGTAAAATCTAAGAAATTATTTTAAAAACAAAACTTGACACAAAACGGAGATTAGCGTTAAACTATCCCTATAAAGGCCTGTAAAGGCCCTTAGGGCTCCAGGAGTTGAGGCTCCCAGAATTTCTAGACAATCGGCACATGACGGTGGAAAGGTTGTCAGCCCTACGCATTGGTCGCCTTTACGCCCACGAGACAACATGGGTACTCATTTCTTTTAGCAGCTGAACCGACCCCAGGGCCATAGTGCGTCCCGAAGGATTAATGACCCCATCGGGGACTGAACCCGTGACCTTCCGGCTTGTAGCGCAGTGCCTCAACCAACTGCGCCACCGCGTACCCCCGCTCCATTACGTCAGACAATTCAAGTTCTGCATCAGATATGGACATTACTGTGTTGGTAAGGTACTAAATGCAACATACGATCACTATAAGCATCACTTCTGTAGTTTAATTCCTCTCATAACAGAACTACATAACACTTCCATTCCCTTTTCCTGACAATCTTAAACCCCATATACTTTCTCCCTTCACACAATCTCTCGAGTTATTTACGTATGAATTACCATGATTACGCTTTAAAATGGAACATTATTCAAGAGCACACTATGATTTTACAGGAATTAAATCGCTTTGCCATTTAAACCATTATTTCTCCCTGGAGGAATATTTTAAGAGTAGACAGTCATGGCGAGAAATACTTGCTTCCACGCACTCCAGCGCCATCATCATGTCTCGTCAACAGATTCAGCAGAAACCGCAATCTGGTTAATGCCACTCTTTAAAAAGAATCTCTCCTTCTTTCTGCTGTCGCGAAGAGCGCACTTGGCAACACAAAAACGTGGTCGTGAATTTAAACAGATTATTATTACTCTCCTCTTTCTAGGGAGGATGGAGATTTGTTAATTGTTTCACAGAAAAAACTGAAGGAAATGAGGAAGGTGTAGAAAGGGACACTGAATACCAGCGAAATGGAACATATAAAATAAAATCTTTTAAATGCAAAATCACCCTCGATAGTTGATTAAGTAAAGCAGAATTAACGGAATCCCTATACAGTCCTGAAGAGGCCCTTAGGGCTCCAGGTTGTTGATGCGCAGAGAACCCCTAGATAATCGGCACATTAAGGTGGTAAGGTTCTCAGCTCTACGCACCGGCTGTCTTTACCCTCCAGGAGATATCCCTGGTACTCATTTCTGTTAGAGGCTGAGTCGACGCCAGGGCCATAGTGCGGCCGGAAGGACTACGTCAATGAAGAATCCCAATAACCCCATCGGGAATCGAACCCACGACCTTCCGGCTTGTAGGGCATTGGCTCAACCAACTGCGCCACCGCGTACCCCTATGTGATTATGCCCTGTATAGTTTTTAATGTAGTGAGATGCGATGAAAAAGTAACGATTAATAAAATATGTTTTAAAAATCACGATAAAGAAAAATAGTTTTCAAGTACTAACCTTGATTTCAGGCTTCCGCCGCGATTTTGATGAATTCTGTGGTCTTCTGGGTAATTACACGGCGTCGTGTGGTAATTATTTACCACACGACGCCATGTAATTACCCAGAAGACCACAGAATTCAAGTTTTCAAGTAGCTTATAAACTAAAAAGAAACTTGTTCTTGAATATAACAGAATGTAAAACGAGATACTGCGTCCCAAAACGGAAAGCGCAAGCGTATATTCGATATTAAGTTAGAATAACCAGCCCTCCAGCACAGAACAGAATACAGGATACAGATCTACAAAATACTGAACGGCGGTGCTGACCATTTACACCAGAAATTTGTTAAAATAAACGCAGACATTCATTGTTTAAGCACCAACCTAAATTAGGCCTTTCTTAGTATCGGTTCAGTTGCTTCTGAACGTCCACAGCCTACTGAAACAAAAATACTGGTGAAATAGGTGAAATAAAGGCAAGAATAAACGCTTGGATGACTGGGACTATATTGTCTTAGAGATTATAATCTCTAAGATTAATAAGTTTGTTAAAGCTTTGGATCCTAATTCTGCTGCTCTGCAACACATTAGAGAAATGTTTCCTCGTTTATCTGATGCAACACTGAAAGGTGGCATATTTATTGGACCACAGATTCGTGTGATGCTTGCATGTCGAGATCTTGAATAAACAATGACTGTTGTTGAAAGGAATGCTTGGGAGTCCTTCAGAATGGTAGCGACATATTTTCTTGGAAAGAATAAATGCGAAAATTATGAAGAAATAGTGGAATCTTTGATTCAACATTATGAAGTACTAGGCTGTAGAATGTCAGTAAAACTGCATTACTTGCATTCGCATCTTCAATTTTTTAGACCAAATCTAGGAGATGTTAGTGAAGAACATGGTGAACGCTTCCATCAAGATATTGAAGCTACTGAGAAAAGATACCAGGAAAGATGGGATGCTGCTATGATGGGTGATTACATCTGCGGTTTGGTTCGTGCTGATGAGTCGTCTTCTCATAAGCGAAGAAGCATATTTGCTGTTCAATTTTAAATTATTGGTGATGCATGATCAATGTAAATATGTTATGTATTAATGTATATCCATGTGGTTTCTCCAGATTTTGTATCATTGGCATGTTTGTGTGAGTATTATGAAGACTAACAATAATTTGTACTTCATTATCAATAAAAAGAAGATTTATGTATGTACTGTGAAGTGTTGACATTACAGGAAAATGAATGTTATATTCACGATCAACATCACAGAATTAAGTAATAAACACAAAAAAATGGATAAACAAAAAGTCAGTCAAATTTTGTAGCCTAGTGTTATGTGAGAAATCCCACATAACTTACTAACAAAAAAATTAGTGTCAAAGGCATTACCTTTTTATAAAAGAAGAACTATAAAAGACTGAGGAACGAATTGAAAAGAGCCACGGACAACGCCAAGAAGGAATATCTGGAGAGCATATGCAACGAGATAATAGAATTTCAAATAACCGGACGTTGTGATCTAATATACATGAATACAAAGGAACTAGGTTGGAAAGAAAACCATGGGATTCAAAACATTGGCATCGAAGATTCTCAAGGGAATATAATAATAGATCAGAGACGAGTATTGCAAATTTGGGAGAAGTATATCACAGAGCTCTACGATCGAGCTAATCGACCAGAACACCTGGAAGTCGAACCTGAAGCTTAAGTAGATGAAGACGAGAAAGGCACTTATATTTTGCAAAGTGAAGTGGAAAAAGCTATCAAGGAGATAAGGGATAAGAAGGCTACAGGAGATGATGATGTACCTGGGTATGTACTTAAATTGTTGGGAGAAGATGGTCTCAGACTAATGACACAGCTGATCAACAGCATTTATGTAACTGGAGAGTGGCCCAGATATTTCTTTGAAGTTACAATTATTGCCTTAAAGAAGAAGCCCAAAGCTACAAAATGCAGCGACCATCGCACAATCAGCATCATCGCGCACGCAGCAAAAATAGTAGCGAGGATACTTAGAAGAAGGATTGAAAGGAAGACAGAGGATGCACTTGGAGAAGATCAGTTTGGATTTAGGAGAGGAAAAGGAACTAGGGATGCAATTGGGATGCTGAGAACAATATCAGAACGAACCTTGGTCACAGATGAGGAATTGTGTGCTTGCTTCATAGACTGGCAGAAGGCATTTGACCGTGTCAACTGGACCAAATTAATGCAGATCTTAAAGGGAATTGGGATAGACTGGTGCGAAAGAAGATTGATCAGCAAATTGTACAGGGAACAGAGTGTTAAAATACGACTGGACCAAGGGGAGACGAGGAGTGTGAAGATTGGAAGAGGAGTTAGACAAGGTTGCTGCTTGTCACCGATTCTGTTCAACTTATACAGCGAGTACCTTACCAAGGAAGCTCTTGAAGGGTTTGGAGACTTCAAAATAGGAGGACAAGTAATTTGCACTGTGAAATATGCAGATGACCTTGTGCTACTGGCTAGGGAAGAAAATGTGCTACAGGACATGGTTGATAGACTAATTGAAATTGGAAAATGCTATGGAATGGAAATGAATGTGGAAAAACTAAGTTAATGAGAATCTCAAGGCAACCATCCCCAATGAAAATTATGATAGATCGAAAACAATTGGAGAATGTGGAATATTTCAATTATTTAGACAGCATGATAACAAATGATGCAAGGTGTACACGTGAAATTAAATCCAGAATTGCCATGGAAAAGCAGCATTCAACAAGAAGAAGAATCTTTTCACCAGCAAACTGGACTTAAATTTAAGGAAGAAACTAGTAAAGTGCTACATTTGGAGTATAGCTTTGTATGGTGCTGAAAAGTGGACACTTCGGAAAATGGATCAGAACTATCTGGAAAGTTTTGAAATGTGGTGCTGGAAAAGAATGGAGAAGATCAGTTGGACCGATCGCGTGAGAAATGAAGAAGTATTACACAGAGTCAAGGAGGAGAGAAATATCCTACATACAATAAAAAGAAGAAAGGCTAACTGGATTGGTCACATTTTGCGTAGAAACTGCCTTCGGAAACACGTGATTGAAGGAAAGTTAGAAGGAAGGATAGAAATGATGGGAAGACGAGGGAGAAGATGTAAACAGCTACTGGATGACCTTAAGGAAAAGAGAAGATACTGGAAATTGAAAGAGGAAGCACTAGATCGCACTCAATGGAGAACTCGCTTTGGAAGAGGCTACGGACCTGTCGTAAGACAGACTACAGAATGAATGAATGAATGAATGAAAGGTATTGAAAAGCATTACTAGGGTATCGTGTTATAAGACGCCATGTAGCAGGACAGCAGCCACACTTCTTCGTGAAGATTCATGGATTTATATGACGCTGAAAAAGTATCCTGTAAAAATTATTTATTTTTTCACCCATGAATCATTGCCATGCAGTAAAACTATACAGAGTGTCCAAGCTCTTTAGACACTTCCTGTATTTGTAAACCAACAAATCCGTGAATCAGAATATTTCTTTCACAGCTATCAGTCCGTCAGCATGTCCAGCCACGAGGTCTTTATTCGTTCATATTACTCGTTTGTTTGGAGAGGATTACATAGCTCTGTGTTGTATAATCAAAATCAAAACGCTCATGAAACAGCTGTGTGTCGTAATCCACACAATTCGTCAGCATTACTAGACAGTTGTGTCCACAAAAAATTGCTTCTCCTTATAGTTTCCTAAAAACATAACATCCTTACATGTTGGTCTATTAACGATATGTCAAGTTTTTTTCTCTCTCCTATAAAATCCTGTATCGGTGGGTTACGACAAATTGCTGTTTCATGAGAAAAAGTGTTTCAGCCTTGAATACATGGTCCTTCTACTGAGTTACCAATGTAGTCACTTGTTTCGAAACTATACTATGCCAAACAGTGTAATTCAAAGTTTAATTTACTTTCTTGACTCCTTTTTGCATCTAACATATTGCAACATACCTTCTTTGTATAAACTGAGCGAGGGTTCTTGAACTGTTTAAATGGAAGATATTTAAAATTATGCTTAACTCTCTACGTAACAATGCACACATTAATGAACCGATATAATTAATGAAGAGGAGAATGACTAAATATTGAAACAACTTAATCACCCACAATATTTCACTGTTCCTCTTCTAATGAATAGATAAATGTTGTTATTCTGTTTCAAGTTTGCGTGGATGAGTGAGAGCGATAATCGGCTAGAAGCAACAAGTACAACTGTAACGTAACACAACCTTGATTTGCGCAAACGAATGATTCGACGCAGCATTAAAACTTTAAACCAGCACAACAGAGCTTTTTTTTTAGGCATCCGAATGTTCAGTAACCGAATGCACACATCATTATTAAGACAAATCATCATTTACTCTGCCCTACTCTATGAGCCTGCAACAGAGTGTTAGGGAGCGCCGAAATGACTTCACATTTACAGAAACTGGCTTAAATAAGCTGAGGGAAAATATACACAACGAAACACGTAGCAAGCGTAACAGAAAACCAACATTCGAATATACGAAGATGAGAAAACATAAGCATCAGAAAATTTAGTGTCATATAGGATATTAAAAAAATACCTTTGAAAATATAAACCAGTGACCTATCTTGAAAAAGAGTGGGCCCCCTCTTAAGAGAAGTGACCGGATCTCCACACGCCACATATTTCTGACATATGTTTGTTGTATGGTTTACTTAATGAGGCGATCAGTACCTCACGCTATACAGAGCTGACGGTAAAATAATTAGTGAATGAATTTGAGAATATTGACCTAATATGAGGTGCTATTCCAGCATGGGCTTGGAGATACTGAGGAAAACCACAAATGTCTGGTTAGCTGGTTTTCCGGCCGAGAATCGAAATAGGCAACTCCCGAATACAAGTTTCGAGCGTTATCACTACTGCAGACTGCGCGGTGACAGCTTGGTACAGGTGACAGGTAAGGGGCGTGATGTCGCAGGTGACCCACAACATATGAAGCATGTTGATAATCGTATAATTCTTCCGGTAAGTGTGCGATTTGTTGACTATTTCGTACAGACGAAGCAGTATTCTTTGCGCCTTTATGATTACCATCATATTAGGAGCAGCAATTTAACTGACTCCTCCTCACGACTGTGGCCGCAACTTTCGCAGGCGACACTAATACATAATGGCGTAAAAACGTTACTAGTGCAAACAGACTGTTTCTTTAGCAGATCCTCCTGCAGAACAGCCAAAGCAATGTGATCGAGCCCGTTGTTCTGCAACGGGATTTCAAAGCTCATACACTTTATTTCCATGCATTTGTGAGTTGTAGGATGGGAACTGAAATATAAAAGGCATGGGTGGTAGTTATACGGAGAGACAGACAGAGAAAAGCTCCGATAAAGTACCTCTATTCACGATTCTTTGTAGAGGACTTTTTATTCTATTCTTTTCTCTCCACTCCTACTTTCCCAAATCTCTTTTAACCCCGAATCTCATACACTATTCTAAACCCTCTACCAAACATCATGCACTGTGCGTTCTACTCTTTATCATCCATTCTTTTCTCTTTAAAAAAGGGAGGACAGATAGAGAGAGAGCAGCACTTCTATGTCCATTCTTTTGAAAGCATTCGGTTCTTTGTGCGTTTACAACTGCGTTTTGTTTGAAGTCGCTCATTCATGCCACATTCCCAACATAGCAACTGCACGCTATACAAAGAATCATAAGCATATTAAGATGGGGTGGAATGTACATTAGCCGGTCTCGAAAGCCTGTGGAAACAGACCTACTTCTTAATCAGGTCAAACTGACTGTGGAAGAACTAAAACAGCTCCGATGCATTAGTATGATAAAACCTGCAAACGTCAGCAATGAGAGTGAAATGGTCCAGCAACTCAGGTTTGAAGCAAATGGATTCTTCTAAAGCGATAGTATCAATGACTAGTACATATGTGAATAAACAAGAACATCGAGATTAATTTAATGGATAATAAGCACACATTACGGAGAAGCAAAATTTGAGTGTCTAATAAATAAATATATTTAGAGAACATGCAGAAATCTAAATGCAGTGCGTTTCTTTTATGTTATCCCAGAGCACCGCGGCTGTCACGGGATGTCCCGGCGGATCCCGACTATTGTGCAATAAAGCTGCCGTGCTTGGTGAGGCGATAAAAAAGACCGCATAGTAAACTTTTTATGCAATCTAATATTTTCAAAATACAAAATATAGCACTGCTCTGTCAACAGGTAACGAGAATCATATTAATACAAACTTTTAATGCTTACACTACTTTACAATTAAATTTGTGTTTGTACTAAATGGAGTGAAGACATTACTGTGTAGAAAAAAGTAAAAGAACTAGGTAAAGAGGAAAATAAAAAATAACTTACAGTACGACTACTCCGTGACCAGAAATACTGGTGAAGGTGGAACAAAACTCCGGCTGCACAAAACATTTCTTAATATATGAAACGAAGTGTTCACAGCGGTGAAGATTTGGGTATTGATTATCTGGCTAGGATGGCGTGTACTGGCATTTGAGTAGCATGGAAGGAACATGGTGCTTCGGAAGCGCACGTAGCCGCTAACATTCCAGACGGTGTTTTAGCGAAAATACCGCAGTATTAACGTATGTTAAGAAGCCTAAGGGTTAGAATGAAAGAGGAAAATACATAAAGGATGAACTGCAAAACGATGATTATAATAAGGTTCCTACGGCCATGTTCTAATCGACGCTCACTGTTACCCAGATTGCATATAGGGAAAAGGGAATATGCCCGAAAAGTAGAAGAAGAATTGGACGGGCGAGACATGAGGCAGGTACGGCGAAGAAGAGAGGTGCATAAAGGGATTTGGTGGGGAAATCTGAGGGAAAGAGGCCACTTGGAAGACGTAGGCGCAGATAGGATGATAATATTAAAATGGTTCTTCAGGAAGTGGGATGGGGCATGGTCTAGATTGAGCTGGTTCAGGATAGGGACAGGCTCTGGTGAATGCGGTAATGAAACTCCGGGTTACGTAAAATGTGGGGAATTTCTTGACTAACTGAGGACCTTTTAGCTTCTCAAGAAGAGCTCTGCTCCACGGAATTAGTTAGTCAGTCAGTCAGTCTGTCTTTGTCAGTCAGCCAGTCAGTCAGTCAGCTAGTTAGTTAGTCAGTCAGTCATTCAGTCAGTCGCACAAGTAGAAGGGTAGATAAGTTGGTCGGTCACTCAGATTTGTTATTTCTAATATCATCCTGAGAGAGGGCAAGTTTACTGAAGTGCTGACACACCTGACCATTATTCTGTCAGCGTTTGGTTCGAATCTAGGTCAGGACACCGACTACAATGACAGAGCTCCGGCGCGGCTTTCTTAAGTCCAAGTACCCCTTCTACGTCATTAATCAATTATCGCTGTACCATTTGATGTTATACAGTCTGACATAGAGGCAGCGTTGTTAAATAAACCACAAACAAAATAACTGTGCGATATCTGTCTCCCAACTGTTAAAAATAAAGTCACTCTTTCATACTAAACCAATAACGGCACTGTTCTCCCCTTCTATAGGACGAAACGTCTTGGCAGCCTGCATCCAAGTTATCGTCCGCTTCTGAAATAAACGTCATCTGAGTTGTTTATCTTGTACATTAACTATATCCAAGAGTTAAGAAACCGCCCATTTTTTGTTACTTGTTTTCGAAATATCTGTCGTAATCAAATGATGGACCGCGAACAATTTGTGTGTGACGTCACATATAGATACAAGTAGGCTAAATACATATGCAATAATGCAAAGCTTAACAGCGTCTTGTCGGGAAAACATCCAAATGTCATCTTCATACATATAATAAAAGCTTTAATTCAAGACGTATATACCCTATAGTACAGGGATGCACAATTTCTAAGCGCCAGGTCGCTGTGGCGACTAAATTTTGTATTATGGCGCCTAACATTTTTGGGTCCTCAGTACGGAACTTCCTTCATGCCAACCTCCTAGCGCCTAGAAGTTTGAGGTGGCAACTATACTTTTGAAAAATTTGTGCACCCGTGCCGTAGTATGCTATAACTTAAAGCGCCTCCAGACTACTCGTGCTCGTGCTCGTGCTCGTGGTACTCGCAGCGACTGTTGCGGGCTGCATACAGATTGCTCGTTCGGCAGCTTGTAAAGCCGTGTATCGATTACGCGCGGCTGCCGCGCGCAGCTGTTCGTGCGCGGCAAACTCGTTCGTTTGTCCGTGTTCGTGTTTACCCAGCATCGAGCGCGGCAGCCGCGCGCGGCTGTTGATCGACGCTGTTCCTCAGTCCTGAAATCTCTTTGCCGCGGGTCAAAAAACCGCTCCGCTTTGGCTCGACACGCGGCAAGTTCGCGCGCGGCAGTGTTCGTTCTGCCGCGCGCGGCAACATGGTTTCGACTTTGCGAGGCAAAGCAACGAACATTGCCTCGCGCGGCAGCCGCGCGCAGTCGATACACTGCTTAATACGTATCCAGATTGCTGTGAGCCTCGGCGTGCCTCTGTCAGAAATAACGGCCTCTGTGCCAAGAAACACAAAGCCAGTAGATAGCGTTGCTTAGCCTCGGGCTCATGATACCGACCACATTTATGAAAGACACGTACGTCTAAGCACGAGTATTCTGGGTGCACCTTTTACAAGTGAACGATGTTAACCTACTGCCCATTGGCAATGCCATACGCGGTGGTTCAGACAATGAAGTAGCCTAATTTTACGTCGATACCTTGCAGCCTTCAGGAGCAACAGCGCAGAGACCGTGAACGCTCCGAGACAATTCCAACGGGCAGTAGTTTCTGTAGTAGTCCTACCGCCTACTACGTAAGTTTCAAGATAACATGTTAATAAATACGCTGAAAGCTTTTTGCGTGGGAATGATATTACGGCATTCTTAATAAAATATTTCCAAAATTGTATAATCAACTCCTGACGACACCGGAAATCCGTGTACACCCAGCCCTTGTTTAAGCCCGTTTATTTTTACGCCTTTTTTCTTTAATGTCCCTTGCCAATTCACATTTCTTAATTTGCGCGCTCTCATTTTCGGTTTAACCCCCTTTGACTGACTGCCTTCTATTACGCTAACCCCTCATTTGTGATGGGAATACCACTTTAATTTACTTTTTTATTTACACCCACATTTTCAGGAAGGCAACTAGGGCGTAAAACAAGGACGGGGGGTATTTTAACACCATCCACAAGTTGTGCCACACCTTGCAGATGATGGCAATTGCGTGTCTAAAGCTACAGAATTTCTTAATTCTAAGTCCATTTAACTGTTATTGTTTTCTGTGATTTTAACCTTTTAACGTCCACGCCAAAGACACGATATGTTAGGAGAATCATCTGTCACCCTCAGTTACACGACCAATAATGCAGCTTTTTGCTTTTACTCCAGTGAGTTAATTCGCTCGTTCACATGCCACTGCAACCATCCAACTATACACGCATTACCGAGTGGAGTACGAAATCACGGTCCCACTGTTTGGGCAATAAGACAGTGCACAGGCCTCGCGAAGGTCCCATAACTCTGGGTTTATCCACTCCACGACATGTTATGTTTACACAGGAGCAAATCATGCAGCCATTTCCGTAAACGCGAGATGCTACGTTGTTTCACGCTGTGTGCAAACATCGACTGAGGCGGTACAGTTATCTGTCGCGCCTGTCTTGGCCATTAGCTCGGTGTGCGATGACGTTCTTCAGAAAAGACAAAGACAGGAACACAGGAAGGCGTCTCACAAAGTGTAAAGTGCCGCGCGGCTTCGAAACATGAGAAACCTTCCGTACAGCTAGTCGCCGGGGTAACCTGAAAATCAGGCAACGTATTTTCGACTTCGCAACCCGAGTAAAACAGGCATTTCTCTGCGGGATTTGCATTTCTCATGGCCATCACTATGAACGTAACTGTCTTCCGGGATGAGACGCCGTGTAATCTGGTGTGTAGTACACTCAAGCTTGTACACAAACATATAAAGAGTGTACCAGGAGGAATGTGCCATATTTCGGGAAAACGTTCCTTGCGTTATATCGCATCGACATAACCAAACAAACCTACATGCGAAGTCGTCTAACGATATTAAAAATTTCCCCTCCTTTTTGGTTCTCGGTGTTTCATTACCGTGTTTACAGAAACCCGCCACTGGACCGTATTCCGAGCCACATGGATCCATTCCCCATCCTCATAAGCGTAATTTGGGGGAGGGGGGCAAGGGGGGCAATTTGTCCCCCCAATATTTTTTCTACCTAAGGATATTTTTTCTTTTGGCTACTGAGCTGAAAACGGGCAAATAAAAAAAAATTTGAGGGCGAGAGGGGAAAAGGGGTGTATGTATATTAAGGACTGGTTCAAAACAATCTTACCCCTTTGCTAACTTGACTACTTCGTAAAATAAAGTCCCTAATACCCATGGTCGAATTTGCCCCCCCCCCCCCCAATGTTACTGGCCAAGTTACGCCTATGCTCATCCTCATACGCTATTTCTTTACGATCCAGTTTGATGTCACCAATCAGCTTATTCGTTCTTCCCCTGCCGATTACCATTCCACCGTTGCGACAACCCTGACAAGCGGCACATTTTCACATCCTCGACCTTTAAGTTGGGGGCTTAGACTGTAACCGGAACTTGGACACTCACAGTAAGGAGTAAGGAAGTTAAGTTGTCTTTAAATAAATAAGAAAAATCACGGAAATCCTGAATCTGGACATTGAAACAGAAGTCATGTTTAAGGCGGTACATGGAATGACACCCCCACATCTCCCTTTAGCTCTTCCTTATATTCCTCTCCGGTCGGCTAGCCAATCTGTTCGCGCGGGTGTTGGTGCAGATAACCATGCGATAACCTTTGCTTATAACAACCTTCTTGGGCTTGCTGGCAAAGGCTGTGTGTGACTGCAAGGTAACATAAGAATAGACAGAAGGGGGAAGCATCGAGCGCCGTCATCCATGGGATTTCTTTTCTTGGCCTCAATGTACCGTTAAGGATAAAAATTCGAATATTCTACAGCAGGTTTGATAACAAGTACAGAGCGTCACGTGTGTTTGTTCTGTCCGTCTGATAGTAAGTACGTACATCGAACCCTTGTGTCAATATTACGTGTTTTCTTGCAGGTCCGATAACGATTTTCATCCAGCTCTTTGTGTGGCATTTGCCTTGCGTTATTGTTTATTCAAAGCGTGTATTGTTGTGACCACACACACACACACACACACACACACACATGAGAGCTGTCACGTATGATGCAGACAGAAGTCTCTGCTGTCGAAGGCGCCGCCACCCGACCACAATCCCACGTGGAGACGAAGTACATATATTTCGGGGAAGAGATGAGATAAGCAGCGGCAATTCGTCACACGGTGGGACGTGAAACCGACAGTTGCAGCTGCTCCAGCAAGCGTTATCAATCTCACAGACAAATGTTCCGATCTCCAGCTTACAACTGTGCTTATTTTTAATTTGTACTTCAAATTCTTGCGATGGCTCGGCAATATCAGACTCACAAATCGTCTATTTAAATTTATGGTTAAAAAAAGAGGATTTAATGCAGCTTTGCTTCATCGCATAACATGCGGAAGCTGCCACAGGTAACTGTTTATAGATTTTGTAGGTTTGGAGTGTGCTTTTCGTTTAAAAGAGGCAGATCACAAAATGTAAAGTATTTGGGAGAAAGTGTAGAAATATTACGTTTTAAACAACTGTCCTAAATAAAACAACTGTCGTAAAATTACGTATAAGGCATGTTTCCGTTTATACACGATGCGACCAACTCTTGAGAAGCTGATAGTAGGTCAGCCAATCAAGAAGCCTATCTTAAACGGAACCTGGTCACAACGAAAACCTGTCTTTAGCGGAAAACCTTTTTAGTCCCGAGGACCCCAACTTCAAGTACCTGAATTCAGCTGGACCTTCCTACAAAACAAAACATTTCGGTCCCTTGCGCTTCAGTTATAATCAGGTTTCACTGTACTTGTCACAAAAGCCGGCCACTGTTCCCTTCCTCGCATTCCGTTCATGTACTCTAGTGAAACCTGTATTAAACGGAACCTGGGCATAACGGAAACCTGTCACTAGAGGAAAATTTTTTACAGTCCGGATAATCTCCAACATTAAAGTGTCTGTATTAAATGGAACCTTAGGAAACGCAATAAAATATCGGTCCCTTGCGGTTCCGTTATACGTAGGTTTTAATGTATAAATTTTAATCCTATCCTTCCACCTACACATAGGTATCCAAAGTCGACTTTTCTCCTCACATATGGGCTGCTATAATTAAAGTAAAGCTGCCAGTATGAAGCTCTGTGCTCGAAATGCTAGGAACGATCAGTAACTCCACATTGTCCTCGAACTGAGTACGCCTGTTTATAGATCTGCTAATTCGTTACCAGTTTAATGACGCTTCCTGAACTACAATTTGTATGTAAATTACCTTTACAAGTTACTCGAGAATAAAAATTTTACGAAAAGACAAACACATCCTGTTTAATTATGTATCATATGCAAAATAAACTCTCAAAGTTTCACTGAACACCCGGTAGCTGACGTAATCTTTTTCAACACACTGCCTGCGTATGTGCGAGCGTGTGACTTTGTAAAATCAGCATGCAAATTATTGTTTCGTCAACTACTCGGAATAGTTTCTCCATCCCTAAGTTGAGAAACGCTGATTTAAATAACACCCCCCCCCCTCCCGGGGCACTGTGCCTCCTCATGTCGGTTCATGGCGACAGAGATGAGTCACACACTGACACACACACACATGCAATGCGGTGGAGAAAAGATTAGTACCATCTATCTAGTATCCGGTGAAACTTTCGGAGTTTCTTTCGCAGATGATCTACAAACAGGACGTTTATGTCTTTTCATAAGTTTTTATACGAGAGTAATTGGTAAAGATAATTTATATAAACCTACACACTGTATGCAACAGTGAATAACAGGGTGATTACAGATGATGAATTGCAAGTGATGTGGACGGAAGCAGTCGTGGTATTTGCTGGACAGATTGGAAAATGCCACGAGCCATGACAGCCAGTTCCAGGGACGAGAATCAAACTAGGAATCTCCAGATTACCAAGCAAGGCTGCTAAGAATCCCGCAGTGACATTCGGTTTCGCTGGACTTTCAGTAATCGCTATTTCCGTAAGCATAATTAACTCTTTTGCCGATCCCAGTGGCCGCGCGGTCTAAGGCGTAGGTCTTCGGCCGCTCGCTTACTAGGATCGTCGGTTCGAATCCCACCGGGGGCATGGATGTCTGTCTCTTGTGAGTGTTGTGTGTTGTCAGGTAGAGGTCTCTGCGACGAGCTGGTCCCTCGTCCAGAGGAGTCCTACCGACTGTGGTGTGTCTCAAATGTGTGTGACCATGAAACCTCGACGAAACGAGGAGGCCAGGCCCATATAGGGCTGTCGAGCCATAGAAAAAAATAATCAACTCTTTTAACCTAAAATGTGAGACCCTTTATTGTAGCAGAAATCCGCTGTTTATGTATCACTTATATACATTTCACTGCTTCATATCATAAGTGTTTTACATTTTTCACGATAAACACTTCATGATTATAATTTATGCCTTCACGTACGTCCAAACAAGGAGTATGAGGATATGCACCCACAAGTAGAAAATTTTGCGAAACGCTGTTTTGTATGTACGGAAAATATTTCCATCATTCATTTCTACTGCCATTCTAAAACGTACCTAAAATAACTATCGAACTGAATGTCACATCGGTTTTGTTTGAGATAAATACAAATGAAAACTCTGCAGGTCGGAACTCCAGCAAGTAAGACAAACTTATTGGTTAGTTTATTGCCCGCCTACTGCAAGGTGGACAATAAGAATAATGACGACAATTTATGAAAGGTTTAGGAAGTGTTCATGACCTACAATTAACTTCGGGCCTACTACAATATCTCGGTATTCATAACAGGAATTGTTTATCAACCAGTAAGCACCTTGCAGAACTGTTATATCCTAAATGCAACGTTAGGGAAATAGAACGGTATTTATGTTAAATACTACAGTGTTATGCAGGAATGGCTTTCAGTTCCCTACATTCGATTTTATACAGGCATAACAACGCCGGTGGCAATTCATATTAAACAGTTTATCTTAAAGGATCTAATTATATTCCTTCTTAATATTAAAGGAGCCGATCCAGTGGCCGTGCGGTCTAAGGCGTCGGTCTTCGGCCGCTCGCTTGCTAGGATCGTGGGTTCGAATCCCACCGGGGGCATGGATATTTGTCTCTTGTGAGTGTTGTGTGTTCTTGTCAGGTAGAGGCCTCTGCGACGAGCCGATCCCTCGTCCAGAGGAGTCCTACCGACTGTGGTGTGTCTCTCAGTGTGATCAAAAGGAATTACAAACCTCGACACTGAAACGGGAAACCGAAGTAGGTAGAAGAGGACGACTAAAAAAAAAAAAATATTAAAGGCAGGCTATAAATTGTGAAACGTGGCTAAACGAAGGTAAAGGAAAGGTCTGTTTCTTTGTTTGTGCAATTCTCACCTGTCTCAAAACATCTTAAGTAAATTGCAGCTAGACTCTCATAATCTTTAAGTTAATTTATTTTATTTTATTCTTTTATTCTATTCTTTTATCTGTGTCATAATTTCTTCTTCTTGCGAAGGGACATTTGTCCGCCAATCCTTGTGAAAATATCAACAGATATCCGGGAACATGCTCGAGTTTTCTACCTGCTCTGGTCGTGCAGTACGTTTATTATACCTTACACCTGGACGAGGCGGCTTAAGACACTGCTGAGGTGAAATGTGGTTCCTTTATTTTTATTTCGCCTTATCGTGTCCTACAACAAGGATTTATCCCTACATGCGGTCGACTGCGCTTCGAATACGCCTACTCGAGTAACTGGAGAGTGCTGGGACAGAGTTTACTTTCATGGAGTCTGTACTAGTGGATGTAGCTCGTCGAAAATCTGTTAAGGATGAAAGTGCGTACATCTCGAGACCGCCACACTATTAAAGCCATATTCACAGACCAGTTACGATCTCTGTGAGTAAACAGCATACACACGAAGCCAATCAATTATAAAGTACATATATGATCCTTAGTCCATCTGGCCCATAAACTCGGGCATTTCCTGTAGACTACTTTTAAGGCATGGGAATTGGCTCACTCACAAAACCGTATGCACCCAATCAGTCGCAGAGTGAAGTCGTGAAGTCAGTCTTCAGTTGCAATTGGCTTACCAGTGCAACATCTCGGGTTTCTATACGCTGTATATGCTAAATACCAATCATACAAGCAATGTCGTCGGAAATTCGGAGGAAAGTTTCCTGATGCGCATGTTCCAAACCCGAAAACAATTTTCAAATACAGCACATGAAAAGGTTTCAAGAAACAGGTTCATTTCTAGACAGGAAGAGAAAAACAGAAGACACGTGCTACATGAGGAAAACTAGATGAAATGGTGTTAGATTGGAGACGTCTCAAAGAAAGTCTTTGGTTTGAATTACACAGCAAACGGGTTACGCATCATCAGCATAAGAAGCAAAAAAACTGCATCCGTATGAGGCAACTGTGATTTACGAACTCAATGGCACAGATCGTTCAGCAAGTGTGAAATTTGTGAACTGTAACCTTCATGCGGTGCATTATAATGAGCGGTATTTTTTCGCGCCGAATTTCGGGCTTGAAAATGACGAACCTTGCGTCTCGACTTCTTAGATCACATTATCACTTTAAAATTAAGGGAAGTCAGATCTTGAAAGGCCATCCAAAGATACAATGGCCGGTCAAATAGTCAGCATTCCAGCTTAATTGTGAGGGATCCTGGGTTCGAGTTCCTGTGCGTCACGGACTATCCTTCTTAAGAAGTTACGCATTCTTCCGCAGGCACCCAGGGAGACGAAAATAGTGCATTAAAATAGGCCATGATTGTTCCCTTACACATACTGTCCCAATTCGTTACTAACATCATCTTCCAATTTAGGAAAAATATCTTTTACTACTACTACTACTACTACTACTACCACCACCACCACCACCGCCGTTAATAATAATAAAGATGATGATAATAATAATAATAATAATAATGCGTAATTAAAATTTAATAAGCGTTTGGACGTAACATGAAAGCCAGACTCCACTCTAACCAACACCATCACCACGAACATCAGGAAGTTACTTTCCAATCTAAAAACAGTGAAGCCTGCCTATCACGGAACCGCAAGGAACAGAATTTTTACGTTGCAGGCACATTCCGTTTCACGCAGGTACTTCAATTTTGGATTCTCAGGACTCCAAATCCTTGTCGCTGTAGAAGGATTGTGCTAGAGACGGGTTTCCTTTATGCCCAGGTTCCGTTTAAGACAAATTTCCTTTTCTAATTGCATTTCTGGTCCAGCCCAGACGTACTCTGCATGTAATGTTCTTAGTGGCACAACGTCCTATACGCCTAAGAGCATTTTCTCACTCACTTGTACATCAACAAATCTGAAGTGTTCTACAATGACAGTGAACGTCAAACGCAAGGGATGAAATGTGTAACGGACGGTATAAATTCCCCAGCTCAAAGCTCAGCAATCAATTCACGTTTTACGACAGACGGATTCTTCACATCGCATCACTTGAGCTTTCAAACACTGGAATAAAAACTAAGTACGATGTGAAGATAAATAAACTTGGCCCTTATAAACAAGAAATCCGCAGCCACATTCAAAGCGACTAAACACAGAACATTTTTATTTCCAAGAAACTGTCTTCTTCTTTGTGTTTGCATTCACCTTCCGTGACAAAATAAAGTGGAAGGGACTCTTACCAGGGACACAGGACCCCCCAGGAGACTATGACGTTATAATGTCACAGAATATGTGTGTGAAATAAGAGCTAATAATTTTCAATCAAGCAACATGCCCACTAATCCTCTTTTGGCACTCAGGTTTCTTGAGATTCGAGAGGACTAAGCTCAGATTGAGTACTAAGCTCCTGCATCAAGGATGGATAAACGGAGCTGTAAAGAAGACAAATGTAGGACCGCAGCTCCCTCCACTGTCTCTTTGTTGCACTCAAAGAGTCCCTCTCTGCAATTTCTTTTGCACTGCATTCCACTACAGAAGTTTTCAATGCAGGAGTTCGGAACCTCATTATAGTAGGGGAGTTCTATTAACCTACTGTTGTTAAAAAGCGTACGTAAGTAGGGCCTACAGTATTGTACCAAGTATAAGGCGCCACATCCCAAAAGACAGAAATGTTTAGCCACATTAGTGAGAACGTCACAAATATACTTAGTCTCATAATGGATTATTCCTTCTTCAAATGTTTGTAACCTTTCAACCCTTCGATTCCAGTCTATCAAATTAAGAAAAAATTAGGCTGCGTTATTGTTGTTGTTGTTATGGCTATTATTATGACGATTATCGTCATCATCATCATCACGTCAAGTGTTTGGAATGACTCGCTGCATTCCATCTTCATTTTCCACTGTAACAGTCTATTTACTTTGTACAGCAACACTGTAAACGCGCACCGCAATCCTACCTCATAGTCAAGAGGTCCCGGAGATTGGCTATACTGACTGAAGTTTTCGCAATTTTTTTGTCCCTCCACGAAAATGCCTCAAATCAGACCAAGACCGCTTCCTTCGACACTCTTCCCAATTCATTATTATTCACTACCTTCCTATATTTTCGTGTGATGTGTTCTGAGGCACTGACAGCATCGTTAAATAAATAAATAAATAAATAAATAAATAAATAAGAGGATACGGGGCAGCGAGACGGTATAGCGACTAGGCTACTCGCTGGACGGTCCGGGGTTCGAAGCCGGTAGAGGAAAGAGATTTATCTTCTCCACAACGTCAAAACCAGCTCTGCGGCCCACGCAGTCTCCTATTCAATGGGTACCGGCGTTCTTTCCCGGAGTTAAAGCGGCCGGAGCGTAAAGTTGACCACTTCCATCTAGTGCCGAGGTTAAGAATGAGGATCTATAATTATATTACCCCTATATGGCTTTGTGGTGTGGACAGGGCCATTTTTATAAATCAATTGAACACAACTGTGTGGTACGAACTTAAGCATGTATTTGGCACTAGGTAATACAGTGAGTTGTACGGGGACGACGGCGACAGCAGCAATAATTTAATTTAATTCAATTCAATTCTTTACTTATTTAATGTGTTGACAAAATAGCCGCAGGGCCAGTTCCCGAGATAGCACCGGAACATAAGAGCAAATACACCCAAGAACTAATCCTTTCCAATCCATCATGAAAACAATTCACCGTCATGTGCACAGGCCACATACGTCTCAGCATGAACACGTGTAAGACTTGAAGCTTTCGCGGTGAACACATTCACTAAACTGTTCCCGGGCTATCAGCCACGTCACTTACGGGCTAAAATCTAACGCTTCGGAGACCTGTTCTGTCCCCATCATCAGGGTGAGATGCCACACGTCGCTCATCTGCAGCTGTCCGAAACGTTGTTTCGGCCTATCATAGACGCCGCTGACAACCCGAACACTTGAAGACAGTCTCGGACTGCAAACAGTAATTTCTGCAGCTGCACAGTGAACACCGGCTGTGGTGACAAATGCACCTCGTTATTGGCAGGTCTTAATGTCGCATTACAAGAATCTGCACTCCAAGACTGCGGCAGGAAGGAGGAGGAGCACCCCAGTCCCAGGGGACACGACGGCAAGGTACAGTGTTCTAGAGGGCACAAGAAGTGGTTCGGTCCACAGAAACACATGCAGAGCAAACGTTACATATGGTGCAGCTCATTTTACACATTCCCAATGTGAAGACTGAAAACGTGCCGTTCGTTTAGCCGAGTACTGAAAGAGTGGTGTATTGCGACGTTAGCGTGACCCCATCACGTAAGACAATCGTACAGAATGTCATAGTGCAGGTAAAATTTAAACCAATGATAAATATTTTGAAATTGCTTATTCCGTACGTTTAATCTAATTTTTATTTTTAATATTAAACCAACAAATGTACACAACATATACAATCTTCTGCTTGATGTTCTTATAGTTGTAAACCATTCTTGCTGGTTGAGCAGTAATATTTTGAAATTGTCCATTCCATGCATTTTAAACTACTTTTTATTTTCTATTATTAAACCAACAAATACACACAATACATACAACTGCATATGTTGTGTGCATTTGTTGGTTTAATAATAATACACATGAACAAGGATGTTCCAGGGCGATCGGCCGCGTGAATAAATAATTAGAACTCCCGACATTTCGGAGAGTTTCTCTGTCATCATATCATGACAGACTGATCAGTGTGCGTGCGAGTATACGTGTCTGTGTGTAGCCTATGTATTGTCTACTAGCCATAAAGACAGCTAATAAATCCTCTGAAAGGGTAGAACAAATCAAATATTTGGGAATAAACCTATCAAATAAAAATTCCATTCTGAGGTCCACCCACCCTTCTATCTAACGGGTACCAGGGAATTTCACACCGGCGATAAAGCGGCCGGGGCTTGAAGCTTATCCCTCACCTCCATCTAGTGCCATGATTACGAATGAGTGGTGCTGTACCTCCATCCCTCCACATGCCTTCATGGCGTAAACAATATATATATATATATATATATATATATATATTGAAAGAGACAGAGATAGACACAGTGATAGAGGGGGGCTCTGTCACATTGGGAAACTAAATGTATAAATTTCAGCATCAGAGCATACTTCTAGAGAACTGATGTAAACATTCAACGTTCTAACAGCAAGAGAAAAATGTTGGTCTTTTTTGTCTTTATCATACACAACGGGATGAATCACCTCAAAGTTATTCAAACTGCTACTTAAGCCTACCCTAAGGATGTACGTAGTAGCTGACATTATTATGGCATACTAACTCGAGTCTGTCCTTTTCCCGATTAGAACAAACATTTACTAACAAGACATATCGGCGACTGGCTCTCTACCCGTCCTTTAGGGAAAATCGGAGGAGCCTACTTAGTAAGGCCTATTAGATGAAGCCAACCTTCGTCAGTAGGAACAGAAAGAATCCAGATCTAGGACAAAAAACAGACACCAGTATTGAGTGAGATGTAAGTAAGACCCTGCATTGAAATCCCTAAAGATGAAAGATCGGAGATGGTGGGACATCAAATGTGTCCTCCTCTCCCATCATTAGTAAACACAGAGCGATAAAATTTTGTTCTTATTATAGTTAAGATTGAATAAAGTAGTGCAGAATAAGTATCTAAGATAGTATTGAGTAGAAAGGTAATGTTAAATCTGCTATTTTTTACACTTACTGAGTATTAAACTTGTGAAGAACTCTTAGACTTCGTACGTGCATCAGTGTTTGTGATATCGCAGAGACAATAAAGCCTGTGTAATTAGTAAAACCAGGATGTCATACGAAAGTTGCAAAAGGGGGAGATAAATAAAAGTCAAGGAACATCTGGCCTGTCTAAAACGTCTGCACTGCGCACAATAACGAAGCTCCGTTCCATCAGATCTCCTGTCGCAGCCAGTGCAATATCGTCTTTCCTTCTTCGGCCGTTCCCCCAGAGACCACCCCGGTATAGCTTCAGGCCTGCAACTGCCGCGACCAATTCTACACGGCCCATTGCTCGTCTCGAGCAGAAATATCTCCATCTTCGTCTACCAGACCTACACAATCTCCCATTGCATCTCCAAAACAACAAACAACTACTGTGAATTGTCGTTGGCGGGTTGGCGGTTCGTTCTGGAAGTAGGAGATTTGCAAGAATTTGATTAAATATAAGAAGAACTCAAAATTTATAAGGTTTGAAGTAAACCGCCAGTGATTTCGGTACGATTTTTGCAGCTTTATGACAGAAAGAAAGTAATTTCCATCATGCATCTTAGGGTCAAAGTACATAAATTATTCTGGTTAACTTAATCGTTCAACATTTTCTTGCTAATTGTGAGTTACATTTGACAACATTGTCAGTTGCTAAGATTATAGGTATATACAGTGGATGGTAAATGAATTAAATGTAAGTAGTAGGCATTGGTGTAATGACAGGGAACAGACCAAACCGAAATAATAGGAGGAGAAAAAACTGTCCCAATGCCACTTTGTCCACTACAGATCCCAAGTGGACAGGCCTGCGATCGAGCAATGGCCTCCGCGGTGAGACCGGTAACTAACCGGAAAGTGAAGAAAGACTTAAGGAACAATATTATCACTAGGTTCGTGTTTCAGTCTTTCGTAAATAATTTTGGAACCAGCGTAGCGATGTTAGTAAAGTAAGTCATGGAGGACATGTTGCTGCTGGTACTCTGTCGGATATTTTATGTTTCAGACTCCTGAAATGTCTGTTTTATGACACCACAAAACTTCAAATCGAAGCCACTAGGAACGTCAACAGAATAGTCTATTGAACTGTACTGATATCTCCGAATATCTGTAAAGCAACAGCGTAAATACAACTTGAAAATATTATAATAAAATTTAATAATCCTTAGAATTTATTATCTTTTTGTCAAATAGGATATAACCTTGATGAAGATCAGTATATCAGAATCGAAAGCTGTATGGTTGTTAAAGTACTGTTATAATATTAATAAATTATTACATTTTGAGCCTTTGATAGTGTTACGTCTTTTATTGTTTTATTCTAAATATTTTTTCGGTGGTTAACTTTTAAGGAAACATCTCCTTCATCAAGGTTATTTTCATCATCAAACACAAAAACGTATACTACACGGCGTTACAACCCACAAACAGCAGTCTTCACAGTAATCGCTGTCGAAACGTCGAATCCTGTATAAATGCCAACATCTTCAAAACTCAGTTCTTTCTCCAACACAGAAAGCCGTGTATCGTATTTATTGTTGGTGAGACCTACGAGAAAATGGAAGAATAAAGTATTTACCTATATGAATCTTAAGGAGAGGGGGCGTGGGACTGAGCTACATGCACAGCGCAAGTTACTAGTGATGGGCTACTGTGATCAAGGTGACCTTGGGGTTACAAAAATACGTGGAAAAATATTTACAAGCTGAGCGACCATTAGCTGCTCAAAACAAAACTCTTCACCTACGGTATCACTGTCATAAAACCAACCTGTCACTTTACACGGGAAGGTTGCTACAATACGGCTACATCGTTACATTTCCTACCACCGTAAATTCAATCAAATGGCGTGGCTTCGGAATTTGGCTCCTTCCCAATACTGGAAAGCAGTGCGACATGGTTTCTCTGGAATTATCACTGCTTCCTCCCGTCTCCAAGAAAAACAGCGTAATTTGATTACTGCTCATAAAATCTGCGCATGTAGTAGCATTTAGTAAATAAGAACGCGACTTGGGTCTCAGCAAATTTCTTCACATAATGAATTCATCCCCTGGCTTACGGATTATTCTGAAGAGCAATTCAAGGCATTACGTTTCACGTCTCATCTAACACGAGAGCACGAAGCTTTAGAGTCTCGTTGTAGCTTACAATGCGGCAGTTAACAGTTCTTCCAGCATTGTTCTGCAGCAGTTGTTAATGCGCAGATCTGAAATTACACAGTCTAACAACATTCAATGAATTATTACTTCCGCTACAATATTAATCGATATCTGTTTTGTTTTGCGATACAACAAACAGATTAATAGCCAACCGGACATGAAATGGCATTCAGTACACATCACAAAATCCAAATTAGCTCAGAATTTATATTCTGATTTCGTTAATATTACGAATGTGTTTGTGTCAAAACTCCAAATTTAGAACACATTGTTTTAATTTTACAGTAACGTGTGAGCCATACTAGATCTGTGGATGATACACGTCTTCTAGACGACATTCAAGGCTAAAAGTCAGTGTACTCGTACCTTGTTCATTTTCTAGAGCAGGGTTTACCAACCACGGTTCCGCAGAACATCGTTACGGGTTCCATGATAAATTGTAGAATAAATAAAAATTTGAAATACAGCCAAACAATCCAAATATCCCTCGAAATATCGCAGGAATTTTTATCCGGCAATTGGCAATACTGGAGTAATTCAAGTGCGCAACCAACTGCATCTTTGTTTTGTTTTCTTTTACATACGTAGTGGTTCCTCGGGACATGAAAAATTATTTTAAGGGTTCCTCCAGGAAAAAAGAAAGTTGGGAAACGCTGATCTAGAGTGCGGTGTTTATCGTGTGATGTACCAAGATAAGAAAGCTTGTCTCCTCCAATTTTAGGCTTTCACGGCTCGTTACATTTATGATTCGTAGTTTTTAATTTCGGGCATCCTGCGCGAAATTTTTCGTCGTTTTCTTCAACCCTCTATGGAAAGGCCAGACTAATACCATTAAATATAAAGCACCACACTGATCATGTCCCTGAGTGCGCAGCTGTCGCGGGAGCTCTGTCGCGTACGAAGACCTGCATCCACCGGGAATTTGTAACCCGTTTCTTCCCCGCAGTTCAGCTTACTTTATTTCACATATCAGTTTCGAAGTGCCAAATTCTAAGTAGGCCTCGCCTCCCATCAAATTTTGGAAATTTCTCTTCTAATATCGTCTTTCAGTTCTTGCAGTGGTCCTTAGGCCAAACTCCTCTTCTAGGGCAGCCATCAAGTAGCTTTCTGTGTCGGTCAAGATATTGCCCGGATGAAGTAACTGCATATTATTATTTCGTCTATTAATTATTGGATTAATGGTGCCAAAATTAACGGAAAGCACGGTAGGAGTTTACTGTTCCTTGGAAAAACACACGGGCCCTGTGTTTTATCTTGTTACAATGCAACGTTTTCGAATTTTCGTTTCGTTCAGCACTGAACATGTCCTTCAAAAATGTTTCACTGTTCCATTCATTGTTCTTTTACATGGCACTGTTGACGCGAGGCTTCTTTACGCTACTTTATGAGACTTATTTTTGCAGGGTACACGATTTTCAAAAGAATTGCAAATGAACAATTTTGTTCAACAGAAAACATTTCTAACGCCCACTGACCACCTGCTCTGTGTAAGACACTTCACTGGGCTCCTGTCTCCGTTCCAGCGCTGATAATAAGAGGTAATTCCCAGCTGTCTCGCCTTGGCTAAGTAAGCTCGTCTGTGTATTTTCCTAGGCGCGGTGTCACAATTAGGGCATGCCCAGTAGTTCACAAGCGCCTACTTAAAACTGATGGTACTCTTCAACTGAAACAACGGCGTTAAAATTCTAATAACCAGCCAAGTCATTATTTACAGATCCCCTGCATACGGGCACTATAGAACGCATTTTAAGGCGTTGTTAAATAGACACATAAAGGAAGAAATGCTTAAAGAAACGTTCAACGACCAAAAATATATATTAAGATTTAGGGGCCAAAGAAGCATCATTTCACCTCCCCCACGTCATAAAAGGAAGACCAAATGACAATGTGAATTCTGATTCTGGATGCAGACACTGTGCAGATACACGTAGGTTGTGACGTGCACGTCCGGAGGTCGTTCCTGTGTCCAAGTACACCTTGCAATCACCCGCAAAAAGGATCTACGTAGCACTGAACGACTGCTAAAGTCTTTAAGTCTTCCTTAAGACGATGGACTGTATATACAAAGACTTCCTGATAACCCCTTGCTTAACAGAATGCATCGTGTTAGGTTTCGAATTCTGCCTCATCATATTATACTTAGTGCTCATACGAGGGTACGTTTTGTGCCACTTATTTTGAAGCTGAAAGACTTTCCAAGAGCATTCAGCGTACCGCAACGGTAAACCAATCCTCTGAAGATTAAACGTCTTATTTTTCCTGCCAGACTCCGGGGAGTACCACGGTATAGAGGTGAGAGCTAATCTCCATTTTCCTCCTGCTGTTCTTTACGCAACTCAAACTAAGGGAATGAAAAACGTGACATCGTCCTTTGAGACCGTGTTTCATCGCTTGGTTCCCTCTTTTCAAGTTTCCCCTTATTCTGCGACAAAATCCCCGGCTTCGACTCTCAACATAGAAATTCTTTACTTCCATTTCATTTCCCCGGCTCCCTCATATTTTCAGGAGAATTCAAACAGATGTCAGCACAATATTGGTCTACCGACGATACAACCTTCCCCTCTGCTGCGTAAAACGGAAGAGACTAGGATGTATTAACGTAAATTTAAAGCCGGTAATGCAACAAGTGTCGTATCGCGAAATAACTACAGACATATTCATGAATAACGTGCAGAACAGCCAGTTACGGGAAACAATTCTCACTTATATGAGAACGTAACTATTAACTAAATCCAAGAAGCAAGGACCTTATTGGACTGCTGACAGATCTTTGACGCGGCTAAAATATTTCGTGCCGTTTAACTGTACGCGCAGGTTCATAAGAGCACATTACAGAATCCTATCCTGCGCAACTTGAATACAATATAAGTACTGTAGGATATGGAAAATTAAGTTCGTATTTCTTCTGTGTACATTTCGACTCCAAGCGCCATCACCCAACAAGACTTATGACGTTTAACTTAACTACTTAAGAAAACTGGGACGTTACATCACCTTATACTTGTAACACGATTCCATGTTGTCGTATGTCATACTTACAATCCTATACTAACAACAAAACTAACTAAAGAAGAAGGAACAATAGGCATAATTTATATTCAGCATATTATTACATATGAAAAACAATCATCAAGAATAACAACTTGTTTTGTGACGCCGTGACGTATGGAAGGAATTTAACTGGTGGAATTTGAAGGCAGTAGCTTCCTTCGAACCGCTGGTAAAAGTCTACCATACTACACGGTGTCACATCGCAGAGGACAGCAATTTTTATAGTCGTTGACGTCGTAGCTTAAAAGCTAATAGAAATTATAACTTCCAAAAGATAATTCTTTTAACAACAATCTTCACTGCGACCACGCTCGTTCAACTCGTAGCTCGCGGGGAATGTTACCCGCAAAGACAGTTGCAAGGGGAAGATGTCTTTTAACCCCTTCGCTGGCAAAACCGAGACAGAACGTTACAGCAATTTTGAAGACCTATCAGCCCTTATTTATGGAGACACACGTTATATTACTAATTCATTTTGCAAAAATGTGCTGAAGACGGCGAGCGACACCATAGCCTGGATTGCGAATTGAATTTTTTATATTATTTATATTATTTTCAGTGTATTTGTACTGCACATGATGTACAAAAAACTGCACAGTAAAATTATACATATAATTATACGTATACTTATTCATTATTCATTCTGAATACTGAATTTCAAGTTTCAGGCCTGCAGACCAAATTTTTACCGAAGTTGGCCGCAGGCCTGACCTAGACGATATGGACTTCACGAATAGTGCCAGCTGGGAGGGAAACGGGAATCAGTAAGGAAAAATAATTGCCGCAGTGCACGTCTTGGAATCCTAACGCATTTCACTTGGTGCGAAAGAGGAATGGTGTCCCTGTAAATGTTCAGGGTAAGGCTGTTGTCCTCGTTGCTTGTACGTATGCTACAAACCATAGATTTAGACGCAGGGGGAGAACTTTGTACTGGTCGTAGATACATCACCCTGAACCCCAGCTCAGGACCACTGGTCAACATCTTACAACCACGTTTTTAAAAACAGCCTTCCTCGAAACTAATACATAAAAATTTCCCTAGAGAGTTGTCCAGACGGCAAAAACAAGGAACAGGCCTATATATTACTTCGGCCAAAAAGTGGGAGAGGAAGTGGAAAGAAAGGGACAGAGAAAAGAAAAATACCAACTTAAGTTTCAACAGTTTTTATCTCACTGACCATATTTTCTTGCTTGTGTTCCCTTCACTTGCCTGTGTTGTAAGTTCATCTCACGCTGGCGAAGTGTTGGAGGGGAAATAAGTAAGAACAGGCAGAGGAATCGATAGGTAATCACGGATAGTGCTTCCGAAACTTCTTGCATGCGAGCTGAATACACGCGACACCGGTGAAGTGTCGGATGGAAAACACTACCGCGTTCGTGAAACGACAGCTTCTAACTGTCGTGTATAACATATTGCGTGCGTCTTGTTGAGCAAGGAGAACAGCATGCTGTCAGTCATTATCGTCAGATTCTGCACGCTCCAGGGGTATTTTAATTAAAGAAAGTTTTCACTTGCTTCGACTTTTACACATAAAGGGTTAATCATAAATTTACGTAATGTCAAGATATTCTACGTAGGCCTACATCTGATTAAAACAGAGAAAGTAAAACCTTCATTTAAGTGTGCATTATAGGCCGTGCCATGGCTCAGGCGGTTTCTTTCCCGGGTCAGTCCATGTGGGATTTGTGGTGGACAAAGTGGCACTGGGACAAGTTTTTCCCTCCCGAGTACTTCGGTTTTCCCCTGTCAATTTCATTCCACCGGTGCTACATTACTCGAAAAAACGAAAAAAACACTAATCATCTTCATCACAGGGTTGCAAAGTAAGCCTTAAGGCTGTGGTGCGTTCGTAGCATCTGCTGCGCGGCCTTTCACCAAAAAGAAAAAGTGTGCATTATATCCAAATTTGCTTATTTAATTTTTTTAGTTTTTGGTATTTTGTGCTTTTGTCTATTTGCGAAGTGTTCGTATGGTAATCAAAACCGTTAAGAACATTAACCGGGGAAAAGGACCGGCCGCGGTGGACAAATGCCTTGACCGTCAAGTCACCTGACTTAAACTTCTTGAACTTCTCATTATGGGGCTTCGTAATGGATGTCGTCTGTTTGTCTCCTATGCTGAACAGCATTGAAAATCTGACGGATCATAATTAGGCTTACACTTATACAACACAAACTAAAAAATTTGCAACGAAGTGGCGAATACTAACAAAAGTTCAGCTACCATATATCGGGCAATATCAGATAGAAATTCCGTCTCCCACACAGTCCCACATATAACACGTTCGTCATCCCCACCCTCAATCCACAATCCCTTAAAAAATTCAACAGGAGCCAGAGAGAATCATTTATTCATGTTCCAGAATGTGTCTCTGGTGACCCATCAGTTCAGCACGTCAGCATGTTGCCACTACCTCCATAACAGCATCACATGAAGGCACCACCGCGTTACTAGCATAGACTGACACTGGAAAGTTCTACTAAAATGAACATCCCAAATGACCCATTTCGGACTGGCAGAGGCAAAATATAAAATGTAGCTCAATTCCCTCTTACGCATGCGTGACTAACATAATTTATATCACGTATTTTTATTAGAGGCAGCTATATATAGTCCGTATTAGACGTTATCACAAACAACCAATTCCCAGCACAGAATACAAAACATCTTTGAAATTCAAGGCATCATCAGTATCAAAACAAGTGTATATATGTAGGTTGCGGCAATAGAATGTGCCGAATTTCATATCGCTGTTTTGATGAAATGGGTTGAATACAAGAAACACAAAAAATTACGAATTACCAGCAGTAAAATACCATTTAATATTCGCCTTTTACTTATTAAGATAACATTTGGTCTCTCTGGCATGCAATACATTCCTGTGATCGTGACCGGAAATTAACCATAACTGCACACAGGCAAACAACTTGCTCCCGACGTTGCGGTACGTTAGTTGCAGTTGGGTTCTGAATATCATCATGTTAAGGGACGAAAGAGCACTGCGGGGTGAAATTAGAGAAACTGATAAATGTCTGCTGTGAAGTTATGGTTAATAACAGATCACAATTACAGAACGTACTGCACACCAGAAGGGCCACTTAGGGAAAGTAAGTTTTTAAAAAATAAGAAGTATACAGTAAATGGCATTTTACTACTGATAATCCGTAATTCCTTTGCTTCTTATATTCAACGCGATTTGTCACAACAGCTATCTGAAAATCGTCACATTTTATTGCTGCATCCTGTATGTACGTATGAGTGTATATAATAATAACCATGGCTCAACAGCCCTATATGGGCTTGGGCCTCCTCTTTCCGAGGTTACAAGGTCTTTGTGCATTTGCGGCAGTGAGGGACCGGCCCACTGCCGATGAGTGTATATACATATATATACATATATATATATATAATTCACAGTGTCTGTCTGTCCGTCTAATAGTGTATCTCGGAAAGCAAAAATAAAAAATACATAAGTGTAGCATTACAAGCTACAGTTTGAAAAAATGGTTAATATTGCGCTTACATACATGAGCTCGTGTGCATCTGAGGTGGATGCCGCGACGTACTTCCTTCACGGGTACGTGGATGCAAAGCTCCACGCATTCTGATTTTACCGGCAGAAGGAAATGAGTGGTCCAGTGAATAATAATCTAATAATTCTCGGTTATCGTCTTGTGAGGTGAGGCGCTATGTAGTCTGGCAGAAACTGGCCGACGTTTCGAAGGAACGTACTGTATATTCAGGTAAAATAATTCATTTGGCTTCACATTCTATAAGAGAGTAAACTTCACATTCACCGCCGTCAGAACCATGTCGCATAATCCCCGGTTAATATCCGAGAAACCACTTGCACATTTTTCAAAGTGTGAGAATCTGTGACACTTTATGTGTTATAACTAATTTCGATGGCTTGAAGCGTCCATATACATGATAGAGCATGCGGGTACAGAGTGGGAAGGTCGAGTGAACGCTGAGAGGACATGACGATGGCGTCACGTAACCGCAGTGGCTACCGGCATGCCTCCAACATCGCACTGGCACTCATGCATGCCCTCCCTCTTCTACCATTACTTGCTATTAATTTGACGGAAATTATTTCCAGCTGTCGATGTCGTATATGGGCGCCGCATTTTAACGAGCAAGCGCGTGGCTAGAAGTGAGATATGACACTGAACTACTGCTGTTCGAGGAGACTCATCCAGTGCTGCACTACTCTGTGCTTTACTGCAATTAATAACACTTGACGCACGGTCACTGGACATGTAATGTATAAAGGGATAGTCCGAATACTGCAACTGTTCATAGAAACCAATTTTAAGTGCCTCTTCAGGTGCCTTATCAGGGTTGAAATCTCCATGAGCCATGCCTTGAATACAGAACTACCTCCTTATTAGACAATACCTCTACTGCGAATGTAAAGAAGCTTTGAGCAAGATGAGACCGTGAATATGTACGACAAAGTGGAAAGGATGCGAAGGAAGGTGTATATCTTGGTATAGCAGGATTAGATCCACAAAGTACCCGTCGTTTTGCATAACAACCTTCAGTGCGAGTCTCACAAACCTTACGGCCCTTCTACCTCAGGCACATCATTTCAGCTACTATGTAAGCAGACAAATATTGGCACCTGTGCAGTCGGAGCGACTGCAGAAACACACTCATCTACGTGCACACGACTTCGCGTACTGTCCCGAGAAAAAATCTAAGAAATACTTCACACCTTACACATGATACTTAGACTAATTAAAATCTAGTATATTGCGGATAAAATCTGACGTGTTACCGTTAGGCTAACCTTCTCCTTTTCTGCAGTTCTGATACCACAAGTGAAGTTTCATATAAACAAGTAAAAACAAGCAGGGTTTCGCGTATCGTGACGTAACCCCACCTGCGTTTAAGACAGCGTTCAGTTTGGGTATGTGATGCCTACAAATTGACTGTGATAACACTGAACTTCACGGTTTGATTATTACCATGCAGTGATATTAAATGACTTAAGCCTATACTCTAATATTTACATTGGAACATGTAAGCCTATTACCTAAATTTGGTGAAAAATATAAGCATGGTAAATACTGCCTACTCTTTACTCACACAAGGCACTAAGAAAACTTCCGAATTGAATTACAGAGTTGGATTTACATTCTCAAAACTGCCGGTCTTTTGTTCGACATTGCTATTTAAAAATGCGAGGGAATAAAACATGTGATCGATGCAGCATGACAATGTAGGCACAAACAGGTGTGTCAACAAAAATATACGGCACTGAGACATGACTTCCAATAACGTTGCGTTTAAAGATGCCAGTCAGCTTACGTTAGATTTAGTAGCTGATTTGCTGCCCAAACAAACAAATAACAGCCAAGTAAGTACAGTGACTAGGCTACGGCCCAACGCCCGAGAATTTCCTCCATGGGCAGATTTATTCTCTTCCCTACAGCGCCCAGGTCAGCTGTGAGGTCTCAACAGCCTCCCATTTAATGAGTGCAGGGAGCTCTTTCACTAAGATCAAAGCAGCCGGAGCATGATGCTCACCACTCACTCCCATCCAGTACCGAGTTCAGAAATGCGTGAGGATGCACATCTAGTTCCCCGGAAGTATTCATGACGTGTTGCTGAATTAAGCACATGGCCAGCTCCACTTATACAAAGACGAGAAGCTCTGTCGTGTTCATCATTTAATCAGATATTCATTTCATATTTCTAGCAAAAAATATTATAAATATGGCGGTGAATTAAGACTAGAATTTTAGAACGAAGAAAAATAAGAGCAACGTAGGAATTCTGCTCACGTAGTACGGGGCACTCTTTTCGTCGTTTCCAGGACCACCTAAAAATCTATATTTGTGTATCAACGCAGATCAACACAGCGCTGAACTGCTTTCACTTGTTGCACAAAACAAATTTGCTAAGACAAGGAATTTCGATTCCTCCTGTACTTACAGCACAAACGAAATGAATTCCGAATTTGTATTTGTAGTACCAGGGGCAACATTACACTTGTTGACAAACACTTTTCAGCCAGACTTCATTCAGTTTTGTTGAAGAGTGTGGGCACCTGTCAGAAATCTGACGCCTACATTCATCACCTCACTCCTTGTAAATCATAGCACGAGGCAAATCTGAGCTTTTGTAGTTAATTCCCTCATTTCTGCCCACTCGGACGCCCAAGGCGTCGTAGCCATTCCGTCACTGGCCCATGTTATTACACCAAGAGCTTGACTGCAGTTGAGGAATGAGCTACAGATCCTATAGAACCAACAGGTTTATAGCTATGCCACGTGGTACACCTTATTACACACATTCCGTCCGCGGGGGTCGGACAAGTGTGTGGCGCACATTTTTCGAGAAAAAGAAAGACAGAAAATAACGGGACATCTATACAGAAGAAGGAATGGAATCTTAGACATCCATTCTTTTCTCTTCAGAAGTCTTGCAAACATCCTTAACAACCAAGGAGTAACGAGCACGCGCTTTGTCTGTGACGCAAGTCCCCATAATTCTCTCCATTCCGCTATGCACCCTACAAACCATCCCTAGCGAAAAAGGAGGGGAGTGAAGTGAAGGGTTCTGCATATTTTCAAAGCCAAGAGCAGTGGTTTGAGTATCCTGTCACAAGCAGTGATCCAATATCGAAACGGATTTATGTGACATGATACGAAATAGGAAGATTCAAATGGTCAAAAGTTAAGGCCATTCAAATTTAAAACAAGTTACACAACAATGAAAATGTACCTGTACTGTGCCCTTGATTGTATTTTGTACTTGGACAGCTACACAAAAAGACGTTGAACAATACACTTCATGCTTAAAAATATTGCACCGGAATTTCTAGTTAGATTACCATGGCACTCCATTTAAAGATCAACTGCTGATGGGATTCATGTAATTTTTCAAAAGACGTTGATGAAGGCATAATTATCAGTTGCGGAAATTTTTCTGGCATGTGGTTTGGGACAGAAATGGTTAAATATGTCACGAATACAGTTTCTTATTAAGAATTAACAATTTTAACAAATCAATGCCGACCTTGGTGCATTGTACGGACCTATAATTCTTCACATGCTGCCGATCTCGGTGCAGCGCCCTTTTGTGAATGCGTTTCTGGGTACTCTGAATTTAAAACCCCTCGGTCCTGAGTAGTGGGTGGAATTTAAACTCCAGCATCATTGAAGGTTTAAACAAATTACCCGCCTTCAAATAATATTACATATATGTTCTTTGTGGACTGATTTCTTGGGTGGGGGAGGTTGCGGGGGTGGACATCACAATCCTTTTTTCGACTTACGATATCTCTGCAAACATCTGCATATAGGCCAACAAGCTGTAGAGGATAAAGTCTTAAGAAGTCATATTTACTACTGATAGATATACAGCGTAATGAATTCAACCTCATGACACAGTTCTGTGTTATTGGGCCACAGTACTGGTGCCCCGGGTCTCTGTCAACAGTTCATTTATCGCACCCATGACAGATATATGGCCGATGCTGGTGGCTAACAGCACCTCACACGAGAGTCGCAGCTTAACCCCTAAAGTTCACTGATAATTAAACGTACCACCGGCTTGCAACGTCCTCGGTTTCTGATACTTGTTACATGGCGTTCGTGGTTCAGAGAGTTATAAAGTGTCACAATTATGTCTGTAGATAACTTCCTATTGTTGGAATGTTCAATCTAATGGCTTGTTAAGCCTGAATATTTTTTATGACTGTACATAAAGTTTACTTCTAGGCACTGCTCGTCGTCCCACATTCTTCATACCTCTGTATTTCAGGACACCTCTACCAATAGCCACAACACAATAGTATTCCTTACCTGATCTTCTTACCAGATTAAGGTAATTGAATAAGTTTCCGAAATATGATTAGAAAAATCTGTGACTAGGAAAATACACAAAATTCAATTCAACGCTACATGCTTGACCCTTTATAGAGGAAAATTAATCTGGCTTATTTAAACTCTCAGTTCGTACCGCGCAGTAAGCACACTCCGTCTCGGTTACAAAAAATTTAGTGAATGCCGCATAGGAAGAAAATCGGTGTTTGCTCTGAGAACCATACAACACACATAAATACCCTCTGGCTGCACAACGTTGAAGTTTTTAGAGTTAAACCTGGTGACACACATGGTAACCACTGGGACTTAATGGGTTACTGCTGTCTTCTGCCTTTGTCCATGTAACCTCTTGCACTCGTAACAATCACAGTTTGTGTTATGACTGCAATTATCATTTACAGAATTTCCCATTCCGTCCACCATTCCTTCGCTATGTTGTTGAGGCCTGATAATACGGCTTCTCGCGCCGCAATACCGCTGTACCAGGTTCCCATTTCAGTTGTTTACAAAATGTTCCTTACCCTCCAGCAATTATGTTCTGTTTGAGCTGCATATGTCAGTAAATACCGGCTTGTTTGGCTCCGTACGTTAATACCCTTTCTTCACAGTAGTGTCAGAGACTGGGTGTGCATTTGCTTCGTTCAAGATATTCGTTGATACTGATATCTCTGATACTGATATCTCTGATCTTGATTTCAGAACTCGCTGCTTGTTCCATTATCGTGTCAGAACATTCAGCTTAAAATATCGTGGTTACCTGTTTCCATTACTTGTTTATTGCTATTCTCACAAATATTGACAACTGATGTAAGTGCTACAATGGATTTTCTATGCTGTCTTAACACTTCATAGTTAAATTTCATGCTAGGCAACCTTGTTGTGTTTTAAGATATTAAACAAGTACTTAATTACCGTCTCCACAACTTTATGAACACTTAGTGTCAATTCGTCGGAATATGCATTGCTATATGTTTCGAATGAAACTGTCATATTCAGGCAATTTGGCATTACAAATATATAAACAAATTGTAATTACATAAAACGGTGCCACTGGACAGTTTTACGTAATTGCAATGTATTTACATTTTTGTAATGCCAAATGGCCTAAAGATGGCAGTTTCGGTCGAAACATGCAGCCATACATAGTCCGACGAATTGATACTAAGTGTTAATAGAAGTGTGGAGACGGTTTTTTATGGAACCCGAAAGTTTATTACCCCGTGCACAACAGCCCGCCACCTGTCCCTATACTAAGCCATATCAATCCAGTCCATGCCGCCATACCACTTCTTGAAGATCCAATTTCATATATCCTCCCATTTACGCCTAGGTCTTCCAAATGGTCTCCTTCCCTCAGGTTTTCCACCAAAACCCTGTATGCACCTCTCCTCCATACATGCTACGTGCCCCTGCCCATCTCATTCTTATTGATTTCATCACACGAATAATATTTGGTGAGGAGTACAGATCATTAAGCTCCTCGTTATGTAGTCTTCTCCACTCCCCCGTTACCTCGTTCCTCTTAGGCCCAAGTATCCTCCTCAGCACCGTATTCTCGAAAACCTCAGCCTATGTTCCTCCCTCAAGTTTCACACCCATACAAAACAACTGGCAAAATTACAGTTCTGTATATCTTAATCTTTATATTTTTGGATAGCAAACTGGAAGACAAAAGATCCTGCACCGAATGATAGCAAGCATTCCCTGACTTCATTCTGCTCTTAATTTCTTCATGAATGGAATTTTGATTCGTTAGGGTTTGTCCCACATATTTGAACTGTTCCACCCTTTCAAAAGATTTATTATCTTTATGTTGCGATTTTTTCCTGCATTCTGATCTAGATAATGTAGTTAGTACATGTATTTAGTACTTAGTTTTCTCATCATTTACTTCAAGACCAATCTCCTTGCTAGCGACTACGAAAGCTTCTGTGTTTTTCTTTACAGGATGTATGCTTCCGCCGAATGTATTAACATCAGCCTACACTACAAGCTGATGTGTAGGCCTACCATTTAATTTCAAGCCCTACTGGTTTGCCTGAACCCTCCTAATGGCATATTCTAAAGCAAAGTTGAAAAGCAATGCCGATAAAGCATCTCCTTTTTTCAAACCATTCCTAATAGGCAACATGTCAGACAAATGTTTGCCTACTCGGACTCTGCAACACGTTTCATTTAGACGCATTTTTATAAGCCTTAGTAGTTTCATGGGGATATCAAACTCAACGAGAATATTACACAACACAACCCTCCTAACTGAATCATAGGCTTTAAAAAGTCTATAAATAGCCGATTCACTGCCTTATTGTATTTCCATTTTTTTTCAAGTATGTGACGAATGCAGAATACTGTATATGATCAGTAGTCGACCTGTTACGTCGAAATCCACACTGATGATCCCCAATAATTTATTTTGCATATGGAGTTAACCTTGACAGCAGGATGTTTGGTAAAATTTTGTATGTAGTTGACAAAAATGATATGCCTCTATAATTACTACACCCTTTTTATAAATAGCTAAAATGATCGACTCCTTCCACTGCTCAGGCAATTCCTCCTTATTCCAAACTTGCGTAGGAACTGCCTTCCAAAATATGTTTTTGAAGGAAAGATAGAACAAAGGGGAAGACAATGACCAAGACGTAAGCAGCTGCTGAATGACCTTAAGGAAAGAGAGTATACTGAAAGTTGAAAGAGGAAGCACTAGATCGCACTCTGTACAGAACTCGCTTTGGAAACGGCTGTGGAACTGTCCATAGACAGACTACGTGATGGTGATGGTGGCACCCACATACAACGAAAGTATCGGCGAACCTGTGACCGAAAGACAATCTGACGTCATTAGTCGTCTGGAACGTAACGAACACAGAAACAAAGAAGGATGAATTCCTTATGACATATATGTAGTGACAGTATGTACCACCACAGACACACACTAAGGCTTATAATAACTTGCAGATTATTATAAACCAGCAAAATACGAGATAATTCGTTTTTCGGTTAATTTTAATAAGAATTCGAAGCAGATTGCTGCATCTCCGTTTAATTCTTGATTCCCTTTACTTCACTCTGTGCTTCCACGTCATAATTTCCCATCTGATTCAGTGTCTGTTTGTTAGAGGAGCGACAGTTCTGACGTCGATAATTATACACCAAACTTGAACCACCGCGTCCCATCTTGTTGGTAAGACATATTTTACACCGTCTCCCCTCCATATGTATTCCACCCAACTGCAACACATGGCAGACACGTGAGGTCGGGCCTTTGAGTCTTTAAAACCTGGTACATGGGCTAACTACAAATATCAAGTTATAATGAGCTCCAATGTATACCTCATTATGTTCAGTCAACTAAATTGCACGTATTCGTGGATCATAATCAGCATCGTGGCCTATTCTGGTTAGAGGGATTTAAACTGCGCCTTCATGTGTTCCGTTGGACATACCTTCGGTGCATAGTGATAGAACAGCTTCGGAAATCAGTCTTAAAAATTTTTATTATTATTATTAATATTATAGGGGATAGTCCTACGCTATGCCCGGTGTTGTGCCCCCAGAGTATAGGCTTTTAACCACGTAAACTTATCTGCTAGGGGGTTGCATCAGGATATATTGAAATGTGTGTATAAAGTTGGGAACACGGTAAAGTGACATGATTAGAGGTGATCAGCCTCTTCATCAGGTAAGTGAACTTCATCGTTGGGGAATTTTCCCACGATAGAACAGGTGTTTAGTATGATCACTCTATGTACCTGGGACAGTAGGCGTGGTGGTAAATTGAGGGTAGTGAGTATTATTATTATTTTATTAAATTGTTATATTAACATCTGCTATCCTCAGTTCTTATTCGGTATCTTCATTATATTACCCATCATTCACCCCGACGGAACGCATTTCCAACGTCTGAGCTCTTGTCATTTGTTTTTTCCTTAATGTTGTATTTTCTGATCCATATATAACTATAAAACCGGCTATTACTGTATATAATTTGAATTTTATTTTGACATTTCTCTAGCATTGCGCGTCTGACAGTTTCACAGAACTGTTTTAAATACATTTCGTTTTCCACATAATCAGATCTTACCTCCCACAAATGCAGTTCCTTCAGTTTGACGTGTCATATTCGTTGGTTTGTATTGCATAATTTATACACAGCTCTATGGTGTTTCTCTTCTGTGCAAGGAACTCAGATATGATTGTCAGAAAATACGCTATATCAATATCACTTGAACTTCTCGTAAGTTACTATTACTGTACACACCAATACAAGGTACATAATTACTGAAAGAGAATAGCAAGAAATGTTCGTCTTGTATATCCATGACAACAAAAAGGACTGTATATGAAATAATGCCGGACATTAGACACGTAACATAAAACATAAAGAAAGGGTATCAATAATTTATACAGCGAAGTCAGTGCGTCGTCTGAGCCCATTGCCTTCTTGCACTGCTTCCGTATTTTGTCATCTTATTACGGGGTAATGGATCTTCTCCGAGCGACTGACAGTCCAAGATGTTCCCTTCTGTTATTGACCAATCTGCCTGTAAACGTTTCCCGATATTTCAGTCAGCGCTTGGACAAAGGCGACCGGAATGTGATGCTATGACCTACCTCGACCAGCCATAAGTCTTAAATCCCGAGTGGAACCGGCTATTTATTTTTGATTTAAGTAGTAAACTGCTAATTCTTTGAAGTCTGCACATGGTTCGACTTCTATATTTAGAGAATTAATTTGTTATAGAATATGCCATCATCATCATCATCATCATCATCAACAACAACAACAACGTGTTTAAGGCTTTGGTCATAGAAGTAGTTCCTTTACAGCTCGACGTGTTCTCAGTCTTTCCATCTGCCTCTCGGTCGTCCTATGTCCCTTCGTCCCTTTGGCTGGTACTGGACAGCCGGTAATTGTGTCTATTCATTTTAGATGATCTAACGAGTTTTTCTTATGCTTTCAAATCCTCTACCATGTTGCCTATTTTCAGTCTGTTTCGGATATTAGAGTTCCTTTGTCGGTCCAGTACTGTAAGTCAATACGCTAAGAGTTTTAGTGTTATTTACGCTGTAGTTTTCGCAAAAGCTTTATATAAATAAATCATTTAAGGCACAATGACTGCTACATGTAAGGCCTTCCTTTACATTAAAAAACTCTGCATTTTTCTCGCACAGTACACTATGATTTTTACATGAATATGAATACGTCCATGGATATTCATTAGCTGAGCCAAGGTACGTTTCACAGCATAAATTACAGGGGGCTGCGCCCGAGAGCATAAGGTTTCTTGCAGTGCGTAATCCTTGTGGAATCTTTCGTTACTGCATAGTTTCAAGACATTTTCCTCTGTTTACTTTATGTTATTCATATTTACGACAACACTTCTCTCTCCCTCTCTCCTCCAGTTTCTATCGTGTGATACTCCCATTTTCATCTAACGCTAATTCAAAATGTTCCTGAATTTCTTAATTGTTTACTCTTGGTGCACGCTACAATTTTCTTAAATGCCACCTGTTCACTTACAGCTAAATATTTCCAGTTCAAGAAATTACTTGCTCTATCTCTGAGTCTCCAAACTTTCCAGACGTATGTGAACAGCACTACGGTTCTTCGACTAAACTATTATTTCGCCAAACAGCGTTATGTGATCGATTTTTATAATAGAGACACAAAGGGTCTTGTGTGAGGTTATAAATGAATTTCTAATTATCTACATGAGTTTTAGCTTTAATAATACAGCATGGGGGCAGAAATACCTGACGTATTTCAAAATGAAATATCTAATGAAAGGAAAGGTGCAATTAACACACACATATGCATTCCTGACTCAATGGAAAACTAACTGTAACAATCGTTATTTCAAAATGACATTTATCATCTGACATCCGTTGTCACCATCGCATCGCTGCCTCCGCACTCTTGCATTCGACCTGGCAGAGAGGCCATTACACGTTGCACTTCAGTACACTGCCGAATTCGCCTTTTAAATCAGGGATTCTGTGACAGGACACATCTCACATACTTTGCCCTTCAAGCAGACCCACAGGAAACGCTACAGAAAGATTGGGTGAGCGAGGTGGCTAGTTAACCGGGCACAGTCTCTCGGCAGCGGAATATTTCCTGTGGGGCTACCTGAGACCACCGTCACACCCCTGAATTAAAACAGTGTTCGGCAGTGCGCTGAAGTCATCCTTAACGACTTGGTGTAACGTGTAATGGCCTCTCTGTCAGCTCGAATGCAAGAGTGCAGAGGTGGCGATGGAGGTAACCTGATAAATGTCATCTTCAAATGCTGATGGTTACAGTTAATTTTCTATTGAGTCAAGAATCTATCAACATATCTGTCAAAGATTGAACCTTTTGTTCACTAGTCATTTACCTGCATAAACCGTCAGGCCCACCTGTACGTCAGATAACAGAGACTAAATACCCGTAATTGTGACAGACTCCTACAATTAGGCTAATATGTAAACCCAATATTCTTCTTAAATCCATTAGTAATGGCTCAAGTTAAAACCTTCTAACTACGACAGCAATTCGAACCCCAAATCCTGCATTCTTTTTCCATTTGTTGATTTATTCTTACTGGAGCGCCACTTCCGACAATGTGATTCGTATAAAACGCGCCCTCTTTGTTTGGAAGGCTGGAACATAAAGCACGAGGTGAAAAGATAAAAAATTCGTCGAGGTGGTGATGCAGCGTTTGTTTGGTTTCGGCGCAAACAGTGCCGGCAACAGACAATGTAAACCATACGTTTCAAGTGAAGTGTCGATATACGGATCGCCTTGCTTCATGTCGTGTTGTTGCACTGTCTCCTTGTACTGCTGTCTCTACCCTGCACTAGTCAGCGCCGGCGGATGTTTAGATGTCTGCTGAAAACTTAAAAAAGAAAACACAACCTGACATATTGTGTATAATATCTTTCTTTCACACCGGAACACATCTATTTTTACGTACAATTCAAATTCCTGTTTCAGTCCAATTAAGATTCCTTGCATATATAAACGCCCAGTCCATCATAGCCTACGTACAGATTTTTCATTATATGAGGCTGCGTCAGCCCGGCATAAGCACTGAACTAGTCTACGGTGACGCGTAGCATGCTCGCAGAGTCATAACTTGAAAGCCCTGAACTTCTAGGAAACTTGGAGTTTTACAATCAACGACGATAACATGTAGCCGATAAAGCGGGGACACTATTACCAGCTGTGAATCAAAGTCGACAAAAATGTCGCAGAAAAATTAATTAACAGTTTATAGTCCAGCAGTAAATAAATGTACCACCTGCTACATTTAAAACTTGGAATTTTGTTCACACATTGCACTTACGTGTTCCGCATAATTCTCACATTAAATACTGATTTTTTTCCTAAACAGCATTAAAGTGTGGTGTTTATTATGGACACGGAGACCGTTCTCTGTGAGGTACGATCTAAATTTTTATATAGAAATCAGAAGAATTTCAGTGTTCAAGAGCCGTGCCACGGCACAGACGATTAATCGCCGGCCTCTCACGGCAGGGATAATACTCGCATTACATGTTCAAGAATCCTGTAAAATAAAAATTCGCTGCTACGGAGGTTTCCACGGATCCAAAGCACAGTGAGGCTGTCAACTGCTAAGATTATACGGCGTCGGTAGTAGGTGAATAAAATATGAAGTATAAAGCATTGGTGGAATGACACTGACAAACATTGTACTCAGAAACTTGTCACAGGTCCACTTTGTCCCGCAAAAATCCCACACAAACAGCCATGGGATCGAAACCGTGTCTCCGCGACGAGAGGCAAGCAACTACCCACCTCGGTGCTGGCACGGCCAGAACAGGATAGAAAACGCTGCCTCATCAGGCCTACGTTTATATATCCAGTAATCGTACGTTTTCTTGCAATTATAAATTCTTCCGGATACGCTGAATTCATATACAGAAAGAGAGAGGAAAATGGAAAACACCTCAAGGCATTATACGGGTAAGCTCCACCCAGATGTCACTGTGGCATTATCAACTGCAATTAAGGCAACCGGAGGGGCATGCGGCTGACAACCATCACAATCCATTTATTCATAACGATTTCATTCTTGCCTATATTGCATGTGATAACGTTCCGGAGCTTGGGGGTCTAAACGGCATTTCATAAATCGGTGGTAAATCCAGATCAGCAGAAAATCCCGACAAAATAACCAACGCATCTCATTATACGGAAAAATATGAAAATGCTGATTCGAGAATTCCTTCCTAAATGGCCTATATCACCGTCGAGAAGGACAGTTAAACCTCTTCAGGTAACAACTTAATTAGAAGACCGCCCTGTAACAAGAACACTCAGTCTATGTCTGCGCCCATTTCCTGCCCTGCGCACGGTGTAGCAAGAGTCTGTTCAGTGTGGCCGTCAATATGGAGTCAAAAAAATTAGGATATCAAAAGCCCAGAGATAAATTTTCGACTGAGTATTGTATGAGGCGTTAAACAGCTGTGACATAGGAATATGAGAAGGGAACACGGATCAGTAGAAAACAGAATGTGAGTGTTTTGATATTCTGAAGGCGGCGAGTATCAAAATTACGGCCTTTTCGGAAGTGAAGACAACTAGTTTATTGGCAGATGGGTATCAACGTTTCGGAGGAACCTGCAGCCACCAACTTGTACTCTGAAGCTATGAAGCATTAGAGTCTCCGGCGAAACGCTGGTACCAATTTACCAAAATACAGATTGTCGCATCTCAGAAGATGGTTACCCTGACAAAAGAGCAACTGCATCTCTCATATAAGACAGTGAACGCGTCTGTGATAAGCTTGTGATCTAAAATTGGCTTTTATATGTCTAAAGCGGGAACAGAGCTTTGCTTGTAAACCCCAACTAGACTGCAGCAGTCACCAGACATCGGCTCAGTCGTTTCCAGCAGAAAATGATATACGTGTACATAACCTCTACAATATCGTCACACAGGTCTAGATAGGGTCTCTACATCCAAAGCGGAAACTTTTACTTACCGTATAATTACTGCATGGGGCGCAAAAAATTCTGCAGGTGTGTTACTTAGTATAGGCAGGAAAACAATCAACGTCTGTTCCTTCTTCCAACAAACTTGCACAGAATTCTTTTACACTTTCTGAATCTTCAGTGAAATTTACTACCCTAGTCATTCATCCGTCCAGCGAGACAGACATTCTATCAAGACATGGTGTTTGCTGGAGACGTCGGCTGATGAAGCGTGTTCCTTGATTTGGCCACAAACGAGAAGGAGCCGACAGCACCCTCTAGAACAACGACCTCAGTCACGCGGTAAGACATCACGGTAGATGAAGAGAAAAATAAACTGCTTCCAAACACTTGGTGAAACCAACTTGTTTTTATAAAACGACAGGAATAGAATACGCTTAACTTGCTGTAATTAAATCCGAGGAAACACCAGGTTCTCGTTCCGAGACTTACGACTCAGTTGTCATATAGAAGAATATCTAAATGGGAGAAGATTAAGTTCTTTTGAAGCCAGGTTTAAAATTAAGGATGATTTTGGCTTTCATTTTACGATCTACACTATATTATAAACACAGTGCGATATCTGAGAGGCTGGAGAAAATGTCATAATGAGGAGCGTCATAATTGGTAGTGTTCACCGAATATTATGAGAGTGACAAATGGGGAAAAGTTTGAGGGGCAGGACACGTAGAAAGTACGAGAGATATTAGATGCAGAAACAACATTTTGGGTAGAAAATATTAACGTAGAAGACCGCTTGTAAGAATGGGCGTCGATTTTCAATACAGATTCAGACAAGAATATCAATTAAAAAATTTCGCTATAACTGACGAATTACACAGCGTTATAGCCTAACTGAAGGATTATAGAGTGATAGCCCAACTAACGGATTATACAGCGTGACAGCCTGACAGATTATACAGCGTGATAGCCTAACTAACGGATTATACAGCGTGATAGTCTAACTGACGAATCACACAGCGTGATACCCTGAAGGATTATACAGCGTAAACTCGTAGAGAATATTCGAGTGCTGTGGGAGGTTACGCTGCGTCGACAGGCAAATAACGCCATCCAGAGCACCTGAATCTTCATCAAAACCTCTATAAGAACCTCAAATCCCGCACTGTCGTACAGAACTGAATAGTCGGGGTTTTAAATGAAGCTCATCCTGCGATAGACTTCTGCGCTAGCCTGAAGACAAAAAAAAAAGCCGTCGGTAAGACAAGCGGACGCATCTACAACTACACAGCCTTCTCAAGCATGGCAGTAAAATTGTTTTTCTTCATACTGAAATCTGTCAAGCGTTCCTTTGTCTCAAATTCTGAATCAGTGCCAATACTCTGCAATCCAATATCAAAGTTGTAGAACTGGAATTCAGAGAAGCGTTGTGGAGCTTCAGTTGTGTCCCACATGTTGGAATTTTTGTTACAAGGTGGCATTACAAATTGTTGTACTAGCACATGTATACTAAAACGTGAAAAAAAAATCTTGAAGTACGACATCGTTTAGATGTTCGGTTCAGCGAAGTATCTATCTACACTACTGGAATTCAATGTGAAGTTTAGTTAATTTATTAGTGCTTTATATGGCATACGTCTAACTGGTAGTATATTAGTAAAACATGAATCAGGACATATGCTGGATGCCGCATGCCAAGGAGTTGGGCGGATTGAGAAAGCAGAAAAACATAAGTAGAATTGCAACCGACTGTCGCTAAAAACTGGAGCTAAAAAGTGTTGGAATCCACAGCAACAAGACGCTACTGTCCAGCGTGGGGGAATTGACAAATGGCCTGATTTAATTTCCTAGGCATCCCGCCACTATCTAAGGTTCACTAAATCTTAAGCAGAACATGACAGGGAGAAGACGAGTTTACAGATTCATTTTAATGCAAAAGAATGTGCTTCGAAGCACGCATACATGAGCAGCCCGCAACACAGGCGCTCTTCCGGTGGAAAAAGATTGACTTTTAAACCTCAAGGATAAAGCGGACTAAGATTACAACTGAACTTCCGTCCATATCTGGCCACTGGCCAATGTGGAACAGCACATACCCATTAAAAAATTATGGGTCCATTTCAAGACAAAACACAAGGGATCAGCATTATTATTATTATTATTATTATTAAATTGTTATATATTTCTGTGTTTTTGCTTGTTTTTTTGTTTCCTTTTGTTCATGTAATTACGTATATACGTATGCAAGCATGTATTTATGTATGTACAGGGAGTTCAACTGAAAATGAAACCAGACGCACGGCAAGCTTAACGGCCTTACATTTCCTCATACTATTATATATATATATATATAAACATACTGCATGTTAGAGTAGATGCTGGAAATGACCTCCAACTCTCAAACATGCTTGATACCAGGTGAACACATATTAGATACTCTTTGAATTTCTTGTCTAGAAACTGTCAATACTGCGCTCCTTGTCAAAAGGCCACCGCACAACTCACGGCCAGTATTATCGTCGCGTGTATGGCTATAGTGAATCACCCGATGTCTTAAGTCACACAGTTCACTTTAATCTATTGTGTGTGACAGGAGTTGTGAAACACATTGTAACGTGAATTTATTTTGTTCGCAAGTACGCAGTACAGTTAAATACAGGGGATTTTCATTGCGAAAACCTATATAAAGAAGAAATCGCAATAAAGTGTGTAGAAAATTTGTAATACGTTTGCTCAGTGTCCGAGTTCCTTCAAAATCAAGCACGCCCAAGAGCTTAAAGATTGACTACTCTAACATAAAGTAAGTTATACAATATTATATACAATATGTATCTGTATACAATATAGGTGAAAATGTATGGCCTCTAAGCTTGCCTTGCGTCTCAGTTCTGTTTTCCATTGAACTCCTTCTACGTATGCATGTAATTTGATGTGTAGTAGTGCTGATTTTGTAATTGGCCATTAGGCTGTTGAGTCAGCACTTGTACAGAACTGAATAACAGGTAATCTTATCTTTTCTTGTTTTGAATTAGAGTTATTTACAGCAAAGTAAATATTATTATTATTATTAGTAGTAGTAGTAGTAGTAGTAATAGTAGCAGCAGCAATAGTAGAAGTAGCAGCAGCAGCAGTAGTAGCGGCAGCAGCAGCAGCAGCAATAGTAGTAGTAGTAGTAGTAGTAGTAGTAGTAGCAATGCGCCGCTGTAACGCCAGTCTTATGCGACACTACGTCAGTTTCCCAAAACACACTATCCAAACCGGTAGCCCACTTGTGTCTTTCACGCAACATGTTCCAAGGATAAAAAGAATAACGGACACATGTTTCCCATGCTTAGTGTAATTAGAACTTGTCCTTGTCTTATTTTCAGCAGTTTGAAACTCAAGTTTATGACTTTCAGGAAACCGATGTGAAGATTTCTTGTGAGAGGCGTGAAAAACGAAAGAAGTTAGGTGGTGTATAAATATTTGGTGCTTTAAAATAATACTTCCTGCTCCCTGCAACCCACGTTTTAGGGGTTAGTGAAGAAACGTCCTTTAGCTGGAAACTGTCTCAGTGTTTACGATGTGGAAAACGTGTTGGGCGCTCAGGGCTCTCGGCAAGTGGTACGTATACACAATAGCTAACAAGCGGGCAGGACGCAGGAGGCGTTGATTGAAGTATTCAGGTACTGCATACAGCTTCCGGTGTTCTCTTGCCTCTGCCATAGTGATGACGTCAAGTTCTGGTCAGCTCCACATTACTTGCTTTGCTTCACGCATCATAACATCTCTCTACGGATGCTATGTAAATATTAAATGGCCCTGTTGTTAACCTTATGTTCGGATCATACAATTCACTCTTCACATTTGACGCTAGATCTTGCGTTCACACAGTAATTTTAATTTCATTAAAAATCCGTTTCTACACGTGCGGAGAGACTTACCCCTTGAAGACGCAGCAAAGAGGGAGGGAAGAAGTAGGGATGTATTAGGAGAAAATTAATTTATTACAGGGTAGAAACTTATGGGTCTGAAGAATCCCAGGCAGTGTCCGCTCGTCCTTCTGGTAAAGGCAGGCTGGAAGGATAGAGCATTGGGAAATGAATAAGGTTAGGTGGTGGGAAGTCGACTGAGAATGCAGTAGAGAAAATAAGGTAAGAATTTGGGCGAAATTTGAACTTCTTTCAGGTTGAAACTGAAGGTCTGTGTTATAACGACGTTTTGTTAAAGTTTGGAGGGCTGCGTGGAAAGCATGCAGTGCAACGTGGAATTTGGATACCAACTCAGAATTTGCTGTAGGACAGATGAGACCCACGGAAAACGTTCATCTGCGTGGTCTACAGAAGGGCGTTCATTTACGTAAATTATACATAAAACTCGGTTGTACCTGACAAGGAACACTTTCTTTAAATACAGTGAGCAAAATCCTAACATTAACTGCAGTACACTGAAATGAAACTCGTGGACTCCGACTGACGGCAAAGTGGAACAGCAGCGATAGCTGGGCTGCCTGCCACCACTCAAAACTGTTTGTGAAATGACCAACGATATGAGCCGGATAAAATAAGGACCCCACTTGGTATCTTGGAAATAGTACATGGTCCCGGTTGTAGTTTTGTTGTAGACTCATGAGGTTCTCGTCTTGGAAATCTTACGAAATATTCGGCGTTGTTTACTTGCTTGTCTCTTCCTGTTGTTTATTATTATTTTAAACCGATTTTTAAAAAGTTACTTCATAAACACCCGATTTCAATCACTCAGTATGGCTAACTTCTTGGCTGTGTAAGCCGTACAACATGAATGTATGATCAATGAACTAGGTTATAAATAGACCGGCCGGTCTCTGATCTTACTTTCATGTTTCTATAATTTTTCAAACAGATACACCAAAAGATGCACTTTGAATCCCCTCTTCCCTTGATCTATGCGAATAAAAATACTCAAGAGCTGTAACGGAAATGTTTAATATTCTTTTGGCAATCCAAAGCTCTAAATTAAGCATCCAGTTCTTTGCAGCACTGCGCGCTATCAGACAGCACAAACAGAAGCCATCTACCACCAAACGTTTAAAAAGAACGGAGCTTGTAACAGTAACGAATGCAGTCGTTTATTATTAAAGGTCTACTGATAAGAGTTACATTAATGGCAGTTGTGCGTCCGACTCCACCTCTTGGTCCATTTCTTTTCTTGGCAACGTTCGTTCTTTGTGAACAGTTTTTGCTTGGGTAACAGTGTCTTAAATAACTCATTGGCCTTGTATCTGCCATGTTGCTGTTGAGAAGGGGCCTAGAGGTCCTCTGAATTATCAAGATTCATTCGTAAAAGAAAGAACAAGGACGACGACTGAATGTGACAGGTGAAGAAGAAAATGTAGCGGCCATGATGACATAAAGAGAGCCCTACCTTCGGTGTTAACGCACGAAGAATATCTTAGCAGAAGTCTAGGCAGCGCCTTGTTTTGTGAATCTAGGCCCATAAAAATGTTTCTATTATCAGGACGAGTTATTTTTCAATCCAGTTTTTTATACAACTTTTTAAAAGTTACGAAGACAAAGTAACACTGTACAGGTGGACTGCTGTCTTATCATGAAAACGTGTCACTGCATCAACAGCAAACACCTCAGGTGGTGGAAATAACAGATTACAGTCTCTAAAGCCATACACTTTATACTATGCAGCATCGTAATTACCCGCTCATATTACATATGTATCTAAATACAATTTACGTTCCTAATAATTAATTCATGTCGGACTACTGGTTGAAAAACGCGTTCTATTTCCGCCTCCAAAATGACACAAACTTCTGGTGCATCAGCAGTAGAACTAAGTCCACTAGGCCTTAATAGTACACACTAGTAGTAAAATATCTAACAAATGTCTGTCTCAACATAAAAAAACCAACGACGAAAAAAGCCATACCAAGAACAAATTGGCTGTGTAGACGTAACAAGGCTAATGTAGCTCCAAAACCAATTAGGGTAAGCATAGTTCTATGGCCCTATAAAACTTACTGAAACTGTTTCCATAATGTCTATATTAACATTTAATATCTAAGACAGTTCACAACAACCTTTCATCGCAGGAGGGCCACCTGAAAATCTCTAAACACTGAGCGGGTCGCAAACCAACTGTTAAACAGTAAGTCTTATTTTTTCAGGAAAAATTTATTTTTCCTAAGCAATTAAAAGACGAAAATTACTATTAATTAATTATTAGTAAAAATTTAACATCGCAATTAATTATTATTAAATTTTTAATTCTTACATTATTTTTTAAAAATGACAGAACGTCAATCAGAGTAGTGCCCTGTTTCTTCTTCACTGATAATTTTTAAGAAATACAAGGAATTCCATTCTATAAAATTATTACTAAAACAAGCTTGCACTAATTATTATTAGAAGGTACACGAAACTGATTAAGGAGGATAGCCAATCTTACCAATCCGTATTTTTCTCACTCCGCCCATTGTAAAGTTTCTAACATACGATATTTGACCATGCAATACGCACAAATACCGTTACAACTTTAGTATTGTTTACAAACGTTAACTATGCACAGTTCACCACATCATTAAAGACAACGATCCTTCATTCTGGTGAGGGGAGCGTAAGTTGAATGTGTTTGAAAAATCTCGAAGGCGGCAGAAATTTCCGCGGGGCATATAAGGTCCGCAGGCCACGTATTGTCCATTGCTGTTGTACGAGATAGCTGCCGCATGCATCTTCAGGGCAGAAGGACTCAACAGGTTCTTTTGAAATACTGTTAAGCACATATGAAACCAGATGACGTCACATAATTTTTACCACAGTGGAAACCTAGAGCTCTTTAAATACATCAGCCCCGTGGCCTAGATATTACATTATGAAGATACCCAACCATCATCTGCGATGTGATGCCGTGTGGGCTGGTACTATAAACGGATATTTTGAAGTAATCCGCTGCCTCTATAACAAGGATACATCGGGAAGACTTAATCCACACTGATGAAGGGGGCAGCAGGTTCCAGTGAAACAAAAATGTAGGTGTAATATATATATATATGTACAGGATTATATGGTGTCACATCCCAGGAGACTATTAACGTCACAGTCACTGTCGTGAAAACATCAAACCTCACAAGTCCCTATTATTAAGGACAACAAAATATGTGTGTGTGTTAATGTTGACACACGCTGTGGCTTCAACTTCGTGGCACTGGAAACCAATTGTACAGTGCACATAGTTTAAATTCCATTGCCCTTGAAACAATGTTTATAACGAGGCATCGTCTCACACAACACGAATACCGTCTTGTCGAAGTTCCATAGGTTTACGAGGGAGAAGAGAGAAGGTGTAAGAGACATATGACGCTCAACTGGTAATAAATTTAAGATGCCACGCTTAATGGTCTACACTTCTGGTCTCTCACAAGATGGGTCGCTGGAAGTGGGGTGGGACGCAAGATTGATTGTTTTCGGGAGCCAGCAAGGACGTAGTTGTACATGAAGACCGAGTTTATGTTCATGATAAACTCGCTTGTAAAGACAATGTGATGAAATGTCGGGAGGTCAATGCAGTTAGACACGGTGAAAGCAAAGAAACATCATGGAATCGCCTGCTAACCGCTTGTTATCTGAGGATTGAGAAGAATAACTATAGCCACAAGAGGTAGAGGCATTCTCGTTTAATTATTGTTATGTTTTAGAATGCAGCCTTAAGGGATATCAAGTTCGAAGAAACTGATTACACTGGAAATGTTACAACATTACAATTTCCTTGTTAATTTGAAGCACAGGGAAACTTTTGTTTATATGTTTTCGTTCACCACAATACAGTTACTTCCGTCTGTAACTCAAGAAGTTGTAATATAATGAAATTCCGATTTCCTTCTAAGTAAATCAAAGCAGAGATCAGGCATCTCTCTTGTGACTGATATTAACCTTTTAAAGATTGAGGTGAACGTGAAACATATTTAAAGAGTCCGTTCGCACCGAGCAGTAAACACGCTACGTTATAAACATTAATAACTTAATGCTGTAGAGACACATAACCACTCTTTGTTCTAAGAACAGTACAAAAAACGTAAATTAAATCTTCGGGCAGAATGTGGAATTTTTTAGCGTTAAACCTGGAGGAAGGTACAGTGACCGCTAGACTTTAAAGGATCAAATACGTTGCCGAAACGAAGTTTTGCAGGCCTAAGTGTACTGTCACTAGGCCCACCCATGAATTTAACAGAAAATAATTAATGAATTAATAAATTTGAGGATAACCGAACTGACATTCAATATCAATTTCGTGTCTGTGTAAAAGTAATTGACAACAGAAGGATTAGTAGAATAGCCCTATTTAAATTTAGTGGCAGGAAGGAACACGAGGGTGGAGCAAATTAAATAATGGTGAGCTTCAAGATTGGAAATATTCATAAAATATTATTAGGGAGATCAAATACCGGGAGACGGGCGCAGCTTGTGGAATGAATGGAAGAGAAAGAGAGGGATAAGAGTATTTCATTTACCGACGACGGTGGTAGATGAAATAAATGTGAATATGAAGCATTGATGTCGACCTCGGTGGACTAGTGGTTAGCGTGCTCGCCACTGGACCCAAGGACCGAGGTCGATGGATTTTTAAGGGTGATAAAAATCCGGAGCACCACTTCCTTCGGAGGGGAAGTAAAGCCGTCGGTCCCATGTCGTAGATTTACGGCATGTAAAAGAACCTTACGGGCATGAATAAAAATGTTACGTAAGCTAAATTCAAAGCCTCCATTTCTCACCCAAGTCTCCTGACTACCTGCCAGATGGCTCTGGCGGACACATCAGGATCGATAGAATAGTAACGCGACCAGTTGGCCAGTCACCAACTGCCACGAATGCACACGACTTAGTAACTTCGGAAAGAGGAGGCAAGAGGAGGCCCGAGCCCATATAGGGCTGTTGAGCCATGGTTATTATTATTATTATTATTATTATTATGAAGCATTGATGGAATGAGAGTGACAGGAAAAACTGAAGCACTCGAAGAAAAACATATCCCACTGCCACTTATTCTGGACGAGCAGTTCATACAAAATGTTAAATGGAAAGTCCTAAAAGAGGAAATTACGAGTACTTGAAATATCTAGGCCTGGATAGAAAAATAATAAAATGGATACTACAGAAATAACAGTCTAAAATAAGGACTGGATTCATGTGGCTGAGGATACGGTCCAGTGTCTGACTGTTGTGAACAAGGTGATGAACCGCCTCCTTAGTACGTAAGTGCATAGTAGCACCGCCATACCACCTTGCTCGGATTCCTGACACAGGTGTAACGCTTTGCTGAATTCTGCTCGAACTGACACGTGGCTCCTGGTAAAGGTAGAGCTGTCCGTGTGGACATGTGGACTGGAGGCCTAGCTTCATCTATTCCTTAGATGGAGGTGAGAGGTCATTTTCACGACCCGGCCGCTTTACTCCCAATGAAAAGGCACCCGTTGCTTATTGAAGAGGAGATTAAGTATGCGAGTTTTAAGCAGTGTAGCTGATGATTCCATTATTCTGGGATATGACACTGCCTAAATGGTAATCGATTCTTTTTGTACATTTCGACCCCTGAAGATGAGGCCAATATCTTGTCTCGAAAAGTCAAGAACCGATTACCAAGTGATGTGGCGTCATATTCAAGAATGGCATCCTTCAGGAGCTTGACACTTTGGAGAAGAAAAAATATCTCTTTCCCCTTCCGAGAATCGAGCCACTCTGCTTCGGTTATCCATTTCGTAGCATAGTCACTATATCGACTGAGCTATCCCGGCTCTTCATGTCACTGCTTGTGACCACGCAAACACTGTATTTGCAAGTTCAACTTATGCCGCTGATTAAACGGAAGTTCCTCTGCAGAGTAACTGTATATGGACTGTATGCGGTCAGAATAGTTACAGTCAAAGTAGAAGCCGAATTACTCTGGCCGTGAGCTACGTCCAAACACAATTTCCTCCTTTTCCTTCAGCGGCAGCATGCATCATTTGCCCCGGAGAAGGAACCGCCTTTATTTGTAAAGCTACCCTGAAACTTTCTTTTTACTACGACAGCCCGTTTTGTCTGGTAAATCACTGCAGTTATACAGCAGTATATTCTATCACCGTTATGAATGTACTACACAGTTTTCTGACTGCATGTTTCGGCCATTAATGTCGGCCATCTGTCTGAATTCCTTAGAGATGTACGGCCTATGTCCTTATATTTTAAGCCACTAAAAATTGATTTCCTCTAATGTTGCTTTTATGTGAATGACCTGAAGATGGCCAACATCAACAGCCGAAACATACTGTCATAAAACCTATTCTGGGAACGCAACGAGTAGGAGTGTATGTACGGGAGGGGAACTACGCACATGCGTACTAGAGGCTTACTGAACACTTTTCCTGTCTCACGGACATCACTGATGTCCGATTTCATTCCCCTGTAATTATGGTAAGTGGATTGAAACTTTAGGGATACAGGATAGCATGAAGATCCTCCCTCCCGCCTGTTCAGCCGTGGCCACTTCATCTGGCATGCCCTCAGTATTTCTACTGTTCTACACTGATGAAAATGTCGTCTGGTCGATTAACAGCAACAGCTAAGTACAGAAATTACGAGAAATTCTGTTCCATTGTAGCGGTGAAATTGTACCTTTACACTGCATTATGGCATATTAACGGGAGTGCAGACAGCTCCACTAATTCTTAGTCCCGGCACTTACATGGATGTGACTAGTTTCACATCCCGGCCGCTTTACTCCGGAGAAAGAGCACACGGTGCGCATTCAGTTGCAGGCTGTGTCGGTCACACAGCCAGTGTGGACACTTCTTAGAGAAGAGCAAAATATCTTGCTTCTGCCGGTCTGTTTAACTGGTTATACCGTACATGGTTTAGTACGGCAGTACATGCGAGTTCGTCGCGGAGTCTGCAGATTCGAGTGTAAAATTTTGTTTATACTTCAGTATTCAAAGATCGAAGGTCGTGGTTGTCGTTATCACACCTGCTTATTATTTGGGAAGTCCCGGGTTCAGATCTCGTCCATTGTATCCAGCGCTTCTTAATAAAGTTTGTAGAGGTTTCATTCAGTCTCTCCACGTACAGTAACCGTTCATTACAACACAACGTCTGTCCACATCCGTCCAATGCCCTACTTACTGATAATCCTATTATTAGACGCTTTATAAAAGGTAAAATTTTCGCTGTCCAAACCATGAAGGCATACAGGGGAACTAGAGGTATAGCTCCACTCATTCTTAACCCGACGTTAGATGGATATGAGTAGTCACCTTCACGTCCAGGCCGCTTTGCTTCCGCGAAAGAACCGTGGCACCTACTGAATAAGGAGGCTGGGTGGGCCCCAAACCGGTCTGGAAATTTTGATGAAGAGAAAAATCTCTTGCACCTGCTTATGTTACATTTTACTACAGTAAAAACTGATAATCGTCTACACGCCTATGTATGACAGACATTTAATCTCAACACCAAAATAAATGCATGGAGCAGAGTATTTTCTTGACGTATCTTGACATGTCATCCTTAAAGATAAAAGGAAAGATGTCCCCATGCGCAATAAATTACTATGACATGACCACTCATTGGGGAGTGTTGGTATCGCTCCACGCTCCATTCATTCTTAACCACAGTACGACATGGAAATGGCTATTCACCTTTAGCTCTTCTCACGGAGCAAGAGTTATCAGTACAAAATGATTAGGCCAGAGAAGATCTACAGCCGACCGTGACACACTGACAGAACAATCTTTTCCCTGTATGGAGTCGAATCCTTGTCCTCAAAGCGGTAGTCTAATCACTGGCATGAATGAAGGTACTCAACAGATTGATGCAGTTGACATATTCAGTAGGTACGTGGTTCCAATTTGGTACGATTACTGGCTCTGCTGACCGAAAAACCTTTTGCGGTCTCCCCACGTCCAGGCAAATACTCAGACAGTACCTGCAAATAGGCCACTACCGTCTCCTTCTGACAATTTTATTTACCCACAATTCACGTTCCATCGAATTTATGCTATGTAGTTAATGCAGAAAAAAATGTATCTTTGAATAATATGAGGATAAAGCAATATAACTTATCGTTTCACTACAAAACATAATGCAGACAAACATACACAATATATGTCGAATTAGCTAAACAATTAGCTATAGCCTGGTAATAACAGTAATTTGTTAGTATACGTACAGCATTAATTTTGATGTAAAACGTAACATTTGTCTATAAATTGTACAAACAAAATGAAACAATTTACTTGACATAAGTCAATATTCATTACCTAATTAACAATTACCTTAATGTATATGGAGATTTTATATATATCAACGATCAGAGACCCCAAAATAACCATTTAACTGGTAAAATATGCCGCCATACTGCATTTAATTAAAGTAGGCCAACATTATTCGCAATAATTAAACTGCAACAAATTACCCAATTGTGTGCGACTAAAATAAAACACACTTTTGTACCTTTTCAGCTTTGAAGCATCGTGGATACATAATGTACCAACTGCTGTAACATTTAACATTTCCGCGTTTTGCTCATACAATATATTGATGTGTTTGTTATGGTTCTCACAATTAACAGAACCTATTTCCCTAACCGAATTAACAGAATAGTCTTTGTTATAGATATATTCCGTGTTTTCTGTGAGGTACGAATTGGACTTTATCATTATTGAGTCGGAATTCGTAGTACAAAAGGGTTCAAATAACACTATAAGGTTACAATATAGCTTTCCGAAGTAGGAAGATGTTTCATACAAAGACAATTCCGTAGTGCCTGGATGTCATTCTGCAATATTTTGTTGACTTACCACTAGATCGCACTCTGTGGACTACTCGCTTTGGAAGAGGCTACGGAGCTGTCGCAAGACAGACTACATACGTACAGAATGAGTACATTGTTTCTCCAACTATGGTACGCGTTCCACTGTTGGTACACCAACCACTGTTCACTTGTACGCGGCCTTAATCAAAAAATCGAAATAAAATAACTTTAGAATATGCCATTAGGAGGGTTCAGGCAAACGAGGAGGGCTTGAAATTAAATGATACACATCAGCTTCTAGTTTATGCTGACGATGTTAATATATTGGGCGGAAGCATATACTGTATAGTATTAAAAAACGCAAAAGCTTTAGTAGTAGCTAGTAAGGAGATTGGTCTAGAAGTAAATGCTGAGAAAACTAAGTACATGTTTATGCATAGAGATCGGAATGCAGGACAAAATAACAACATAAATATAGGGGCTTAATATATCTTTTGAAAAGGTGGAACATTTCAAATATTTGGGAACAACCCAACGAATCAAAAATCCATTCGTGGAGATATTAAGAGCAGATTGAAAACAGGGAATGCTTGTTATCATTCGGTGCAGGATTTGCTATCTTCCAGTTTGCTATCCAAAAATACAAAGATTAAGATATACAGAACTATAATTGTGCCTGTTGTTTTGTATGGGTGTGAGACTTGGTCTGTCACACTGAGGGAGGAACATAGGCTAAGGGTGTTCGAGAAGAGGGTGCTGACGATATTTGGCCCTAAGGGGGAAGAGGTAACAGGGGAATGGAAAATACTAAATAACGATGAGCTTAATGAATAATCAAATATTATTCGTGTGATCAAATCAAGAAGAATAAAATGGGTGGGGTATGTAGCACGTATGGGGGAGAAAAGAGGTGCGTACAGGGTTTTGGTGGAAAACCGAGAGAAAGAGACCACTCGGACGACCTAGGCGTAGGTGGGAGAAAAATATTAAAATGGATCTTCAAGAAGTGGGTTGGGGGCATGGACTGGATTGATCTGGCTCAAAATAGGGACAGGTGGCGGCGCTTGTGAGTGCGGTAATGAACATTCGGGTACCATAATATGCGGGGAATTTCTTGACTGGCTGAAAACCTGTTTGTTTCTCAAGAAGGACTCTGCTCCATCGAGTTAGTTAGTTAGTTAGTTATTTAGTTACTTACGAAAGGCTTCAATGTGATGCTACTTGTTTAACGATAAGTGACCTATATAGCCAACAGAAATACATAAGTGCTACATACAGTGCTGATCTGGGGTGAGGACGTGTGAGTTCTTATCCTCAGACGCGTTGCCGGTGAACACAGCCACCAGGCTATCTCCCATTCCCACAGAACCACCACACATTTCAAACTACACTCGTTTATCCGCTCTATAGGAGGTTCATCGACTTCAACTTGGAAATGATTCCACTGCATAACTTTCGAAAAAAATATAAGCTACTGTGAAAATGTTTGACATCAATTTATTACTGCAGGCCAGTTTGTGCGAAGCGGAATTATCCATATTATGTGTCTATGTGGAAAAGTAAAACGTAAAATTTAATTACATTGGCTCCTGTTACTTTGAAACGTGAGTTACAAAACACAAGCCTTTTCAAGCCGGAAAGATATTTGACTTTAATGAAAATAATGAACGCACCAACAATTTAACCTAACAAACAAACGAACTAACTCCGTGGAACGGTTTTCTTCTTTAGGAGATAATAACTCCTCTGCTAGTCGAACAATTATCTGCATTTTATTTAAGCCGAATGTTTAACACCATATTCACAAGAGCCTGCCAAGGATACCAACCAGATCAAGTTGAATACAGTACACGCACTCCTATTCTATTTCTTTAAAATTCATTTTAATATTATCCTCCCACGTTCGTCTTCCAAGCGTTACTATTCCACCCAACAAACAACAAACTAACCAAGCACTATGGACAATGGTCCTTGAGAAACAGATAAGTCTCTCTAATAGAAAAGAGATTCCCCGCCCTTTTTTGGAACCAGAAGATTTATAGTTGGGTCCACGTCAGGCCGTCATTGGTCAGTCATTACTCAGTTCGAAACTTACATCATACTTCCGTAAGGTTACTTCTAAGCTTCTAACTGCCAAATGTCTTCTAACACATAATGCCACATTACTAAATATGCGCGTGTAGGCAGTAAATCAAATCAATTCTTCCAGCTTGTCTTACAGACCAATATCCTGAACTCAGGATAAAAGGTATTTCCGGATATGACGTTTTAAAAATTGTTGTGATTAGGTTTACATAATACGCGTGATAAAATTGAGGTTGATAATTGATAATCATTCACTTATATTTCCTTTTATCACCCAAGATACTTTAAGAGTTTTAAGAAAGCAGACTTTATATGTATCTCCCAGATCGTCATGCTTCTTTACTTCGTTCAAAAATAACTGTGTGAAATACAAGCAAATTTTGAGATAGGCAGTTGCCTCAAGTGGTGTTTAAAATGCAAACATTCCTTACAGTTTTTGCGAGATATTTTAAAGTTACAGAAACCCGTACCAGATGTAAAGGATCGTGAGCTGCTGGCGAGTAAAGATTCAGCCACGTAGATATATTTGGCAAACACTTGGCTTAAATTTAGGCCTGCTTCTGGAAAACGACGTGAGACAGGATCGCGGTACCACAGCGCAGACTCCCGCCAATTGGCAAAGGGTTTGCCAGCCCTCTTCCAACAGAAGTTACAATAAACAGTTCTGATTTACCAGGTTGTAAAGAACTTTGTTATTCAAAATGTAAAGAAGCTTTAAATTTTCACTGAAGAGAAGATCCGGCTTAATGCAATCAGTAGAGTGACTAGGTTACGGGGTGGACAACAGAGGAATTTTGGTTCGATTGTTAGTAAGGACAAGAGACTTTTCTCTTCTGCACATCGTCCACACCGGCTGTGGGGCCCACTCCGTCTCCCATCCAACGGGTATCGGGGCCCTTTCCCCGGGCGTCAAGAGGCGAGACGTAAATTTCACTGCTACCACCACACAGTGCCGAGGTTAAGAATACACAGATCTATACTTCCATCTTCCCCATACACCTTCATGGTATGGCATATAATTAACAAGTAAGGAATAACTTTTTTTTCAATGGCTTGACAGCCCCTTGGGGGCCTAGGCCGCCTCATTTGTCGAGCCTTCACGATCACACTTTAGACACACCACACTCGGTAGGACTCCTCTGGACGAGTGACCAGCCCGACGCAGAGACCTCTACCTGACAACACACAACACACAACATCCATGCCCTCGGCGGGATTCGAACCTACAATTCCAGTAAGCGAACGGCCGTAGACCCATGCCTTAGACCGCGCGACCACTGGGATCGGCAAGGAATTTGTTCACCTTTACCTTTATCAGAAGACATGCTGATATCGTTTCCTTACAGGGAGGGCGACCCCCTGTATCTATGTTATCGTAATGCGACACATGCAACACTAACAGTAAATTTGAAAATATAGCTACTACACAAGCGTACTCCAAAATATTATAAAGGTCGGTCGGAAAATGAGTTTAAAATTCATGCATTTTGAGCTTCTTAACTTAAACTCTAATAAGGACATCTCAGATTTAATTGTACCGCTATCTCAATTCCTTTACACACAGTCTTCGCCACACTGATCCATTTACCATGTATCGCAACGAGCTCTTCCATTCCCTGTTGATATCAGTCCATGTCCAGTGTTGTCAGCCATCGTGTCACAACCGTTTTCTCCTCACGATCATCTTTAAATTTGTGACAGTCACGAATTTGATTCAGCTTTGGAAACAGATGATAATCGCTCGGCGACGAATGCGTCTAATACAGTCACAGAGTACGTTCTTTTGTTACATTATATGTCATGTAAACGCAGACCCTCGTACTTCAGCTGAAACAAAGACTATGACGGCCCTTAAGAATGTTATGTGCTGAGAATAAAATGTTACTGACAGTGTACCATAACAGAAAATTAGAACTTCCGTCTTTATATGGCGTACAAAAGTGCTTAAGATCTGCTCTACGTTCAGAGTTTCTGAAATAACGAACTTTGCCGTTACACGTTTTAATCCCCGAGAGGCACAGGTGTGCCAAATGTCATGATGTAACGGGCGAAGATGAACAGCCATAAAACATTTTCTTATTACTGCAATGGTTTATAGTTGGTGTCGTAAGTCTTTTTTTTTTTAACGACCCGTTCCACTGCTTCTCGATTTTACGTGGTACGACGCTGCTGGTCGTAGTAGTTACGGAACCACATATTTGCCATTTGGACACCTTTTACCGGCAGGGCTCTACTATACCTCTTCTCCATTTCCCATTCCTTCACCCGTAAAAAAAGAGAAAAGAAGGAAGTGAAGTAAGAGCCGTAGTACGAAGTAAGAGGAAATACGAAAGAGCATTATCCGAGCAACCGGAATGGTGAAGATGTTCGGTGGGAAAATACCGGGGGGATCACCTAGCCGAGATGTGCTATTCCCACAAGACTTCGTCTGCGACACCACTTCCGATCGCGTCCCCGGGATATGGGAAAGAACCAACGGGAAGAAGAAAATGAGCAAGGGAACATAGAGACAAGGTATAGACACAGTGAGAAATGAGTCAGACTTTCCCGTATCCACTGTGTGGCTAGTTTCATGGTTCTTTACTCTTTCGATCCCCTAAAATACAGCATCGTATTTACTTCTCAGTGCGCGTATACATGAAATGTTGATATAAATGTCAAATGTGTTAACGTTTATTGGACATTTAAAGCTTCGACCAAGTCGGCAGACCGATTTACTGGCAGTATCACGCGCCGTATTACACATATGGAACTTGCCAAGGCATTACTGATTACAAAACACAACCCATAAGCACGCAAATAAAATAAACTGCAGTCCATTGTTCCAGGATACTTACATGCTTTGGTATCATTTAATACCTCTGTATCAAACGGAAGATATAAGATGTGTATCGTAAAACTGTTTATGGAGGAAACGCATTCTCTAAATGAGATATGACCAACAAGTTCTGGCACCATGATATTCACCATCACAGCAAACAATATGCACTTGGCGTTGGAATAAATACAAAGCCACAAACTCAAAACTGCTCTTCAACCACAGCGCCATAAATCCGATGTCCGGCAAGAAAACCCACCTAAACAGAATTTTGAAATAAAGACCAAACACGAATTTTTACCGCTCAGGTAGCCCATTAGGACCGAAGTCATTGGCGGGGAAAAGAAGGTAACAGCGGGGAGGGTAAGAGCGATATAGTGCTATGTGCAGGGAGATATACATACATACATACATACATACATACATACGACACAATTCAAACAGTGAATCACTACACTGTGGCCTCAGAAACATGTCCCATGTATCAACCTCCTCCATAAATCCCTCGAGCTCTTCACCTTCCCCCACCTGCGCACTTCCCTTCTTCCAGTCATCTTGCCTTTCTCTTCACAGAAATTCTAGTAATCATAACCACGTTATAAAGTTCACTGGCGGCAACCAATGTGGCCTGGTTAACACATGTCACAAGGGATTACAACTGAATATAGCAACGTTAACATATGCCACAAGGGACTGGAGGGGAATATAACAGTGGGCAAAACACAAGAAGCATACAGCCCCACCTTCCCCGACTTCTTGTCGTGACCACACTATAGAAGTAAACTCACCTGTGACACCGCATAAAGTTACGGGTACTTTAAAATTGAGATAAATCGAAAATTCGTAGGGTGTATGTAAGAAAATGCGTCGACCTCGGTGGACTAGTGGTTAGCGTGCTCGCCACTGGACCCAAGGTTCGCGGGTTCGATCCCGACCGAGGTCGATGGATTTTTAATGGTGATAATAATCCGGAGCACCACTTCCTTCGGAGGGGAAGTAAAGCCGTCGGTCCCATGTCGTAGATTTAAGGCATGTAAAAGAACCTTACGGGCATGAATAGAAATGTTTCGTAAGCTAAATTCAAAGCCTCCATTTCTCACCCAAGTCTCCTGCCTGCCAGATGGCTCTGGCGGACACATCAGGATCGATAGAACAGCAGCGCGGCCAGTTGGTTAGTCACCAACTGCCACGAATGCGCACAACTTAGTAACCTCGAAAAGAGGAGGCAAGAGGAGGCCCGAGCCCATATAGGGCTGTTGAGCCATGGTTATTATTATATTATGTAAGGAAATGCACAAAGTAAAGTAAGTGGACCTCAAAGCCACAGACCATCATGTACAGCCACTTATGTTGATGTCTCTGCTTGTAACGTGCTCTTTCGGAGGAGACAAAAAGCTTCATCCATTAAAAATTTCCATTAGCCTATATCTGCCCTTGTGGGCAACGTTTTGAGAAACTACTCTACATAAATTAGAAAGGAATTTTCTTTTATGTATACATCAATAGGCATGTGTTTAAAAAAAAAACTGTAACAAGAGTAATTGCAATATTAGTTACTAAGTGTAAGTACCGTCATCACAGATGTCACAACCAGCTGCATTAAATTTAATTAACTCACCGGATAGAAACTTAATCTCCTATATGAAATTTTGAATTACAGACATAAAAACAAGGGTTTGGGCATCCTTGGTATGGAGGGATCAGTCTTCATTTTCGATGAGATCTGATAGACGTGGCGCAGACTGCAAGACGGTGGGGGTGGGGGGGTGGTGGGGTGTAAGGAGGTATCTGCTATCGAGAATCGTATAATTCCGAAATGGAGCAGCATTCAATCACAGCCGTACTATGCGGAGGATTCCGTCTGAAGAAGCTACTGGCAGCCTGTCTGGAAAGTTGAACAGATCCATTTGCTGCCGCAAAGTACCGCCACATCGGAGGCTAGACGTCAGGATGTAACAGCCGGGATGAACGACGGAGAATCGGATTGTACGAAGCATCAAAACCCACGTCAAGACATCTGCTTCAGGTAAAAACTGAGATTTTACAATGGATCTTCATATACGTACTCTACGGTCGACGTTACCTTTCATGGTGAAACTTTAGTAATGAACATATGTTTTCCTTAGGATACACGTATTAAATTCATTATTTACATCAAAATTCTTGTGTTTAACCCCCACAATGCATTATTGCTTCTTCAGTCACCTGCAGGTGTAACTGAAGTACGGTTTCAATCTCCTAAACGCCTCCTTACACTCAAACAGAAAACAGCTGGAGTGACGTAAAATAAAACACTTAAAATCGTTGATTTTACGGTAATACGATTTATACGACAGTACTTACTGTGTGACATATACTTCTTACCATCCTGTGACTGATATTAGAAGTTCCAGAACAACACTCAACTTTTTTCCCTTAGCCATTTTCCTCTCTGACAGGGATTTGTCGTGATAAAACGTGACAAATACGAAGTTCCAGGCATTTTTAGATAACCTGTACAAAATATTCGGATTCTGAACGTTTTCTTCTCAGACGAAGTTGCTAAGTTAATCTTCTTTCCCTTTATAAGTTAGCATAAAGCACGACAACACGAGACTTGAGGCACAATTATACTAGGCGTTACGTATCGTTTCTTTTATGTTCCTCTGCTTGAGCACAGCAATTTGTCGTATGCCTATACGTGCAACTGACACAATAAAACTGAAGTTCTATATACTTCAAAGAAATATATTACATGTTAAAATTAATGGTCTCCTTATTAATTTATTTGGAACTGTTTTGGGAGAAAAAGAGGGTTGTTTTATTGTTTCTCGTTATTTTGAAGACCCCATCCTTTAACAGTTATCCTACATGTAAAACAGACCTATATACGTCCTTAATGTTGAAAGTCACAATAAAGCACATTCGACTCACATTCAACAATACATCGCTCCAAGAGTTGTGGATTCCGTACATATTGGTAATAGCTACAACGTAACTATCAGAATACTGTTGGCTGTTATAGAGTTAGAAACGTCGTAGGAAAGAGGAGACAAAATGTTACGTCTATATATGGGCATATATTAGATAAAACATTTTGGAACTAGTCTTCAATCCGCGCAAAATTTGGAAATGAGTTGTTCAAGTAAACTTAGCTTATGCCTTATGGGGTGATCCGACTTGATGGTACAAGCGTCCGAATCCTTTGTCCAAGTCCATGCTAGCACAGAAAGAAGGTGACTGTAATATACAGGGCGTACATGAGATGGCTATATCCCTAAAAAGAATTTCAATGTGGCCCTGTCATAAAAAGTAATTCACATCCTACTTTATTACACATTACAGTTTGTTGCACAATTATTCACACTGTTCGCACTCCTGTGTGTATCACACGTACCGCCAAGTTTAACACTGAAAACTCGTACATTTCTCCCACATAGCGTGTGTGTGTGTGTTCGCATTATTCACACAATATACAGCTATTATTTCCCTACACATAAATCGATTCGTCTTTCTAATGGAAGCACACTCTGCTCTCTGTGCTGTACAAAATGAATCGCGAAGATCCGGGATCAATACCAGGCCAGTCCATGTGAGATTGGTGATGGACAAAGTGGTATTGGGGCAGGTTTTTCTCCGAGTACTTCGGTTTTCCTCCATCAGCATCACTCCACCAATGCTCTGTACATATCCTCAGTCTTAACACTACTCTCATCAGAAGGAGAAGAGGACGAGGTGTGGCAACCTTGAAACAAAGCAACGCTCTTTCGGGTGAGAGTATCGGACACAAAAGTACTTTCGCCTATTACTTTTAATTTCTAAAGGTAACAAACGTTATATTTCTGGTGTGAACGAAAAGAGCTTTAGTTCTTATTACGGCATCACGACGCTCTAAATCAAGTGCAGTTCGATTCCCGATTATTCTAACTTCAAACAACTTTGAATATCACAAATGCAACTACAGAGCGGGCACCGAGTGAAATTATTGCTGTGGACCGGTTTTACTTGCCAAAGCTGATTCTCTGAACTTTCAGAAGGGCTGCGTTTCTGGCGCTACTCAGGTAATCTGCTTTACAGGAAAGCGTATGGTTCGTTGCTGTGTAATTCCTTTTTTTTTTAGTAAGAATTCGACAATTAAAGCTTTGGACCTCACATTCATCTGGATAATATGTAAAAATTCAAATCATACTCCACATATAAAATTGTTCGTCCATTATAAAGACTTTATACTCGTACACTGTGTTGTAAAAATGCACAGTTCTGCAGATTTAAAGCTTGCGAGTAACATTCCACTTGTTTGTGGAAGCGAACAAAATACGAAAATGTGGGTCTGTATAGCAAGTCGCAATCTGTATTCGAAGCGGGTACACCGAGGTTACGAAGCTGGGATAGCAGTCATTGCAGCATACCTTTTGCTGGTCCTCCGCAGTTTTACAAATACTTGTATCACCGCTGAGCAATCTCGGCCTCGATAAAGACAGTCACATGTTTTCCAGGCACGTTGTCATTTGCTTTTCGAGTTTATTACCTAACGATTCTGTCAACCACTACACTTATTACATGTACTGAGACCGCCAAAATCTTCGAAGTTTGGCATAAAATGACAACTGCGCTACATTCTTCCGTCCGAACTGGGGATTGCTACGCCACCTGTATTCGAAGACAGGAATATTTGAATCGTGGCGCCACTGTGGTACATTTTACTTTATCTCTCACCCTTATGGAACCCAGATACATTTCACACGGTACCCTAATTAGTAAAAGCATCTCACAGCGAGAACAACTGAGTCAATATGAATAGACTTGGGATGGCTGCAGGTACGAAAGAGGACTACAGACAATAGTTTCTAACGAGATTACAGCTGGAGACCCAACACCGAGGCCAACAGTTGTACCAATCGTTGCCCGTGGAACGGGGTCAGCAAGTGAGTTGGGCACACTACATGCTCACAACCCCAGTATTTCAAAGAGCATCACGCCTCAACGGATCCCAGTGGAATGATGCGATTATTCTCTGGCTGGCTAATTTGTGGGGGAGTGTAACTAACCAGAAGTGGGCAAAACAGCCACTGTTCTACTGCCACTGCACGAAACACATCATGATGTAAAATACAAACTGTGGGTCAAGGTGACTTCTACAAGTAAAACACTCTCAACTCATTTCTTTATACTTGGTTTAATTAACGACGATTAGTGAACAGTGAATGGGAAGGGAAACGAAGCGCCGTGGAGTAATGTAAAATAAGCTTTCAGTACACGGTATTTTCGTGGCGAGAATGAGGAAAACGACGAAAACCATCGATCACGTAGCCGGTCCTAGAGCCGAGGGTTTCTGTTAATTTCTTTGTACAGAGTCTACAGAAGTTTCTGATACGAGGCAAATCACGAAACTTAAGACTGAGCAGTTTTTAATTAACGCACCCCATTGTGCTGCACTTGAATAAATATATAAATTCGCAAGAAATAAGTTAATACAGTCGGCACAAAGCTGTGTTGGCTAAATTAATTAATTTATTCTTCGCTCAATTTGTTCCAAACTTAAATACCTTTCTTATCTTTACATTCTTCTCGCCTTTCTCTGTTACAACAACGAATCAGGGGCCTATGTTACGTGTTCATCATTCAGATGACATAATATCAAATACATATTTCACTGTATTAGCACCCTGCATTTTATTTAAATCAAACAATAAGACCAACGAATGCACTATATTGACCAATTTTATTGTGGCCTATTTCCCTACACGTGTTTCGGAACTTTAAAGTTCCATCTTCAGGTGTTTCTTTGTCTTATGCTACCAGATATTCACATATTAAAAACAAATTCACAATATATACAATAGTCTGTTGAACAGTCTTAAAACCTCATGTAAAAAGATATTCGGACCACTTTAGAAGTTGTACGATGTGTACTTTTATCAGTTAGAAATATAAGATCTCACTTAAAAGAATATATAAAAACTGTTTTATAAAACGTTGTAACCTGTTCGTGGTATTGGCTGTTTGTTATTATTTTACGCAACTACTGGCATAGTTTTTTTATCTCCGTAGTCATTTCTGTAAAAAAATTTAAGCATTCCAAATAAGAATTTTGTTTATATATAAATTATTTGAGTTAAATGGAGATTTTAAAAAAGAAATTGGTTTATTAGGAATGTCTTACCTTATGTGTTGTGAAACGTCTGTCCTGTCCTTTCAAGGTCTGGTGTGTAAGGCTACTGCTGTCGTGTTTGTAGTGCGGTATGAGTGGTGGGTGGTGGGGTTGTCTAACAGTTGGAATAACCTGTTGTCTGTGACGTACTGTTCATCGATCAGCATTCCCTGTCTATGAAAAATCTGCATGTACATGTTTTCCATGGTTGTCATATTACGGCCTTTCTTACATGGTTTTAACAGATTCATCGTATCTTTTAACGGTCCAAATTCGTGTCTATTGTTTAGTATGTGTAAAGCATATGCTGATTTTGGGTCGTTATTCTTTATATATCTAGTATGTTCTGTATATCTTGAGGCTAGATCTCTGCCAGTCTGGCCAACATAGACACGAATTTGGACCGTTAAAAGATACGATGAATCTGTTAAAACCATGTAAGAAAGGCCGAAATATGACAACCCTGGAAAACATGTACATGCAGATTTTTCATAGACAGGGAATGCTGATCGATGAACAGTACGTCACAGACAACAGGTTATTCCAACTGTTAGACACCCCCACCACCCGCCACTCATACCGCACTACAAACACGACAGCAGTAGCCTTACACACCAGACCTTGAAAGGACAGGACAGACGTTTCACAACACATAAGGTAAGACATTCCTAATAAACCAATTTCTTTTTTAAAATCTCCATTTAACTCAAATAATTTATATATAAACAAAATTCTTATTTGGAATGCTTAAATTTTTTTACAGAAATGACTACGGAGATAAAAAAACTATGCCAGTAGTTGCGTAAAATAATAACAAACAGCCAATACCAAGAACAGGTTACAACGTTTTATAAAACAGTTTTTATATATTCTTTTAAGTGAGATCTTATATTTCTAACTGATAAAAGTATACATCGTACAACTTCTAAAGTGGTCCGAATATCTTTTTACATGAGGTTTTAAGACTGTTCAACAGACTATTGTATATATTGTGAATTTGTTTTTAATATGTGAATATCTGGTAGCATAAGACAAAGAAACCCCTGAAGATGGAACTTTAAAGTTCCGAAACACGTGTAGGGAAATAGGCCAGAATAAAATTGGTCAATATAGTGCATTCGTTGGTCTTATTGTTTGATCAAATACAGAGTTGCCACTTTTGTTAAATATGTGAAAACTGCAAGTTTCCATCGCAACGACATAAAACACAGAAGTAGTTAATAATAAATCTTCACATTACACGTAGTGTTTATATCCTCCTTTAACACCTTAGGGTACAATGGCTCTTTATGCATCGCAAGCTTTAAAACTGCAGAACTGTGCAATTTTACAACACAGTGTACGAGTATGAAGTCTTTATAATGGACAAGTGTCCATTTTTTTGTGTGGAGTATGATTTGAATTTTTACATATTATTCAGATGAAAGTGAGGTCCAAAGTTTTAATTGTCGTATTCTTACTGAAGAAAAGGAATTACACAGCAAGGAACCATACGCTTTCCTGTAAAGCAGATTACCTGAGTAGCGCCAGAAACGCAGCCCTTCTGAAAGTTCAGAGAATCAGCTTTGCCAAGTAAAACCGGTCCACAGCAACAATTTCACTCGGTGTCCGTTGTGATATCATAAATAATTATATCGAGTTTGCAGTACTTGTGGCAGGCAGACGCTCCAGTCAACTGCCATAAACCTAGACATCCACATAAAAGCAATCACATTCACTCTCAGCCGATAAGTAATGTTACAAATTAATATCAAATTTTATCTTCCCATATGGTATCTAAGAACACAAAAATTAAAATGTCAGAAGACAAAAATGAAAGCCGTTCCTATAATTAAGTACAACGCCATGAATAAGTATGAAGAAGTGGTGGTATACATCCACACATTCTTAACTCCGGAACTGCATGGAGTTCAGTGGTCATCTTCACGCCACTGTCAAATTACCCCGGTGAAAGAGACCCCGGCGGCCACTGGTACATTAGACCAGAAGAGCCCCACAGCCAGTCTGGACGCTGTTGGGAAAACAAATATATCTTACTCTAACCGGAATTGAATCCCGAATTCCCTGCCGTTCGGCCTCAGCCTAGTCATTATAGTAACTGAGCTAACCCGGCTGCCAAGATTAAAATTACATAAACTGTGTGTGTTTTTTTCTAAGAGAGTGAATCTGGATCTCTCATGCTATATAAATATGACAGTTTGGTGATTACACTGTTATCCTATACCTTATAGATGGTTACCACGGTTTCTGAGGAAGGACAGAGGTGCAGATAAATTCAGCCTGTAATAAGTTATTTTATGTGTCCAGTTACCAACAGTCGAATGTTAAAGTGTCTGTCACGTCATTTTGTAATATTCGTAGAATCGCATACTGAAGATACTGAAGTTTCATACGAGAGCATCTCCAGTAGCGAAGTACGTTTGTACAGACAGGATTACTATTTACAAACGTCAAATGTCACTTCCGTATTTCTTATCCGAACAAAACAAGATTTAAATATCGTATTGCATAGGCAGCTGCTCATTTTGTTCTGTTCAGATGTAATTAAAAACGTACGTAAATATTTATACCACGTTCCAAACATGAACCGTGAACAGGAAAATACGCAAGCTAAATGACACAACATTAATATTCCGTCGTTTTATCCGCATGGATTAATCAGTGGTGTCGGAGGTGAAACATAAATGACAAAAAGGCCAGTAATTCACAGACCAATACAGTGGAGCCTAGAGAGCAGTGTTGGTACACTTATTTCACTTGACTGAAAAGAGTACGTGGAATTCAAGGTCAGCATTTGGTACCCTGCTTATCATTTTGGTTCAAAGTTTTTCAACCTTTTTGGTAAGGTCCTTTAGAAAATTTAACCACTACAAATGAAAGTTACGTAAGCCTATTTAGTTAAGAACCATCATCACCTTAGTGGAGTTACAACTCCATGAATACCGAAACTCGGCACTCGACAGTCATAATGAGTCTTGAAGAACGTCTAGGCCCCCGATATCCATTGTATAGGAAGATGGATGGTCTCCACAGTCGGTCTGGAAATGGTGGCAGGAAAATAGTGCTGTCCCCTAGCAAAGAAATGAACCCCGGTCATCCTTACAGTAGCCCTGTCATCTCGGTTCCCCACGCACGATAAATCGTGTTATATAGTCAACCATGACACCTGATGTTTTGAAAGCAGTGGAAATTCACGAGGTTCCATTCTGAGTTGTGACACCATGAATTCTGGTGGTTAGTTACACAACGTCACATAAAATTCCAAAACTAAATCACCTGTTTTAACACTTTTTAGCAAGAATTCAATGGAAGAAATATGCAGAAACTGACTTACTACGAGCAAACACTCAGACCAACCGATTAATTTTTAGAATGATATCGACAGAAGAAGTGTTATATAGAGTCAAGGAGGAAAGGAATATCCTACAGACAATAAAAAGAAGTAAGGCTAACTGGATTGATCAAATGTTGCGTAGGAACTGCCTTCTACAACACGTTATTGAAGGAAACATAGAAGAAATGATAGAAGTGACGGGAAGATGAGGAAGAAAATGTAAGCAGCTACTAGATGACCTTAAGGAAATGAGAGGATACTTGAGACTGAAAGAGGAAGCACTGGATCGTACTCTGTGGAGAACTCGCTTTGGAAGTGGCTATGGACCTGTCGTAAGACAGACTACGGAACGAATGAATGATTTAACGGCGCTGTCAGCCGAGATTATAGAGCGTCGGTGATAGATGAATAAATGAGTATGGAGCAGCGGTGGAGTGATGATGATGCAGAAGAATACCAAAATACTAGGACAAAAACCTGTCCTAGTGCCACTTTGGCCACCACAAAATCTAACATAGACTGGCCTGAAACTGAACCCGGGGTTCCGAGGTGACAGGCAGGTGACAAACCGCCTGAGCCATGGCACGGCTCCCCAGTCAGTTAATCCTGCATACGAAAATAAGCGCTGTTACTTCTGCGAATCAGAGGAAACACACAAATAATTTGTGTGGCACAATGTATAGTTGCCAATTTTCAAGCGGGTGGTCACATACTGCAACTGTCGTGCTTTATATGGGCAGAAACGAGATAATCATACACATGTCGCTTAATTGCAGAATCCTTTTATCGCCTACGTCGAAATAATAAGCCAAGAATCAACACAAATTATTATTGATCCAAAATTAAGTTTGTTTAGATCAGATTAATATGTTAGTTTTGTTGCGTTTTCCTGTTTAGACGAGGACCCAGCACAGAACTTAAGACCCTTAATTAAAATGTTGCTTTACTGTGAGCAGTTCTGCATAAAATTTGGAGCTATAATGTTTATCGTTAAGAGATGATTCAACGGCTTTCTACTGACAGACACAGACCGATTGACTGAACTTTTTATGCGACACTGCTTTTCACTAGCGTTCTGCATCAATCATCCGTCTCACTGTACATGAGCTGCAGACTGGACGTCGGCAATAAACTGAGGCACCCCGATATGACAACGTCCAACCGGCCTCAGTTGCCATCAGCTCGTCCATTTTGAAAAGCCGTCCGTACATTTTGTTATTCCACTCAGGCCACAGAAAGAAGTCCCACGTACGAACCACCGCGACGTATCCCCTCGAGCTGCTACGCTTTGTCTCCAGCGAACTTCCTGTATTCTCTTCAGTCATCCAACAATTCTGTTCACACATTCTGGTAATAATAACGAAGTGACCGCTTTGCGTTGCTTGACATACAGGAGAATACAGCAGCCAGAAGAGAAGGGAAAGATATCGACGTCGCTGTTCGAGCCATACATGGGACTTGTTTCCGTGGCATCACTACAGTTAGATACTGGGTAATGTTTAAAGGAAGATAAAACTATTAACCGTTGTGAGGCACATTAATAAATGTCACGTAACGATACAGGCACAGTTAACAGTCCAACTATGATATCACACACTAACATAACTTTTCATAGATATTAAAGATAGTAGCGTCCAGGAAGCATAATTCTTGAGAAGCTACCAGTCCCCCAGCTGGTCAATAAATTCCCATCCTTTAGGTAATTTCACGATTCAATAGCGCCACTTGTTCCTATCCAGAACCTGATCTCTCCAGTACACAGATTCAAATGCAATTTCAAATTATTTTACTTTTATGTACACATTATTCAAGGGCATCCTAGCTAAACCCTCTAAAGACCAACATTAACCTCAATTATATTTAAGGATTCAAGTCGTACTGCGCAGTAAACACGATCCGTCTTGGTTATAAAAATCGGTAAGCTAATTCTGTGTAAAAAAATAATTGCTGTTTCTTCTGGGAGCCATACAAAACACATAAATGTACTGTGTGGGCAGAAAGCATTTTTAAGTGTTAACCCTGGTAGTACGTAAAGTAAGAACTAGGCTTTAAGGGTTAAACGCACCTTCACATTTCCTCAGACCTATTCGTCTTTGTGAGACTTTTATGGGGACTTGAAAACTTCTGAATGTTGTCACATGTTCAGGAGTGACGTCACTGGACACAAATCAAGTTACTCGTAAGCAATTGTGCCCGTTGAAATAAACACGAGTTCGTACCATCCGCACCTTCTGTTGGAGTCATCAGTTCCCTTCCCAAATACTCGTATCAAGCCGGGGAAAAATCCCGAAAGTAATATATTTGAAAGAACTTACATGTTTTGTGGTTACATACACGGTTATGGGTAATATGGTGGGCGACGTTTAGACACTTACCTGTAACAAACAAGACAAAGTAAATTAAATTTGAGTTTTGCCGTTTTCGCAGCTTTGTAGCTGAGGATTCCGTTTCCTGGGATACAACGCTGCGTCAAAGGGTCATTAGATCCGACGACGAATGTCGGAGATAAGGCCCCGAAACGTCGGGATCTGATTATCCATTAGTTGACGCAGTGTCACCTACCAGAATAACGGTATCCTCAACAACACAAATGTCCTCCCAAAGTTACCTATATGGAATATGCCCGTTTTCTCTCCGATTCAGTTCAACAGAGGAGATCTCGAATGAAACACATTTTCATATGAGTGCAGGTATTCTGGTGAAATAGCATCACAGCAATTCCCTGACTATAGCCAGGAGCCTGTTATATGAGAAGGACGTCAGGGTTTCTTTTATCCCCGTAACTCAGCTTAACTCTTAGTTTCCTGAATGATCGTGAAACTCAAATGATCTTTTCTCAATTTTGTTTAAATTTTCCCACAAGATGACATTGCTTTTAGTTTCCAAATATCGGCTGCAAATACAATATTAAATGCGCAAATATCATATTCTTTCTTCCACTATTGGAACTAAACCTGCAAAATGTTGGGGAAATTAATAATAATAATAAGAGGGGCAACTGGAACCATCTCAAAATCATTCAGACAATACCTAAGCATCGCACCCGGAAAGCACAACATCAAGGAACTACAGAAAACAGCCATGTTAGTCGCTGTGCACATACTTCGCAAAGTACTGATGTGCAAGTACGAGTACAAAACGTTTATCATGGAAAATAACATTACATGTACCACAAATTGTAACCACACAATATGTGAAACATTATACACCCTAGAAATATGGTTTGTTTCACGTATATAATTGTAAATACACTGAATAATGACGATGATTCGATTCAATTCAATTCAATTCAATTCAATTCAATGGGTATTTATTAACGTGCAGACTTAACAGCACAAGTGCCAGTTACAAAGCCAGCACAAGGCACAAATAAAATACAAAACAGTACAAATAAACAAGACAAAACACTAAAGAAACAAAACAAATATGCAGTAAAACAATATAAAAGAAGTACTGGGGCAGAAATCCAATACCTGACAGAACACAGATAACTTGATTTAAAAATGTCGCAGTGACCGAACTACAGCGTCGAGTTCTAGATTTACACTAATAACAAGTCATTAATCAAAACAGACGTACCATTCAATATACAAGTATCCTACTGATGGCATTAGTGGCGGAAGTGCATCTAGCGGAAGGGCAGTTGCGACGGTTTAAGTCAACATGAAACAGTTTAAAATCTCTGAAATTTCGATTCGGCACACATTACAGAAATAAATACAGCAACACAACAATCAACAAAGAGTTAACTTATAACTTCAATTTAATAAGAAAAATTAGGTAAATAATTACAAGAATAATTCAAATGAAAACGCCAGTGAAAGAAGTACAAGCGTAAAATCTATTTAAGAATTCTAACTCGCTTACTAAAAAATATCTACATCATTGCATACAAAATTTGCAGCTGTTGTACATCTAGCGGAAGGGAAATTTTTGCGTGATAAAGAAAACTGGGTTAAAGTTTCTAATTTACGAGACGGAATTCGGAGACTAATACTATCAATCAAAAGAAGGAAAAAAGTTGATCCTACGAAATATGAATAAAATAGCATCAATGTCATGCTTTCTAACTTGTAAAGTATGTAACTTTAGATGCTCAAGTACGTAAGTATAACAAATACAAGGAGCAAAAAAACGACTGAAGCATAGATTTGCAAACTTCCGTTGGATGCGTTCCACCTTACTGGCATCAGTAGTCGTAATGTTATTCCAGACAAGTGAGGCATATTCTAACTTAGATCTAACAAGTGTGTAATATGACAATAATACATAAGAAATAGTAGAAAAAGAATAGGTCAAAATACTATGAATCTTAAGATTTTGAGTGACTGAAAATACGTAGTCTGCACGGTGATGAAACAAGGGTTTAGAATCCAAATAATAATAATAATAATAATAATAATAATAATAATACAGCGAAGAAGATATTTTTCTGGGAGGTGATGACGTGTAATCTGGTAGAAGCGCATTGACATTTCGGGGAAACTTGCCCCCCACACACACACACACACACACACACTCTGGTATTTACATGTTCATGCAACAAACACATGACGAATTAAATAAAACACTTGAAAACGTTCAACGAACAAGCATCAGGCTGCGGTTATAGGCTGTTGTATAAATGGCTTCCTAGGTCAATTATGACTGATGTTCTTTGTAGTGAGGGATCGTGACCATATCTACCGGACCTCCTTGTTAGTGACAGCCTGCAGCCCACATATCGGCTGACTAAAACCAGTAACTATTTTGAGACAAGAAAACCCCTTAATCATTAGTGTCATTCAATTCTATCACTTAGAACTTGTGGCTGAATGTCGAAGGTGAAAGTAAGACCGGAAATACACACTTGGCGACATGTGCCAAGGTACTAATGCATCTTTCGCCCCATGCACAACATGCGAACTGGCTGGACACGCATATATCATGAATCCAGAGGCAACTGCGGAAAAAATTCCCACAATGTTTCGAGATCAAGTATTTATTATAGGATTAACGTGTCAGCTTCTACCCTGAGGCTATCTCAAAACACTAAGTACAGTATTTCTATCATTGTCAGATTTAAAGTGTCGATATGTCGATCGTTTTGAAAGGAGTGGGACGACTAATTGTACTTTACAGTTCTGACAATAACGAAGCTATTTTTTAATTCCGAGGACCCGCATGTGGCATCTCTTAAAGACAGCTCGAGCTAAGATGATATCTTACAGGTCACTGTAGGGTTAAATGAAAATAACAGGTTTGGTTTACAGACCACTTTAGTACACAAGAATATGTTTCACATGATCCGACTGCTATGGAAAGAGGCATCAGCTGATGGACTTTGTCAGGCGGACGGACAGACGAGGGTTACACCTACACGGGTTGCCTGCGGGTAGGTCGCTCGAAACTGACAACCAGCCGGAGAAAATAAGTGGGCATGAAACCTCCCTAATAACAACCCTTGGACCCTTCTATCAAACGCCCGCCATGGTTAAACCGTCATCCGCCTTGCCGGCAGAATAATCGTCGCCATCCGGGCGAACCGTTAAACGCCTCTTACACACATCCATTGCTATCTCCTCCTTGTTATTGTTCTTATGAACGTCTCCTCGGATGAAATCTGACATTCACGGTTTTGTTACTGAGTTAACTTGACCATGTAATGCAGGGGCTAATATGCTGGCGGGTTAGGGTTGTGAAATTTACTATTAAGTCCCTAACAAATTTTCAATCTAAAGGCTACTAAAAGGGACCGCATGGATGGTGGGGGTGGCGGTGCTCAAGGCTTCCTACTCTGCTGCATTCTACTTCATTTCCAACTAGCCGTCATTCTGTCCAAACGCTTGAGCTAGCGAATGTTCTCGCTACGAGTGATGAATATAAGGAAATGAAAGGGTAATAGCTTGAGGGAATAAGACAAAGGAACCGTGGTTAGATTTACGGTACAGATAAAAAATTATTCTCCTCTCCTAAACGCCCAGACACAATGCGGCCCACCCAACCTCCTAACCATTGGCAACCGGGGACTCTTTACTGAGAGTAAAGCGGACGGACCGTGAAGCTGATCACTCATATCCGTCTAGTACTAAGGTCAAGAATGAGAGGCACTGTACCTCCACTACCCACATACCTTATGAAGTGTTGCTTAATTAAGCACGGGGACAAATTTACCTTTATCCTTTCTTTAACTTTTTTCATAAATTCAATTTTGATTTGTTACTATCTTTCCCAAATATTCTAACTTTGCCACATTTTACAAGGGTTTATTACCTGCTTTTGCGTGTGATTTTGTCTTGCATTCTGTTGATATGAACCCATACCCTAGATTGCTCTGTATTTATGACCAGACCAACATTCTAATTAGCAACTAATACAGAGCCCATACCAGCTAAACTGTGTGCTACGCGATACGGCTATGTTGTCTGCGGTCACTGACGTAGCTAAGGCCCCTGAAGACCCCGGTGCTCGGAGATCCCGTGGGTCAGGGGCGATCTCGATATGCAGAACACTAAAATTTGTTGTGGGCTCTTCAGTAATGGATTCCGTTGCTCTGACAGAAGGCAGTATTCTTGAAACCTGTACTGAGAACCGGGACTAAATTCGCTAACAAATAAAGGGGAGTCCGGCTATGAGTAGCGCAGGGCCCCGACCTGTTCTCTACGCTACAGCCTGTGGTTGGCGGATGTGAGAACTCTTCCAACAACAGGCACTTTCTTTAAGAGCTGAACAACTCGTCGTTCTTCTTTCTACATATATTTTGTAGCGTTTATTCACGTACATTTCTTAAGGAGGATGTGGCAATTTCGTGTGGAGAAATACTCAGTTTAAAAAAAAACAGCTACCCACAGTCACACACACACACATCACTGGCAGTTTGTACAGAGCTATTTAAACGTTGTAGGCGGTGTTATGTGGTTCAAAACTGTATGTTTATACACTATACGGAAAGAAAACATTAGATACATATTTTAACAGGATTATCCGGATCTCAAGAGAATTTGTAAACAAGGACCTCAGGGCCAGGAGCTGTTTACTCTATAAGATACAGCTACCCGTTCGTTTATTCAGTCTCTTAAAATAATCTTTAAAACTTGTAATAATTCTTCTCTAATAAATACATATTCTGCTGGCTGACTAAAGCATATGTCCCGCAGACTGCAATGTTTGACCACACTGAATTAGACGTGCTTAATGGGCCTATATACTGCATACCCTCTAATCGGGCCCCTGTGCACGATAGCTGTCGTGGGCGCTTTATTGCATAGATCGCCTGCATCGAGCGGGAATTTATAACCCCCCCCCCCTGCACTTTAGAAGTGCCGACCTCCAGCTTCTAAGCAGGACTCGCAATTTCGCGACACATGACGGAGCTCCTGTTTCAAAATGTCTGCAATTTCTCTTGGAATATACTCTTTCACTTCTTGCAAAGAATGTAGATTATTCACAGTGTTCCCCCTAAATAATAACGGGGGCCGGGATAGCGTAAGTCGGTATAGCGACTCGCTACGGGCTGGACGGTCCGGGGATCGAATCCCGGTGGGGGCGAGATTTTTCGCAGCCATCCAGACCGGCCCTGGGGCCCACCTAGCCTTCTGTAGAATGGGTACCGGGTCTCTTTCTCGGGGGTAAAGCGGCCGGGACCTGGCCTTGACCACCCATCCCCATCTAGCGCCGAGGTTAAAGAAAGAGTACAGCTATACCTCTACTCCCCCTCTGGGCCTTCATGACCTGTTCTAGGGAGAACTTTACCTTTTTTACCTTTACCTAAATAATAATCTCAAGAATTATAAACTGGAAATGTAGAAGATCATTACTATGTAAATAAAGGTGCCACAATTCACAGACCGTATGGGCACAAATTTTATTGTTTTCTTGAGGTGGGAGTGGAGGATGGGGGAAACTGACTCTATGAAAACGCGCACTCAGTGCACACCAGACTCCGACTTTAAGATAATGCAAAGGAACTCCCTGAATTGCATGGGGATCTCCGGAACACCAGCATATGTTATTCTGCTCTTTACATTCCCACTTAATGTAAGACAAGTCTCATCTGACATAACACAAGTTCTGGATCCAGGCATTTATTGGCTACCGATTCCTGCAACTACCTGCAATGCCTGCTTCATGCTTTCTTGGTCTAAAGGAATACCTGTAGGATTCTAATTTTACATAGGAGCAGGTTTAAAAGTGTAGGCATTGCCTTGTGAGCTGAGCATTTTGACACCCCGCATGGAACAGCCAAACGGCGCAAACATTTTCTTTGGCTTGCTTCCATTTGAGCGCAAATATCGTCCAATTTCTCTTCTGTTATAATATAACGTTTATGTATTTTATTTTCGTCCAGCACCGACACTGTCATTCGAAGCTATTCCAATTTTATGTCCATTATTTCTTTTACACGACAGTATTGGCGAGGAATGTTTTTGTTATAAAACCCTCAGAGACATTTTTTCTGTCATACATGCATACATACATACATACATACATACATATAAATTTACCAGAAGCACTATGCCTATTTCGCAATAGCCCTGAGACCATCTGAGTTCCGCGTGTAATAAGCGACGACCAAGACGTAAGTGCCCTATCCAGGTAGCCAGTTATCAGAGGTAAACAAGCCCACACACTCCGAGCTCTTATTTTTCTGGGCACGAGACACGAGTAAAAGTACTCTCTGTATTACAGAGTTGGTGATACGTTGTGTTGTCCCAAAATAATAATCAGCAAAATACACGTTACATAATTATACATAATTACGTAACTTTAATAACTATTTCGTGTTACTTAGATCAGTGGTGCGCAACGTTTCTTAGGCTTGAGCCACTCAGACACGAGCGACTTAGGGACCGGCTAAAAAGGGGTTTTTAAGTATACTAATATAATGGTTTACTACAGGCAACGTAGGAAAGAGTCGAGGGCCACAGGATACGCACAGCTGATTTAGATGAAGTCCATGCTTTAAAGTTGTTAGGAAAGGCCCATTCTAAGCCTGTATAATTAGTTATATAACTAGGTAATATTTAATTAAATAAGTTTAGGGGTAACGCGGCTTTTCGTCCACTCAGCAGATGTCATCATAACCTGGTGAGCCCTCGTTTTGACATCTTAAACCTTTAAATACTACAGCCCTAAACTATGTACACAACTCCAAACGCAGAGGCTGGGAATATCATGGCCTCTTTCTGCTGGGGAAAATCCGAAAACAGCGTGTGCCTGCATGGCTTGTTTACTGTACACCAGAATGACACTACAGTCAGAAGAAAATGATAATGAAGTATACAACACAGTGTCTAATGTACCGGTACAGCGTCTATATTAAGCAATCTTTTTTTTAATGGCTCGACAGCCCGGCCTAGGTCGCCTCATTTTTCGAGGCTTCACGATCACACACTTTTTAGACACACCACACTCGGTAGGACTCCTGTGGACGAGAGACCAACTCGTCGCAGGACCTCTACCTGACAACACACAACACTTACAACAGACAGACATCCATGCCCTAGGCGGGATTCGAACCCACAATCCCAGTGGGCAGTAGACCCACGCCTTAGACCACGCGGCCACTGGGATCGGCACGCAATAGTATATTCCAGATAATTCAATTTCAGATCACTTTTAATTTACACCATGCTATTGTAGGCATATATATAGCAGAACGTAACTTTTGCTTTCTTTGTTTCACTAGCAGTGACATTATCCCAATTAAGCACATGCCTATATGTGGGAGTGTCATTTTAAATTTGTAGCACAATTTCTTTACTGGCACAAAGAGGATGTGGTTGCAGCGACCAAGCAGCTAATTGAAGGTGGTACGTGCAGGAGAGACGAAACTGGTGCGCGTGAGAGTATGGCGTGTGGCAATACTAATGTTCTGCGGGAATGATAACGCACACAAAGTACAAGCTACATACAACTTCCATTGCTGTAATAATTATACCAAAGTGTCACTTTAAATTGGTTTCATATTCAAAGTTCTGATTACCAATTAACCAGAACAGTCGAAATTCAAGTATACCCTACTTTGTAATTACGCATATAACCCCAACAGTGCCAAACTCGATTACATCCGACGGTAAGAGAGGAAACATACAATGGATGATGATCAGAGCAATCCTCCAGTACGTCTGCATGTTGTATGCCCGCACGCATATTGTAAAATCGTAATGCTACGTCATGTGATGGCGAGAAATATAAATATTTCATTTCAAAACACTTCAAGTTCGCTAAATTAAATTCAAATCGAGATAAAATATCAATTAAAATCCAACAGTAAGTCTACAGTTATGGATGTAGCCAACAGCTGACGGGACTACCAAATGGCAATGATTATCAAAACATTTTTTTCTGCATTTGATGGCCTACACATCTAGCGAAAACTTGATATTATGTGTAATTAATAGGGGACCAACGGAACAGTATTTTATGGAGACCATAGCTATAGACAGAAATTGTTGATTTCAAAGGTTTGTTAAAAAAAATTGTAGGCATACCACACGTTACCGCAAACTTGTTGCATTTCTCAGATAACTGATAATAATGTAGATGAAAATATTTCAAAATGTACATGAGAAAACTGGCAATATGACGGTAATGTCGAATAATGAACTGTTTCTTCTACCGGTCATGTGACGCCACGCGGAAAGGCAATGCTTGCAAGGTTACCGTGTTTACACTCGCAGTTCCTATTTCGAGACCGAAGCTCACCAACTTCGAACATATCTACAGTAAAAGTTAAAAGGTACAGCTCACCCTATAACAGGCCACGAAGGCCCAGAGGGAAGTAGAGGTATAGCTCTACTCTTTTTCTAACATCGGCGCTAGATGGGGGTGGGTGGGAGTCCCAATATCCATTGTACACGAAACTGGGTGTGCCCGAGGGCCGGTATGGACGGGTGCGAAAAATCCAGCCCCTACCGGATTCGATCCCCGGACCGTCCAGCCCTTAGCGTATCGCTATACCGACTGATCTATTCCGTCCCACAACATACCTACAGTACTCCTATGTTTCCCGAATCAGAAGGAAGCTGGCAAAACCCCCAGCAGTCTAAAAACAGAAAGAGGCAGGGGGAGGAAGACAGATTGTGTGAATGTCGGCCATAACGTCATATGATACCCAACCACATGACTGTAATTAATCAACCCTACGACAATTCCCTAGACAAATTAATAAAAGGAAGGGAGGAAGAAAGATTCGGAGATATTGAGCCGTTTTACGAGCGTTCCATAAAAATGCGGCTGTACCTCTTAGGGCCACGCTACGTACCGTATAAGCCATGTCACTGAAAGATGTATTTGATATCTCGAAGGGCCTTACGACACTTCATGCAGTACATTAATCTATTGTATTTGAGGTTGTCGCAGCGGCGCAGCTAAAGATTCAAGTCTTCTGGGCTGTTACAGCATGTAGACTAGTGAAGAGTTACCATTCGAAGGATCGTTGTGCCTTCATCTCCAGGGACACGGCGTACAACCCAGCAGTCCTGGGTCCTACATACATGCATAGTCCTACACATGAATATTACTTTACGCAGAACTCCCATAGCCTTTTGGTACATAAAATTTAATATTTAGAGCAAATAGTTGAATCGATTGTAAGATTTCACAGTGACTCATTATTAATACTGATGCCATTTTGGAGATTTTGCAGTCGCCGTGGGCTGTGTTGCCGACGTTGCGTAGGAATAACTGCCACTACGTGCAGAGATGATGTGCGTAGGCAATGGAAGTGTTTGTCCGTATGCCTTAATTATTTTCTCTCCCTGACTACTAATATCCAAAAATTGAAGCAACGGTATTCTCCGAAACGTCAGAAACACAGTCTGTTGATAAAGGGTGAAGTCACGAGCATTCATGTCAGTTTGCGAGATTTTAAGTTATCACAGCGGTGCTGATTAAGATTAAAGTCTTCTGAGATTTCACGCCATATCGGTTGGTAAATAAACCAACGTTTCGGAAGAGCGTAGTGTCTCCATTTCCATGGTAAAGTAGTCTAGTAAGAGATCAGTTTTTCACTCATATTACAATCCCGTTAACACGCTCCGAAGAACAGTTCTTAATCATAATGTGTCAGTACGGGAATGCCATCATTAGACTTTATTTTAATCTCCTTCTCTTAGTGAAAGACAGAAAACAGGATTGTGGCAGTATCACGTGCGTCTGTCACCCTTTCAACTTTTGAACTACATTTTACAAACTTTGGCACAAATATTTTTCCATTCAGAGTCATTCCAAAATCAATACCTTTTTAAATTCCTAGTTAATAATAATAATAATAATAATAAATAATAATAATAATAATAATAACAGCAACAACAACAACAACAACAGAGGACACATAAACTTGAGTGCCATAAAACTAGCGTCACTTAATACTGGGCCATGATATTACGTATAATAATAAATCTTTGAAAAATGTGAAAATATTCACATAGCATAAAATAATAACATGGCGTCTGACGAACAGAAAAATTGTTTACGTCTGCAAGGCGTCATAAACACGAGGACTAAATTTTAAATTCAATACAACGCTTAATAATAAGTAAAATGCCAGGTTTTAAGCAGGAATTTTGCTATACAATTATGGTTTTGTTTGAAGCAGACAGAATAATGAAACAGTACATTCTGTGTACTGTTAATGTGATGTAATAAGTGAACAACAAATAAGACTACACTAATCGACATACTTTAAAGGACGAATGACGCGGGCATTTTAGCGTCGTGTTTTATATAGACAACAAACGTAATAATGCACAAATGAAAGAATGCACATCCTGTACATTTCCGCATGACGATTCAGTCAGACATGATATAAATACATAAAGACAAACAAGAACCAGTCTTGTACTCTTAGTGTGACGTCTGATCCATAAAGAATTGACCCCAGGACGGCACAGGAATTCTTTTGACACCAAGCAGGGCACCGCAGCAACCCACGCAGGGAGGCGCTCAACGGTAGCAACTGCTGAGTCAGCCTCAGTCATCACCAAAATGCGTCTCCATCATCAAGCACGTACAAGTAACAGTTTCTTTTTTCAAGTCTACTTTTTCAAGTTTGTGACCCCCTCCTTGACGTTTTGTGCAACATTCTTCTTCGACACGATTACATTGCAGTGCCACTCCCACTGCCTAATACTAGCGGCTGTGGCGTGTTTCGTCTTACTCTGAATGGCTATAAAACAAGATAAATTACACACGACTAAACTAAACATACAAATTCAGGCCGTCGTTTAATTACTAAACGAGGAAATAAAATAAATAAAGTTTCATGACTTATGGCTCACATGTCACTTTATCATTCGCACGGCTAGGATTTGACAGTACTGTGTCAACTGCAGACGTTATACTGTCCTCTGAGAAGCGTTATAGGCAATTCTAAAGAAGGAGTGTTGCACACGCTAAGGGCAGGAAGCAGCCGTGACCCAGTTCAAGGTTCTATCCCGAGACTTCTGTGGATGATGAGGAGAGTATTGATGGGTCGTGGGTTATTTAACGACGTCTGTTAACTTAATATGTTACGTGACGATCACGTTACTCGTGTGACTGAACTAGCTATTTCTGCCACAGGAAGTGGCGTTTCACCGGGGCTTCTAGTAGCCGGAAATTTCGCCCTTCGAAGCGTCCAGAACCCTCGACAAACCTGGTGCGCTTTGGTCCTTATCACCTCCCCTCCTCCTTCTTAAGTAGGCCGGCTATATCCTACCCTCGTTATTTTGTTCGTGGTTACCGACTAGACAACGCCTTTTTCAAAACTGTAACTGGCGTTGTACAGGTTGTTATTTTTCCTACTTTACCGACAAGCGCCAGCCCGACGCTCTAGTGAAGTTCTGTTAGACTTTCCAAAAGTTATTATCACTTCGATCATTTGTACAACTCCTGTCAACTGGTAAACCTCCCCGACACGCGGCGTACGACGCAACGCTGGCAGAGCGCCGGGAGGAGCGTTGGGCCGGCGCTTATCGGTCAAGCAGGACAAAAAACACTATATTATCTAAATTATTGTTTCGGTGCTGTGTGCGAGGTAGGGCAGTGTCCTTGCATGGCGTTGCGCGTTGTTTGTTCTAGCTTGCTTGTCATTTCACACAACGCCATGCAGGTTAACTTAGGTCTTTTATTTGTGTTGGTTCGTATTCGTAATAAATTTGGGCAGGCAGCTTATGATATGGCGTGATATGTGTAATTTTGTAAATAACTTAGTGTACTATGTTATATCCCACTCTATTCCATTATATTCTGTATATACATATACGTTGTATTAATTACGGAAACACCACCATCTGTGTTTCTTGTGTCACTTGCACTCCCCTCCCCGTTTTCACTATAAATTTTAGAGAGCGAGAGTGCATTAGAACTTGAAACAATTTGAAAAAAAAAGATCATGGTCTGTTTCAAGGGGCCAAATTGCTAGGTTGAAACAAACTGTGCGTTTGCCGAACTTCCCATTCGATATTGTAATCTATTGGCTTATCCCCCATATGTGGAGAGTATAACCATTACATCCTCTTACTCACCAATAATTTTACAACTTTAAAAGTGCTAAGGCTGCCTACTGCAGGAAAGACTCTAGCAACAACGATAGGATCTTTCCTGTTACAAGCCCGCCACTCCTGTTAAGGTACTCGCCCGGTAAAGGCGCTGCAGCCGTACGGTGGAGGAGCATGTTGTAACAGAGTGACTAGCCTGACGTCTAACCTAAGCACCTCTCGTAAGGAGGAAGGAAAACACACAAGACAGAGAGAGACCCCCTCCTTGTGGGGTACAAAAGGAAAGGCCACAAAGATAAACTGACCAGGGTGAGTGTTATGTATAGACACAATAAAGAACTGAAAAACATTGGTCTTTCTCACTATCAAGAAGGCTCACAGCTTCAGGTGATTTCACTATTCCCGGAAATTCCTAAACATTTCAGTGGAAATCGTTTCGTGTCTACTTCCAAAGCTGTTAGTGTGGAAGGGACACATGAATTCAAAAAGAAAGGAAGAAAAATAAACTCTTTTCTAAGCCATTCCCTAAACAAGAACAACATATATTATGCTCTAACGACGCCGATACAAATCCAATATACACAAAATTTAAAAGGAGATTAGACAGTTTAGGATGGCGTGTAAGTTCTGTCACTGTCATTTTCTTTCGACCCTTGACCGAACAGTTCTTGTCCAGCTTCATAAACGGCAGGGAGGATTGTGCAAGTTATAATGGGACGGCAGATGCAATGACAGTCCATGAGGAGAATGATCCGCATTCCCAGAAAACTGCTCTCTGCACTGACAGTTAAGCAAAGCATAGATATTCCATCAGGTATTACTGTACTTGCATTTGCTTGATTTCTTAGATAAGACATTTATTTGTTTTATTTACTTGTTTATTTATCATTATCATTAATGCCTGTGTCAGTAGCTCACCTAAAAGGGAAAATCGGACGCTATGAGGAGCGTCATGATTTTCACTCCTCGCCAAATACTATTCAGGTGATAAAATCAAGAAGGATGAGATTGGCGAGGTGTGTAGCACAAATGGGTGATGCATACAAAGTATGCTGGGGGAACCTGAAGGAAATCGATGGTTTCGTACACCTAGGCCTAAACGGAAGGAAAATAGCTTTATGAAAGACATCCCGTTGTGGTAGGCCTATACAGCAAAAAGGAAGTACAGACAAGTACTTCCTTAACATTGAAGTGAAAAGTAGTATCCTTATTCTACGAAGGTATAATAGATTTGTTTACTTATCTTACGAAGATATATCGACCTACTGTTGTGCTTTGAAATCCACTAATTGACTGGATAAAATACGAAGAACGAAAAACTACGGGGAAAAACTATATAGTATACCGCACCTCTGCAGCGTTGATCGCAATTAAAGCAATCCCATTACCAACCTGGACAGGCCCTTAGGGTTCCAGGAGGTTGAGGCTCCCAGATTTCTAGACAATCGGCATACGAAATTGGTAAGGTTGTCAGCCCTACGCACCGGCCGCCTTTGCCTCCCAGGAAATATTCCTGGTACTCATTTCTGAGTCGACCCCAGGGCCGTAGTGCGGCTGGAAGGATTATGTGAATGAAAAATTCCAATTTCACCATCGGGAATCGAAGTTCATCGCAATTAAGAAACAAAATTAACAATAAATTTTACCCCACGAGGCGTATTTTAATATTGAAGAACTTCTCTTTCACACCCAAAGTACTGAACAAAAATTTTAATACCTTAATATATTACGTATTTATTATATTTTAATATCTTAATATACAATCTCGACTTCTATCTAGTTCCGGCTTACACAACTCCAATTTTTGTAAAGTTGAGATCTCAACTGTCCGAAAAAATATCATTCTACTGGGTTGTATTTAAATTATCTTTCTTTATGTCTTTAATCGACTGGTGATGGCTTTTCACCAAAACCGAAACATGCAGCAAGCAATAAAACGGATATACTCGTAAATGCAGTTGTGACTGACGGTCTGTACTTCCTTTTTGCGGAAGGAAAATATTAAATGGATCTGAAAAAAAAAAGGATAGGACGAGGAAGAATGGATTAATTTGGCTCAGAACAGGTGCAATTGGCAGACTGGTGAACACGCCAATAACCATCGGGTTTTGCAAAATACGGGAATTTCTTGACTGGCTGGGAAAATATCGAATTCTTACGAAGCACTCTGCCCCACTGATTTGGTTATTTCGTTTATTCGTGTCAGCAGCTCCAGACCGCGTAGTATGGAAACATCAAATGATCAGTGATTTAATGAATAGTGAACTGGAAGTTATGCGGGAAAAAAGGCGGCGGTGATCTAACGTGATGCATTCTGCTGGTATATACCTGAAGGACCTGAAGAAGAACACGAAACCTTATTCAGAATTTCCGTTATCCAGGGTGAGTTGAACCCGGGACCTCCCGAACACGAAGCAGGTGTGCTATCCACTCACACGTGACGTCCTGTGGAAGCAATATCCTCGTGAAGGAACATCAGTAGCGTAGATAACCGGTCGGGGTGGCCCTTATTATTGGCAAAGTTACTCCAAGATCTCGTAAAAGGGATCACAATACCGCCGTCTGTCATAGGAATGACACCCAGTCCGAAAGAACCGACAAAAATTTAGAATAGTTTGTACGTCCCCCCCCCCCCCCCCGCTCCGTGAGGCGTGCGGGGGCTGTATCTGCGCCACCGGGTTGTACATACATAGTCTATGTAAGAAATGTAACCTTGCGCAGAACTATTAAATCAGCAGTTCAGGAGATTTTGTTTCCGTGAAAAAAAATTACAAAAACAGTGAGCCTTCGGTTACATTCTGCTTAATCTAAATAGTATAGCAAAAGATGGTACTGAAGTAAGAAGGGGTTAGAGGGAGTGGAAGAGTGAAATAAACGATATAATTAATGTATAAACACGAGTAAATGAAGTCACAGTGTTACATGCAAAAAAAAAAACGGAACTCTAGCGGGGTCCCTGTTGGCTTCGTTCTGCAGCACAGAATTCCATTCTTTTGAGACACGACGCCGTGTCGCTGAGTTCCAGACGTTTCGAAGAAAAGTAGTACTTTCATCTTCGAGGGTAAAACCTCAAACTTCAGACTCTGACCGCGGACCGTTGGTTGTAATGTAATGAACGTAGTCATTGAATGTCTGACAAACGAAAAGAATACACAAAAATCGTTAATTAAAATTCATCAACTTAAATAAAAGCATGAGTCTTATGAATGACGTACAAGAAATGAAGGAATTCCAAACAGACATCTACAAAAAAAGGTTCCCGGAGTGTCTTGTCCTCCGCCGAGTTTGCTGGCGATTTACACTTCATACGGACTGTCAGAATCATAACACCAAACTCTAGTCTGTCTGAAACAAAATGACAAAGCCCCCTATTCATAACTTGTTACAGCTTACAGACAGACTGGAGACGCGGTATTGTAAAGACTACACCACACTCCCCCCCCCCCTCCCCAACACACACACAAACATACGTACATATTTACATGTCAGTAATGAAAAAGAGATCCTTCGGCCGGCATAACAGACCACATTCCTAATGCAGTCTCTCCTCTGACGTAGTGAATAAATCCTTCCCTTCAATAACATGTTCTCATACTACAATAGACACAGATGTAGAGTACTGTACATCATTGTTAACGTTTCACTGTAGTTACTGTAGCGAAAATGTTGAAACTCTGTAACATTGAAGTCAGATCCAGATAATGAATTACTGAAAATACACGAAACACATGCTTTTCAAAGCCTCCATTACATTGCACAAACTTTCTCACATTCCTGTATAATTTACATTCGAGTTATTCAACATGGAGTGTAAAATCACTGCATACAATTATCCTTCGAATAATTGTTTTGTGTTTAGTGTGGTTTGTTAAGCCGATATCAAATAGCAGAGATACGCAAATTTTTCAAAATTCTAGCCACTCCTACCTAATTCTAGGCGCCAGAAGGTTGACATTAAGGAAGTTTCTTACTGAGAACTCACAATTCTGGAGTAGCCTGCGAACCTCACTCTTACCTGGCGCTTTCTGCTGGGTTTTTGCGAACTAATTCACACTTTTGTAGGTCAAGAAAAGAACTGCATTAATTGTGCTTAAAATGGGGGCAAGATGACGGTAAATTCCTGACGGATGCAGGTTCGTACACGTATACGATACAAGCGCCCGCGACAACTACCGTGTTATGTAAAACGGCTGAATGTGCTCTGTATTCAGGGCTCAGGAATACTGCACAGATGATTGAATGTACACATAATTACATAAGTGTTAAATGTCTTGTGGGGGGAGGTTGTTCGGAACGTAGTCTTCCGAGCTTCGTCACTGTGTAGTGTCGTAGGTTCGTATCGACGTTTCGGATAAACATTTTACCGCCATATCTCCATCCACTGGAATCTATCCCCTCTCCCCTTACACTGCTTTAATTGGCCACATTCTTTACAACCCGTCTATATGATCACTTCGGACTGCATATCCCTCCGAAACGCCGGCGTCAGCCTATATAATTACACGTCAACCCCCAGAATACTGCAATGTAAAAATATTTACGTTTTAAGTGACATTTTCGCTTGAACACTGCGTACGGAACAGTAGACTGTTCAAACAACTGAACAGTATTTTGATAAATTCCACATATGACACGCTGCCTTAGACCAAGTGTGTACCATCGTAAATTCCTCAAGGCACATGCACAGTGGAGTAGGAAGCAGAGTAAAAAACGGCTAATCAAGCTAAGCGGTGAATCATTATAACAGACGGATGTTCATGGTGTGGCGTTCGCATTCACGCAAACATCGTACACAGAGTGCAGTATGCTTGAGCTCTGATATTACCGTAGACCGGTACAACCACACAGCTTGTGTAGGTGCCAAATGTCAGTTATCGCCGTCACAATCCTCTTCTCTCTTCTTTCTGTTCAGTAATCTTATAAAACCCCTTGCAGCGTCGTTGCAGAATAACAATGGGAAAGACCAATAATGAAAGCTTTACCTCCGGTGGAAAGCGTCATATCGAGACAAGAAACTAATTTGATTTCCTTCATCTCCTATTTCTGTCCAGTCATGTTCTAAAATCCTATCTTGCGTGGGCCAAAAATATCAACAGGATAAAATCCTGGAAGAAAGCGCGGACTTGAGGGTAGAAAAGGAACTAATTGCATTTTTTTCCTCTCGTTTCTGTTTGGATATTTTCTAAAATCTTGTTTTGTGAGGGTGGATAGTATCAATTGCGAGGGACACTAACTGACACTTTATATGATTCCAACACCTTTCCCGACTCACTACTCGACCTTCTAGTCTACGCACATGCCCTTAACGCCAGGTGGTAACCATATGTACCACCTAGAGGTGGTACATATGGTTACCTGTACGACCTGCTGTAACGTTACAAATCTCTGACTTTTGCAACACAGTGAATTCTTGTTTCGAATGATCCTCACAATAAATGCCGATTACTTCCCTGTGCAACATCAACAGATTGGTATTTATAATGAACAACGATTGTGTAATCTACGAGATATGAACTGAAGGTTTATATGCAAGGGCATTATTTTATCCGACAAATATTGTTTGTTACTTCCTGTCGGCTCACTTATCGTACAAACAGTGCCTACTCAACGCGACCTGCCCACGCGCGCGTTGGAATATTGTCGGTGACAAAGGACTTTGGTTAAATACACTAATGACCCTGTACAATTTATATGCACGGCAGTCCTCAACAGTTTAAAATATACGCAACGTGTTAGGACATGACTGACTCATCAATTAAGACAATTTGCTACATTAATAATTCTGTTACTGACGAGCAAAGACTACGGCATTATGTAGCCTCAGTACTTTTCCGGCCATATCAGCCAGAAACAAGAGCTGGCACAACTCCTAATTATAACAATTGCACTTTTTCTTTTAGTCTTTCGATAACAAATGCTAATCAGATATAGCTAAACATGCCTACAATGAAACCGCAAGGGACATCATTTTCTTTCCGTTGCAGGAAGGTTCCGTTTAATACAGATACCTGAAGTTTGGATTCTCAGGGCTATAAAGGTTTCCGCTAAATAAAGGTTTAGATTATTCCCAGGTTTCGTTTAAGGCGGGTTTCACTGTATTATGCTTCACTGCAATTGAAACCAAGACTAATAACCGGCGTTAGTTCCTCAGTAAAACTACCGTGTGGTCACTAATTATAATGACGGCTGTAGCTTCGTACAATGACTGTTAAGCACGAACACCAACTCACAGTACTCGTTGGCTTGAGTTCTGGTATTTAGAACCGTACTTTGATTATGGCAGCGTTCACTTTCTCAAACGAAACGCTAAGGAGTTCCGATTAATACTTTTTTATTACACACTATATACAAAGAGCGTAGTACGTCTTACATCACAGAATTTTATTTTAATCACACCTTCGGGTACGAGATGACACTGCCCGTGGCTTAACAGTCCTGAATATTAAAGTTTGTAAATACTAGAATGTTTCTGTTAAAAAATATTATGCGCTTTATATGTGGAGTGACACAGGCTCATTCCGTACCAGCAGAGAGACAATGTCTGCAGATGGTCTTATGTTCAGCATAGGGCTATTACATCATTAACACGCAGTCTGTCTTACGACAGGTCCACAGATTCTTCCAAAACGAGTTCTCCATAGAGTGCCACCTAGTGTTTCCCCTTTCAATTTCCATTATCTTCACTTTTCCTTACGGTCATCCAGTAGCTGCTTACGTCTTCGTCCTTGTCTACCCGTCCCTTCTATCTTTCCTTCAATAACGTGTTTCAGAAGACAGTCCTTACGCAAAATGTGATGAATCCAGTTAGCCTTTATTTCATTTTATGTAGGCCGTTCCTATCTTCATTGACTCATTTTAAATAACCTAAGAAAACTGAGCGAAAGAAATATGTGTAGCCGTATCGAATGTCTTAATGCCTAGTGATAAGGAACGGGTGTAAATGACTCCCCATAGGTAATGTCGGCACAATGGCACAGTCGTTGTAATTCTCCACGCTACCAATGGACTCTAGGCAATTAATGGTGTATAGGACATTATCGCAATGGAGGGGAAGGCAGATAAATACTGAATATTCAAAAAGGATACATTACACAAAGTAAAATTCAATTTACAATTTCACATAGCATTAGCATAAGAATGAATTCATCGGTAAGAGAAAATACATAATGTTTATCGTAGCTGCACAATACAGCTGCAGTTCGTTTCTACCAGCAACATTTGTCTGACACATTTCCTATTAAGAATGGTTTGAAACGAGGAGATGCTTTATCGCCATTGCTTTTCAACTTTGCTTTGGAATATGCCATTGGGAGGGTTCAGACAAACCAGGAGGGCTTGGAATTAAATGGTACACATCAGCTTCTAGTTTATGCTGATGTTAATATATTGGGCGGAAGCGTACATGTCGTAAAGAAAAACAGAAGCTTTAGTAGTCGATAGTAAGGAGATTGGTCTAGAAGTAAATGCTGAGAAAATTAAGTACATGGTCATGTCTCGCAATCAGAATGCAGGACAAAATCACAACATAAAGTTAGATAATAAATCCTTTGAAAGGGTGGAACAGTTCAAATATCTGAGAACAACCCTAACGAATCAAAATTCAATTCAGGAAGAAATTAAGAGCAGATTGAAGTCGGGGAATGCTTGTTATCATTCGGTGCAGGATCTTCTGTCTTACAGTTTGCTATCCAAAAATACAAAGATTGAGATATACAGAATTATAATTTTGCCTATTGTTGTGTATGGGTGTGAAACCTGGTCTCTCACCCTGAGGGAGGAACATAGGCTGAGGGTGTTCGAGAATAGGGTGCTGAGAAGGATATTTGGGCCTAAGAGGGACGAGGTAACGGGGGAGTGGAAAAGACTACATAACGAGGAACTTAATGATCTGTACTCAGCACCAAATATTATTCGGGTGATCAAATCAAGAAGAATGGGGTAAGCGAGGCATGTAGCACGTATGGGGGAGGGAGAGGTGCATACAGGATTTTGGTGGGGAGACCTGAAGATAGGAGGCCACTTGGAAGACCCAGGCGTAGATGGGAGAATAATATTAAAATGGATCTCCAAGAAATGGGATGGAAGGGCGTAGGCTGGATCAATATGGCTTAGGATAGGGACAGGTGGCGGGCTCTTCTGAATGCGGTTAAGAAACTTCGGGTTCCTTAAAACGAGGGAAATTCTTGATTAGCTGACGACCTGTTAGCTTCTCAAGAAGGATTCTGCTCCATGGAGTTAGTTCGTTCGTTTCCAACAGCTTCTTACAGGTCCTATTAGAATGAAGGTCAGCAGTTTATGCCGTGTCATATTTCGCTGAAGGAGCGCTGCTCTTCCTGCACTATCCGGCTGACGGTAAGGTAGGAGGGTGACTGACTAAATACGAGTGCTGTTAAAGGGAATGTATGAATCGCCCATCCAGTGGACGATACTGTTGTATAATATAATACAGTGCAGTACTGAAATGAAGCTTCTGGTAGACAGTTCAAGGCTTTATATTGTCACAAGAAGAACGAAGGACGAAAAGTTGAAATGTCCTGTATTCTAATCACATATCCTGCAAGTTAACACTATGGAACGGTGGAGAAGTTGGCTTGCAAGACTGCTGGTACATCAACCAAATCGAGTCCTGTCGACTCGAGTCTGAAACTAACACGCAGCAAACGCGGGCCCTTCTATTTTGCACACATTTACTGTATAAACTCCCCCTCTCACACTGCTTGCAACAGTCGGACAGAGAGATGTTCCAGCCTGTTACCTCCATGTCAGGGGTGCCCCTTCTGCCCTAAACATGGAACTGCAGTACTCTGAAAAGTTGGTACCTATGTACAAAAGTACACGGCGTCACACCCAAAGGATTGTGACCTTGTAAATTTTATACACGCAATAAATATGTCCATATTTTATCTAAATATATCATACATAGAAACAACACATGTTCTGTTCCCAAATTCCTTCCTTAAGAATTTGGCATAATTTGCACAATCCAACAGCTTCAATGCTTACAAATAAAAAACCATTAAACTTATATATCGTAGACGAGTGTGGTATAAAAAACTAGATCATTATATCAACAGTAATTTTCAATTACATCTCCATTATATCAGTTAATATAAAACCCAATCTATTCGTCATAAATAAGATCCGTTTCACTCGACGCTGTTCATCTGGCCATGGCGCTGGTCACTACACAGACCGTCGAATGACTCGCTGACTCACCAGGCTGTGCATCTCCCTAGGCAACACAGTTCCACTCCAAGAAAGATCTCATCACAGACATCCTCAACTGACGGGTTTAATTGATTAGATAACCCTTCTTAACAGGCTCGTTAATTAATCACATTGTTCTATTCCTGCAGAACAGCTGATAGGAAATCCTGAAACGTTTATATCCTCATGCAATTCCCCAACACTGCGTGATTTAACAAAGTTAACAGAAAATTTCTCACTGTTAAATGTTAAATGCCCTTGCCGCTGTAGCCCCGTACCCTTTGGATAGGAGGTGCGGGGGAACCTATCAACGTATGATCACCGTACTGAAGAGCAACGCCTCTTTTTCTTAGCAGGAATAGAAACCCGGTTGTCAGTGACATAGCCATTCACTACAGTAACTGAGCTATCCTGGCTGGTATTTAAATAAGAACAACATTACAACAGGTAGATTAATTAATAATTAAAAAGCAACAACGTTACTCATCAGAGTACAATCTGTGACGGATTAAAATAAGCAGATACAAAAGACGTTTCACCAAGGTGGTCCAACTGCAGACTTGCGGGTAGATTGTTTTGTGGCCCAGAAACAATTGTGTAATAAAGAAAGTTCCAAGGGAGATTTTTATGAGCATAAGAGGTTCTGTATTTTTAACGTAGTATATGAAGACACAGATATTAACAGTAACATTAGCATGACACCTCCTTAAACTCCGCCGTTCAGCAGTTAAGGGTTTTCCATGCCCTGCTACTAGGAAGTTTGCCGTCATATTTAAAATTAACGGAATTATGTTATCGTCTAGGAATGGGGAGTTTTAAACCTCGCGGTTCTGTGGGGCTGACAGCCATTTCTTAGCTAGTACTATAGATATGTTTATGGAAAACACGCAAAGCTCCCAGGTTTCATATATAAGAATTTGTACACACAAATATCCTTGTATGGTCTTACATTGTCTTAACATGACATACTAGTAATTATCATGCGAGATCAACTAACATGGATGATGTGTTCATGTGACTACAATGTCTTATAACACAGTTGAAAATTAAATCAGGTCACTCAGCACAATGAATATAAAATGATAAGTAATATGCCAATAATAATGTTAGAGCAAAAAGGCCGAATTATTGTCAGAGTCCAATTGTGTAATACTCCTCTTTTCACAACACACATAAGTAAGATCCATTTCAAAAGCGCCAATAACTTAAAAATGAAATATTCATTAACATCGACTGTATCCTGATACAGAACACGGATCAGTGCCGTGACTTAACATTATTCACTTTTATTGTGTTTTTAAGATTTCGATGTATGCTTCTGTAACTCTGCCTCCATCTGTCTGCATTGCAGAGCTTTGAATACATGAACTTCACACTCAAAGCACTTCATGCTCCGATTTGTTTACAATTCTGCTATTCTCGACAGATCTGACACTAGGATAAATTGACATCTCCATTTTTACATATACATGGGCAACAAACCACATTACTGTTGTTACAAAATACTGTACACGAACACACACGATAGAACAGCCTACCAGAAACAACAATATAATGCAGTTACAGTCCAGTACAGTGTGCATAAGAGTTTCTAAACACATTATTTGCAATTCTGTTATCTCTCTGTGTATTTGATGTTCATGTAGTACAGACATAAAGGTCTTGTACACAGTATTATACTACAAAATTGCGTAAGCATATATTTTGTTCTCGGGGAAATCCAAACTAAAGTAATATAATACACTGCCTTTTAGTGTAATTATCTATTCTGTATTTTTTGCTCGCATTTCGTTAAATATACGTAAAACAAATGAAAATGTTTCAAGTATAAGTTGTAGATTTTAATGGTAATTCTACACGATCAATCGGGCTTTGTTTGTGGTTTGTGTGCTTTGATATAAATTCAGATTAATGTAAAGCAGTGATAACTTTGCACTCTGTATGGAATTAAATTCATTCGTCAAACTTTTTAATTTAAATCATCAGTACTAAATTTCGATTAATGAGTAGTTTCGGAGATGAAACATACGGATGGATAGACGAGCGGAATGCCCCCCCCCCCCATATTATGCAAACTTTATGTATAAAGAACAAATAGAAGGTAATGTAAAATAAAATAACTCTTAAAAATGTTGAATTACGAGCTCTAATACTTCGTATTTAAAAGGGCAAGATTTCGATTCTCATGACTATTATGAAGCACTTCATAAATAACCTCAGCAGCTGTAGGGAAACCCTGGAATGCCAGAGCACTTGAAAACAGGCCACGACAGCATCCTTTCGCCGCATTTGGCTGTTAAAGAGATCAACATTCCTGTTTCGTATTCAGACAATCGCTTCAGACTAGCTATCCTGCCACGTGCTAGTGGATTTTCTCCGTCACTCCAGATAAATGCTGGTATTCCTTAAAACCTTATTAGGTTTCAAATACACCACGACCCATAAGTTCCACTTACGAAATGATCGGTCGCACTTACCACGACAGTGGCGCTGTACAATTGATACGCGGAAAAGCATTGTTAAACAACCCAAGAATTAATGAAGTCATATTCTTTCCAATTACTAATTCACAATATCTTCATATTCAATTCTATACTACCATAATTCACAGTATCTCCATATTCAATGCTAGACAATCAATAAATGAATCCATTTTTCTTCCCGATTATCCGCCTATCTGACGTTATATGACCTACGTAGTTTAGAAAGGACAGTTAAGTAAAACAAGGAACAGGCTAAAATAAGCAATGTGACGAGAGCAGCCTGAGTTATTAACCGCAATGTTTCTTTTTGTCCCAAGTGCAGACACGAAGACACGCATCATTTCAGACAGCAAGAGGTAGGCCTACTGTGGACGGTGCAGACTTACATGTGAATGCTGACTGCGCCCCATAGCCTGTAACATATTTTCCACATCATCGAATGTGTTATATGAACATGGCTCCAATTATTTCTTTTATGTGGCGATAATGCACGACTTTCAGCTTTTATGACAGTTAACCCGTGTGACTCCGGTTACATCTAAAGAAGCTATTATACGACCCTGACCCCCACTCAAGTAAGTTATTATGTTATTGGTAGGAAATCCGGCAGTAAAAGAGAAGTGTTAACCAATACTTTCAGCTGCTTGGTAAGAAGCAGCTGGAAGCTTTTAAAAAGAGAAGTCGGTAAGTTAACTGGAATGAAAGTTATACTAATATACGTCACTTGTTCTGAAAATTGGAGGACAGAAACTAAAACTGTATTTTAGGACTGACTTCAAACGTTCCAGGCACCGAATGTTTCGGAACAAATTGTAACTAAGACGTTTAACACGAAACAATCGCCCTATTCTTCTGTCTGGACACAATGAAACGTACGTTGTGTTCACCGTGCATCTTGACATTAACTTTCAATTTCTTCAACCACCGAATGCACCTTTTTATTTCTGTTCAATTCACCCTACATATGTTTCGGCCGTGACTCGGCCATCATCAGGGGTACGTTGATAAGTTCACTTCACTGTTCACTGGTCCAGTTGGTATTATCACAACCGTTACACTGTTTAAGGCTAATATTTACGTTGGCAATCACTAGTATACACAATTTCTTCAAGTAGTGTCTTGAAATGTCTTGGTGTATAGGACTATAAATTGTGAATATAGAGCACTGTGTCGTGAATATTAAAATTATTAAAATTATTGTTAATGAAAATTGTTAAAATTGTTAAAATTGCTGGCAGTTGGTCTTGTATAGATGTTGACGGACGTCAATATCCGACTATACTGAACTCCAAGGACAGAAATGAGTAATAAAAATGTGTCGTAAAGTAAAATAAAAGTATATTTTCGCAAAACCTAATAAATAGACTAACACGGTGTTACATGCGTGAAAATGAAGAGGTCAAATTATCCCTGTGCATAATTCAATACAAAACCATGAGGACGTATGGAGAAGTGTGTACAGCTCCACACATTTTTAACCCGGCGAGTTGTCATCTTAACGTTTCAGACGCTTAGAAAAAGAACTCGGTACTCCAGACTAGACGTTTCGGCGAGCTACAGAGGAGGTAAAGGTAAATTTCACCCTACAACAGGCCATGGAGGCCCAGAGGTGGAGTAGAGGTATAGCTCTACTCCTTCCTTAACCTCAGAGCTAGATAGGGTGGATGGTCAACGCCACGTCCCCCCTCTTTACGCCCAGGGAAGAGACCCGATACCCATTTTACAGGAGGCTGGGTGGGCTCCAGGACCCGTGTGGATGGGTGCGAAATATCTCACCCCCATCAGGACTCGATCTCCGGACCGTCCAGCCCGTGGCGAGTCGCTATACCGATTACACTATCCGGGCTATAGAGCAGTCCTGTCAAACATCTAACACCGATCGTCCGTCATTCCCCTAGCCAGTGTCTACACCAAATGAGACATGCAGGCTTCACTGATATTTTAGTTCCATTCTTGAGTATTGTAATAATAATAATAAAATAATAATAAAATAATAATAATAATATTTAGATTCGATCAGCGGTATTTAAATGTGTTCCGCGGAACCGCGGGTGACTCGACTGTCATGGATCCCGTAAGCACATTTCCTTTATAATGAAACTGGTAAACACAATTGTTATGTTTTAATTGAGTTTTTTTATTTTCCTCCCCAAACATTGTGCATAATCGGCGCCGAGTTTGTTTTCAGTGTAAATAATCAATAATAAAGTGTTGTTCTCAAATGTGCCTGCATATTTTATTTATTTAAATAAAATTTTATGTTTCAAAAATTTATATTTCATTTTTCCTCCCAAAATGTACCTGTTTACTCAACAGAGATTCTGTGAAAATGCGGATTTAATCACAAGGTTTAAACTGACATTACGAGTTTAAGGACCACTGGATTAAACGCAATGAGCTGATTCTGATTTTTTGCTAAATTTGATATGGCGACTCTTACTGACATGCTAACATGGGGTCAACCAATCATAAGGGCGCTACGCTTCCAAGATAAAACAAATACATTACTGAAGAATGCGGACAAACACCCACACCCTGGGGGACGGTACAACTCATGGTCACAGCATATGCGAAATTTGTAAAAGTATTAGGAATGCAATGGAAAAGCTACGGGAATGCACGGTCCATTAGCCTCACAGGCTTAACAGTAGTAGTGACGAAGCTATGAAGGAAGTGAAACAATGCAAATATCGTTGTGTCAGCTTTTTGTTTGAGACAGCGGGATGTTTTTCTCGTAAAATTACACCCTTGTCCGTCCGTCCGTTCGGTTCCTGGTGCCACCAGTATCACGATTCAGCGATCAGGCAGCAGTGATTGACGAGGCGACGTCTGCTTTCTCCCAGTTCTGACGAAACTCATTCCGCGGTAACGAACTTGGCGCCGTGGACAGTTTTGCACGGGGCACCTTTCCCCTACACTGAGTGAATTTTTGTCGGGTCATACAAAATGAACGGTTTCTTGTGACTTTAAAAAGTGTGGAACTATGCAAACATAATATGGCACATCGGTTCACAAGAAATCCAGTACGAAAAGAGTCTGTATTAAAATTTCACGCTTCGTTCAATTATTTTACACCCCACTATCTAGAACCGAAATGTCCTTTCTGATTAAGATCATGGCATATAACACGCAAGTGATTTTTTAAAATGTTGTGCAGACAAAGGGAAAGCTTAATCTGTAGTTATGTTTGAGATATTACTGCATTCTGTTTACATTTAAGACGTGCAGAGATCATACAATTGAAATACAGAACCATACAATGACCTTAGTTTCTTTCTTCATTAAAAGGTAAAAAAGCTGTGTTATGAGATAACCATGCTGACGCGTGTGTAATTGTGTATGTCCTGAGTAAGCGCGTGGGCTGTGTTAGTTTCAACTTTTTAACCAGATTAGCGATTTTCGGGGAACTGGTAAAACGTTATGTCACGTAGAGGGAATTGGCAATGCCACATTTTTTAATTTCTTGTAAACAATAACAACACTTTGAAGGATATATAAACTTATGAGGCGGAAGCGACACTCAAGCCTTACTTTAGAATCCATAAATAATGTCCGATAATCGAGTTTGGGAAAATTTGCAACTTTTGTTGAAGTAATACTTTTGTAGAAAGTGAAAAAAATAATATGACAGCCTTTAGGAATTCTTCTTTAGCTTCCATTTAATGACGATGACCAATGAATCATTGAGCTAGACAAGTATGACCGACCGCAACCTAAATACATCATTCTTTGACCCGGCTGGGGGAGGAGATCCAATCCTATACCAACGATTATTGTTGCTGATGTAAAGTATGCTCGTGTGTCGACGTCTATTCCTACTGTAAATATATGGTGGGCTCATACATGTTGTCATTGGTTCTAATGAAGGTTGCTAAAACTTTATATGTGGAGCTTAAATCCAGATCATTGTAAGGTTTTCTTGCGACATCATGATCTGCTGAACTATCGAATGGATCTTTTCAAGACAGACGTTTGAGAAAGCTTATGAATCGGCATTTATGGCAATCTCTTTGGTGTTACTAATTCGTCCTCAAAAAAGTTGTTTTAACAAAAAAGCTAAGCTTAAAAATTGACAATGCTGCTTCACGCGGAGGCTATTGGAAACTAACATATTTATCTACTTCCCTTGGCCTCCGCTTGAAGTAGGGGTGTCAATTCAACGTATTGTGTCTCATTTAAACGTGGTAGGGAGCTGTTGTTCCTTATTTACACGTTGCATTTTATCCATTGATCTCCGAAAGAAATTACCCAGCATCGAGGACAAGAAAGCAAAATTATTAATGTTTAACACAGTGATGACGCAACACTTTGAGATTATATCTGATATATGTACTGCGTACAGAATCTGTGCTTCAATAACACGTTCCCCACAAAAATAAAACACCTCTGTAAGCCTAGTAATCTATGCTGAAGGAAAGTGAGTTTTGCGTGTTCTTCGTGAAATTTCTTGTATTAACTTGTATTCAAACTGGGAAACAAAACGTCATAGAAGTTAACGACTGTTTATCCAGATGTATGCTAATTATTACACGCTTGACAGAAGTTCAGTGTAATTGCAAATAGTTTGTGTGTTCATCTCGCGCTATGTCTGACATGTGCCGGATGTGTCAGTCCTTGAACATGACTACAAATACAATGTACAAACGTATTTTGGTATGAGCCACAGGAATTTATTAACCAAAGACGTTGTCTTCCCTTTCAGTTTGAGAACGCAGAAGCAATTTTGTGCGCATTTCCACAGAAACCCATCAAAATCTCCTTCAGTTAACTACCAAGACATCAGAGTACAGAAGGCAGCAGCTAGTTGTCTTAACATCATTTATCATTTCTCGCCTACATTAAAACTGGATGGTCCACAACGCACCGTGACTAATACTATGTATCTATATGCACATTCAGTTTTAGAGGCTTCAAAATTGTGAGTTTAATAAATTAATTCGTATCTGAGCCAAAAAGTTAAACTAGCTGTAAGATTGGTGAGATAAGACGTTGACCATATACCTCTACAGAGGATTAACATATGTATGTGTTTTGAGAACAGACAGTTGTGACCCCCTGAGGATGGCTCATTAATGAGCCGAAACATGTCGGGGCTTTTTATAAAACATTTTTAGAATATTTTAGTGTTTATGACAAGTGCATTTAGTTGGTGAAAAACATTGTCTATAGCTGTCTTAAATAATAATGACTATACGAAGCTAATATGCGTAGAAAATTAACTGATGAGACGGAATTAGAATTTTACGTTTTTTACAGATAAAATCTAAATTGGCAACGGCGTCAGTAATGAGGAAGGAAGTGTGATTTAAAAAACACACCAACCCTGTAATTTACATCAGGTTTGATTGCAATCTTCAGACTTCAACCGACAAAGAGGTGCTGCCATTTATAAAGATAAAACATATGAAAGTTACATCATCGATTCGCGTATTGCGTTTTATTCCCGCCAGGGAGATTGACGAGTGTGCTTGTTTTATTATATTCTAACTTTTCAGTTATCAATATAACGTTACCTTGTTATGGTGATCGCTGCCTCGCGAATTCAGCACTGCTGCTACACTGCAAATGTCAGAAGTGAAAGCAGGAGTGAAAAATTAGTTTCAGTGCTTCAATGTTCATAATACAAACAGTATTTTAAATGCCGAACATAGTAAGGACAGTTCAGAATACGAACGGGTCAAAGGTGAAAGCTGAAGCAGGAGGGGTCTGTGTAAAGTAGAAACAAGGCACACTGATAGAGGTATGCTCATAATCTTAAAAGAGGAAAAATTTCGCTTCTTTTTCTAGTTTATGGTCCTTTAGCGTGAAAGAGTGCAAGCTCAAAAGGCTGTGGTTTGAATCTAGAGGACACGGTGCACTCGCACTTGCGCTTAGGGGAACATGGGTTCTTATCTCAGAATTTAAATGGTGTTCGAAAAAAGGAAATTCTACACACTGCCACGGAACCGGTAAATTGGAATTTGGGTAGTGATAAAACGATTGTGTTTATCGACATCTGTAAATATCCACTCATTACTTATATTCATCTCCACGCATAAAATACACTTCACACGCAAAATATTGAGCAGAAACACCGGGGTTCATTGCAATTTGAACCATACACTTCGCAAATGGTGCTTTTAAAATAATTAAGATGAAGTAACATAACAATCTATGAAGTTTGAAGATATTTACATGGATTTACCAAGTCCTTACCTGAAAGTGTTAAAACGAAAAATACACGGCCAAACCTACAGAGGGAAATCTACACCACAATACAAAAAAAAAATACGTTACGAACACAGGCCTCCTGAAGCATGGTTTCCGTGTTAAGGCCTCCTCAAGATTAAAGAAATGCGCAAAGTGTCTACCTTGCTTGAACACAGGACGTTGCATGTCTGACGAGTGATTGCCTCACTCGCTGGAAAATTGCAGTTGTCGGAAGAAATCATCTCAAATCCATTCTGTATACGTTGTTGCAAGTCCTGGACGTCATTGACTTCTCTACCATAAACAGGAGACTTTAGATGTGTCCAGAGATAAAAGTCTACGAGATTAAAATAAGGGGAAGGAGCAGGCCAAACTGTTGGTCCACCTCGACTTATCCATTGTTCCGGGAACACGCTGTTCAAGAAATGCCGGACTGCAAGAAGAAGATGTGGTGGAGCACCATCATGCATAAACCATAAATGAATCCCAGTCTGCAGATCCACGTCTTGCAACAGATCTGGAACGACGTTTCGTAAGAAATCGTGGTAAACAGTCAAGTCAGACGTGGTGGAAGAAAGTACGGTCCCAGAAGCCTGTCTCGTGCAATGCCTGCACACACATTTAGCGAAAATTGTCGCAGGGGCTTGGAGTGTAAGGTTTCATACGGAATTTCGCTTCGCCCATATATGGTGATTAAGGCAACTGACTATTCCATCTCTTGAAAATCCTGCCTAATCGGCAAATAAAATGAAAGGCGGAAATGCACGATTATCAACGCATTTTCTAAGAAACCACTGCAGAAGTTCCTTCCTTATTCGTCAGGAAGCCGTAAATCGGAATCAATGCTTCATAATGCATATATATTCATGCAACAATTTTTCTTGTATTGTGTAGGTTCACCTTCTGTAGGTTTGGCCCTGCATTTTTCGTGCACACTGTATAGGCTACCAGCTTCAATGGACTTAACGTGTTTGAAATTGATACATCCGAAATACAATACGGTGAAACATGTACAAGTCCAAATTTCACATCAGACTTAGATATATTTTGATCAAACTCTCATGAATTAGACAGTTGTCTTTTACAAGAGTTCCTCAGTACCCCCATCACTAAGCTCATATGAACGCATGTATCAACTCTACCAAACCCTGCACCTGCATAACATCTACTGTGTAAAATAACTCTAATTGACCAAGACTCGCGTTCAGTATTGAAAGCCAAACGGTAATGGCAACTACCAAGAGGTCTGAAAAACTTCCACATTCGAAAAAAGAACCATCCTCACATAGAAACTGTACATAATCGGGTAAAGAGAAGTAGACTATACATGAACTGCCTTATTGTCTAACAGCAATAATGAGGACGACAACCCGAATGCACTGCATACATGAGTAATACAAATGTCAGATGAAGAGGCACTTCGCTTCTTGTAGTACCCGAACTGAATTTTGCCACAAAACAGATGATAAAGTTAACTAGACAACGCGCTGGAACACCAGGGTTCGATTCGTGACAGGGACTTCCTTCTACGTCACCACGTCAACAATGACTCAATGCCATGCCCAGTCTCATACTCAGCGAGTACTAGGTGTTACTTCCACGGGGATAAACGGCAGGAGTTTGACCCTGACCAATATCTTTCCTGTGCGTGTAGTGTTCATACGTCTTCGTTGCTACTTAATTAAGCACAGGAAGAACTTTATCTGTAATACAAGAAGTCATACACGAAATAATGGTACATCAGAATACGTCACAATTAAATAAAAATATCTGTGTGTCGTGAAAACGTGTTCATACAGCACGAGGTTACTACTGTAGGTAACACTCAAACAGAGTAACATATATGTGTCCGTTGGGTATAAATTTTCGGACGTCATCCGGCCTCTATCGAGCATATAGCCTAAACAACATTACTGTGTTACTAGTTAAACTAGAATCACGTAATGCCCCAATTAATTTAAAATGAAGCGGCCTCTGTTTTATATCTGTAATATAATTAGTAATAAACATAACAATATTTTGCCCCTCTAATTATTCATAGCTTGGGAATACTTTGAAATCACAGACGCTCTAAAAGGGTAATATTTTAATCGAGTTTTAACTGCATAATCCACACACCAACAGAAAGCTTTATGAATTTTCCGTCTGCCTGCTTGTTTGTCCATCTGACAAACTCCGTCTCTCCCCATACCAAACTAAATGAATTAATACACATACTTATTGTAAAGCAATACGACACAAACATCCCATCCAACTTTACGGATAATAAATTGTGTTGGCATACACGCTCTATACGTTCCGAAAGCGGGGCGCCGTGAAAATTCTAATATCAAGCTCTTATTTGAGAAACATAACGACGTTCTTGACTTTCAAAGAGGTATATGCAAATGTATCTCACGTATCAAATGTAGTATGTTTATAACAACAATGTTCCTGTGCAGAGAGGCATTACATAAATAATTTTCTTACTTAGTACATACCAAAGGACACATAGGCTTATCAAAGTCATACCCATTTTTGTCTTCGTAAGTGCACATCAAAATCATTCTCACAAAAGTTGGAAGGTTACAGAAAACCCTAAAACATGAATCTTAAAAGCGCTGCCCCTTTCTATTACTGATGAACAGAGACTGATAGCACAAAAGCCCTGGACTTCACTTGACTCAAGTTATGCCTATATCCTCCTACAGTTTTACTTTCCGCTAATAAATGAATAAGGAAGACACAAAGCATAGCAATCAAAGGTGGGCGAAACTGGATCGAGAAAAGTGAATGAAAGAAACGGTCAGTCTTGGTTCACCCGCTAACAACCCTCGCTTGTAGGCGTACTATGAGTTAGCTGTCTAGTCCAAGAGACCGGAAAGCAAGAGGAGAGTCTTGTAATGAACTGGATCGATGGATGGCTGGCCATTCAGACGTCGGAGTTTCAAGATAACCAAGTGTCACGGTCAACCCCTTTTTCAATCTTAGAACACGTCTTTTCGACGACGAAAGAAACTGCGTAGCTAAGCACAGCGTCTCCACAATATTTGCCGTGTGTGGTGATGAATTTGACAAATCCTAATAAAACAGTAAACTTTGTTAGAAAAACATGAGATGTCAATATAAAGACTGTCTTGTGGAATGTGACTTCATGTAGTTTGCTCCGTAGCTACCAAACCACGCGGCGTCACACCTAACAACGCAGCGATCTTCTTATACATCCCAGACTGATTTTTAACAGGGCCTAATATAGGGTTACGTAAAGAGTTTTTGTAACACGGTGAGCATGCAGCAGAGAGCAACTCGAGCATGGATGAGGACATGGAAGAACATCGGAAGGATTAGCCATGGTGTATTTTAAGAGCAAGCCACATATTCCATAAACTCGAGGAAACCTTAACTTAATCGAAATGGTTGGTGTCGGATCAAAGGTTCACCCTGAGTACGTTACTAGTATGGGTCAGGAGGGACTGAACTGATCTGGCTCAGCGTAGAGACCAGTGGCGGGCACTTGTGTGCACTGTATTGAAATTCTGAGTCCCAAAAAAGCGGCGAATTCCTTGACCACCTGTTCAAGTACTACCTCCTAAAGGGGGATGCAACTCCATGGAGTTATGCGTTACTAATCAAACCAAGTTCGTTATGTCTCCACACTGGCATTCGGTTTTAACACTATAGACAACCCTCCGTTCATCCGAATCTCGATCAACCGACTCATCAGCTGACTCTCACATTACCCCATCCTCCCTTCCGATCCTCCAGTGAAATTACTGCAGAGCGATTCCGAATTGTGTGTAAAAACTTGAATTTATCATTTAGGTAACATAAAATACTGAATTTTTGTGGGGGGGGGGGGCCAGTAACGCAACCTACAGAACTACATTTACAAACCGTCCACACTTAGGCTAAACTACATACGCAAACAGGTGAATCTTTGCTAAGTGGCGAAATTTGCGACACATATTTAGGCCTTAAATGCCTTATGAGGACTTATTTACTTACTGTATGTCGAAATTATAATACATACTTATTTTTTCGTGCTAAAATGTTCCCGAGGTTCGGTTAGACTTGTCTTCCAACTTGTTATCGATAGGCTGGGTTACAGGCAAACAGGCGGATCCCGTAAAACTGACTTATCGGCTTTTCTGACCCAACTTTCTCCCAGTTAGAGAGGATAACTGGATGACAAACCTTAGGGTGGTCACTCGTTACTTCCGCGTCTCAGACTGCGAATACTGGGGACTGGGCGTGCGCATACTCTTGCTGAGATCCAAGTATGTAGACTTCACGGACTCTACGCGTAGCTAACAATGTTTAACGCCTATAAATAGTGCAGTAAATTCAACATTTGGTAACAAAGCCTTCGTATGCCCAGTCTGAATTACACAGCTCAGAAGAACTGACAGATATAAAGCGTTGTTGTGATTTGCTGAATACCAACTGTGTATTATTAATGTCTCAATCTCCAGTGCATTCATTGTTCTCTTTGTAAAAGTAGCCACGGAGATATTGTTGGCCTAAATGTTTCAAAAGGAATGAAATGTATGCGATTAAGGATCCATTGTGATGCCCGACACAATCGTTATGAATGGTCGACGGCAGATTCGGATACAAACCTTGCAAATTCCTCAAGCTTCAGAAATCAAGTTCAGAGTACAGAGCTGAGACACGACTGGAAATTTGCTTCGTGTCAGGCTCACTGAATGCTTCGTCCATCAGATATAGATTAACTACTTTATAGCCGATCCCAGGATCCGCGCGGTCGAAGGCGTAAGTCTGAAGCCACTTGACTGCTGCAATTGCGGGTTCGAATCCCGCTGAGAGCATGGATGTTTGTCTCTTGTGTCTGTTTTGTATTACGTAGGTAGCGGCCTCTGCGACGAGCTGATCACTCGTTCAGAGGAGTCCTACCGGGTGTGTGTGTCTAATTGTGTGTGATCTAGAAACTCAACAATGAGGCGGCCTAGGCTCTAGTTGGGCTGTGGCGCCACAGAAATAACAACTTTATATTTTGTACCTTCTTCTAATACTGCAACAAACGTATACAAAAGCGCGAGTCACTGAACTTAAATAAACACACTGAACCTAATTTACGTGACAAAAGTATGGCGAAGTGAAGATTCAATTCCACGCATTAACCTCATCATAAGATGCAGACAAGCGGTCAGCTTCACGCCTCGGCCTTTTTAAGTCCGACGAAATAACCAATGGTGTCCACTGGATATAAAACTGGGTGAACCACAGACACGGTGTGGCCGCAACAAAATGTGTGTGACACTAGGGTGTGGATTCGATTATTTTCACTCAGAATTCGGGGCAAGTGGTATTTGCTTATAAAACGGTAATATGACTTCGGGTTCCATACGAAACGGGTAGTTTCTTGACTAGTTTAGGAACTACTGGATTCTCTATGAGGAATCTTCTCCAAAGAGATTTTTACTTTAGTTATTGGTGTGTAATTTTTTTACAAATGAGACACGGTTTATTTCATTTGTATTTCGCAAACTGAAAAGAACCCAATCTGACTAGTCTATATTCAGCTAAGGGCATCGTCGTTCCTGCACATTCCTCCTATATGCTGCAGTTTCCTATACAGACACCGCACTTAAAGACGTTTTGAGCGTGAAGATGAAAAACCTAAGCTTCTAAGAGTTTCAATCCCTTTTAACTCTTTTATGAGCGTCTTTACAAAAAAGTAACAGCTTAAGGTAGTTTCTTTGCCCGCACGCCACTCGTTGTAATTTATACTCGCAAAGTGTGAGATAGATGCCGTCCAATACGTCTGCATCGCCTTCTCGTACGATGTCCATTTTGTATGTTTCTTTTGCCCGTTCTTGTTATGTACTTTGATATCTTCTGCACGACTGTAACAAGGACACGTTACTCAAACAAATGACGGCTATTTTGTGGATAACACTTTCGTTTGCTGGAGCTATCAGTATGCTTTTTATGGCGCCACTCACACAAGTATCTCTTACGTATACATCAGCTCAAAAATGTATCATTTTTCTTTTTTCCTTTGGGTTAGAATTTTCTCTGCGACCCTCACTGTTATATTCTAATTTGCACAATATCTCATTACTGTACCAAGCGTACCGACAGCTGTGCACTGGCTCAGGTGGTTAGTCTCCGGCCTCTCAACTCGGCGGCCAGGTTTCAAGCCCGGGATAGTATATGCAGAATTTGTGGTGGACAAAGAGATGATACTGGAAACTGAAAGAGGAAGCACTAGAGAGCACCCTGTGGAGAACTCGCTTTGGAAGAGGCTACGGACCTGTCGTAAGACAGACTACAGAATGAATAATGAAAGTGGCAATGGAGCAGGTTTCCCTCCGAGCACTTCGGCCTCCCCCCTGTCAGTAGTCAGTATAGTGCCACCAATGCTCCTTACCATCTATTCATTTATCGCCGACGCTATGTAAACCTCAGCAACAGACTAACTAACTAACTCCAAGGAGCAGAGTCCTTCTTGAGAAGCTAACAGGTCATCAGCTAGTCAAGAAATTCCCCGCGTTTTATGGAACCCGAAGGTTCATTACCGCACTCACAAGAGCCCGCCACCTGTTCCTATCCTGAGCCATATCAATCCAGTCCATGCCCCCCCATCCCACTTCTTGAATATCCATTTTAATATTATCCTCCTATCTACGCCTGTGTCTTCCAAGTGGTCTCCTTCCCTCAGGTCTCCCCACCAAAATCCTGTATGCACCTCTCCCCTCACCCATACGTGCTACATGCCCCGCCCACCTCATTCTTCTCGATTTGATCACCCGAATAATATTTGGTGATGAGTACAGATCATTAAGTTCCTCGTTATGTAGTCTTCTCCACTCCCCTGTTACCCCGTCCCTCTTAGGCCCAAATATCCTCCTCAGCACCCTATTCTCGAACACTTTCAGCCTATGTTCCTCCCTCCTTGTAAGAGACCAAGTCTCACACCCATACAAAACAACAGGCAAAATTTTAGTTCTGTATATCTTAATCTTTGTATTTTTGGATAGCAAACTGGAAGACAGAACATCCTGCACCGAATGATAACAAGCACTCCCCGATTTCAATCTGTTCTTAATTTCTTCCTGAATGGAATTTTGATTTGTTAGGGTTGTTCTCAGATATTTGAACTGTTCCACCCTTTCAAAGGATTTATTATCTAACTTTATGTTGTGATTTTGTCCTGCATTCTGATTGCGAGACATGACCATGTACTCAGTTTTCTCAGCATTTACTTCTATACCAATCTCCTTACTAGCGACTACTAAAGCTTATGTGTTTTTCTTTATAGCATGTACACTTCCACCCAATATATAATATCATCAGCATAAACTAGAAGCTGATGTGTACCATTCAATTTTAAGCCCTCCTGGTTTGCCTGAACCCTCCTAATGGCATATTCCAAAGCAAAGTTGAAAAGCAATGGCGATAAAGCATCTCCTTGTTTCAAACCATTCTTAATAGGAAATGTGTCAGACAAATGTTTGCCTACCCGGACTCTGCTATAGGTTTCACTTAGACACATTTTTACTAGCCTTACTAGTTTCATAGGGATACCAAATTCAATGAGAATATTATACAAGACCTCCCTCCTAACTGAATCATAGACTTTCTTGAAGTCTATAAATAGCTGATGCACTGCCTCAATGTATTCCCATTTTTTTTCAAGTATTTGATGAATGCAGAATATATGATCAGTAGTCGACCTGTCAGCAACTGACAGCATCCTTAAATATGGCACTGAAAAATTACAACGTAACCCATACGTTAAATCCATATAATTAAACTATCATAACAGGGGCATTCACAAGAACCTCGTTAAGTATTTGAAGGCCGAAAAATATATAATTGCTTTTCTTTCTTGATGCTTCCCGATTTCAGAAATATCATCACCTTTCTTACAAGGCTTCCAGGCCTCGTCCATTTGCCCTTTGTTAAAGAGTAGCTTAAAATACGACAATGAGTAAGGAGAATTTATGGGAAGATATTGACAGAGAAAATCAAAGTATTCGGAGAAGCCCCCGTCCCAGTGATAATCCGTCCAACCCGAATCACACATAGACTGACCCGGGCTCGAATCCTACCCGCCGCGGTAAGAAGCCGGCGACTAACCGCTTGAGCCACGGTACGGTCTTTGAAGATCCAAAAAGGAAAATGAAATACTTTTGGTTTCAATGCTCGCTATTCATGAATAGCACTGCTTGATTTGAAGGTTCCCAGGCTTCGGCCACTTGTCCGTTTGACAAGAGCAGTTTGAAGGCGAAGATAAGTTTCGAAAAATGGTTTAATGTTACTGACAGGGAAAACCGAATTACTGGGAGGACATATCCCACTGACACTTTGCTCACCACAAACCTCACTTCTAAATTATGTATCAAAATCCAGTTTCTAGATCACAAAAAAAAAATCCGTCTCCATGAAGACAAATCAGTTTATACTATTTAGGAAAATAACTGGTGTTTGTTCTGTAAATCATATAAAACTTATAAACACACTGTGTGTGTGCAAAATTCAGAATTTCTTGACGTTACATCAGGTGTTACATATAGTTACCACCATGATTTAAACCTTTAAATAAACACAGATATCACCAATCGTAAAGTACTGTAGTTTGCTTTTCCAGCAATGCTGTAAAGCTGCGACGTTCGCAGATAAAGCCAAACGAATGAGCTTGCTAATTTAACTGAGGGAACAGAAGTAAGTCCAATGGTTCGTCCATCTCCATATCCACCTGAAGCTATTTTGCGTCCCCACCCAGTCCTCTGGCCATTTTGTTCGCAACAATGTTGGTAGAAATTGTACATGTCGTTGCGCGCTTTCAGAAACGATATTCCGTTCTTCTGGGCGAAGTCGCGCAGATGGAAGAGTCCATTTGGTCGAACGATGAGCAAACAGGTGAGGCAAGCCAGTACATTACTTGGCTTTATGTAAAGCAAATCATCTGGTAATCGACATACTGCACTTTCAAGTGGAGTCCAATTACAACGTGATGGCACAAGTCTGTGCGAAGGACAAGACAGTGTACTAGTGTACTGCCTGCACTATACCCACGACATTATTGCTCCCTCTGCCTTTCCCCCGCCGGGAGATGCCACGACGTGTTACCACGTGTTAACCTTCTCTAATGACGCATACTTTAGGCTGGTTAGCCTAGGCCAGAGGAGGCTGGAATAATAAAGTGTAAAGCGATGAGCCATTGCTACTAACATTCATGTGACTTCTCTCCTTGGTCTCATTGTAGTAAGAGCCTATCGCATTCTTACAGCGTATAAGGATGCTCTGTTTCTAGTCACATGCAAAAGCTACAAAGCATAATCAGTTACACCAGGAAACTTTACGTGAATTCTGTTACCAACAAACAGATAACACGCGCAAAATTTAGATACAGTTCAAGAAACCGCGACACTTCGTACAGTGTTTATCGTTCTGAACTTTCAGCACTACGTTATAGGGATTGGATCTGTTTCCATCATTTGGTGTAAATGTAGGACATGGCGCCCAGTAATCGATACAACGGCCCGTCTGAATAGGAACCTATCCATCCCGTGACACGTGATAACACGTGAGCCAGGTTCCGAAACGCAGTCTTTATAGAGCTCAAGGCGACAACGTCCAAAATAACAGCCATCTTTAGGGTAAAAGATAATGGAAAGAAAAAGGTAAAGTCATCCTAGAACAGGTCATGAAGGCCCAGAGGGGAGTAGAGGTATAGCTCTACTCTTTCTTTAACCCCGGCGCTAGATGGGTGTAGGTGGTTAGCGTCACGCCCCAGCCGCTTTGCCCCCAGGAAAGAGACCTGGTACCCATCGTACAGGAGGCTGGGTGGTCCCCAGGGTCGGTCTGAATGGGTGCGGAAAATTTCACCCCCACCGGAATTCGATCCCCGGACCGTCCAGCCTGTAGGGAGTTGCTATACCGATTACACTATCCCAGTAACATTCCATAATACGAATTGCTTTGACTTAAATATTTCAGTAAGCTTATTCTCTCAACAGGCCTGCAATTATGTACTTTTTCCACTACAGAATGCTCTCCACCCTCAGAAAGACAGCGTCTCACTAATATCCCTGAGAGACTGATACCGAAAGAGCAGCTGGTTTTAAACTTTTATCAGGGCGACCTGATCACCGTCTATTATTTACCTGTAGCCTCTGCAATAAAAACATGCAGCCAGCCGGTAGCCGAAATGTCAGCCCATTATACCAGTCACATGGAGCAAGGCATTAATCTTTCTCTGCAGGTACACTGATACAGCTCAACGTAAGACAAAGAAGCAAGAAATTGGTCATAAAATATCAGAAATCATAGCCTGGGTAAGGTAAAAGTGAAAATATGTCCTTAATTGGGTACTTTATTTTAAACTTAACTCCAAATGGAATTAAAACCGTCGTAATTTTCAGACCCTCAAAATATTCGATTACAACGAAGTGAAAAATAATATCCCAAAGAAATTGGTGCATTTGGTATATTAAAGTATGAAAATAAATGTATGTGCGTATGTATGAATGTACGTATGTATGTATTGTGCGCGTATGTATGTATGTATGTATGTATGTATGTACTACGTATCTATGAATGTATGTATGTATGTACGTAATTACAGAACAAAGGAGGGGCAGATGAATGTCGACACAGGAAATACACAGCAGTCGTTTTCTATCAGATCAAGAACTCCATATAATGTGTGATAAATTACGATAAATTACTGTAGACCCTCGAATGAACAGACTAATAGGGGGAGTGGGTGGTCCGATAATGCCGATTGTCCGGTACTTCCGAATTGTATATATATAGCCTAAAAATTCGCCAAAACAGTAATATTATCACTCTTTTACGTAGTCTGCAAACCATCGTTAATTGGAATTTAAAACATTTCAGATAAATATAATAAATCCACGATCAGGTTATGAAACTGCTACCCCCACGCAAGTGTCAGTAAAGACTGAGAGCGCGTCCGTGTCCGCCACGTAGCGGCCGCTTCGCTAATTAACAGTCAAAACCGCTAATTTCACAATTCCCATTGCGAACGAAAATTTCGGAACGAACAAATTTTGTCCGTTATTTCCGTAATTCGTACATCAGAGATCCGCTAATTCGACAGTCTACAGTAAATCTACGTAAATGGCATGAATTACCAGACATAATCTAAAGCAGAAGGCGTAGGTTGGAGGATAAAATTAAACCGGATCTGAAAGAAATATGTTGGCCAAAGGGTGTGGACTGGATTCATATGGCTCAGATCAGGGACCACCCCTTGCGTTACGTGTTGTATTTACATTTACATTACTTATATTTTAGGCCTACTAACAAATGCAGATGTGGTAATGAGCAATTACTAAAGTAAAAGTCACGTAATTAAAATTACAACTCAAAATAACAGACATGTCCAAATAAATACTGAATGTTGCATTACCAACATTACCAGAATTGATGCAAGGTATCTAATTTAACATGAGTGAATAAGTCCACAAACCCTAATAGTAGAACAACCGGTAATCAGTGTAAAGCCCCTTAATAACCCCGACATCAAAAATTCATGCTAAAGAAAACTACTCATTTTTCGGCCCATCTCTTTACTTATTTGACCAGTCAGAATCTAGTAAACTGTTTTTTCTACTTCAAGATAAAATAAGTTAATTATCTATAATTTGCATGCAGAGAAAAAGTTGTTGTAATACTGGAGGTCAGAAAGAAAGCAGAACTAGAGAATGTTCAACGTGTTAACACGTCTCGAGAGTGGTAGGCCTACATACACTGTATACCACAAGCCGACTTGTCACATTTTACTGGTCTTGCGGCGAACAAAACGCTAATAATCAGTTCTTGATATATAAGATCACTTTCTTAGAACAAGCGAGTTTCAGATAGGGGAACAGAACACAGGGATACAATAATGCTGTTTTCATGTAACTGTTTAATTACGGCACAGCGGATGCTATATTATGAATACAGATTTACGTAGACAACCATCACTCAGACAAGTGCTTCCCACACCTACTTGAATGTACCTATAAAGTCGGAAGCAATTATCGTGGACCACCTTACACCCAATAACGTTCAATTATGGACTTTAAATTCATAATTTAATGGGCACAGCTCCCTAGGCTGCAGCTGTTCAACGCATTTGTGACGTGCTAACTCTATTAGGTCCAAGCTAAGATTTTTGTAAAAAAGCCCGAGTAAAAACTCCTATTCATGACAACTGTGGGGCTATTAAAGTCGATAACTTACAAAAGAAATGTTTAAGAATTCTATAAACATAACCAATAAAATGCACAATTTTTTTAAAGTTTAAGTTAAACGAACTAATGCATAAGAATTATTAATTTTGCATATCTTATTAAACCATATGGATGCATTGCTCTTGTGAATCTCTTTGATATTCTTATAGTTGTAAACTAATTTTGCCTGCTGGGCATTAACGAATTTTATATTATATGTACCGTGCATTCTGTCATACGTTTTAGTTAAACCAATTAATGCACAAGAATCAGTGCATTAGTTGGTTTAACTTAAACTTATGACCAAATGCTTGGTACATATAATATAAAATTGGAAAATGCACAAATATGTGTGCATTTTGTTGGTTATGTTTATAGAATTGTTGATTAATGCACGGAAGTGGATAATATTAAATGTTTAAGATTCACTGAGGCAACTATTTCCTTCATAGGTCTGCTGTATTTAATGTTTGGACAATTCATAAACCGCAAGCATGGTCCACATAATGAGCAGTTCAAAACTGTGTGACGTCATCATAAGGAAAACGGTACAGTTGTATTCATTAACCGAGAAACTTCCAGTGAATTTTAACAGAAAGTATTTCACTGACATTTCATATGCCTCTGATAAGTAAAATAAAGTTATAAATAAATATGACAAAATTCCGCGTTTAGTGACAAAATTCCCTTCGAAAATCCAGCGCAAGGTCTCTTTCGTTTGTTAACGTTTACAAATGCAATACACTTTACTTAGACAGCAAGTTTTTCAAACAAAAACTAAGAGAAGAAAACCTGCATGTAGAAGAACCTCACACATAACGACGTACTATATACTGTTGTTTCCAATTTTACTTTCACCACAGCGTTTTATAGTCTTTCGAGGTTCACTTTGGTTTCGGTTGGGTTGCTGGGTTAGTAGCAGGGAGAGAGTAGAATAACGCCATATAAATGTAATTAACACCAAGCAGATGGGTGAGAGGAAACAATTGCTTGGGAGAATTTGCGTTCCTGCTTTTCACTGTAATGATTTTACTGCAATAATCTTTGCTGGAATTTTTGGACTGTCAGTAGCTAAAAGCACAACATACCAACAACACAGTACCAAAATTTTTTTTTCTTTACAGCTGTGTGAATGAACGCACATTACAAGCCTTTCGCTATGTCGCTTGGATGAAGTGAAGCAATGTTTTACGACGGTGAGTTTATGCAGAGGGAGGATACGGGCTTATTTTTTTAGTAGTAAAATAAAAGGAGAGAAAGAATGAATGAGAAACACACAGGGAGAACAGTTTTAAATGGTGTGTGTAAAGAATAATTTCATGCACCAAAGGAATTGTAATATAGTGGCCGGTATATTTAATGCTATGTCGCTTTTTGTCACGCAGGTTTGGATAGAAGGGAATTTAAATTGCTTGGAATGAAAGGGTTTGTAGTAATAGCAAGCACCGGCAATAGGTAGCAGTATCAATGTCACATACACTGATGGGTGATGCTGGGAATTAAATCTGCATGTTCCAAGCGAACATCTCTACAGCTCTCCAAACTCCTGACGTTGTGTGTATACTGACATGACAATTATTAATGCTGAAAAACAACATACCGCAAACATCACAACACCACACCAATTATCATCAACCCACATGCTATTTCACCACTGCTATTACACACCCTCTCCCCAGTATCCACTTCACCAGCAACTATGTAGCACGGACTAAAGATAAATTCAAAAAATCTTCTATTGCAGCACATGGCAAAAGACTTGCGCAAAAAGGACGAACGACGCTGTTGAGCTGGTAAATCTCCTAATTCATACTCGGGAGATCCTGGGTTCAAATCTCGAAACAGACATCGATTACCCTGACTGGGAATCTTAGTGGGTTTCCCCAGTCTTTCCAACCAAATAGCCAGATACTAGCCTATACAAAATTAGGCCAAAGCCTTTCTTTCCACATGCATAAAATCCTTTGTTTATAAACCATATCATTCGACGTTATATAATCTGGGCTACTGAAAACGTCCTCAAACGACACATAGGCCTCTACAGTACAACAAGCGACAAACACACCTCTACAGTATGAGAAGCAACTAATGCAAGGGCACTGATTCATAATAACAGTAAATCAATGAGAGAGAGAGTTTATGGTATCAGAAATGACTGCGTTTTTGGCTCAAAATTCCAAATTGTACCAAATCATGGGTAATGTCCATTAAGGGCCACATAAGCTACATCACATTCCTGCAAACCCAAAGAACAATTCATGCTTATCCTAACACCACACGGAATCTCCACGCCTAGCAGAAAGTATTCCATACGACAATCGTGCTTCTGAAACTAATAGCCGCTCTGCTACAAAGACATTCTCAGCATTTATGTAACACGAAGCCTATTTCCTTGTTCAAAAGATTCCGTCATTGGTCCTTATCATAAGCCACATCAATCCACTCCGCAACCTCTTACCCCGTTGCTTTAAGATCCGTTTTAATACCATGTTATTCAGCACTTCTTTCACACATTCTACATGACCCGCCATCTCTACTACTGGATTTTATCAACAGAAACGTCCTGTGGAAATTCCAAAATCATGTCACGAAATGAAACTAAGTGTTATGAAATAGGAATTATGTTGGAAATGAGACCTTTAAACTATGGCACAACGTACACAGAAAAAAACAAAAAAACAATGCAGTTGATTCCTACAAAGTAAAATATAGGGTTACGGTTCAAGCTGCAGATATACCGAAATCGCCAGGTTCGATAAAATGTATACATGTCCCCCGCAGGATAAGTACTTTACTTACTTACTATTACTTTAATAGATTTCAGGCGTCCACCGCGGTGTAGTTGAGGTCTTCGCCCTTTCGGGATGTTGCACGACGAAGGTTGTTAGTTCATTAGCGACGTTTCTTGACAACATTTGGGTCCCAAATTAAAGGGTCAATCAGTACAGGAAAATGTCATTGTTGGACTGCTTGATCTTTGAAGTTGGGGCCCATATGATTGTCCCGAAACGTCGGTAACAAAGTACCAACCTTCGTCGCGCAACATACCAGAACAGCGAAGACCTCAAAAACAATAGAATTTCGTCTTGAGGATGAAATACATGGGATAACTCGGATATCTCCAATGAGGAAATGGTGAATGCATACAACAATTTTGATCGGCAAGCACACAATGTAAGACAACTTATTTGGATATTTGGTTAATCATGAAAATATGATATTTAGACGGATCGTGGAGCAAAAGGATGAAGCGATGTGGCATGGATAGAGATGGCTCGGAACAAGTGTCGTATCAGGCTTTTATAACGAGGTTATGAAACTTTGGTTTAATTAAAGAATTGAATTCCTTGGTCAGATGAGTAACTATACAAATTTTCGAGGGCTATCTTATACCACTACGAAAATGCATGCAGTAGAGTTCTCCTTCGGAATTTCAGCTACATTAGACACACGAATCCCTTCTCTTTATTTATGACACCCTCCGTATCTGCGCCTATAAAATGTAGATGGACAGATTACAGGTAAATGATGAACCGTAAATGATTTTTGTGACCTACAGACTCGCAATTTATTAACAGAGACTACTGAAAACCACAATGAACATCAGTTAGGATGGTATCTGTAAATATGGTGTGTCCAGCCTTATTTAGCAAAGGGCCACGGCCTTTATTCTGCACTAGTTCGCGGGCCGTACGTGTAAAAATCAAAGTAAAGGGTATACATAACCGTCTAAATTACTGTGTAATTTTTGTTGTATATAAATTCCAAATGTGGCAGCGGGCGGCATAAGAGTAGTTGGCGGCCCGCGAATTGGACATCCAAGCTCTACAATGAGATCTGCGCTTTTCTGGGATATTACGCGGCGCCGTGTGGTAATTGTTTACCGACGTTTCGGGACAACGTATCGGTCCCATCTTCACGGGTCAAGAGTCGGTAAACAATTACTACATGACGCCGCGTAATATCCCAGAAGAGCGCAGATCTCATGAATATCGCGGCGGAAGCCTGAAATCAAAGCTCTACAATGTTACCGCTTCAGGAACTTGCTCAGTTCGGCGCCTTGTGTGGAAACCGAAGGTCTATTACCGTGTTCATACAAGCCCGCCAAAGATGAGTATCGTGAGATAAACGAATCCGATCACCCGGTTTAGTTCCTTAAAACGGGTGTAATATTTTTACGTGAATATGATTTTCAAAATAGATATAAATTTTGAATGTACTTCAGTTTTGTATGTGTTTCATTTTTTCAGTCATTTCCCGCACATAATCAACTTCAAACGCATTTAATGGTCAAATGGAAACATGCAAGGGTGGTAAATATGTAACGTTTTAAGTAATAAACAAATAAAATTACAAAAGGGTCAACAAATGACATACAAAACAAACAACATATTTTTTTACATGTATTCCTTGTTCAGGTTTTACACTACATCATAAGCAATATACAATAATCTGTGTTTAGTTAAGCCAGTTTTTATTGTTTTTCTACCAGCTAGAAACTGAAATATACGATTAAAAGGCTGAAACGCGATTTGTTTCCGTTACCACTAATTCAATTTTTAAATCCGCTTGAAGTGGCGAATTTTGTTTTCAATTCGGACTGCTGCCGTCCATTTCATTCTAAACTGTACTAGGAACTGAAAATATGCGCTACACTGAACATGTATCATTAGTGCCCCCCCCCCCTTTCGTCTCGTGGTCGGTACAGTGAGTAGGCTACGGGCTGGACAACTGAGGAAACGTGGTTCGATTTCTGGCAAGGGCAAGAAATCTTATTTTCTCGAAAGCACCCAGACAGACTCTGGGGCCCGCCTAGCCTCCTAGACAAGTGGTATTCAACCTGGGATACGCGTACTCCCGGGGGTACGCGAAGACATCTTAGGAGGTACGTGAAATTAAAAAAAAATATATTATTTCATGATAAACACTGAATAATCAGGGCCAGATTCGGGGTTAGCCACAAGACACCCGAACGTAAGGACTTGCGATTTGGAAGCGCCATTTCTTCCTCTCTCTCCTTTATGCGATTCTTATCTGGGCTGCTAGTTTCATTTTATTCCACATAATGCATATAATTTTGCTTTGTTAAAATACCTTTGTTCCTTTATTAATTTTTATATGATAGACAATAATATATTTATTTAATAGCTTGATTCTCCTTTCTTTAATTTAAAACTTATTATTTAATACATTATTTTGGATGTAATTTATTTAACTTATTTTAGATGTAGTTTATAGACTATGTATAACTTGAATTATGCATCAAAAACTTTGGGGGTAAAAAGATGAAGAGAAATTATATGTGGGGTTACGCGAACAAAAAAGGTTGAATACCACTGTCCTAGACAATGAATATCGCAGCCCTTTCTTCGGGGATAAAGCAGCGGGGGCGTCACACTCAACTCAACTCCATCTATTGCCAAAGTTAAGAATGAGTTGAGCATATCTCCACTCTCCCATGTACCAAATGGCGTGCAAACGGACTTCAACGTTCCTCTTCCTTTTACGCCCTTTCTAGTTAGTTATTTACTGATTTTGTTAAGTAAAACATACATAAATGAAACCAAGGAGAATGAGATAGACGGGGCATACAGCACGAAAGAACGAGATAAGACTTAATTACATACAGCATATCAGTAAGATAACGTGAAGGTAACTAAACTACTTCGGACGTCTATACGCACTGCCTACCTACCTACCTACCTACCTAACTCCACGGAGCACAGTCCGTCTTGAGAGTCTAAGAGCTCCTCAACTACTCAAGAAATTCCCCGAATTTTAAGGAACTGGAAGGTACATTACCGTGTTCACAACAGCCCGCCACTTGTCCCTTAACCTGAGCCAGATGAATCCGATCCAACCCATTCCACCCTATTTCTTTAATATCCATTTTAATATTATTACCCCACCTACGTCTAGGCCTTCCAAGTGGTCTCTTTCATCCAGACTTCCCCGCCAAACCCTTTGTGCACTTCTCCTCTCCCCCATACGTGCCACATGCCTCGCCCATCTCATCCTCCTCAAGTTGATGACCCTAACAGTATCAGGTGAGCAGTGCAAGTCAAGCTCCTCAGCATGCAATTTTCTCCATCCTGCTGTCAATTCCTCCTCCTTATTCTCGAACATTCTGAATGTAGTAGTATGCTACGTAGGATAATATTAAAACAAATTTTAAAAACAGGATATGAGGCTGTTGAATAGATTCATTGGTTCAGATTGCGGGCCAGTGGCGTCTTCACAAAGGGAAGGGAGAGAAAGCATAATTCAGATTCATTAAGCCAAAAGATTTTTTACTCCATCGAGTAGTGTCCTCCTTGAGAAGCTAAGAGTCACTCAAGTGATCAAAGTATTTCACTCAATTTACAGGATCAAATACTTCATTATCTTGTACACATCAGTCTGCCACTGGTCCCATTATCTAGCCAGATGAATCTAGTATAGAGCCTCAAACCCAATCCATAATATCCATTTTAATATTACCCTTTCATTTACAATTCAACCCCCTAGGTGCTGTCTTATAACTTCAGTACTAAAACTGTGTACAGGCCTCTTATTCCTTTCCTACCATATCCACCTCCATTTCAAATATTTTACTTTATTCATTTATGGTTTACGTGTACGTGTATGTATCAGTTGCTGACAGCTCGTTAGCATGTAGCGTCGAATGGTAGGACGATTTCTGACTAACGGATTGAAAAGTAAGTGGGAGAATGCGGTCATGGCCTAATTTAATATGTGATGAAATCTGCGGTCTTCTGGGGTATTACGCGGCGATACGTTGTCCCGAAACATCGGTAAACAATTACCACACGACGCCGCGTAATACCGCAGAAGACCGCAGATTTCATCAACATCGCGGCGGAACCCTGAAATCAAGGTTAATATATGATACTGGTATTTTCCTGGTGGGTCTGAGAAAAACCATGGAAACCTCATAAAGGACAGCCGGCCGCCGAGTTTCAACCCTGTACGTTCCGAATACGATGCGGACTGCCAAACACTCGACCACCACCTTCAGCTCTCATTTGATCACCCCAATAAACTAGTAGGTATTTGGTGGAAAGTAAAGCACCGGCACTATTTTCATTTTCAGCAGCCTATCAGAAGTGTGTGTGTGTGTGTGTGTGCGTGTGTGTGTGTGACATGTTTAGAGTTCAAAACCTAATGTACGCATATTCCTTGCATACTGTGCTTTAATGCCTAATACCTACTGACTTGGAATTTATGCATTATTTCTACTTAAACTGTTAATGACCAAATATTTAAAATGTCTTTTCTACCCAATGCTCTAGATTTCCGAAACAGCATTGCTTTTTGGAAATTTCTCAGGCTTCGCCCGTTTGTCATTCTGGTAAGAGCAACATGTAGATGAAGACGAATATGGAGCAATGGTAGAAGGAAACTGACTTGGGAAAACCGAAGTACTCTGAAAACCCCATATACCAGTGCCACTTCTTCCATCATGAAACTCACATGGACTGACCTTGGATCGAAACCGGGCCTTCGCGGTGAAAGGTCGGCGACTAACCGCCTGAGCCATGGCACAGCCTTTTAAAGGTCAAAGGATTCAGTTCGTACCGCGCAGTAAACAGTCTCGTTTATAGGACCAGTTGATGTTGAACAGGGAAATAATCGTTGTTCTGAGGTCCACAGAAAACACACACGTGGGCTAAGTGGGCAGAATGCTGAATTTCTAATGTCAAAAGTGGTGATATATATATATATAGTAACCTATAGGTTTGAAGGGGTCAATATATATTAAAACCTATTAACTACATACATATCATTATATATAGAGAGTAACCACTAGGTTTTAAGGGGTTAAATTAGATGAGAAGAAGATTGGTCGCTGTATGTTTCCCGTGGAGCGTGACGTAATTTTATCTGAGGGGTGGTGAGGTGAAAGTCAATAAATGACGCACTCATCTGCAAAGCAGCGCAGAGGACTTCCCAGCCTCCTAAATTAATACCTGGCGCTATATTCCAGTTCTAAGCTGCTTGATTTTGACGATTTAACTATCGTTATCATCTGCCTAGATTTTATAGCGTCGGTTGTTACGATTACATGTGAATGACGAAATACTGTGGAAGGACAGTGACGTGGCGTTGTTCAATGCCTGGCAGACATGGGGGAAAGAAAATGCGAACATAAATCATAAGGACCATCCCAGGATGGCAGTCTGAACCTCCGACCTTCCAAATACGACGTACTCGACTGCACTGATAGCTTCCTTCGTAAGATCTGTAAAGTATTCCACAACTGGAAGCAGTTTGCAAACCCCTGCTTTAACCCATAAATAAATTCAGTAATAATTCGTATTTCTAACAGACTTAGCAGGTCCGGAAAGCCATCTGCCATTGATGTCTCTTATGTCCGGTTACCACGAAACACACTAGAAGAGACAGAATGACACCCTCCAGTGTTCCATGTACAGCATTTCACGCATCGCGGAATAAAAGGGAAAAACACTTTCCAACTGAAAGAGCGAGAATGAGATTTCGTGGGGTTTTCTTCTGCTCTTGTCCAGACTTTCCCTTGTGCACATTGCGCTGAAATCACCCTACCACATAGGCAACCCACAATACCACAACCAGAGAGAGAACTAAATGCAACTAGGAGAGGCTACGATTCTGGTGTGAGCATTCTGCTCATCTAATTATACTGGGAATGCGCGGTATTCCTGCAGAAGGCGAACCCTATGCTTTAGTCTGAGCTCAAAGAGTGGAAGTCTGACGACAGTGAAGAAAGATGTGCTGTCTTCATTTTAAAGGACTGAAGGAAGAATTTAAAAGGATAAAATATTTTATGAAAAAATGCCAAGCCTTCTAGCCCACTCTACTGGACTGTACTGCAATAAAGCCCACAAATAAGCAATTACAATTATGTCAGAATATGTTAGACAATGAAAAGTTCTTATCTTATCCGTTGAAGATAAATTGTGAGCTCTTTACAAGTACTGTACCGTGACGGTAGCGTTGTGTTTTCAAGGTGGTGACGGACAGGTTACTTTAAAAGTACTGTACCGTGACGGTAGCGTTGTGTTTTCAAGGTGGTGACGGACAGGTTACTTTAAAAGTACTGTACCGTGACGGTAACGTTGTGTTTTCAAGGTGGTGACGGACAGGTTACTTTAAAAGTACTGTACCGTGACGGTAACGTTGTGTTTTCAAGGTGGTGACGGACAGGTTACTTTAAAAGTACTGTACCGTGACGGTAGCGTTGTGTTTTCAAGGTGGTGACGGACAGGTTACTTTAAAAGTACTGTACCGTGACGGTAACGTTGTGTCTTCAAGGTGGTGACGGACAGGTTACTTTAAAAGTACTGTACCGTGACGGTAACGTTGTGTCTTCAAGGTGGTGACGGACAGGTTACTTTAAAAGTACTGTACCGTGACGGTAACGTTGTGTCTTCAAGGTGGTGACGGACAGGTTACTTTAAAAGTACTGTACCGTGACGGTAACGTTGTGTCTTCAAGGTGGTGACGGACAGGTTACTCAGCATAAATAAATACCTGAAAATAATGCACCAAAGTGTCTAGCAAGGACAAGACGATTTGTACATTAGTGGGACAGTCATGAAATATGGAATGCCATCGAGTCACTGCCTTCAGTCTGTGAAGTTCTAAATATAAAACTGTAACATCACTTCGGGTCGGAGCCGAAAATTAATGGTCAGTTTAAGCTTGTGGCATCTGTGGGTAACGGGCCAATCACTAACACAGACATTTTGTCAAGAAAAAGAAAGACACGTGATAACACAGAGCAGATGTTTCTGCAAGGTTAATATCCGAGAAAAAACATAGAAAATAACAAAAACAATTAATAATGGAATTGCTAGAAACTTTTAATAGCATTCAACATTTATAATAAAAAACATCGAAGTGTTTTCTCAAAATAGTGAGAGAAAGTGAATTGCTATACAGCATAATTTGAAACATCAATGTCAGAATTGTGGTACTTATAACAAGGAGTAATTTGCTTTCCCGTTAAAGGTTGTTAGGAGACATGCAGTTCCACTGAATCTCTTCAGATATTATGCTGACCTTATTTTGTAATACTCACACATAAATTTCGTTTGGTCGTCTAACACGTCGTGTTACATTCTTGCGAGAAATTTAGTCCATAATTTGTTACTTTCATATGCGCTTTGTTACTTAGAACGTCTAGGAAGGACCTCCAGTCTACAGGTTTTGACCACGTGTGACAATTTATCTATTTACTCTTAATTGAACACTTGGATTACTGACTGGACACAAAAAGTAATCAGGCTTGTTTCTTTCTTCAATCGGTGACATAGAGAGACAAACTCAGCGATTTTCCTATTTCTTCTTTAAAGTTCCCCTAACACAAAACTATCATTATGCAGTAAGCATATTGTTTTTAGGGTACTCTATGTTTTCAAATGCGATTGGACCATTTCGTAACCATGTTAGTAAAGAATGTCTCAAATACGTTTTCTGCCGAAACTTCACGGCGCTGAATTTATTTCAAACGCACAGCGTGAATTTGGAGGATGTTTAATGGATAATGAATTGGAATTGTTGTTGAAGGAAGGAGATGTGGCTTCGTTTGAGGATTTTCATATAATTTTCTTGGAGTGACAACAACCACGAAAATCATTCGTTGGAATAAGCGGGATCCAAACCGAAACTCGAGCCCCGGACCTCCCGAATACGAATCAGGTGTTAACCAATCGATTACTAGGTGGGTGCCTGCCTGTCAATCCTTTACTTTAAACTACTGTAGAAAGGGTAAAGCTCAGATTTGTTTTCAATGGTAATTTGAATTCATTCTGAGATTAAACTTAGAAATACAATGTACGAGCGCACCCTTCCTACATGAATATTAACTTCACATTGACATACTAATTTCTATTAAGGGATGTGACAAGCCTGGATGATGATCAAGAAATGGACGAAAAATACAAGGTTAAGCGAAGGTTTGTAAAAGTTATATCTTTATGGAAGGCGTTAAAAGAAAGGTGTGAAGCAATGTGAAAATATTCAGTCAAGGAAATGGTGATTGTAAGTATACTGGTACTGCTAACCCTTTAAAGTCAACAACTACAGTACCTGCTTAACATAAAAAAAATTGATTTTGCCCATATAATAGTACGTATGAACATCGTATGTGTCTTAAAACCAATAGCGATTATTTCCTTACCAACTGACTGATATTTGTAATGGAAAACAAGTGTGTTTTCTTTTCAGGTAGGGACCGAATTTCTTACAGACATAACACGTATTTTTAACTTTGTATAATATTACTTTATTTTATTTTTTAAGTTTTCTACTTTGTTAAAAACACAACTTTACAGAAGCTGACTGCTTTCGTGATGACGTTACACACATTATGAAACTTAAACGTCCACTGAATTCTTAAGTCATTTCAGTGAATTTCATGCTTCGAAGGTTCAAGACTTACTTATGTCTCCTTGCGAAAATGAAGGTAATTTTCATGGCTCCACAACTACACACTGTAAGCAACGAACTGCAAGAACAAAAACTCACCGAAGCATTCCAAAGCACTTCATTATCCAAATGCAACCTCAAAGCATACTGCAGTGGCATAGAATGCACGTACAACCTGTCATGCAGTCTGACACTTACCGTCATATCACCATAGTCACGGAACAAATGCACCACGCTACATGCTTGAAGTAAGAGAAGTTTAACGTGAGCATGAAGAAAGAGGAAATACAGCGAAGCAAAGATAAAGCACGGCCTACTGTGGGTTAAAAAGAAATGCGTGCGTAAAAGTACACCTAAGCTGAATGATGTATTAGAAATAAACCAATATCATTTGTTACACACTAAGCGTTGCTGAAGAGTTAAATATATTATTAAAAGGACGTGACTATGAAAAATCAACGACAAAAAACTGACAAAGAGTGTAATAGTGTACCCAGAAGAAGGAGGCAGCAAGTGCTTCCAAAATATTCCCAACTACATCCCGGTTGGGGTCGAGAGGTGACAGGAGAGATTTTATTTATATTAATATCAGAAATACACAGGGCAGAGAGTTCCGTTAAAAATCATTGGCGGATCTTCATTTGCTGAAGGATGAGGAATGAAGAAATACAGAATAAAAAAAAGAACTCATGACATCTGAAAGAAAATAACATGGAGTCTACAAGGGGCGAGGGGATTTTGATGAAATATTATATTTAAGTATTTTTCGAAAATCTTTCAAGAAAATTCAAGTTTCATTAAAATCTGACAAGAATAACGGGTACTTTACATGAAGACCCTTGTACATTTATGATCAGGCTTCGCTGAGTTCTCCTTAGAATGAGAAATGGTTCAGACAAAAGTTGTAGAGAAAATCAAAACACACGTTTTATGTGCAACAACTTCTTTCCGAAAATCGTGCCGTTTATGAGATAATGAAGAAATGTATGGTACAGCCAGACAGGCCAGAGACGGCAATATAATACGGCGCATGCGCTTGCATGCTGGATAACTAAGGCTACAGACACACACACTCAGAATATGTAATACTTATTGCTTTCAACGGCAACAATGGTAAAGCGAACGCGCCTCAATACTACGCTACACGTACAATGCCTTGTTTTTCTGGTATCTGGAGAGGTATGAAGCAAATCCGTCTAATTAACGAAACGTTAATTTTTATGGCGCGGTACAAAGGGCACAAGAAAACTTAATACTCTCCTCTACATGTAGAAACGCATGAAGGTTCAACTGGATGCTACTGCGGTTATTGGCTTATTCATCTATCACACTGTAATTTCACTGTAATCAATCTTACGTATTACAGACCTGGTGGGACATTAGGAAACCAGGATTTCAGTGAATATGCAAGCCGGCCATATGGTGAATCATTTCAATCCACTCCAATCATATCCTCTGGCTTTAAGAATTATTTCAATATTATACTCCCGTCTGTACTTACTAGTACTTCTCCCAAATCATCTCTTCATTTTAGACTTTTCGAGTAAAATTCTGTATGTATTTATCTCTCTCCTTTATGCTACATGCCCTGGCCATCTCTTTCTCCTTGATTTCATCACCCTAACAATAACTTATATGGTCGAGTACAGTTTACAAAGCTACTCACTGTGTAATTGTTTCGTAAACTCCTGTTACATCCTCTTTCCTAGGTCCAATATTCTCCTTATCATCCCGTTCTCAAGTAGTTTGGCACTGTGTTATTTCACGGAAGGACAACCCAATTCTCACATCCAAACAAAACAAAAGTTAAATTAGGCCCGATGTTTCAGTCTTTTATTTTTTAGATAAACTAAAAACAAATACAAATTTATGTGATTTATAGTTTTCAAACCCCTTCATTACATGAAGCCCTAATGGACTTTGTCTCTGTTTTCAAATCGGAACTGTAAACAGATTTTCTTTAGTCCTTGTTCCATCTCTGAAGGTGGTGAACACAAGCTCAAGCATCCACTATTTAGGAATATCTCCAATGCTCTCTCATTTTACACAAGCAACCTTGTGCAAATACCGAACACCTAATGCGTCACAGGAGGAAAAGTAGTCTTTTGTTATTTGAATGGAGTTTGTGAAAATCACAGTTGACGAAAGATGAGCAGCATAAAGCGAAGTTACAAGCAGAGTGAGTAATACTGAGCACAGACGATAAAGAGTGAGAAAGAGAAATGTGTGGAAGGAGGAGGGAAATGAGGGGTGAACTTAATTACTAAATCTCGTAATAACATCCCTGACGACTCATCTTCAGGCGAATCTAACCATTCCTGTATCGAATTTAACTCACACACAAAATATCTTTACAGTAATCATACCCACCATCAGCAGGATACTGAGGCCCCCACTAAAAATAATTTCATAACTTAAAATTTCCTCTTTTGAAACCCTCAACAGTTCAAGGTATTTACCAAACCTCTATACTTCAGCCTTGCTGATACATACAGATCTGAAAGTACAGTAACTTAAACATACGCATTCATAACCACAGAAAATAAGAAAAAGGGAAGATGTCGGTCTCTTTACAACATCTTGAGAGATGTCTTCAGAGGTGACCGTCTTCCCTCCGCTATGTACGTGACCTCTCTCGAAAGTTAATTAAATTCTAGTCTTTCTAAAAGGATTAATTAGCCAACGACGACGATGTCAGAATGTATTACGATGAAAGAGGAAGTGAGAAAATGAGACGGGAGATGGTAGTGAGCAAGAGAGATGATGATTATGGGTGGGAGACAAGTACTCTGCAAACAGACATTCGTTGCGTCGTAACAGGCTAGATGCTCACTCTTGATGTCGGTTAAGTTTTCATTATTTCTGTGTCTTGTGAGACAGATGGTAGGGTTACAGCAGAGAGGCGAGATAAGTCAGAAATGAGGAAAAGACCCTGTGTGAATCCGGACCAGTTTCCATTTGGTTAGCACCGACACTAAGGGAAAGGTAGCGGGAAAGAAAATGTGACGGTTGTCATGTCTTTATACAAAGACGGCAAAGATGTGCACACCGAAGCATGAATAAAATTAAGGCGAAGGTATATGGATGTTCGAAATTTTGACACTGTTACTTCCTTTCATATCATCATCATCATCATCATCATCAAAAACATCATACCAGAACGGGTTTGTGTAACGGTGAAGATCTGGACATATATTCGAAAGATGTCTCTTTCGAATTTCGGAAAGGCCATCATAAATCATGACTGAAATTTATCATCATCAAAGCAAATCCAGAAGCAGCACCTTCATCAGTTCGTGACCTCTTCCTCCCATATCCTTTCCAAATAATCACCCATTGTAACACCTGATACTCTACAATTTGAGCTACTGACAGCATCGTCAAATAAGCCACAGAAAGAGAACACCAAGGATTAATCGCTTAGCTTATCCTAGTTAGAAAGGCTAAAACTGTTTTATTGTTTTTTCGGTCATCCCCACCATCTGCTACTAGCCAGTTTATACTAATAGGGCAGCTATGGGATTTGACTTTCAGGAATTCTTCGGAACAAGACACATCCATGCTGGTGAGATGGGATAAAGTAGACGAGTTGAACGGTTTACCCAAAGCTCAAACAGGTCTGCACCTTAGCATACCTTATTCACCTTGGCAATTATTTATTGCTGATATAAATCGTTTCTTAGAAGAAGCATATTTCACAGGGCAAAATATGATTTATATTGGCGTATAGTTAAAAGTTTACTATATCTAAAAATATTTCAGACTTTGTGAGAGTTACGTATGAACGTAACTATGCATGTACATACGAATTTTTGACGATGAGTCGCGTTTGATAAAATCGATACCGACTGCCACCTGAAGGAAAATATTACACACTGGAACAACACGAACCAAAAATAAACTCGCCAAACGCTTTTCACTAGAGCTTATCAACATCATATTTTATTTGAATAACCTTTAGGTTCTTCGCAGTAATAAAATTCCAGCACTCGTGGGCGAAAAACTTCGCGCACATACAAATATAAAAATCACGTCCGTTTTAGACTACTATCAAATATACAAACTACATTTTATTTTGCAGTTAATAAGACTACACTATTTTAACCAGTCCCAAAAGTTCTGACGACTGCATATTACAGTTATGAGTAATACTAGGTTTCTGGACTTTGGCTGTCGTATAATATTACATGAAGGCAAAGTTCACCCTAGTACAGGCCATGAAGGCCCAGAGGGGGAATAGAGGTATAGCTCTACTCTTTCTTTAACCTCGGCGCTAGATAGGGATGGGTGGCCGCTTTACTCCTGGAAAAGACACCTGGTACCCATTATACAGGGGGCTGGGTAGACCCCAGAGCAGGTCTGGGCGGGTGCGGAAAATCTCGTCCCCACCAGGATTCGATCCCCGGACCCTCCAGCCCGTATCCCTAATACGCGATCCCGGTCCACATAATATTACATACAGAATATAATGTCTAGGAAAGTGAATGTTTCCGTCCTCTGGTGAACAGATGGAGGAGGAAGGCTTACGTTCACTTGACTCCGTTAGAAAGTTAGCCAAATCTCAATCACTGGGCAATATAACTTAAGTTTTCCAGCACATGAGATCAGCTGCTTCTGTCCATCATTTTACGTGAGAGCAGCAAAACGTCGAGCTTCAAAATCAGACTATTCTGTCCGGAATAGAAGAGGACGATACATTTCAGAAACACGATAACAGAACTGATAAGTGCAAAAAATCTGATGGTATAGAAACTAATTTCGAGGCGCTGAAGGTGCATTTCTGAAGGTTAACACCTTTACCGAGGCCAATATACGTTTCAGCACCACCTAGTCTTTAACTAGGTAAATGCATGCCTAACGAAGTGAAACTTGAAGGTTCCGGTAGAAGAATGAACACTTACATAGCTATAACTTTCCTTCCAGTTCAAGAATCATTTTATTATCCACACACAAATCACCCCGAAAAGTGACCATCCAACGTCTCTGAGTCAATATGCTTGTCGAACTGCATAATGGTCAGCCAGGGAACACAACTCTTTGGTCAAAGTGAAGGACAGAGGCAATAAGCCAATCAGAATTAAATGAACTGCACAGGATCTTCCATCTTGCTTCTTTACTGTCAGAAAATCCTCTTAGATATAATTCTTACGGCTTCGCTCCCCACACATACAAAATCCCTCTATCAATATGACCTCCGCGTGACTTGGACCATTATCATGTGGCAGCCAGATACTGTTGTCCAACCATACGTAGATCAATAATAAACAGTATAGTTGTCTCTGTGTCTAATTAATCACGTCAAAAACAGAGAAAAGGTGTAACTCCACTCACGCATATGTAGACAGCGTTACAGTGACCACCTTACACTCCGGTCACATAATCCGCTCGGGTGGCCTCACTTGTAGTCCTTCAGAGCACCCTGTTAACTACGACCTGCTGCATCGTTTACAAATTCTGCATTCCAACCATAAAGTGTGTATTTACAAATTTCGTATTATGAGAGACTAGAGGATATCACAGCGGTGTTGCTGAACATTCAAGTCTTCTAGGATGTTACGCCGTGTCAACTGGTTACCGACGTTTCGAAAGATCGTAGTGCCTTTATCCACAACGTCTAAAAGTACGAGAATGTACTATAATTCTTCTAAACGTCGGTAACTACTTACCAGTCTGTACGATGTAACATTCCAGATAACTTCTAATTCTGTATTGCTTTCAGAAGAGACAGTGATGGTTTCAAATTGTGTTCTGGGTTGACATCCTTTACTCCTCTGGGTGGATACTGACGTTTCGGAGGAACATGCAATCTTTGGGCTGAAGGTAGAGGGGCAGCAGATTTCTCGCAAACGTTCGTAATTCACTACCAGAATACACGGCGTCATATCTAGGAAATCATTATACGTTATACTGATCCCTAAACCTACCGGTCACTGTAACTGTCTGCTTTGTAATAATTAAATGGATGCTATACAATGAAACTTGTACAGATATAGAATACTCGCAATTTCAGCCGAAATATTGAGGTAGATGGTTCTTCCGAAACGTTGGTACCTCTCTACCAGACGACACAACTTCACATACCGCAAGCTAGGAACCTTCATATACACCGACATGAGAAACTTAAATCTCGAATAGAAAGTGTGCTAGAAACAAAATAATTCTAATCAACAAGCACGGAAGAGGGGTGATGGTAAATTTACTGTGGTCTGCGATCCAAACTTGACATGAAGTCACATCAAGATGACGGCTCCTTCTCCTTAGTTTAGGCTTTCCTTACACAGGCTTCGCTAGCTACATGTAAGAGAGCATAACGGATTTGCATTTATTAGAAAAGATGCAGGAAGAAACGCGAGTAGTACAGAAGATGAAAGAGAAAAAGACTTCGCCGTGTGGCTACAGAGGCACAAAGAGAATTTTTTGCAGAGAAGGAAATCAAAGAATCTTACGCAACGAACACAGGCTAAAGGGAAGGACAAAAGATCTAGAGATGTATCTTCAGTTCTAGTACCACCTTGAAGCTACTGCCGTAGGCCCTCTGCCGTTCAGGGGTGAATCACGCACAGCGTTTGCCACCTGCTTAGGCATTTGCTCACACAGTGTGTTTATGAGTTCAGTATGATTCTAAATACAAATGGTGATTATTTCCCTACCCTTCATTAACCCAGCAGTCTATGCAATGGATATCCAGTGTATTTTCTGTGAGATACGGGATCGACTTTCAACTATATTTGGGTAAACTTCAATCATCGAGGGGTTAATATTTCCTACTGGATAAGTGTTTTACAGAAGATACAGAGTTTCAGGACCACCGATCGTAATTTAAAAAATAGTATGTCCATATATTTATTTGCAATATGAATATTTTAATAACTTTGCGTCCCTGTTATCAAAGTCAGTCTGCCACAAGATTCAAAGCAGTGTACTGAAAGCCGTATTTTATACAATGGTAACACCTCACGTTTTCAGTTCATTGAACTTGAGTTCCATCAAGGTCAGAGAGACAGAGAGAGGGGGTGGGTGTTTTATTTAACGATGCTGTCAGTTGCTAAGATTATGTAGTGTCGATGGCAGACAAATTAAATATAAGTACGGAGCATTAGTGGAATGATACTGTCAAGGGGAAACTGACGTACTCGGAAAGGTACCTGTCCCAGTGCCACTCTGTCCCCACAAATCTAAGGTAGACTGGCTTGCGATCGAACCTGAGACCCCGAAGTGAGAGACCGGCGACCGACTGCGTGAGACACGGCACGGCCACCATCAATGTTACGATTCCATTACACTAAGATTCTCAGAATACAGCACATTTCTCAAGACCAGCAGTGATCGGGAGTATTTAACCATGCCTGTAATCCGGACAATACTGTTTGCTTATTTCCAGAAGGAGCAAGGACTACTTTCCTTCACCACTACAGCCAGAACGGCTCTGAAACTTAAGCAGCATCCTGCATAATGAATAATGGAGATTCCTTATCGGGAGTAAAGCTGCCGGAATGTGAATCAGACAATTCACTTCCATTTAGGGCCAAGGTTAGGAATGCAAAGAACTTTACTTCCACTCTCACGTAGGTCTTCACGACAGAATGGCAAATTTTTTACTTTTACTGAATGATTTCGTAGTACACTGGTTAAGACACTTCCGTATACGTAAAGACAATAAATTTCATGCGCATGCAGACACTGGAGGATGAGCCGGACACTTCTCCGGGTCAAGTCGGGCCAATGCACAACACAGTAACGCGGTGCTGTCTAGAACACTCACTGTGCAGAAATACAACACATTAATACAATTACATTCTGCAACATTTCAAGCTTTAAGGATACTAGTGCTGCCAGAATTGAATAAATCGTAGATGGGACCTCACAGCGGCAGCCCTGTGGCCACCACACGTTGCCATTCTGACCATTCTGACTGTAAATGGCCGCATTTAGCATGAGCCAGATGTGTTACTTTAGTTTCTTTAACGGTTGAGGGGTACTGCCCCGTATCTACAAATAAAGCTCAGAAGATGTACCGGCTCGCAACTGAAGAGAGAAACAGACATCTACAGCTGTGGCTAGCCAGAGAGTCACCACCCACCAGTTCAATACGAAGTTCGAAAGATCCGACTTCTAAGTGACGCCTTGTTAGAAAATAAAGGCGAGGACTATTCCAGCGCCTGTCCGTCATATTTCTTCCATAGCAGTGTTAGGCGGAGCAGCCACTGGGCTGCACCATACGTACGAGGCGGTGCAATCTCATAGACATTGCTGGCCAACAAATGTTTCCTTGGTTTAACATCCCACTCTTTCGCCGAGAAACTAATGTGGCAGTTGATGGCGTGGAAGAATTATGGTTTCAGAAGAAATGTGGAGGAAGATGTCGGTCGCCGGACTGACTACATTTGCAACGTGACCACAGTTTCTTGCCAGTGAGAACTGCACGATATTATAACGATTATACCACATGACGTTGAGCGGGCTGGTAGATATTCACCGGCGTTTCGGAGGAATGTCGTGGCGCGTAGTACAAGCTACCGGTGTGATAACCACAAATTTCTCTCAGGTATTACAAATTCAATCTAGGGCACTACTAGTTTCCGTTCATTACTAAGTTATTTTTCTGTGATTCAATTCCCCTTACGTTCTCTATTTTTGACGGTCCGTGGTTCGAATCCCGGTGGGGCAAACGATTTTTCTCTTCTACAAACCGTTCAGACCGGCTCTGGGGCCTACCCAGCCTCCTATTCGATGGGTACCGGGGTTATTTCTAGGGGGAATAGCGGTTGGGGCGTGAAGTTGACCACTCACCTCCATCTAGTGCCGAGGTTAAGAATGAGTGGAGCTATACCTCTACTCTCCCTATATACCTTTAGGGCGTAGACGGGAAAAACTTTACCTTTACGTTCTCTGTGTGATGAAGCAATATAAAGATATTAAAGGTTCAGGGAACTCTAGACAAATACAAATACATCATCACTGCCTAGGAAAGCCATTCCTCGACATGCCCAGGCTCACACAACACACACTGACTTGTCAATATTAACACAAGAAGCATGATATCCACGTAAATTATGTTTAAAAATTAATTCCTCCTTCACATTGGTCTTCATTATAGCAACCAATAAGTCAATGCTGTTTCTGGAAATTATAGCTGTATATTACGATAATCGTTGGAAACTTTTGAACACAATGTGCAAGCAAAGTATGGAATATTTTAATGCCAATGCAGGTAGTGCACATAGTAAATAGCGAGCTTTGCTGATTTAAAGAAACTAACGTCTTGTAACTCTTCTTGACCAACATACCATGTTACCAAATTTAACCGGTATAAACAGTCATTATGATTCTTTGTTTCTTTGGGGGGTGAAAACCTAAAGATGTCTTTACTTACGGCACTTCCTTGAATGCGTTGATATCAACTGTAAAATTGTGAGGCAATTAAAATGAGATTGACGATGAAACATAAAAAATAACAACACAGACTCCATCACATGATAAAAATATCTTAATGATGCTAAATTCTTTAAGTCTGCAAAAGAATACCTGACGTGGATAAGCTGTCGGTAATGACTAGCTACTAACTAGACGACCGGAGTTCAATTCCCGAAAGGCGCAGAGATGTCTTGCTTGGTCACTGCGGCCAGACCAGCTCTGGGAGTTCATCAAATTTGCTCCCTGTGGCAACCAGTGTTCCCTTCTCGGTGGTAAAGCAACCGAAGCTCGAAGCTGAGCAGTCACCTCTATCTACAGGCATCGTTAAAACGAACGGAGTCTTATTTCTCCTTACCGACACCACTTCAGCGCAGGTGCTGAAGCATGATGTGGACGAAACACTTCACTCTAAAATACTTCTCACGAATTCCACCTGCTTAGAACACGGAGATAGTAAACGTGTTTCTAATTCACATTAGTGCCAATTAAGCGCATCCGTAAGCTGGCGCGCCATTGCCAGTTTTGGCCAACACCAAAATTACAACGGCAAACTGTTTGCTACTTTTGCATATACACAACGGTTACCATCACATCTATAAAAACAAACCTTATAAGTCACAATGGAACACAGCATTCGGGTGCTGCCAGGGCAAACATATGTCAGGATTCCGTCTGCGTGATTGTGTTTGAATACGTAACTGTAAATGCGTAAAGTTATGTAAAGAACACACACTGAAACACGTGATGAGAGGAGGAGCATGATTAACGGCTTGGGAAGGGCGCAGAAATAAAGAAGCAGTGTAGGCGACGTGTAAAAGGAATGGCTGCAAGTGAACACGAAACAAAGTGCAAATATTTCTACAAGTTTAAAGCAGACTAAATATTCATATTTGTATTAACATAAAAACGGGTTCTTAGATTTAGCCACTGTATTTTCTTGTTTATTTTAACTCTCTGCTAACATGAATCATTGGGTTGAATAATGTGTACCCAAAGTCGTAAGGGTTTTGATATAAAAATAAATATTGCTATAAATTATGGAAGATTTGAGTTTCTCACGGCGGTGTCTTCCTGTACTCTAGTAAATGGCACACTGTAGTCGGTGGACAGGTGCAAACATTTCGGAAAAATCTTGTTCCACCAGAATACATTCATTTTGACGGTGTATGTAAGACGAACGTGGTACAAGTACTGCCCTTAATGCTTGATGGGTAACAAAGCCAAACGTCAATATCGAGAGGTTTGCACTTGTCTCCACCGCGTGCCACATGCCCCACCCATCTCCTTGACGTTATAATCCTAGTTATATTATTACTTGACAGGAAGTGCCTCATTTTGCAACAGAGACAAAAGAGAAGATATGTTACTTATACTGCCGATTTTAGGAGACGGGTACCCAGTCGGTGTTGTTGCTACGCTAGAGGCTGGACGACCGTGCAATTGTAGTTCAATTACTGGTACAGTCAAGAAAGTGTTCTCAACTCTAAAGATCTGGGACCCACACAGCCTTATAACTAATGGTTATCGGAGACATGTCACCGGGGTAAAACGGCCGAGAATTGTAGCTGACCACTCACCTTCATCTAGCACCGAGGTTAAGAATAAATGGAGTTACACCTCCAATCTCTCATATGTCTTCAATGCGTGCTGCTGATTGTCATAGAACGCAGATTATTTTGCGTACGGAATGAAAGAATAATTTCAGGCTTCCGCCGTAGCGCAAATGACATCCTCGCTCTTCTGGGATGTTACTCAGCGTAGATTGGTAGTTAGTTACCAACGTTTAGGCACAACCTATAAGTCCCATCTTCAAACGTCAAGCTTCGATAACTACCAGGCTACGCTGCGTTACATTCCAGAATTGCGAAGATCTCATCTGAATGATAGAAGTTCATGGGTTCATGCAAAGATGTATAAATTTTCTGTGATAACTTCCACCTCAAAGCCTTCAGTACTACTTTCTAGTTAGAGCTCTGTGAATGATAGTGCTAACCCTCCGACGCACTCTCAAATACATATCAATTGGAAGTGCTGCATATTATCTCATCTCACACAACCAATTCGCTCTCCCATAGCACAAAAGAACATCTAGACAATAGAATTCCGCACAACACAACAGCAAATAGGAATTTACGCGAATTGAACAAGCGAGGTTTTGCAAGAACAAGAGAATGCAGAATGAAAAACAGTAATGCACAGTTAAAATCTGCCATTGAATCAAAGTTCGTATTCTAATTCTAAATCCACAGCACTTTACGCAGCACATCTCTGTCAGAGAATGACATGCTGAATGACAAGCCATTGATAAATGGCATTCAACCATCCCAGGGTCCTAAGAACAATAAACCACTACCACAGACAGCGCCATCCAATGTTTACGAATCTCTCTCGTCAATCCAGCAACATCATGCCAGCCTCATGTCCGTCATCCATTCTTCACGTATATAATTGCACACGCCAAGAACCCACATTGCAGAACAATAACGGAAATGGTATGTAACGAAACTATGTACATTTTGACGTGGATACCCGTCTCTTTGCCTCTATGAGTGACGTAATTAAATCGTCAAGTGACGTAATGTATTCCCCTAGCAGCCCTCTGCTAACAAAACAGGCTGGATTGTTAACTCCCTTAATACGCTCCAGAAGGCCTGGTAGTATGAACAGACATCCATTCGTGCTTTCTACGAGGATATGCTGTTATTAGGTAACAGTACATCCTTATATAATTAATTAATGGTCACTGTCCAAATATGACAATACGTTTTGTACACCATTTTCCAGTCTCATTTTCCGACCACCACTGAGTATCTCTTCCAAGATCCGACTCAAGGGAAATCGTGATATACATTTTCTGAAACTCGTCATGTAATAACTTATACAATTATATAGAGACGAGCAGAAACACAAACAAGTTCTAGTGACTACGTAAATTAATGAATAAATAAATATTACCATATTCTGGGATGTGATGACATGCAGCCTGGGAAACCGGTGTCGCTGGCGTCTCCATCCAGACTACAGACACTCCCAGACTTACGCAGTAGTTATGTTCCGAAACGTCCGGCATAAGTCGAATTTTGCGCAAGTAGGAACTGAGTATACATATTGTCAACTATATATGTGTATATACAGTACAAGGGAGTCCACTTGAAATCCAAACTCCACCACACTGGAACCTGATGAGCCGCAGCATGACCGCCCCACCGTCTATGTTATCGCCCAGCAGTATTCTTCCACGCCTTCGTCTCACTGTTGTTTCATTCCCGCAAGTAAAAATTCGACGCGCGTTTCAAAAGTTATTATTTAAATTTTTTTACCGTTTTAAATTGCGCGTTGCAGGAGTCGACGAGTGGCTGCACGGTGGTCTCATCACATAAATTGAAACACTTAACGCTCTAGAGGTCAGTGGTTACTATATGTACTGCCTTACTGAACTTTAAAATCTCTGCATTTTATCCATACGGTGAATATTGTTGCGTACGAGTCGCATAAAAAACAGTGACTATTTCCGTAAGCAACATTAACAGAATAGCCTTTCTAATGACGACGCAATGTGATTTCTGTGACGTGAGGAGTGCAGGTATGTACACTGTTTATATCAGGCCTGCTCAACCTTTTACATGGTGCGGGCAAATTCAGGAACATTTGGTCGGCATGTGGGCAACGTAAAATTCCGTATACAAAATAAAGAATGAAAAGTGTAGGTATAATTATACATAATTTACCCGTGTATTTTTAATACATCATGTGTAATAAACGTATACTGATAGTAAGAGGAAAATTTAAATAAATGCAATTCAAAACTTAGGCTAGGATTTCGCCATTTTAGCACATTTTTACAAAATTAATTAATAATGCAGTATACGTCGCATAAATAAGCAGTTCATAAAATTTCAAAACTGATTGGCGTTCTATCTCGGCTTTGCCAGGGAAACGGTTAAAAGAACTTATTTCACTTCAAATGTCTCCGCGGACAACATAAGGGCCTAATTCAGATTAAGTTCTGGCTACAAAAGGTGAAAAGTATAACACAATGCCCTTCCATGTTTGTTTTAAATATTCGTAACTACTCAAACTTCTTTCTATCAGCATAAGTTCAGTAACACAACAGAATGGGCCAGACGAAGGATCAATGTCGACCTTCTCCATCCATCATATTTTAAGACGCACTCTTAATTTAGTAATTGCTTTTCAGGAAAAGAAGACGCCACTGAATGTAATAAGCGCCACTGCTTTATTAATGGGGATTAAAGAAAAATATGTATATTAAAACAGAAAATGCAAATGTTCAAACACAAAACTTCTGCGTATTAGGCTAACAAACATAAATCCACACAAAAGTGACAATATAATTTTAAGAAGTGTATGTAATCACAGGTTATAACTTGGTTTTAGGTGCTCTTTATAAAGTAAGACACTGTAGAGTAACGTGACATGGAGGCGCGTTCGTGTGACCACTGTTACCGTGGAAAAGCAACAAGAACTAAATATTATGAGTATTTCTGTATTCTTGCCTTAGTTATCCGGCATGTGAAGAGCATGCGCCGTATTATATCGTCATATGTGGCCTCTCTGACTCTACCATATTTCTCCACATTATCTAAAATATTGTGCGATTAATGGAAAAAGGTCATAGGTCTTCATGTAAAGTACCCGTTATTCTTGTCAGACTTTAATAAAACTTGAATTTTCTCGATAGATTTTCGAAAAATCCTCAAATATCAAATTTCATGCAAATCCGTCCAGTGGGACGGACGGACAGATATGACGAAGGTAATAGTCGCTTTACGCAATTTTGCGAAAGCGCCTTAAAAAAAGACGACCTATGTGGAAACCATGTCCGTCCGTCTATGACTTAGTTTCAGCGACTAAACTGTTTGTGGGATTTTCATGAAATGCAGTAGAGAAGTTCATTACAAAAAGTCAAGGAGGCATTAATTGCGTGAAAATCGGCTCAGTGACAGTCATACTTTATTTACGGGGTAAATATGTTGGTACTTGTACTTCTTAACAGTTCTTGGCCAATTTGGGTGAAAAGACTGTAGAGCATATCTGCACATGATGCCTTTGAGGTCCATGAACACCGATGCTATGAAAGCAATATATACTTTACTTTAAGGCGTAAATAAATATGTTCCCAAATTTTCTACACTTTTTGGTCGATTAGAAAAATATTTGGTCAAGGAGCTGTTCTGAAAAATTCATTGACTGACTGTGAGTTTTGTGAAAACTGAAGCAGTTAAAGCCATACTTTACTTAGGGGCGTAAATGGTTTTCTATCAATACTTTCTCAACATTTATTCTGGATTTGGGTGAAAAGCGGTGTCAGGGATATGCACATAATTCTGTTGAGCACTTGTGACTTTCGTGAATTTCCGTACAGGAAAGGCCGTATGACATTAAATAAAATTACATTTACGCGTGTGCTTTGAAACCACATGACATTTTTAATGTAAAGAACGCCTTGGTGAAATTTGTGTAGGCTACGTCACCGAGTACACCACTTGCAATCCTGTTAAATCTGGGCAGCCAAGATCAGAATTGTCCCACATGATATCTTCCGTGCCATCAAGATAACTGTAATGCAGCCTTTCTTGAACGACCATAAACTAATTTTCAACAATGCCTCCCCGAAACACCCTTCCCAAGCGTTTAATGTGAGAAAGGTTTTACGACCCAACAATGATCATATGTGTATCAATAAACCTCAAATGATCTCTTTTCATCATATAGCTTTAGTTAACATTAACATTACTTGGTACATCAGACACCAAGCCTCCCATAACGTGCTTTATAAATTGTCACAAGAAAAGACCCGTTTACCACCGAATTACACAGAAAAACTTTCAGGATTTGCTTTCTTGCCGACTTTGTGTTTACTGTCCCATGACTAGTTGACAGACATAAAGATTTTGCTTGTGATTTAGTCATGTAATATAATCTTTGCCGATCCCAGTGGCCGTGCGGTCTAAGGCGTGGGTCTGCGGCCGCTCGCTTACTAGGATTGTGGGTTCGAATCCCACCGGAGGCATGGATGTCTGTCTCTTGTGAGTGTTGTGTGTTGTCAGGTAGAGGTGTCTGCGACGAGCTGGTCCCTCGTCCAGAGGAGTCCTACCGAATGTGGTGTGTCTAAAAAGTGTGATTGTGAAGCCTCGAAAAATGAGGCGGCCTAGGCCCCCAAGGGGCTGTTGAGCCATTGAAAAAAATATCTTTTTAACATCGCTGCTAAGATACCATCAAATGTAAGACCGCGCCCGGATTTCAGAAATGTTGAAATTGGTAAAACCTGCGTCTTAGAATCCAGGAAATACAGTATATCCCTTAATCACGTCTACATTCCTGAAAAAGATGAAGCTATATTTAGTCTATACACAGCAGCATCCATCTTGTAACTACCTCAAGAGGATGGACGGCTGTCAATTTAGATGCAGCTGAAAGTGATCGAAGACTACGCGCTGTCAACTCGGAAGCTGTGTTGACATAACCTCTCATGACCTACGAAAACCCCTCCTTCCTGCTTAAGGATCACAAACATAGCGGCAGGCAGAAAGCGCAGCATACACAAGACGGAATTCTCATCTGTAAAAACAACTCTTTGCGCCAAGGCGGTCCTTACGACCATGTCGGTCATAAAAGCACCGCAACTCCAGTTTCCAGAATTCTACTCTCGCACGGTATATAGCCTTAGTTTTGCTTTTAATATTACCGGAAATCCGTTACCGATGACAAGTCGTATGCAACTCAGCTTACATGTTTTTCTCATATTTCAAGCGATTTATAGCTGAAGTACAGACAAAGAGTCAACAAGTGTTTCCTTTCCGTCGAACACCAGCCAAAAGTGACAGAACAAACTGCGTGTTCAGCTAATTCCATCACGATGCCGTCTGTCGAAATTTGGGTAGAACACAGACTGAGAGTTTTTGAGAACACGGTGCAGAAAGGAATATCTGTGGCTGAATGTGAGGAGATGACAGGAGGTTGGAGAAAAGTTCACAATGAAAACTTCATAACCACACGCTTCATCAAATGTAACTAGTGGGGTCCAACTACGGATGATGATCTGGGCAGAAAATGTCTCACATGGAAACGATGAGAAATGTATTCCTATAGAAGAGTTTAGTTCAGAAACATGAAAATGTAGCCTAAGTTCGAGGATAATATTAAAATCGATGTTACAAAAACTATATAAGGATGTGGATGGACTGGGTTCATCTGGCTCCTAATCTGGTCCAGTTCCGGGCTGTGATCGACCCCCTGACGGACCTCTAAATTCTGTATAAGGTGGAGTATTTCTTAACCACCTGTACGATTGTTAGGTGTGAAGAAGAACTCTGTTCCGTGAACTTGTCTCGTTGCCATTATTGAGTCTCCCCACATAAAGTTATATAGATACCTGCACGAAGAAGCGACAGCCGTCATTAGCACTGCCAGGATACAAACTGAGAGCCGCGATTCGATTCCAGGCAACGACATTGGGACTCGTCTTCTTCAATTCCTACAAATACCCCGAAGTTCAACAAGTCTCCTATCCAGTGGCAGCAGGGTCTATTTGCCTGGTGGTCAGGACAGTTGGAGTTAGAAGCCGACCGTTAATACCAATTAACTTCAGACGTCAAGAATACGTGGATCTTTACCTTCAAGGTCTTCAGACGTCCCTACGTAACATCACAAGGTTTGACAAGTGTGAATCTGAAAGGACGTGGAAAGGCGTGGTCCAGCCTAACTTCAGGTGATATCCCGGCACTTGCTGGACGGACTGAAGAAAACCAGAAAATCCACATTGAGGACAGCCGGCCTAAAGACCACGATTTGAACCCAGGACTACCCGAACACGAAGCTGGAGTGCTAAGCACCCGAACACGTCGTTCAATCAAACATTGTCAACAGGCGTTAATACGTTACAAGTAAGGGAGTAAAGTAAATACAGTAGCCTACGTTACATCCTATATACGGAAAAGTTTATGCAACAAATGTAAGCCCACCATCTGCAACGCCACGATTCTGACAGAGAAGGCTATGCAAATGATGCTTAAGTCGGTACTGGCGCGTACCATTTAAGCTGTTCTTGACAACAGCACTACATGTTGAATGTTGTACAATACTTACAAGTTAGTATTTCGGTATAAATGCAGCAGTGTTTCCACTATTTTTTCACTTATTGTGGATAGGTATTTTTGACGACATTGTTTTTCAAATATCTGAGATTAAAATTTTAACATCTTATATAACTATTAATATCGAAATAAATCCAGATGAGAACAGCAAGTGTTTCTAAACGACATATGACGTACGTAGCATTATTTTATCCAGTGTCAAAACTATGCTGCATTACCTTTTAAAGAAAAAAATTAACCTGAATTACATTACACATTCAGCTCGTACCGCGCAGTAAACACACAGCATCTCGGTTATAGAATCCAGTCACTTAAAGCTGTACGGCAGAAAAATAATCGCTGTTTGGTCTGAGGTCCACATAAAACACAGAAATACACTCTGTGGGCAGAACGTAGAATTACATAATGTTAAACCTGGCGGTCTAAGGCGTGGGTCTACGACCGCTCGCTTACTGGGATTGTGGGTTAGAATCCCGCCTAGGGCATGGATGTCTGTCTCTTGTGAGTGTTGTGTGTTGTCAGGTAGGGGTCTCTGCGACGGGCTGGTCCCTCGTCCAGAGAAGTCCTACCGAGTGTGGCGTGTCTAAAAAAAGTGTGTGATCGTGAAGGCTCGAGAAATGAGGCGGCCTTGGCCCCCAAGGGGCTGTCGAGCCATTGGAAAAAAAAAACCTGGCTGTACACAAAGTAATCACTGCTCTTTAACACTTTAAAGAATCAGACACCTTTGTTTAAATATTCCCGATTTTCAGACTTGAACTGAGTTTTCCTTGATAAAAGAAATAGCAAGAAAAAACGCAGTGTAAGATGGATACAATATGGGCCGTGCACAAACAAGTTACTTCCGAGATTTCAACATTCATCTTCGTGGTTTGACACGAAAAGAAAATAAAAGGAACACCGAAACAAAAACACACGGTGACCTCCGCGGTTTCGGAAGGAAATACTGGATACAAGCAAACTGTCCCTGTCAAGCCGGTGACCGCAACCATTTGGCGGTGGGCGTCTATCCCCCCTGGTGTTGGGTTGTCTTCGTGGGAATGGTAACATCCCCCAAACACCAGGGGTGTCAGCTGCAATAAACTACACATTTAATAATGCTGCTCTGAAGCGGGTAGCATATGGTTACAATTACCCGCACATGTCCCCGATTTGTCTCATTATACCGACAAAATTGTTTAGGTAGACTCTGGTCAATACAAGCAAGACTTAATATAAGACACAAGTTCATAGCAGGATGGTCGTAGCAGTCTTTCAAAAACATCTTTATATTATTCCTTTTCCTCTCCCCTTCTCTTTCATCCTCCTCTCTTTATGTGTCTGACCTGTATAACTTCACTCCAACGTTTAAGACGTAAACTCAGATCTCTTCTTCCTCGTAGACTGTAATTTAACGTAGATTTTACAAGAAAGTCGTTTGGCATTCTGTCTCAGTATTCTTCCACAGCATTCGAGATGATTTTGTCTCTGAAGATAAATATGTGCAGATAATATGTACTTAGCCGATCCTGATGGCCGTGCGATCTGAGGCGAAGGTCTGCAGCTGCTTGATTGCTGCGATCGCGGGTTCGAGTCCTGCCGAGGGCATGGTTGTTCGTCTGTTGTGTTTGCTGTATGTTGTGTAGGTAGCGGCTTCTGCGACAGTCTGATCACTCGTTCAGAGGAGTCCTACCGGGTGTGTGTGTGTGTCTCAAGAATGAGGCGGTCTAGGCCCGAGTTGGGCTGCTGCGCCACAGAAAAAAAAAAGAAGTATACTAATGCCTTAACTCCGCCAGTAGGACTACATAACTTGAGCAGCTGAGTAATGACGCGGGTGTGATTTCGTAAAAACAAATAGGTTAAGTTCCTAAATTAATTAACTATAATTTGTGTGATACATGCCTGCTTATTTTGTCTTTCTGATCACTTTAAAAATACCCGATGAAGCGTAGACATGGATCTCCTCATGAACAGAAGAGTTCTCTTCTACGCTGTAGATGGAGACAATGGATTCCTCTGAAGCGTTCGTATTTTACCTACCGAACTACATGGCGCCACATTCCTGAAGACAGCAAAGTTAATTATCATGACAGTCAGAACTTCAAATTGCACGGTGAGAGACGTAGTTTTAGACTTAGTTTTGCACACACAGACCAAGAAATAGGCACACGGTAGGCAATATACGTTTAACGTAACACTATTGCGCGTTCCAGTAACCACTGTTGCCATGGAAACGCAAAAATGCCTTCCCTTTGTATTTTGACGTACATATGGCGATGTCAACAATGTACTAAATATTGTCGCGGAAGAACAGCAATGCCTGCTCTATATTGCTGCACTACACACGTCGCTGCCAACAACATGGCACACACTTAGGTCTTCACGTAAGGTACCCGATATTTCTGTCCGATTTTAACCAAATTTGGAGTGTTCCGAGAGAATTTCTTAAAAGTTCTCAATATCAAGTTTCAGGAAAATACGCCCAGTGAGATCCGCGCTGGTAACTGGGGACAGAGAGAAGGACGGAAGTGACGAAACTAACAGACGCTTTCCGCGACTTACGCGAACGCGCATAATCATCCTAACCCTAACTGACAATTTAGTTTCCCCATTCTATGGAAAACAATACAAACGTACTTAGTTTTTTTAATGCAAAATGCCCGATATTGTTGTCCGACTTTAACCAAATCTGGAGTTTCGACAGATTTTTGTAAAGTCCCCAATATGAAATTTCACGAAAATCCGCCCAGTGGGATCCGCGCTGATACGAGGACAACCGGACAGACATGACGAAGCTAACAGTCGCTTTTTGCTATTTACGCGAACGCACCTAAAAAAAGGCCTGCAGTTTGGTGCATTTTTACTTTTAAACAGCAGTTTGGATGATAAAATATTCTGCAATTAAAGCCACGGAGATACGACCCAAGCAGCGGCTTCCAGTGCGGGTGCACATATGTACATACGTTTATTATACGTATATAATGCCCTATTGTACATATACTGTATATAAATAATGTATGCATAAGCTTAAAAAGCTCCTATATCAGGACCACAAAATCAACACCTTAATTACACAAGGCGCCCTACAACATTGCACATAATATCTAGCATATACATACAATTTTAAGATAAGTTGTTTCTAGCCATGGCGGTTCAACAGAGCGAATACCTGGATGCGGTAGAGTATGGCACGCTTGTTAGCGGGCTGATCGGCATGTTTGTCTTTGATATTTTGCAAATTTCTAGTGGATGCAACCTCCTGGCTTCGAGCCTACTGTCGACACTTACTGTACTTTCCTACACAACAATAAGGAGTGGAAATTTTACGAGGTTTCAACCGTACGTATTATTGGATTAAAGAGCGGTGGGCACCCCTGAGAGTAGCACCGTTCTTTACCACAAGTTGGGAGTAATATTCCTCACCACAGCTTGTGTTTTCCATGTAGCCACCGCTCCATTTGGCGGGTCTCACGCCGTCCTACTCTACTGCCTATTCGCAGCAACTCAGGGACACTATACAGAACGCTTACTATAATCTCCGTCAGGAAAAAATCTGGGGAATGCGTGAGTGAGAAGCAAAGAGACTGCAATCTTAATATCTAATTTATATATTCCAGGTTCCAATTTTCTTTGTCGACGTTTTCTTACCAAATATTTTGAACGCATCTGTTTTATTTTGAAGTTCAAAAGACGTACGTATTAAATTGTACTTACATTTCAAGTCGTATGTACTCTTCGAAAAGTGCTAATTCTGCCGTACTTTGTACTTCTTGCTGCATGTTATATTTCTGTGTTACACAAAATAATCTAAACGTACAAGCGATGTGCGATTCGTTGTCTGAGCAATTTAACGACCAATAAGTTTAGTATACAATAATATTTCCCCTTAAATTTCATTAAATTTAATAATAAACGGCAATTAAATTCCGATATAAATGTACATAATTATCTGCAAATTCCGAGACATCATTCAATAGTAACATGGCATTCTTATTTCGCAGAGGCAATGAGCTTCGTTGTTGAAGGCAAAATATTGAGCCACACTTCTAATGGCATAAATATCTTGTTGAGAATTTACAGCCGCTTCTTTCGCAGGACGGTTTTTTGTGGTGATGTTGAAGTGAATACCTAACTCAGAAATAAAGCAGCAATGAAACCTGTCTAAAATGTACCCACGATTAAACAAAAACTTGCCACTATTTGAGCATTCGTATCGGAAATAAAAAATAACTTAATTCCAAGCACCAACAAAGAATGTTACGGGATAACTGGAAAATGAAATAAGAAGTCATGAAGAAGGAAATGAAATGTGTAATGTAGTTATACATTTCGTACTTACGATATGGTCTGAATTATATATTGCAAACAGGTACACCGTGCTTGTCCTTAGTTATGCAAGACGCCACACAGATGCACTGACGACAAGGTCGCTTTACCCCGGGTGAAAGACGCATGTAACCTACTGGACAGAAAACTAGGTGGGCCCCAGAGTCGGCCTAAATAATGTGGGTGAAGCGAAAAGTCTGTGCTTCATACTAGCATCGAACCCGATCCCTCTGTCGTTCAGCCTATAGCACAATCATTGTAGTAACTCAGCTCATGGCATACAATTTAGAATCTAACACAGTATATTTAAAGTAAATACCTGCTTGTCTGTCAGACGGACAGCGGGTTTGAATTACTGTTATAGTTATACCTGCCAACTATCGAACGCCCCACCCCAATTTGGATTACGTAGTCTTTAAAGTCAGAAGGATAAATAGGAAGGATAAGGTAGCTATCATATGCCTTTAATGACATAATACTTATTTGGATATTTAACACAAAGACCTTGTTACATCGACAGAGATTATCTTCCTATTATGAAGTCACTGGAAGAAGTTTCATACTGAAATATTCTGAGGTATTACAGCATGTTGTAGTCTGGTAGAAATATAACGACGTTTCGGAGGAACATAAGCGAGGCCACAATATATGAATGAATCTCATATTTAACAATCTAATCTCCTTGGTGAATTTCCTCTCTTACTGTTTTTAAATGCGATTCATAGATCCAACATATTTAAAATTCATTAGAAAGTTCAGTTCGTAGTCCAGTGTAACGGAAGACTTCCCACTTGCTGTTTCAAAAAGAAATAACCCGAACTGTCCTGTTCACCAAACGAACAGACATTCGAAGCACGAACTTCACACCATACAAAAGCTGGAATTCATTAATAGGTTTTTAACATTCCTCTCAAATACATTAATATAATCTCGTGTGTGTTTAAAATAGTACACGTAAAGAATAACTTAAGAAGTGGACGAAGGAATTCTGGGAAGCGACTGACGGTATAAATGTTATTGTACTTGCTGAAAGAAACCTGGCTTTGCTTCAACTTAAAGAATTCTCTCATTCGGAAATCACGTACGTCACCTGTTTAGCAGTTCGGCCGTGCCCACAGTTTCACTAGAAGCACAGTAATGCGACTTTTGTAAGATATTTCGATAATATTCATGAACGGCTCTATCTACAGACCGAGCAAAGTAAGGACATCTTACACAGCCGACTCTTCACCTGACCAGGATGTAGAACCCATTTTAGGAAAGCTACGACGATGAACACGTTTGAAACTAACACCCCTAACTCTCTAGAGCCTGAAATTTATCTTAGTAACGTATAAAAAACTAAGGTCCTAACCTCACAGAAGACATATGTCATGTCGATCACAAAGAAAACTAGGTTGACTGTGTAAAGGGAAATAATGGATATTCATTGTGAGAATGAAACAAAGCACATAAATGCATTCCGCTCGCTTATGCAGAGCCTTAAATTTTAAGACGTTATACACACAGCACCCACTGTAGGCCTATTTTAAAGGTTCAAACGTTCTGCTATACGAAGTCTTAAGAAGCAAAGTCCCTTTCAAAAGGTAAGAGTTCATAAGCAGCGCAGAGAGTGCGAATGGGTTGGAGCTATACCTCCGCCTCCTCTCTGTGCCTGCATAGGCACGTCATGGGTGACTTTATAGTTCCCAGGCTAGTCAACGAATTCCTCGCGTTTTATGAAACACGAAGGTACATTACCGTGCTATGAAGAGGCCGCCACTTGTACCTATCTCAACCAGGTTATGACGTTCAGGCCCTCTCATCCTACATCTGCCCGATGCACTGTAGTATTGTCCATCCGTTTACGCAGTCTCTTGCGTCATGTTTCCCTACCAAAACTCTGTAATGTATTTTCTGTTCTCCCCCATGCGTTTTACATATCCTGCTCATCTCTTCCTCCTCGACATAGTTAGGTCTACCCGGATAATATTTAGGGAGTACAAATCATGAAGATGTTCTCTGTTACCTTGTCGCTCTTAGGCCCATATACCAACCTCAGCACCCTGTTCTCAAACACGCTCAAACTATGTTCCTCCCTCAATGTGGAACCAGGTTGCATACTCATATAAAAGAAGAGAATATTACAGTTCTGTGTATTTTCATCTTTATGGCTTAAGTAGAAAAAAGGATAACAAAATATTCTGAATAAAATGATTGTAAGTATTCCTCGAATTTAATTAGCTCTTAATTTCTTCGTGTATGCAATTTTGATCTGTTACCGCCATTCAAAAATATTTGCATCTTGCTACATTTTCAAAAGACGCAGGCCTGTTAGTTACATTATCTACAGTCTGCTTACGAGACACGAACGTATACTTAGTTTTATCAGCGTTTACCTCTGGACCAACCTCCTTACTAGCGACAAATAAACCTTCCTGTGTTTTTTCGCTGCAGTCGAGCACCTATCTTTGCAGCCACTAAGTAAGCGTCATCAGCGTGGACCAGAAGCTGATGTGTCGCACCAAATTTCATTTCCTCCGACTTTTTAACCTTCCTAATGGCATGTTCGTTTAATCACATTATGGTTAAATAACTTGACACTTACGTTTTTAAAAGCTTACTATATTTCCGATTTGTCAAGAGAAGAAAGTTTATCAATGTTAAACGTAAAAATGCATTTCATTAATTAACATAAAATTAGTAAAAATGCGTATCTCCTTGACATGTCTACTGTTTCTCGTTATTTTGTTGTTGTGCTGGCAGACTGTATGGCCATCAGTTCATGCAAATTTGTTTACCAGAATACACCAACGAAATACTGTCCATAGTGCACATGAAAACAGAAAAGTCTTACATTCTGAATGAGACACGAAATGAGCTTCCATATTTTGGAATGAGCATCGTATGTACTCGGTGACGTCAGTTTTTTCGGGTTACTTGCTACAGTGTTAAGAAACAACGAGATGGCACTTTGAGGCACTGGCTACATGTGGTGTTGCAGAAAATAACTCGGTTAGGTACTTGGGAGTCGTTTGTGTAAGAAGCGAAAACCACAGTGAGCACAGATCACTAGAATATATTTGATGTCACCTTTGAAACGCCCACCAAAGTTTCGTCGATTACATTCAGAAGGGACAGCAGAAGGAACAATTTTCCAACACTAACAAATGCAAGATGAGCAGAGAGTATAAATTACGTCATTGTCCCATTCCCATTGCGTTCACTCGTCCAATCCGTCCCATATTTCTGTTCACAACATTCACCAAATATTTCTTTACGATTCATTTACATACTTCTCTAACTTCTATTCCTCTCTCTCATAAGCGGTCTCTCTTACCCCGGATTTCATCACAAATTTGTCTCCCTTATTTGTGATAGGCATATAGTACTATATTCTGCCGTTTAAATCTTCCGTGGTGGTAGTTTATATAACGTCAGCATCTCAAACGATACAGCATGGAATAATAGGGAAGCTTTATTATTTGTAGTAAGGATGTTGGTATAGAATACTGAGAGAAATAAGCATACGTAAGTAGCCTAATATAACCCTGTTTCATGACCAGAATGCACAATTTAGTCACAACCTAATGACAGCTAACAAGTCTTTTGAAAATGGGGCACGTTCAAATATTTCGAAAGTCTAACAAATCAGAATTGCAATCATGAAGAAATTAATAGCGGATTAATCGGGGGATGCCTGCTAGCATTCGGCCCAGAATGTTCTGTCATTCAATCTGCTGTCCGAAAATATAAATATTAAAATGAACAGAACTATATTTTGCCTGTTACTTGACATGAGTGTGAAACTTAGTCTCTCACATTGAGGGAGGATCATAAGCTGAGGGCGTTTGAGAACAGGATGCTGAGGAAGCTATCTGGACCAAGAGGAAATAACATAGGACTGGAGGAAACTGCATAATAGGAGCTTTGTGATTTGTAAACCTTACAGATATTACTGAGGCTATAGAATTAACAGGATTGAGATTAACTTGGCATGTAATATATACGGGAGAGAGGAGAGGTTCATGCAAGTTTTTGGTGAGGAAACCTGATGGGAAAGAACACTTGGACGACCTGAACGTAGATAGGAGTACAATATCGAAAGGGATCTAAAGAAATAGGCGGGAGGGTGTGTACTGGATTTAAGTGGTTCAGGACAGAGATAAGCGGCGAGATCCTGTGAACAGAGTAATGAAATTTCGGATTCCATAAAATGCGGGGAATTTCTTGACCAGCTAATAGCTTTCCAAGGACTTTGCTCCATAGAGTCAGTTACACAGTGTGAAATGGTAGAATGACTGATGATTTAGAAATAATTTGATGGGAAACAGTCGTGGATTAATTGCGGTATGCTATCTTCCCGGCATTTACCTGGACGGGCTGTGAAGGACAAGAAAGATCTGACGAGATAGCCGAAAACCCGGCCGAGATTCGAAACAGCCATCTCCAGGAATATAAATGTACAGCGTATCGCTATCACAATGTTTGATTCTAAAACAGGGGTGCATAAATTTTCCAAAAATCTAGCAGCCACCTCAAAATTCTACGCGCCAGAAGGGTGACATGAAGCAAGTCCCATACTGAGGACCCACAAATATTAGGGGCCACGGTACACAATTTAGCCGCAGTGGTGACCTGGCGCCAGGGATTTGTGCACCCCTGTTCTAAAACTTCAACACTTAATAAATTTAAAAATACAAACTGTGAAGTTTCTCAGTATGTAATATTCTCCTTTACCCCCTTACTTCGTTTGTGTTAGATTCAAGTGGGCTCTGTATCCTCAGTATGTTCACAAGGCCTCTATCTCCGTTAGTTTTACTAACGACAATTAAGACAACATAGTCTATAAATGAAGTAAACTCGTATAGGCCTAACAAATACTACATTATTCAGTTACTATTTCATTATTCATTTAACGTCGTAAAGTGTGAATAACATGGTAATTACTTTTATCTACGTATGCACATATATGTTCCCAGTTTCAATTTACGTTGACTTCCGATAAACAGTGTTGCAGGTTCTTTGATCATTATGAATCTAAATTGTTAATACAGCTACGCAAAGTAATCTACATTTCTCTTGCACCCCCACCCCCACCCGCACGATCTGTAATTCCTTGCGCTCTTCGTCAAATATTCTTGACGGTTGCAGATATTCAGAGTCCGACTTACCAACTCCGGTTTCAGATTGCTCCCCAAAAGAGTAAAGCCGTCACGTCATACACAGCTACAGAGACGACCTGAAAGCAAAAGACAAACACTTCTCACTTCATGGGTTCACACTTTGTCTTAAATTGCCTGCTTCATCAAACAACAGACTCCACACCTGATGCCAGTTGTAGCGAACAATTCAACAAGACTTAAGTTACAAATACACATTCGATATCAGTCCCGCTCTTACAAGTCTCAAGAAAAGTCTGTACCGGGCTTCTGCATGGGAAATGAAAGTCTGTACCGGTCTTCTGCATGGGAAATTAAAGTCTGTACTGAGCTTCTGCATGGGAAATGAAATCTGTACTGGGCTTCTGCATGGGAAATGAAAGTCTGTACTGGGCTTCTGCATGGGAAATGAAAGTCTGTACTGGGCTTCCGCATGGAAAATGAAAGTCTGTACCGGCTTGTGCATGGGAAATGAAAGTCTGTACCGGTCTTCTGCATGGGAAATGAAAGTCTGTACTGGCTTCTGCATGGGAAATGAAAGTCTGTACTGAGCTTCTGCATGGGAAATGAAAGTCTGTACGGCTTCTGCATGGGAAATGAAAGTCTGTACTGGCTTGCTTCTGCGATCTGAGGGAAATGAAAGTCTGTACTGGGCTTCTGCATGGGAAATGAAAGTCTGTACCGGTCTTCTGCATGGGAAATGAAAGTCTGTACTGGCTTCTGCATGGGAAATTAAAGTCTGTACCGGTCTTCTGCATGGGAAATGAAAGTCTGTACTGGGCTTCTGCATGCGAAATGAAAGTCTGTACCGGTCTTCTGCATGGGAAATGAAAGTCTGTACCGGTCCTGTGCATGGGAAATGAAAGTCTGTACCGGTCTTCTGCATGGGAAATGAAAGTCTGTACCGGTCTTGTGCATGGGAAATGAAAGTCTGTACCGGTCCTGTGCATGGTAAATGAAAGTCTGTACTGGGCTTCCGCATGGGAAATTAAAGTCTGTACCGGTCTTGTGCATGGGAAATGAAAGTCTGTACTGGGCTTCCGCATGGGAAATGAAAGTCTGTACCAGTCTTCTGCATGGGAAATGAAAGTCTGTACTGGTCTTCTGCATGGGAAATGAAAGTTTGTACCGGTCTTGTGAATGGGAAATGAAAGTCTGTATCGGCTTCTGCATGGGAATGAAAGTCTGTACCGGCTTTGCATGGGAAATGAAAGTCTGTACTGGGCTTCGCATGGGAAATGAAAGTCTGTTACCGGTCTTTGCATGGAAATGAAAGTCTGTACTGGGCTTCTGCATGGGAAATGAAAGTCTGTACTGGGCTTCTGACATTGGAAATGAAAAGTCTGTACCGGTCACGCTATGGAATGAGTCTGTACTAGCTTCCACTGGTTCTTACTCTCGGGGAATGAAGTGACGGGTCTCATACTTGACATCCAGCTGGGCTTTCCGCAGGAGAAAGAGTCCAGTCTTTATAAAAAAGGACGGCTGGGTGAAAGGCCCCATGGATAGTCTGGGCTTCTGCATGAGAAAAAAGTCCTTGGCTCTGCAGGAAAATCTAACCCCGGTTTCCAGCCTGTAGCCTGCACTCTTCGCATGCAATGAAATTTGTACGTCTCGCAGGAAATGAAAGCTTACCGGTACTTGTGCACGGAAATGAAATTCGACCGATTACAGACTATGGGATGGTCTTGGTCAGTGTTGGAGAAATGAAGTCTTAACGGGTTTGCGCATTGAAAATTGGAAATCGCTTTAGCTTCGCATGTCTGTACCGTCATTGCATGGGAATGAATCTGTACTGTCCACATGGAAATGATTATTACGAATTTCTATAATTGAAATAGTTTTTCTTCTGCTGGAAAAAGTAAGTTTTTACGATTTTGACAGAAATAAGTCGGTACTTTGTGCATTAAGAGTACGTACGGTTTATCAGAATTATCTCCTGTTACGCTTTGAATGAATGAAAGTTGTGTCTTTGCAGGATTGAAAGTCTGTAGAGATGAAATCAAATCACACGTCTTGTATGGTTCTAGTAACTTTTCCAAAAATGAGTCTGTTATGAGTCCAGAGGAAAATGGTAACAGTCCGGACAGGCTTCTGATGGGAATGAAACTGGGTACAGGTCCTACGCAGGAATATGTAAATCTGACTGCTTTTCATGGAAAGAAAGTGTTACGTTTGTGACGTAAAGCTGCCGTCTCTCTTGGAGAAAGTTCCTTATCCATAATTCAGAGTAGGCTAACAAGTCTCTACTCTTCCAAAGTCTTCTTTCAGGGTAGGAAATATGGTTTCATAAATAAATTTTGACGGTTTTGCAGGCAACAAAGTTGTAAGCTTGTCATAATGATAGTTGGAATTGCCCGAGCGAAATAAAGCAACGTCTTGTGAAAAGAAGTTTTACCTGGGGTCCAGATTAACAGAAGCGTACTGTTACAAGGCTAGGAATGTCCGTTTGTAAATAATTACAAAGTTGGACGCTGTATTAGCTAGAGTAGTTGCGTCCATACCTTCTCTACCTCGAGGATGCAGTTATATACTAGATTACGCAAGAGAAGGAATCCAGATTAATCAGGAGGCTGGGTGGGCCCCATGGACAGTCTGGGCATTTTGGAGACGAAAAAATCCCTTGACCTGCCAGGACTCGAACCCCGGATTTTCCAGCCTGTAGCCTAGCCACTATACCGACTGCAAGTCACAATTTTGTACGTCTCGAGGAAATTAAGCACTACGCTACTGGACACGGCAATGAAATTCGACACGATTACAGATTTATGGGATGTGACTTGGTGCAGTTTGGTAGAGAGCAAGTCTAACGGTGTTTTAGGCGCATTCGCAAAATTGCGAAATGCGACTATTAGCTTCGCCATGTCTGTACGTCCATCTGCATGGAAGAACTCCGTTTCCACTGGAAGGATTATTACGAAATTTTATATTTAAATATTTTTCTAAAATCTGTCGAAAAAAGTTCAAGTTTTTACAATTTGACAAGAATAACGGGTACTTTGCATTAAGACGTACCGTACATTTATCAGATTATCTCCCTGAATTCAATTTAGAATGAGAAATGTTGCAGTTACAAGTTGTAGAGTAAATCAAAACACACATTTTATGTTCAGTAACATTTTTACAAAAATCGTGCCGTTTATGAGATAACGAGGAAAAATATGGTACAGCCGGACAGGCTTTGGATAGTGGAAAACTAAGGCTACAGACACACACACAGAATATGTAATACTGATTGCTTTTCCACGGCAACAATGTTACGTTTATACGTACACTGCCTCTCTCTTGGAGAAAGTTCCTATATCCATATTCAGAGTAGGCTACAAGTCTCTCACTCTTCAACTCTTCTTTAGGGTAGGGAATATGTTTCAAAATATTTTGACGAGTTTCAGGCACCAAAGGTTTAAGCAATACATATGATATTGGAATTGCCCGAGCGCATACCACAATTCTTTGAAAAGAAGTGTAAAAACAACCTGGGGATCCAAATTAACAGGAAGCGACTGTACAAGGACTAGGTTGTGCCGTTTAAAATAATTAAAGGTTGGGCGCTGATTAGCTAGATCTTGCGTCATTAGCCCTTCTACCGACGGATGCATATATATAGATGAGAAATGAGAGGGAACCTAGATTATCCTTCGCGGGCGGGGATACTGTTTTAAGGGGAGAGGGGTGGTGACTATTACTGTCTAGTGAAACGAATCGAGTTACGGGAGAAGGGGACGAGGTTATCAGACTTTTCCCCCCATTTCTAACTCTCCCTCTCTTTTGCTGCTACCCCTGTAGGGCCACTAATGATGACCGACCACGCGCCTATAATAATGCTAAAGCTCTACGCGCCCGGACAAACTTGTACGTAATTATCTCACTTCCAAAACCCGCTTCGGTTCTTGCTTCCTCATTGATGATTATGGAATAACTCCCCTTACACCGATGCATCAGTAGGCATTTTGTACGCATTATGTTACGTATTTACGTATGGGGCAGCTGAAGACGCAAGCATGCACTATTTCTCTGATTACAACATGTCAGTGAACGAATTTACAGTTCTCTCAAAGTTATCCCATTTACGTTTCCTCTGAAACTTTAATTTGAAAGGTTTCCTCGAGGGTGAAACTTTCGAGAGGCTACTTAAGATATGGTCTTAAGTTAATGCTACTGGATAATTATACTTATCAAGGGCTAAAGGCTTATTATTAAATGCCTAGATACACGGTCAAAAGTTTCTCCTCCCCTGTTCTTAGCCGGCAGTATAGAACTCAACTCCGAGAGGGCTGCTGACCCTTACAACCAGTACTGACTCCAATCAACAAAAACCCTAAGTTACAAGAATAAATCAATTTAAAAGGAAATGTTATAATTTGTAACAAGAGCCTATTACCTTATCTAAGCTGCAATAAGTCCATTTTAATTGTACGTAATTGTTCGAGTCTGTCAGCATCTGACGTTTAGTTTGGTAAAAAGGAATCAAGGTTGTCAGGGAATGTGGTGCTTCCATTTTCGGGACCTTTCCACCCTGAAGATGGAGGCAGCAAGTTGCTTCAAAACTCTGTAACCTATCATACCGTACCGCGTCACCTACCTAAGACCTAGTTTAACATTCAGTTACCTCTAATCTGGCAATTAAGTAAAGGGACTGCAATATGTGGGCTATCTATGGGGCTACTGGCTAATAATAAATTTGCCAATACCTTAGCGTTTAATCGCTTAACATTAATCCACTAATTAATACACCAACTAGCTTATGCACTTAATAAAACACGTTCAGAAGCAAGTATAAAACTGCTACATGTTTCGGCGCCGGGGTGCCATCATCAGGGAGTTATTCTGAACAAAGAAGTACAAGGCCAGCACGCTTATCGAGATAAGCTTGCTGGCCTGATGATGGCATCCCGGCGCCGAAAAATGTAGGAGTTTTATACCTCTGAAAGTATTTCATTAAGTTGGTTGATGTATTAATTATAAGAATATGCACGGTATGAATAACATAAAATTAATGCACTAATTTGTCACAATGAAAACTCATAAGCCAAATATTTAATTAATAACTACACACATATTAAAAATGGAATAAAACTTTGAATGACTTGTTTACAGTCCGCAGAACAGAGCTGCTCCATACGAAAGACGTTTTCAGGTTAAACAATATCAATCGAGGTTACAAAGCGAATGAAACCGACAATGGTCATATATAAACATTTTCATTGAATCATCCAGACGCTCGGAAATGAAGAGAGCAGGATACGCAAATCGGAGGTTCTCATAAAGGTAAAAATTAGAACTGCCGTCTTCTGAGTTATGACGATCCGTGGGCTTGTACAGACTCAACGACTGCCCCCACCTTCAAGGCAGGTTCCTTCAAAATATAGGTAAATATTTGCCAGGCCACACGGCGCCACATTGCAGAAGATGGTAAACTTTCATAAAGGGGCTCCATTTGTCAGATTAAATGAACTAAATGTGAGCATAGCATTTAAAAACTACTGGTAGCCCAATCCATTAATCGCCCTTAAAGTGACTACGCTACGGGCTGACAACCGTGGGATCAAACTTATATTCCTGGCAGAGATCATTCACTTCCATTCAGCGCCGACGGTTAAGAACGAGTGGATGGAGGTGAGCAACATCTGTGCTGTCCACTGTACCGTCACAGCGTGCACAAGGGCAGCATTATCTTTTTGGCTTCGGTGGGAATTAAAAGTAAAGTTTACCCTACAACCTGCCATGAACGTACAGAGAAGGGAGTAGGGGTATAGCTCTACTCTTTCTTTAACCTCGGCGCTAGATGGGGATGGGTGGTCAAGGCCAGGTCCCGGCCGCTTTACCCCGAGAAAGAGACCCGGTACCCATTCTACAGAAGGCTAGGTGGGCCCCAGGGGCCGGTCTGAACGGGTGCGGAAAATTTCGCTCCACTGGGATTCGATCCCCGGACCACTCAACCCGTAAAAACAATTGCAAAAGCTCCCGAACACCAACGAATGGGCTATAGAACTTGTATATTGTGTTAATTAAATGTAAAATTTACTATTCAGTGTCTTTCCAAATACATGAACTTGGAGATATGTTTCACTATCTTTTTTTTTTCCTTTCAAATAATATTCTGAGACATTTGAAAATAATTTGCATCAATCCTACAAATACCTCCACGATGTATTTACGAGATATTAACCTTGGAGTAAAAGAGCGAACTTACTAGAAAAATTATTGAAAAATATCTACGAATCTGAGATGCCTATATGACCATGTCCAGGAAAATTACGACCTTCTATGAGATTACTTAGATTAAGCTTCTTTATCATTACCACATTCATGAAAATTCATTTATCAAAGTCTCCTTATTCAGCCAATATTACCACCATAATTACAGTATGCTCACATCATTCGTGGAACACAATATATTACAAAGGACTTAGTTGTGCAATGGTTTCTTTCCCCAACTAACTAATGTTTCTATACGCATTACACATTTTCTAGCAATTTATTACAAACTTATTTTTAAATTACGATCATCTGGAATAACAGACAAATTTATCCACGATGAAAGAACGAATGTTTTATTCAGCCCTATTTGTTTATTTACTGTAAACTTTCATATCCAAATTGCAGAAGAAACTAAAAGTTCCTGAATTCAATAAAAACCTTACTTTACACATAACTTACACATCTATTTAATTTCGATAACATTCTGTACTGTCATATGAGTATTGTAATCAATAGCAATAACTATAGTGTTTGCTAAAAGTACACTCCAGTCTACCCTTTTGCCACGCTACAGGACTACAGGACCTGAACACAGTGATGGATATGAGATTTATCTTTTCTACTAACTTAACTTGCAGTACTTAACTTGCAGTAATTCAGAAAACCCACCCCATGCTTCACTCCATCCTCCAGCCCCCCAGGAATCATAGTGGTAGCATCAACATGCTGAACAACGTCATTACTGACATCTGGTGCAAAACAAGCCTTGTGTAACAGAAGACTACCTCCGCCAGCAACACACCACCACGACCACAACTGCTGTACCGATGCCGCAGTCCAACGAGCAATGTTATTTGCATAATCGGAAAAAGTAAGGGTGAAGGAGGAAGGGGTGAAGTGAAAGTAGGAACCTTTCTGAGATTACAGACGTGCACAGGCTCTCTTGAAGTAGAACCCACAAGAGAATTAACTAACCACTGCATGCCATCAGTTGCATATTTAACCAAATTTGATACACGAATAAAAACTGTAGCAGAGATATAACAAATTAAAAAGTTAAACATGCAAATATGAAGCTACTCTTCTCGTAAAATAAATGAAACATGAAAAAGTTCAAGTGATGAAAAATAGCATGAAAAGCTACGGAGAAATTTTCGCCCATACTCTTCAGTAATCTTGTTACTTCGAAATGGCAGAAAGAAAAAATTGTGCATTTGAGTTTTATGTTTGGATTAAAATTTCACACAATGGTAAGGGAGTTCTTAGTTTTGGAAGTGGGAAAATTATTAGTTTTGCCTTAAGAATGTCGAATGTAAAAGAAATAAAGCAACAGTTGCAAACAATCACTAAGTTTGAAGACCATTATTCTTTTTCGAATTAATGATGCAGTAGTGACAGCGAAGGAAAGAGTAGAGTTTGCAAAAGATGGACATAAAAAATAAAATATTACCTACGGGCTTTATAAATTTACATCTTAAAATGCAGTTTTTCTTTTCCGTTAATTTTCTTCCCACTGACTATGTTTCCACTTCATCTTAATGTACAATACATATTTCAACACTACTGCCTGTGTGTGTCTCAAAACTTACAATGTTGTTCCACAGAAGAAATGAAGGAATTATCCAATTTAAAAATAAAGTGTACGTTACCCTGGTTTTGTTAGAACGGAATGAAATAGACAAATTACTTGACTTTCAGCTGGGCATAAATTCCTATACTTTACTTACTGTTTCGCCTTGTCCAATAAAATATGTACTGTGGCCATAACACACTGTCAGTGTTAATGTTCTGTTTAGCGAAGCTGTCAGCTACCAAAACGAGACACCGTCGATAGATGGAAGAATAGGAGTATGGAGCCCACTGACGGGAAAATAATGACAGGGAAAAACGAAAGTACTCGGACAAATACCTGCCACCCACATTGCCAGAAACTTAGGTCGTTTCACACTTACAAATCTCCCCAGTAACACACTCCTTATTACAGTCACTCCCCTACGCAATTTTAAAAGGAGAATAAAAATTTAAATACCAACGTTTTCTAAAGCCACGACGAATCTTTCTTTACGGGAATGAAAGCGTAAAGAGACGAAGGTGGCGTTAGAATGCTGCTGGGCGATAACACAGATGGCGGGGCGGTCATGCTGCGGCCGATCAGGTTCCAGTGTGGTGGAGTTTGGATTTAAACCGGTCCCCATTTTAGGTGTATACAGACGACCATACGTATACCATGCGTAAGTCGGGGAGTGTCTGTGCATCTATCTACGACATTTGCAATCCTGATGTAAGGGCAGAAACTAATATCACTTTTAATTTGTCAAGTTTATTTTATCGCAAACTTTTAGCATCTGATATATCAATTAGCCCACAGTCTTTTATCCTCCATCCCGTTGTCTGCAAAAATAACATCAATTTTACCTCCCGTTTTACGGGGATGTAAAAATAATTTCACACCCCTACCGGAAGAAAAATAGATTGAGGGTATTTAGAAAAGAAAATCTGATGGGAATATTTGTACCTACAGGATCAACTAAGAGGAAGACAAGTAAACGTATAGAGTGAGAAGCTCCACAATTGGCACTGTTCATCAACATTAGATGGGCGATCAAAATCAAGGTGGAAGAAATAAATGAGATAAGTAGCACGGATGGAATAAAGAGATATTTAACCAAAAATCTGGTTCGAAAACCTGAAGGGACGGGAGTAGTCTGTATTGCGACAGGTCCATAGTCCATTCCAAAGCAAGTTTTCCAGTTCTCCAGAGGTGCGATCTAGTGCTTCCTCTTTCAAATTCCAGTAGCTTCTCTTTTCCTTAAGGTCATCCAGTAGCTGCTTACGTCTTCTTCATCTTATCTTACTTTCTTCCTTTCCTTCAATTACGTGTTTTATAAGACAGTTCCTACGCAAAATGTGATCAATCCAGTTAGCCTTCCTTTGTCGTATTGTTTGTAGGATGTTCCTTTCTTCCTTGACGCAAGTAAAACTTCTTCATGATATGGTTGGGAAAATAAAAATGGATACGAAAATGGTGTGAATTTGGTTCATCTGACAAAGAGAATAAGCCTAATAGCCAGTTCTTTTGAACGTGGTACTGACGTTTCTGGTTCCATGAAATGCAACACACAAAAATGAACACCAATTGTACGATTAATGTCTTAGCCAGGAACAATACGACGGATACCCTTGCGGTAAGATTATCAACGACATGTTAGGTTACTTATGAGTTTCAGACGGTATTCTCTTTAACACCAAAATACATTTCTGTCATATTCATTTCATAATATTCTGCAGCAAAAATCCCACACTTATACCTTACACGACAAGTTATGGGCAGCTAAATTTGGGAACAATGTTCAATGCAATTTTATTACAGACTTCACCCCTTGACAGTAAATTATTCCGAGCAAGTAACATGTGCTTTTATTAATTTTTAAGTGTATCGTTTATGATCAATGACACTATTTAACAGGTCATAGCTGTGAAAGTGTCAAATTATGACACAAATTATGGCTCCCGAGGACAAATAAGAAGTATTTTGTCGCCTGTAGGCACGAAATACGGTGCATTACAGTATAATCTAGTAGACATCTGGAACTGTTGAGTTTCGTGATTTAAACATGACGACGAAAGCCTGTTTGAACTGGGATCAATGTTAGAAACAAATGAAAGCACAAAAGAAAATATCAAACGGTTAATTTCGCGGTCCCCTTTATGACCACATATATATCAACAACAAATACTATTCTGGCGCAACGTTTCCCTCTTCCAGTTTCAAACTTATTACTTGATATCTCGCATCTCCTTCCAACAAAGTGTAAAATGTGAGCCCCATTAAATAAATCTTCCTATATTACGTGTACTTTCTCAACTGGAAGAACTGGACAGCAAACAGGAGTTGAGTAGCTAACACAATTATCTTGCAAATCATCTACGGAGAAAACAATGTGATGGGTTCGGAGTTTGTGTATCTATACGGATTATCCGCAAATCGCTTAACGCAACCCGCTCAACTCGCATCTCGCGGGCAACATGTCGCTCACGGAGATATTTGTAATGAGAAAACATTTCCCTGACAAAGCCGAGACAGAACGCCAAAGAAATTTTGAAAACTTACGAGCTGTTTATTTATGAAGACATGCATTACCTTACTAATTCATATTGTAAAAAAGTGCTAAAAGAGAGACACCCTTGCCTAGGTTGTAAACTGCATTTTTTATAAATGTTTCCTATTACGATAAGTGGATTTTACTGCACTTGATGTATAGAAAAACGCAGTGTAGAACTGTAGATATAATTACACATATACTTATTAATTCTTCATTCTGTGTATTGAATTTAAGGTTGCCCACATGCAGACCCACACCACATAAAAGGTTGAGCAGGCTGGCTTAATGTATAAGTAACGTCTCAATTTTCGTGTATGTTCAATTATGTAATGCCTTTCTGCCCGAAATTTATGAATTTCTCTGTACAAGTAGTCTGTAGAACCTCCTGGCTGGTAGCTATGTGTTTGTACAAGCTTACTGTTTATAAAATCTGTTAATGACGGTGAGATTTGAGGTGCACACGGCTTCACAATTGGGCCCAAATATGAAACTACTAATTGTGATTGAACTTAAACATAAATTTAAACGCCGCCAAACTCTTTAAAAAACAAATAAACACTTTTTTTCACTCCAAAACGTACCCTAATGCGATGTCTTCTCCTTTTGAATGATTTGCACCAGGCACAAAACGCACTCCGATTGTGGCCTTCTGGACAATAATAGCGTGTATCCTGATTAGGAGAAACATGTTGCCTCTTGGCAACAATGGTAACCACTCATAACCCTGAAGACTTCAGTATGAAATCTCACAGCTATGAAGAGCTCAAATAGTATATCGAATGGATCCGGAAGACTGGCACTAAATAAAAAGGCGCCCGATATTTTGCTACACATCTCAAGGATATAACTTCCTATCTGTTTTCAAAATACCTTCGAAATCATAAGGAATACCTCCAAAGTACGTGTTGGCGTACGTCTAAAATATTACCAACCTGCTTCATGTTTCAAAACGCGTTTTGCAAACTCATTTACTTCGTTAGGTTCAATTCAATTACGTAGTTCCGGTTGTGTACGTAAACTGTCCGATACGATCACACAGCTTGGTGAAGATCGGAATTAACTTACGGACAAGATCTGAGAATTCAAAGGACCAAAAATCCAATAAACGGAACGCATACTGAAGTTACACTCTGTTGCTAGGGAATGTCGAGACAGAAGCTGAAGAATATTCAACAAGACTGAAGAAGCATATGGAATGAATATATTACGTGTCTGGATGCTATTTGGCATGGATGAGGTGCCACATGACCACCCCCTATACACAATCCATGCTGGAAGACTATCATCTGCGACAGTCTGCTCCAACAACAGTCAGTTGCATCGCTCCCAGTCTATTCAGCTCCACCCAGAACATAACAGAGAAATTTCTTTTGTGTAATTTCTGCATTCTTTTCCCGTACTTGCCATCTCAAATTCTCATTCTTTCAACACCATTGCACTTCCCTTTGCTTTCTGTGGTGGACAAAAGCATAATGATTCTGGATTAATGTGTAACTCTCTGATATTTTTATAAGGGTGGAGAACTGTGGTTTGGGGGATAAAGCTATTGCTGTTGAGGGGTAGCACTGAATAACCTCTATTCATTTTTGGAGGTTAGAAGTAGAAATAATACCCCCTTTGTGTTGGTGAGAAATGTCCACGTGTGAAGCTACATCACTCCCTCGCCAAGCAATGAAGACGTACGCACACCACTTCCTCAGACTACTTACCTACACCAATACTACCCACAATTCCTCTTGTTCACCCTCCTAATGTGATTCTCCATCTCTATCTTCCCTTTTCCTCTCTTCATCGCTTTATTTCTGTGCCCATTATTATTCCAATGGTCATAGAAACGGCATCTATCGACCCACCAGCTCGCTGCATTATTTGACGCAAGAAAAGGGAAGAAAGCGGACTCGGAAATAAATGAAGAAGAAGGGAAGAAATCCAATAGACAGAAATCACATGATTTCAAGAAGCAGCTGAAGCAGTGGCTTGGAAAAAATAAGACAGTTGGAGAAATGATGGCAGAAAAGCAGTATTTGATCTACGTAGACTACTCTACCGACATACAGAAACGACTGGCGAAATATGAAGTCTGAGATTGTGGTGTTTGTGTTTAGTGTTTCAAGAAACTCTCATATCACAGAATGCAGCAGAACGCCGAGCTCAACACTGGCATTACAGTTTATGACACGCATGATTTCTCCTGCTCTAGCTGAAATTCCAAAGACTTAAATGAAACAGACGACTTGACATAAATAACACTCGTAACTTAGGATTTCCATTCTATTCCAGACATAGAGACTTGAGAAATTTCGCCTTCAAGAACAAGCAAATTGTGATCTGACAAATTGTTCTACGTATCATGAGGCACTGTTATAAGCTGTGTAACATTTTACACATGCTTTATCGCAACAGGAATCTGTGCCCATGAGTGAGTGTGCAGTAGATTTGTCTCATACATATTTATCCACCATAATTAAGTACATATTACTAACACATACAATTCTATAACAATTCGTGGATCGTTCAGCTCTTTTAAACACGATTTACGAAATGGTTTCATTTACGCTGCAGGGCGTTATGACATAAACATATCATGAACTACAGCATGCGTGCACACAACCCAGGCGCCAGATAGCCTGGGTGACTACATTTTACACTGTGGTGCCTAATATTTGTGGGTCTTTAGTATGAAACTGTTTTATGTCGCCCTTCGCCTAGAATTTTGAAGGGACTGCTAGATTTTTAGAAAATTTCTTGACCCCCGAACTATACAAATGGAATACTTAAAATTTCGAATTATGCCAATTCCATTCATTCCCATCATTTGTCTCTATTTATCACAACTGTTATAGTATAACTTACACTTAGTGCACTCTGTCTATTAAATTCGATAGAATTATTTTCACAGTTTATCACAAGCTTTCTATTTTCTTGCCAAATCTCATTCTTATTGGACAACCGAGGAATCTTGGTTCGATTTTCGGAAGAAGCACTGTGTCCAGACCGGTTTTAGGGCCCACCCAGCCTCCTAATCCACCGGTACTGGGGCTCTCTCCCCAGGCGTGAAGCTGACAACTCACCTTCGTCTAATACCGAGATTAAGAATGATTGGAGCTGCACCACCGCTCCCCATAAGCCTTCATGGCTTGTACAGGAACAACTTTACCTTTGAGATTTGCGCTCTTTTGTGTTATTACGCAGCGTCGAATGGTAATCCTTTACCGACGTTTCGGGACAACGTATCGGTCCCATCTTCATGGTTCAAGAAGTCCGATGCCATTTTAACTCCACTTTAGTCACAATCGGGAGGTGAAGTGTAGCGCACAGAACTTCAGCTGTTCGTGTTTATTACGAAGCAAAGTCCATCATTCGGACACAGCATCGCTTGAGCAAGCAGTTTAATGTTCCTGGGTATGGTGCCATTCCTTCACGCAACAGGTTTTTGCTATGGATACGTAAGTTTGAAGACAATGACAGTGTAGGGAAAGTCCTCATGGTGCTCCAAGAACTGTGAGTACTGAAAAGTTCGCAGAGCAAGGGAATCATTTCAGCGCAGTCCACATTGCTCAGCTGTGCAACATTCACGCATCCTGGGCATAAGCAGGAGAAGTTTGGGACTAATCTTGCACGATAATCACACTGCAGCATGGACGTGATCCGTGATCTCTTCCATAAGGTTATTTCACGTTTTGGAGACATCCCGTGGCCAGCACGTTCGCCGGACATCACGGTACCAGACTTCTTTCTGTGTGGATATCTGAAAGATGAGTACACAGAACTCGTCCCCACACAGCACAGGACCTGAAAAGTGCAGTTCAAGATGATATTGCTCTCATCAAACAAGACCAAATTTTGTTGCGTAGGGTTTTTGATAATTGTGTTGATAGTCAAGCACTCTTAAGTCAAGGAGGCCACCTTCATGATGTTATCCACCATAAATAATAAAACTGCATTCTGTGAACATAAAAGTGGTGTGTTTAATTTGAATATTCTCCAGCTATTAAACAAATTATCGCATATAAAAATGTGTCCGTCGGTTCTGCGCCACACTTTATTTGCAAATTGCCTGACCTAATATCCCAGAAGACTGGAATCTTCATGAGAACCGCTGTAAGAATGCCAACTCTCGCAAGATGAAATTCTTTGTGAGAGTGACAAAGCAGCACAACTCAAGTTGTGTGGATGTGAAGATGATATCAGGGCCGAAAAGCAAGTTAGTAACGCACACAGGAATCTTTGTGTAAGGCGTACATAAGCAAAGAACTCAGAAGGCAATAAATAATATCTTTCAGACTAGTGACGTAGGGACACATAACTATCTTATACGTAGAAACGTCAACGTAGAGAGCACGAAAAATACTCTGATTCTTGGAGTAAACCTATTTGAAATTTCCTCTTGAAATTACACAGCTCAACTCTATAGACACATTGCGTCAGTCTTTCTATACACGCCACGAATTTTAATCTCCTTTAAATTGGCAAAGATTTCTTCCATCTTCCTCTTTGTTCATTTGGTAGGGAATGAAAAACAAGAAGCGAAAACAGACATCAATTCTTCCATTCATTTCGTCTTTCCTGAAGAATGGAAATAGGAATACCTTCCAATGGACTTCGTTACATTTCCATAATAGTGCTCGAAATATCCAGCGGCTGTAAATTAATTTCATTTCGTAAACAGAAGAACAAAAAATTTCTTCTGTACAGCCGTATCTTCACTACAGTAGCTACAAAAGTGGCTGCACGGGAGTCAATATTTGTACAACCAAAAGCATATTCGTACAGGCACCTGCGTACCCAAATATAAAAAACAGCGCCATTATTTTGGAGTTAAAACAGTTTGACTACCAGTTCCTTGGAAATAAAATATTAAACCCAAATCAATAATTTAAAGCAGAAGGCTTTAATGGTCAGCGATATCGTTAGGTCGATACATTACTGTTTCTCTGGCATTATAAACTGAGTTAAAAGAAAAGCAAAGTGCAGTAAAAGAGAGACTGAATTTACTACATGACCTAAGATAATAACCTGCTGCACAACGTCTTCCGTCGTTTGGTATCAAGTACAGCCCTAATCAGTAATATTTTCCACTTACATTAGTGAGGCGCCCGTTCGAATCTCGACCGGAACACAGACCACCTTAGCTGAAATAATGCGTGGTTTTCCTCAGTTCCTCCAGGCGAATCCGGGAGTAATACGTGATATAACACCACGCCTGATGCCTTCCCACATCCTGTCCGTTCATTATTCTTATCTCATTCATATTCTATCCGTAACACTAGTGCCCACATTACAAATAAGTGGACCTTGTACTTCCACTACCTCATATCCATGGCGTGGTGCTTAGTTAAAAACACGGACAACGCCCCATCTAAATAACCATATACGGGTATTTTAAAAACATATGCTTTGTAATCAGCGATTTAATTGAAACATTTTAATGACTGTGTTCAATGATAACAAAGCTGCTTGTAAAAAAACACGTTCCCCCTTAAATATAACAAAGCCGAGATTAATAAACAGAAGCTGGGTGTGAAGGAAACGACGCAGGCGCTGTTGATTCTGTCGTGGCCATAAACAATTCCATCCAGGTCCCGTAATTCCAAAAATCGTTGGGGTCACTTCTGTGGCATGTCGCACTGGTGTTGTCAGTTCTCTGTTTCGAGGTGCGGTACTATTATTACTGACAGTCGTCGTTTTTGTTACTTGTAATTTAGCCTATCTTCATCAAAATCAGCGCAAGAACAGGGTCAAGTATTCGCAAGAGCCGTGCCTTTAGAAGTGTCGGTATATCGTACGCTAGAATTTCAAATTCCTTTCAATCAATACAAAACCAGTGATTCGGATTGGAGTTCCTCTCGGCAGCCTACGCGGAAATTTAATCCAAGGCCTTCGCTCCATCACACTCTTCTTGGCAGTTACAGCCATAGTTAATGACCTATTTTCTCAGCAATTCCCAGAACCTGACAAGACACCGAAAACCGAACATTTTAGACACAATACTTAAGGGTGTCGGTGTTTTGGTAGGCAACCACGAACAGCAAGGAGTTTGAGTACTCTCAGTTATAGCAGTTAAAATAACAGGAAAGACATAAATTCCCTTTGAACAGAAGTTATTGCCAAATGCACATACGCAGTCACCAATATTTATCATCCAAACAATAACTACTAATAAAGCACTCAATAAGGTGAATGTAATTACAATTTTTCAAACGTTCTGGCAGGTTATCTGTCGCTTTAGTTATGTTCCTATCCGGAGCTGAGAGAAAACTGCATTGTGGAAGCACTGGCGGTCACGCCACAGTGTAGCATACGCTGAGTATTTTCACGCTGTGTAAGATAAGGTTTTAGTGATCAACACAGGACTCGAACGAGACTTCAAAATAATGGGCTTCAAAATAATCACCAGTTGTTCAGTAACAGATGTCCGCGTTGGTGTGTTGCCATAGATCAAAGTTATTGAAACATGTAACAGAGCGCCAGTAGCCGAGGGCAAAAGCCAGTGAGAGAAGGGCAGCCTGAGCACAACGTACCGCACACATTCAATGAGGACTTCAGCATAGGATGTTGCCGAACGGACCAATATCCTGTACGTGATGGTTTGTAAATCTGTAAATGATGCTGAAGTAAGACGACATGGTTAGCCTCAAATGACTAGTTACATGTAGGACAAATTTAAGAGGGCTGGTGGATTCTATTTTGGTCTGGAACCAAACCTAACTCCATTCCTCGTACATTCTCAACCACCAATTATATTCTCCATAGTATATTCTTCAATAAATACTCTGTATTCATCACAACCATGCTGTTAGTCTGTTAAGAGTTTACCACCAAGGCTTATACGCACTCATACAATACGCATCTCCAGATGATCTACAAGCAAGACCACTCGGCTACCAGTACCCTAGACCCGAGGGCAGCAGCGTTCGGACACGGGATATAATAGCAGAAGATTAAAGTCCCGGTGACCGTGATGACCACTCTGTTGTTTAGGAAATGACAGAGATAATTTGGTACAGAAGCGGTAAGCTCTACTAGATCAAAGAGTTAGTATATAGAAAACGTTTATCAGAGTGAAATAAAGATATTCAGAAACAATAATTCGCGGTTCAGTGTCAGGGCTATATTTATTTGAGATCAGCGCCCGGTTACCAATGTTTTGACTCTGTTATATAAAGTTGGTTACAATATACTTATTGCAATAACTGTTATGCCACTAGAGTCTCAACACAGTCTGTGAAAATGTACGCATTGCAAGCTGAGACAGATATGGGATGGAATCTAGCTGTATCCACATAGTAAAAGGTATACCCTCCAACACTTCACAACATCCAACAGTACCACAATTCAAGCAGCATATACACCCTACTCATCCCTAGCTATATATAAATTTATAACCACACAGTTTCAATTCCGCAATAATACTAAATATGCGTAACTGCACGTTAATACGCCATAACATGATCCACTCTCCACTTACACATCGGCACTCAACGGGCAATAGAAACGCGCTGAAATATTTTTATATACCTCAAACCTTGTTAGCGTGGTGCGAAGTTGTGTTAATATTAGACAACAGTGCAACAAATACTCCGAATGGTTGTTCACCAGCTGTCACTTCTCTATGCGTACTTGAATATTGAAACTGTATTATTGTAGCGAAAGGGTGGGTAGGGAGCGTGCTTCAACTGCTACTGGGGTCTGTTACTGCTGCATGTGACATATTTTGTGTCTGTGCGGATGATTCGAAGGGAGGTCGGAATGGGGCCTCTTGTAATTCGTCATTCATATGCAAATGCAAACATACACATATATGTACACACATAGTAATACCATATGAGCAAGCTAGCACACAGGACACATAATTTGTAGCACTGCGCGTGCAGCTGTGGGTGTGATTTTACTGTCACACCTTTTACAATCGTCACACCGTCACGTACTGTACAGGGGGTGGTTTAAATACAGACATATGCCAATAATTCTCATCCCCGTTTCACCTACCCCATACCATTTGCTTCCTCCAATTTCATCTCGTACATACTGAACAGTTTAACAAACTCTATCCACCCACAATGTTAGTGAGTACTAATTACAACTGTAGACATATCACGCAATGGAAATGTTTGGTGTTGTTTAAAAATTCGTTGTAATCAAAATGTGTTGCATCCTAGAGGCGAATGTGTGGCCGGGTGTTTTCAATTTCCATCTGTAAACTTGTTCAACAATTATTACGAACTTCTCATGTGAGGGATTCATTTATATAGCTGCGTGTACCATGTAGGCCATATTGGATTTTTGCTCCATCACGAAACCAAGAGTTATGCACAATACATTCCCTTTATTTCGTCTGTTTTAGCTTACGATTTATTTAACGATGCTTTCACTATCTCAGATTATAGTGTGTCAAATGTAAAGTAAGAATTTCCATTACATCAGGAATTAAAAATTTGAACATTATTCTTTTTTTTTAATTTATCAAAATCAGTACATAATAAACACTATTCGTTCCATAATCTGAAATAAATTCCCATTACACAACATACGGAAAATAAATTCTTCACACACATATATCCCTCTTTCATACAGAAAATGCTTACATTTAGATAACAGAGAGTAATTACTGTCTCCAAAGAATAAAGACAAATGAACGAACAACGATCTGGTTTGGGAGATTTGAAGTTTTCACTGCGGTGTTTTTGGAAATTTCGGTGTTTTTGGATGTGATGCTGTCATTGGGTCATTTCTTCCAACATTTTGACGGCACCTCATCTCTCAATTTGCTAGGGTTGAGGAGTCCTAGGAGAATCTATAAACTCTTGAATACAGAGGCACTAGATTCTTTCGAAACATCCAGAAACAATAACCTAGCGACATAGCGTCACATCCGGAATACCCAAAGATCCTGTGTGTTCCCCATTGAACAATGAGACACATTGTATAAGAAATCGATGCATTCATACCCTTCATGCAGCTATGCAATAATTTTCTTGTTTTCAATAGTGTTCGTAACTCACAAAGCGAAGTTTATGCAGAGTTTGAGACAAACGTAGCGGAACTTTACAAATGCGGGTTGTTACTTGGAAGGAAGAACATATATTACGTACGTTTGAAACAAAGCAGTCCTGGAAAGATTTAGACCCAAGAAGAATAAAGTTTGACACTGACTTTGGGCATCGCATAAGGAGAGATTTCTTCAGTTATGCACCACCTAGTGCTGTTATGACAGTACGTTTGTAAAAGGGGGAGATCTTTCTCTTACCAAATGTATGGAGATTTTAATTTTCATACATTTCTGTTATGGCCTGATTATGGCTCTTAGAGCTGAAACCGGTAGCCTAATTACGTATTATAAGTGAAGTGTTGGTTAGGACCGTACGATTGATAAGGACAAATATACTTAAGTAGGGAATCGCTAAACCGACTGTGTAGTACTTCACATTCCCAAGGAACTGCAGTGATCTTGTTACTAAGAGTAGTGGAGACTTGCAGCATCAGCAGCTGGTAGATGATACGAAGGAACGTTCAAACCCAGTCCTAGCAATGACAATGTCAGCATTCCTTTCAGTCCGCAACAGCGCAGCCTATAACGATGCTTGTATGTAGATATCGCCCACTCACTTGGCTGTAGTACTTGAGTGTTTCACTCCTTCAGAAAATTCGCATTAGCGTGAAGTCATGTTCATTCACACGCTGAAAGTAACTTTACAATCTAACACCATGGGGTCCTTTTTGAGAAGCTAACAGTCGTTTATCATATCAAAAAATTCCCTACCTTCTACGAAAATGAAAGCTTCATTACCGTGTTCATAAGAAACCATTAGCGCCTTTGATATGTGACAGGCCTAAATCCTGTCCAGAATCTACCTTACTTTAAGAACCAATTTAATATTATCTTCCCATCGTCGCCGAAGTCTTCGAACTGGTCTCTTCGGTTAAGGCATTGTGACTAAAATTTTGTATGCATTTCTCATCTCTTTCAAGCATGTTTCATGCGTCGCCCATCTCACTCTCCTTCACTCAACTGTTGTACTAATACGTATTTGGTGTGGAGTGCAGCTTGAGGTTCCGTAACGTACTATTTCCTTCAGCTTCCTCGAGGGTCTATAACGTGCAGTTTTCTCCAGTTTCCTCGAGGTTCCGCAAATTTCAATTTTCTCCAGCTTCCTCGAGGGTCGGTAACGTGCAATTTTCTCTAGTTTCCTCGAGGTTCCGTAAAGTGCAATTTTCTCCATCTTCCTCGAGGGCCCATAACGTGCAATTTTCTCCAGCTTCCTTGAGGTTCCGTAAAGTGCAATTTTCTCCATCTTCCTCGAGGGCCCGTAACGTGCAATTTTCTCCAGCTTCCTCGAGGCTCCGTAACGTGCAATTTTCTCCAGCTTCCTCGAGGGCCCGTAACGTGCAATTTTCTCCAGCTTCCTCAAGGCTCCGTAAAGTGCAATTTTCTCCATTTTCCTCGAGGGCCCGTAACGTGCAATTTTCTCCAGCTTCCTCGAGGTTCCGTAACGTGCAATTTTCTCTAGCTTCCTCGAGGGCCCGTAATGTGCAATTTTCTCCAGCTTCCTCGAGGTTCCGTAAAGTGCAATTTTCTCCATCTTCCTCGAGGGCCCGTAACGTGCAATTTTCTCCAGCTTCTTCGAGGTTCCGTAACGTGCAATTTTCTCCAGCTTCCTCGAGGTTCCGTAATGTGCTTTTTCTCCAGCTTCCTCGAGGTTCATTAACGTGAAATTTTCTCCAGGTTTCTCGAGGTTCCGTAATGTGCTTTTTCTCCAGCTTCCCCTTGCTTCCTCCCTCCTACGTCCAGTTATTATCCTATTTCTAATATTCAGTTGTGGTTGGAGCCATCTTCATTAGTAAATACTACGCGCGAAATATTTAATTTTTCAGGATTACGTTTTTATTTACAAATATTAATCTCCATAGGTGTATCTTCTGTTGTGGACTACACATGCTCGTCAGTAATACAGAGTGTACCACTTAACGCAAGACAGGCTCACAGAATCTACATTAACAACCTGTATTATAACTTACCGCACGTTAAGCACGCATTATAAATGACCTCGTCCAATTCTCATACATGTTTGACAACCCGCGAACTTTTTATTACAAAATTAAAGCTGTTGTCTAGAAATTCCCAACACTCCGCGATTTAGTACTTCTTTAAAGTTGTCCTCCGTATGCGGATTGTTTTTATAAATGTCGTTTTTTAGACTTCACCACAGATAATAGTCAGTTCGCATAAGATCAGATAAACGAGCTGGCCACAAAAGACGACTGATTATTCGGTCGCCAAAAATGTTACGTAGGGCGGCCCCTGAAATGTAGGCTGTATGAGCGGTTGCACAATCATGCTGTAGAAGAACGTAATCATTTCCACAGCGCTTAAATTTTAATTATGTCCAATGTGTCCTTCTGAAACTATCGTAACCGAAAAGAAGACAGGCCCGATTATTACTGTTGCACTGATAGCACACCGTAATTGCACGTCATGTATTTTTATGGAATTATCTGCCGATCAGTATCCGTTACTTTCAGTATTTACATGCCCATTGAAATAAAATCATGCCTCACTGGTACAATAATTTAGCAGTGGTTCGAATTCACCACTGCACACAGTTTCACAAAACCAGTTACAAAACCGTACTGCCGCACTCTATTGTTGATTTAGAAGAAACTGGAACACCGGGAAACCGACGTCTAAATTGGCTGAGACACTTTTTACACTTCTTCCTCATACAGGTTTCTATAACACACGACCTCTGTTTTACACTGTACTTCACATCCACGACAATAATTTACTGTTGTTTAACGCATAAACTGTACAGTTCCAAAGTCATGTCGATATGAGTGAATAAGACTTTAGACGATGCTATGTAGGGGCACAGGCAGCGACCTAACTGCCGAGAACAGCCTTACACGCCAAATAACCTGGCCTCTAGCGTGGGATCTGCAATAAATGGAATTCCCTGTATTACAGCGCTTCAGAATTACAGCAAGTACTGAAATAGAGACGTTAATGCGTTTCTGGAAAATGCATCGTCATCTTAAAGTCGTTGTATGGATGATACTTTCCCATGGTTACATATAAAGTGGGATTTACGACCCTGAACCTAGGACAAACAATTTTCGATCTACTACTTGCACAGTAAATAAATGGTTTAACAACCCTGGTGTGTTACGCTGTACAGTATAAAACTAATTATTCTTTCTCGTACCATCATGTTAATCACAAGTAAATAATTGTTACAAAAACATAAAAATAATGAATGTTTTGTTAACACGGGAGTGACGCTCTAAAAATGGCGATAGTTGCTCAAATTAACATTCCAAACTCGCTGACAACGGAAGATGCCGAAATTTAGATACGGTGCTATGACCTACTCCGATGAAATTCCCCAAATTTCGATACTTCCACGAATGAGCGCTGGTACCTGCGTTCGAAGTTATAAAGTATAAACGTCGTCATCACTAGAATGTTATGTTGCAGCGCTGTGTTTTAATGTACAGTACATGGCGCCCTCCAATTTTCCTTAAAACATGCACGTAAAGGAGCGATGAAAAGCATCAGTTTTCTACACATTACTTTCTGCGAACGTTTTCCGCTCGTGTTCCACAGACTGCTCGGTTTTCTTTGTCGCGCCATTACCCAACACCGCTCAAAAACACCTTATACACTCAGCATTTCCTGAGACCACTATGGATCTTTCCCCCTTTCACAACTCTCTTATGATTTTTATTATAAGTCTGCCAAGGTATTATATGGTATTCATGTAATCAGCAGGCGGGGTATGCCGAACGGAGGTTGGAAGGAGAAAATCTAATCTGCGTTTTCTCTCTTCTTTTCTAGTTCTTTCCATCTTTGTTCCTCCATCTCCGCCGATATCTCCCTCTCGTTTCTGCCACGATGGTACTGCTTCCACGTCTATGCTTCCCTTACTTCCCCCTCCTTTTTTCGAAATCAAAACAAGACTTTAATTACCGCAGGGAGTGAAGGCAGATCTTGGACCTAACGGTTCGCTCTCCAGTTCCAAGTTTCACCATCTTTAAAAAGTGTGCAGGGGAGAAAAGGAAATGAGATTTGATATTCGACTTTCTCCAGCTTCTCCAGAAATAGGACTATTTGACGAATCCCACAAAAAAATCTAATTTGTGGACTTCTGTCTACTATAGAGTCTGCTGAATATTATTTATAGTATACATCGCAAAGTTAATGTGACACTCGTAGACAAGTATAATTGAAACCAGTCCGAGCAGGACACTTAAGACCGAAATTTCATGAACAATTGAATACGGCATAACATTTTAACGCACACAGTAAAAACTTGTTATCTGGAGGTACTGGTTTGAATCTCTGCTCATCATCAACCTTGAAACAAGGCAAGACCGCCTCCTTTCAAATTCTTACCTATTCACCTTTCACGAAAGAATAATAATTACTCTATTTTACCTCTGAAACGGTGTCGTTAAGTAACATAATTATCAATAATCCGTTATTTGTAGCTCTCTCTTAAACTTCCATGCAACATTTCCACGAAGCAGGTTCCTTCTTGAAAGTCGCTGAGCCACTCAAGAAATCTCCCGCATTTTATGGGACCCAAATGTTCGTTGCCATAATCACACGACCACACCACTGGTCTGTCTAAGCCAGATAAATCCAATGCATGCACTTAAAACCTATTATTTAAGATAATTTCAGTAACATCCTTCACACTAAGCCCAGTTCTACCAGTGAGTTTTCCGACCAAAGTATTTATTCAGTTCATTTCTCCCACTGGCCGCCCATTTCATTCACCTTGAGGTGATCACACTAATAACATATCGTGAAAAGTACAAATTATGAAGCACCTCATTAACCAACTCTCTAGGGCCTGGGTATTCCCTTCGGCGCTTCTGAAGTGTATATTGCAGTCTTACAAAAGTCGAAGAGACGTAATGCAGCGAAACGTGCCTATAACGAAAGCGCAAGGGACCGTATTCCCCCCCAACCCACTCCCTTTGCAGGCAAGTTCCTTTTAATACAGGTACTTGGAAGTTAAATTAAAGATGGTCGGGACTATGAACGTTTTCACGCTAAAGACAGGATTCGGCTCTACTCAGGTTCCTTTCAAGACAGGTTTCACTGTACTTAAGTCACTGTTTATAAGTTATAAGAACATTTAGTTCAACCGGATATTTGGCAAAGAAAAGAAAATGATCCAATAGGCACGTACGAGGAATGGATGGTGAAACACAGGCATCAACAGTGACCAGCTCTACGGCTTATGTAATCGAGTGATTTAAATGTATAAAATACATCATTTTATTCCAGGCTTAAATATTCTCAATTAAATAAAGAAGAGCGAACTTTACAAGTGAAAGGAAAGAAAAAACGTGGTCTTACAAAACCTTGAAATTTCAGGATCTGCTGTGAAGACAAGCTGTCACGCCTGCTAAGGACCCCCTGCTGCAACATGAGTGGAGCGGCCTCGTTAACTCGGCTTTACGACGCTCTTCTGGAGCTACGCGTCTACGTAATGAACAGCAACATTATGGATACCATGAAACGGCGCGATACAGTTTCGTCTTTTGCTTCTGTAGCATCATTCAATATCGTTGATATGAGTAGGAGGGTGTAAAACTTGGTGGTAGCTGGTATATCTATCGCACAGCTCATAAAGAGAACAACGTAATTTCATATAATGATGAAACGCTTTAATTTCGCCTTTATACAGCCGACACCGCCTGCCGTCTAAAATGTCTCATTTCTACGGCTAATCGGTTTGTATGAAGTTTATGGACTAAAAGTCGTAAGTTGAAGCAAATAGCCTTTGGATTTGTCACGAGAAATGCTTCACAGAATTGGTCCGCTTATTTGTAATCCACTGACCGAAATTTTCTCCTGTGCATTTAATTAGTCATGACTTGCTGCCTTTCAATACTCATTTTATCAGCTTCAAATCTGAAACTTTTAATTCCGCCATGATTGCAGCATGCTCCAATTAAGTTGTCATTTACCGATATTTCTACTTACACAGGGACAACATTTTTAAACTTGAAAGGAATGAGGCAGCTTGGGAGACGTATGTGGATGGAGGATAATATTAAAATGGATAATAAATCAGCAGGGTTTCAGGATAAGAATTGATCTCAATTTCTCTTACACTAACCTTCCAAACGTGCATAGCTCCCAAGTGGTCTCTTCCATTCATATTTCCTTACTATATAATAATAATAATAATAACCATGGCTCAACAGCCCTATATGGGCTCGGGCTTCCTCGTGCCTCCTCTTTCCGAGGTTACTAAGTCGTGTGCATTCGTGGCAGTTGGTGACTAGCCAACTGGCCGCGCTACTATTCTATCGATCCTGATGTGTCCGCCAGAGCCATCTGGCAGGCAGTCATGAGACTTGGGTGAGAAATGGAGGCTTTGAATTTAGCTTACGTAACATCTTTATTCATGCCCGTAAGGTTCTTTTACATGCCGTAAATCTACGACATGGGACCGACGGCTTTACTTCCCCTCCGAATCGACCTCGGTCGGGATCGAACCCGCGAACCTTGGGTCCAGTGGCGAGCACGCTAACCACTAGTCCACCGAGGTCGACATTTCCTTACTATAATAAGTATTAATACTTCACTTCCCACACCGCTTTACACGTCCCTCGAATCTCATCATCTCTTATTTTATAATTCCAATAACAACGGTAAAGAGTCCAGGTCGTGAAGTTCCTGTTATGCATGTCTCTCTGACCTTTTGTTATCCTCCCCTGTGAGTGTGCGTGCGCGTGTGCGCGTGTCAGGGGTCCAAATAAATTTTCTCTTTCCTCTTATAGAAACATCTATGGGATGATGATGATGATGATAACGACAAGGAAACATGGTGATGAAAATGATAATGATTACTATAACATTGGAAAGGGGCGATATTACTAATCCTGACTCGTACACTGCATAAATGCGGAAACCCATACAGAACTCCATAAGATCAAGTGAACCCCAGCACGTATTCAAACCATCTATTTACGCAACAATAATCTGTAACGAATATATTTCAATCATCGATTTCCAAGAGAACTATTTCACGAGGACAAACATGTCTCTTTTTTTCCCCCTACGAACTAGTGTGAATTCTCTGTAAAATGCGTCACATTTTCAAATAATTTTTTAATATAGACACTACATCATGGCATTACAGTATTCATGTCTAATGAGGCAAACTGCACACACGTAATATGTCCAGCTTTGAAATGGGCAATAAGAGAATTTCGATAATAAAGGTGAAAAAAATATGACACATCACTTTTTTTTACTAACGGCATCTAGGTCTAGAGAAAAATAAACTGTTGTGATTAAATGACAGTAAACATAACGCAGAAAACATTAAGACCCCAGTAATATTCTGATGGAATACAGGCCTCTATATATATACACACTCCCTCTGCCTATCTCTCTGTCTCGCTCTCACACACTCACTCACAGACACACAACCATCATAATTCGAAATAATCAAATAATTGCCTTATTACTGTGGGTCAACGCTTTTTTTAAATCATCGTAAAATGTCTCAGTTGAATCAGAACGAACAGTTCAAAGAAATCTGATTTGAATGAACTACTATGCTCGGTTGAACAAGAAGCGCTGTACTTTTATTGTTACTGGGATGACACAGCATGTTGCTAAACAAACAATAACTATCCTGTCTACTGAGGATTGTATTTTTCTCCACTAGCTTAAATAAAAAAAGGAATTGTGTGGGCAAGACGACATTAATTAAGTAGCATCATGACAGCTTGATGTTACGGACAGGATCGGAAGTCATAGTCTGAAACAAATTGCCAGCTACAGATTATGCACGGATATCAGAAATTGAGTGATCGCACAAGGAGCAAAATAAATGATGAGGAGAGGGGCGTTCAATACGAAGTGACTCACCATTCCAACCCCTGTCTAATTTAATAGATTAGTTCGCTGAAACTTTTCTTCCTTAAACTTCTACACAGAAAAGTTGATCACAAAGTTTGTTTTCCTTCCTGCTTGAGACACAGAATCTAACATCAACCAGGAAATTCAGATAATTTGGAAAGCTCGATTCATAGAGAAAAATCTGGTTTTGATCATCACAGATAAACCGGAGCCGGGATAGCGTAGTCAGTACTGTGACTAGGCTACGGGCTGAACGACCAATGAACGTAGCTCCGATTCCAGACAAGGGCAAAAGACATTTTTCCAAAAGCGTCTAGACTGATGCCGCGGCCCACGCAGTCCCCTATTCAGTGGATACCGGGAGTTCTTTCCCCCTGGTAACGTAGCCTGGGCGTAAAGCTCACACCCATTTCCATCTGGTACCATGGTCAAGAAAACGTGGAGCTATACCTCCACTTCCCCATATGCCTTCATAGCGTGAACAGCGACTACTTTACCTTCACCATAGAAAAACAAATGCGAAGACCTGCAGAATCAGTGAAAGACATGTTTCAAAGCGGAAACAATGGCAAAAGTTTAAGAACTGTTGTGATGAAAGGCAACAGCTACACCTTCCAGTTGTATATTTTAAGGCTCACATCTGGAAAGGTTTAAGAGTTCTTAAATAATCAAAACATTAACGTGGTTTACAATGGTCACAGCGGTTTCTGACTGTTGTTTAAATCTGAGTGAACAGAAGCACTGATAATGATACATGGTGCCAAGAATGTGCGCTAATGGAAAAAGCAACAGAGCGTACAGTGTTGACGGTTTTACGAGACTTAAATTCTTGAAGATACTGACCAAATCAGGTGGCAACCTGAAGGCCTGAAGACTCAGCTGGAGTCCCGTAAAGTGTATCGTGTGACAGAGAGCGGTTCTTGGCAGGTACTAGGTAGATCCCATTTCTAGTTCAAGAATTAGGACTGATGCCATAATGTAGTGACGTTTACAACAGTCAGTTGACAGTTCAACAGCATGCAGGCAAATTCGTCTCGCAATGAACAAGAAGAACAATAATTTATTTCTTCATGAAACATTTGTCAAAATGCTGAAAGAGTACTAATACTCCTCTGTTCACTTATGGGTTTCTATTCTACAATTTGCTCTGCCTTTAAAGGTGACCCTCAAAGCTGGAACAAGGAAGTCTTTTGAAATAAGCGACGGAGTCTTTTAAAGCAAAGGCATAAAAACTCACATGGCTTCCAGACACTACTATTTGAAAAGGGAAACATTTGTTCACAAGAAACGGCTTGCAGGGGGTGGAGATGGGGGTTGTAATCCACGTCCGGTCACTTAACAGGCTAGGCCTTAGGATAGGGGGGGGGGGGTGTTAGTAATGGGGCAGAGAGCAAGTCAAAATTTATGATTTGTCAGTTTCCTTCAAACCCATCAACTAAGTACGTGAACAAGTCTGCAGTCTGACCAGTGAAACTGTCAAGAATATAACAATAGTAAAGCAAGTGGCAATGGATGGAGCTAATTGGGTCATGGTATAATGTTTCTTCTTCAGCTATGGTATGATACATAGCAATCACTCACGAAGCCATAATTTTTTTATAAACGATAGAACGAAGGGTTCTCTGAAAACTCGAAGTTAAGGTTCCTTCGAAACGTCGGTATGTACCTATCACACTATATGACACTTATCTTCAGTCTCCGCCGTGAGAACTTCAAACCCTGGTTTAATAACCTTATCTCATATTAGATGTGAGTCGAGACGGGGTGACGAGTATCACCATGTCAGACAAACAGCACAATATCATGTCCCAATCCGTCCCGTTAAGCCTGCACATTAGTTCTATACATTATTTAGGCCTATCCTCCACTTTATAGCCTACTTACAATGTTGTCTGTGCGCGCGCCTGCATTTCCTCCATTTAAAGTCTTCCACCAGATGACCGAATTTAACGAAACTTAGTACGAAAATTACGGCATTGGATTCCACCCAAACGCCATATTTCAGATTCCTACAATCAGTAATAACGCCAAATCTAATGCATAAACTTCTCAGTGGAATTTATGCGTTCTATTCGGGGAAAATACGAGTACATAGATCGGGAGAAACAAAAGCAAGAGCGAAGATTCATTATCGCATTCACAAGCGCCTACCACCTGTCCCCATTTTAGCCAGATCAATCCAGTCCAAGCCCCGATCCCACTTCTTGGAAATCCACTTTAATATTATTCTCCCATCCATGTCTAGGTCTTCAAAGTGGTATCTTTCCCTCAGATCTCCCCACCAAAGCTCTGTATACACCTCGCCTGTCTCCCATACGTGCCACATGCCCCGCCCATCTCGTTCTTCTTGATTTGATCACCCGAATAATATTTGGTGTGGAGTACAGCTCCTCGTTATGCAGTCTTCTCCACTCCTCTGTTACCTCTTTCCCAAATATCCTCCTCAGCACCCTATTCTCGAACACCCTCAGCCTATGTTCCTCCCTCAATGTGAGAGACCAAGATTCACACCCATACAAAACAACACGTCAAATTAAAATCCTGTATATATTAATCTTTATATTGTCGTATAGCAAACTGGAACACAAAAGATTGTGCACCAAATGATAGCAAGTATTCCCTGACTGCAATCGGCTCTTAATTTCTTCATGAATGTAATTTTGATTTGTTAGGGTTCTTTCCCAAATATCTGAATTGTTCCACCCTCTCAAAAGGGGGTTATTACCTAGCTTCACGTTGTGATTTGTTTTCCTGCATGCTGGTCTTGAGACATGACCATATACTTAGTTCTCTCAGCATTTACTTCTAGACCAATTTCCTTACTAACGACTATTAAAACTCTGTTTTTCTTTATATTATGTATGCTTCCAAGCAATATATTAACATCACTAGCATAAAACAAAAGCTGGTCTCTACCATTTAATTCCAAACCCTCCTGGTTTGCCTCAAACGTCCTAATGGCATATTCTAAACGAAGGTTGAAAAGCAATGGCGACTCTTAATAGGAAACGCGTTGGGCAAATGTTTGTCTACCACGGACTATGCTATAGGTTTCATTTAGACACATTTTTGTTAGCCATACTAGTTTCATAGGGTCACCACGCTCACTGAGTTGTCTCCTACAGTCTGTCTAAACTATCTCTCGTGTCACATCTTGAGTTTGCGACTTTATAGATGAAGTCAACATGATCTCCCGTATGGCGATCATGATAACTATGGTTTCGGTTCTTCAAAATTAATACCAACCATCACGAAAAAAAAGAAACATACGAACGCACGGCTGTAAATAGTACTCTCACACCCTGTCCTAAAAACACATCTGTTGCAAACAATCATAGATGAAACAACAAAGTACGCGTTATGTTTGTTAATTTCTCTGGTGAATACAGCTTTCTTGTAATCTTTCTTTCCCTGATATTGTGGTAGAAAAATGGCTGGCTTCGGCCAACCGTCTGACCTATGCCTCACAGAAATCCAGACAACACACTACTTGTATGGTGGAAAATAGTTCCTACTTACGTACTATTAAGCCAGCTATGTTCAAATATCCCACCGGCGTACGAATACCGCAAGTACGTTGAAAACAGTAACTTTCTGTTGATGACGCAAAGATCTGAGTCACATCCTGATAACGCCGTAACCTCAGATATATTTTAGACATACATACTACGTAGCAGCATTTCTGTGTACATGATTTAGAAAAAAATAGAGGGGAATATAGAACAGCATTCTACAGAATGAACTGTAATAGCTCTATCTGTAGAAGAGGTCCGGTCCATGAGATTTCTTTGTGTGTCTTGAGTCGAGCTGTACTATCGTTCACTCAACGATTTTAAAATAAATGTCTCATTCTTGTCACAAAACTTGCATACAAGATTATTCCATTCTACCAATACTGGATTCTCTCTATAGTCACTCTGTATTGGGATTTACAGTGGTTACAAAATCGTTACGTCACTTGGTAGGCCTACATGGCGTTACAACATTGTTCCCATACAGCTTGAACAACACTGACGCACGGGACACTTATTGATCCCTGGTCACTACCCCACCCAACTTCGAAGTGTACTTAAGTGTTATGTTCCAGGAAAGCTGCATGTTGGACAGAAATTTACGACCACAAATAGAGGTTTTTATTGTACGTAACGGCAGTGAACTTGCCATGAGCAGGCGAATAGCGCTGCTCTCTGATAGTATAGATTGCGCTGGGCCGCGTTCATTGAAACTCATTTGTTAGGTGAACCTCAGTTAAGAAAGATGAAAGGTCAATAATTGCAGATCTGGTGACCCGAGATAACGCAGAGCCGCACATAAATAAACCAAGGGAAAAGGAGGTAAGTGCAGCCACAAATCCTCTAAAGGCCTGGGGTTAGTTTTTGTAGCACCGAATAAAACATTCCAAAAATCACAAGGCGCATACCACTCAACACAACATATGTTTTACGATGAGGGAACTAAAAGTTTCGGCTTAATTACATAGCCATTGTTAAACACCAACTCAAGACTTCACTTTATATTCACCGTGCATCTTTGTATAATTGATTATTTCTACCAACAAATGCACCAAGACAAGTTTGTCACTGTTTTCTTTATTGAAAGAGTGCCCCAATACGCATTTCGGCAATTATATTGCCATCATCAGGGTTTTTTTTAAGTGAGCTGTTACATAAACCAATCCTTAAGTTACGTCATAACAGTGAGTCAATATTGTTATTACCTCTTCATAAAATTTTGTACTAATACCACTAATTATACAAAATTTTATGAAGTGGTAATAACAATATTGACTCACTGTTATGACGTAACTTAAGAATTGGTCTATGTAACAGTTCACTTAAAAAAAACCCTGATGATGGCAATATAATTGCCGAAATGCGTATTAGGGCACTCTTTCAATAAAGAAAACAGTGACAAACTTGTCTTGGTGCATTTGTTGGTAGAAATAATCAACCAACTCAAGAATTACAAGCATACAGTGACCAAGAGCAATTAGTTGTGCATGTCTAGACGTGGGATTGCTACTGGTCACTATAAAGGTAACGATGTCCCTGCTGACTCCATGAAGGCATGTAGAGGGGGGCAGAAGTATAGCTGCATTTGCTCTTTACCTCGTCAATAGAAGGAGGTGAGAGGTTAACTTCACGCTCCGACCGCTTTACCCCAGGGAAATAACCCACTTATTCGCTGAACGTTTTGGACAAGAGAAAATCTCTTGTCCCTACAGGTCTCGAACCCCACACCGTCCAGCCAACAGCTCATTCGCTATACCGACTACCCGAGCCAGGCTCCCTGTTACTGGTCACTCTGTCCTTGTAATTCCTGAGTTGATCTGATACAGGCTTTGTAATTAGACCGAAACATGTAGCCACTGCATCGTAAAATAAATAAGTTGCGTTACCTGTCTTGCACCTTGTCATTCATTGAATTTACACACAACGGGATGACTCAGATGCATACTGACAATCCAAAATAAGATATCGAGATTTGAACGAATGACAAAGTAGAGCGTAGGCAATAAGAGACAGACAGATGTATTGGAACAGAAGTGTGCCTTATGTAGAAATGAGATGGTAGCGAATAGTAAAGACATTAAATTTGAAATGAGTGATGGGGAGAGACAGAATATCGTTGTTGAGTTGCATTTCCTTCTCTGTACTCGGCATGCTCTCCCATCTCACAGAAATTTACTCAGTTTCTAAACTTATCTGTGAGGTCACTGACGTTATTTGTTAACGTTTTAAAGCCCTGCAGTAAATATGTTTAGCATCTGCTGTAACATTAAGAAACTCTGCATCTTTGTCACAGAATATGTGTATGCATTGAACGTTATAAATCTCATTAAAGCAACAAATACGCTGTGTCTAGGGAAAGCCATTGATAGGCGCTGCATTTATTGGTTTGATTCAGTTTATAAGGTTCGATTATAAACACACGGAAACATGCATCACTGTAAGATGTTGATACATTTCTTACGATTCTATCAATAAATACCGATTCAACAAGCTTAACCGACGGATGTTTCTAAGGGACACGGACTGTGTTTTTTTGTGAGGTACGAACGAAGCTTTTATATAAAATTTAAAAGAACGCTAGTCTTCAAAGGGTACACCATTATTTTCGTGTCTTCATCCTCTCTTTAAACGAAATTTTCACGTACGAAATTCAAAAATTCTTATAAATTCCTTTTGAGAAATAGGATGTTATATTATTTTCAATGGCCTGAGTTGGCAAGGAAGAGAGGTTTTATACATCTTACACCAAGCACGCGGCGACCCGGGTCAGTAGCCAGCCGAACGCTGGCAGCAAGAATGGTCACGCTACATTACCAGTGCTGTGGCCAGATGGAAAGAAATTCAATTTTTCACAGTAAACATACCGCGTAACAAGAAGGCCGTAAAGCATCCGGACTAATATACTGCGTGACGAACTCTTTGGTTATGTATAGCCTTGAACTTTGGTGAACTTTCTGAATATCAGGACATAATTTAGGATCCAGAAATACAAGTATATGTTAAAATACCTTTCTTAAAGCTAGCCCAAAAGGACAGACTTTATGTAATGAGGTTAGACACCCGTACGGTTCTACTTATTTTAATGGGTTCCTTATCCTGACCTACAAGACCAAAAACACAGCTGATCTACGAGCATAGCCTCGACTCTCCAGTTTCAAATGGCCAAGACATAAAATGTACCGGGAATAAGAATGTTGAAGGAGAATTTACAGACAGAAATCTTAGAATTCTGATAGCCAATAAGACAAATTGTTTGTGAAAGCTTATAAAGCGTTGAATAGAAGTAATTAATAATACTTATTTTAATATTATATTTGATGCATATAATATTAGATGCTGTGGTTCGTATGGTTAATACAGTTATTGGATTTTGGAATTGTAATAATAATTTCAAAGTAATTCCGAAATCCAATTACCTTAATAACCACAGGAAATACAGCACGTAATACTATACGCAAATAATTCTCTTCAAGTCTCAAATCATGTTTCTTAAACTACCAAAAGATATTCCGACATATCAGCAATATTTAAAATTAAAATACATAGTAAAAGATATAAGGATAACAACATAACTGGAAAAAATCATTTGGAAAGAATGAAAAGAGGCCGCCTTCCACAGCTGGGTACAATGAGACGCTGGACGGGCAACACAACGAAGGAGAGGGACCATGACAGTCTTAACATCCACAATAAGACAGGCAATGTACGTATAACGTAACACTGAGGAGCGTTCGCGTAACCATTGTTGCCATGGAAAAGCAATAAGTATTATATATTCTGAGTGTGTGTCTGTAGCCTTAGTAATCCAGCACGCAATACGCATGCGCCATAGTATATTGTCATCTGTGGGCTGTCTAGCTTTACCATATTTTTCCACATTACCTCATGAACGGCACAATTTCCAAAGAAAAAACCTTTTCCTAAAACAATACTAGTTCTAAGACGAATTGAGTGAAATGTCATAAATGAGCAAAAGTCTTCACGTAAAGTGCCCGTTATTCTTGTCAGATTTTAATGGATCTTGAAATGTCTTGAGAGATTTTCGAAAAATACTCAAGTATAAAATTTCATGAAAATCCATCCAGTGGAAGCCGAACTGTACCACGCGGACAGACAAAATATTAGACATGACAAAGCAAATTTTATGTTAGTCTCACCGTGCATTTCACGATTCATTGTTTAAAAAACCAACAGAATGCACTTCACTTTCACTTTAAAATGCATTAATTAACCACTACATATGTTTCGGTTTACGTAAATCATCCTCAGGGGGCTCAAAACTACGTTATATCACATCCAATGTTAATACAAGTTTAAATATTGTGCAAAGTCTTGCATGTTATTGTAATAATATATGTTAATTAATGCATATTAAAGTGAAAGTGAAGTGCATTCTTTTGGTTTTTTAAACAATGACGAAGCTAATAGTTGCTTTTCACAATTTTGCGCCTAAAAAGGCTCCAACGTCTGAATCCTACGACGCTGCTGGTGGTGGTGCCAGTGGTGTAGATAACCGGTCCTTGGCCGCCGCCACTGAATAATCTCAGGGATCCCCAATATCAATAATCGGGGCCACCCCATAATTACTGGCGAAGTGCCCCACATCTCGTACCAGGGATCCAGAATACTGCCTTACGAGTATGTCAGAAGAAAGGAATCCAGTACAAAAGAACACACAATAACGTTTAGTATTCTGCATGGTTGGCATGGAGGTGGGGTGGGGGTATGACCCAAGGAGCCCCATCATAGCAGAATCTGCGGGGGGTCTCTATCTACTCGAATGGATGGTGATGGTGGTGGTGGTGGTGAAGGCGATAATGATCATGACGACGCATTTACGTTTGACATAAATCGGTCCTAGTTGCACAAATTCCAGCGTCATCTTAACTTCACCTTGGGAGTGTTTGCTGCAGTTCACACAGCAGGTGATTGAGCGCTTCTGCAAAACGAACCACCACGCCAAGTCTATTATTCCTCTTCGTTCCATCATCCTTACCCTCTGGATGTGGCCCAGGATCACATACATCTCTTCTTCACCCTCCCTCAGTCTGTAAATTCTATTTCCGGGCGACTCGGGTATATCTTTACGTTAGGGGGCGTATCATCGACACTGCCATAGATCCACCCCAGTTACCTACCACCCAGCTGGAGGTTCTGAAGGCATGGCAATCACATGTTACTCTCTCAAATTCAGGGCGCACTAAAAGGATCGAGTTCTTCAGAGTGATTAGTGATATTTCAAGGTTAAATCGGTGTAGTATCGTAAATACTGAGACCTTTTACTTATCGCTCTTTTATCACTCGAATAATTTGTAAACTAGAAGAGCAAAATTTCTTGATTTCTACTGTACTGTACGTTTTATTACAGTTTATAAGAAGAGCTACGATTACAATCTTGTCATATCCGTGTGTGCGTGTCGTCTTCCTTGAAACACAAACGCAACTCATACAACTAAAACAGTCCATCGCCTCAAATTTTATTCATTCTGTTTTTTTCATTCGTGTCAACATGGCGTCCGTGTAAATTTAATACCCTAAAAGCCATAAAAGTTCACTTAAAATACTGTATCACAATACATGTTGAAAAATGGGTAAAAGTGTTTAACGTCATGCTACAAAACGAACGTCATAGTAGGAAATAAATCAGCAGCATGGCATTTAGGCATACGGTACTGGGGAAGAACGGACGATAACTAAGCTACACACTTTATCATGAACTATGTTTTGTGCGAATGTTCAAGTTATGCTCGAAAATTTAGAGAATGAAAGCCTGTGGTTGCGTGAATTATGAACGCAAATACTGGGCATGGGCCTGTACTAAGTTACATCATTCATCCATTCATTCATTCCGTATTCTTACGACAGGTCTATAGCCACTTCCAAAGCGACTTCTCCACACAGCGTGATCTAGTGCTTCCTCTTTCAATTTCCAGAACCCCCTCGTTTACTTAAGGTCTTCCAATAGCTGTTTACGTCTTCTTCCTCGTCTTCCCATCACTTCTATCCTCACCTCTATCTTTCCTTCAAGAACGTGTTTTACAAGGCAATTCCTACGCAAGATGTGGCCAATTCAGTCAGCCTTCTTTTTTTTTTTTTATTCTGTGTAGGATATTCCTCTCCTCTCTGAATACGAAATGCTTCATTTCTCACACGATCGGCCCAACTGATATTCTCCATCCTTCTCCAGCACTACATTTCAAAACTTTCGAGGTATTTCTCGTCTACTTGCCGAAGTGTCCAAGTTTCAGCGCCATGCAAAGTTATGCTCTAAATGTAGCACTGTACTAGTTACTCAATTTTAGTTTCTGCTATTCTTTCAGTGCTGAAAGACCGTGTTCAACGAGGCATAATTTGCTACGACATGACATTGGGCAGTTTCAAAAACAGTAGCTTGCAAGGTTGCATTAAGTCAAGCACTGGAAACCCTTAAAATATGGGCCACATGCCACATTTCTTTATAGGCCTAGCAATACAGAGGAGTAGCAGAAATCAACAGGAATTCTGAAATTAAGTTTCTGCAACAAGTGTTGAATTAGGCAATTATTACTGAATTGATTTATGTTTTTAAATTAATAAACTGACGGTAAGGCGTCAAAATAGTAATAAAAATGTGTTCAACGTCCTTTAAAATTACTCGATGAAGAATTCTGACATCAATTGCATTAAAGTTTTAGTGTTTAGCGTACACGCACAACTCGTTTGAAGAAAGCCTTCCGTCAGCGTGACGGCCAATGCACGCATGCACGCATACACGCACACACGACTCGCAAAATTCGTCCTATAAATATGGACGAGTAGACTAGCCCGTCGCGCTTTGAATACCTGACAGAGTGTTTTTGTGTTTTATTTAACGACGCTATCAGTAATTCAGACAATGGTAACATGACGAGGGAGTAAGAAACCGAAAAAGAGTGGATGAGGAAGATCAGGAACTAACTGTGAAGTGCTTACCCGGAATGTTTATGGACGTACTGATCGAAAAGTCGAAAAAACAAGCGTGATTTCGGGCTGGAACCGATAGATTGTCCCGAAACGTCGGTACAGAACTACCACTCAACGCTGCGTAATATCCCACAAGAGCACACGTCTCACGAAAAAACACATTCCGAATATCAGGTCTCCGGACCGTGATTTGAAGCAAGGGCCTCCCGAATACGACGGAGTGCTAATCAACTGACCGCTATGTTTGTTAATAAGCTTACCTGACAGTGTACTGACATAACGCATATCCTAGGATCTGACTGGTAACTTAAGGACATTTTCGTGGCCTGTTTCAAGTTACAACTAAGTTTCAAGAACTGAGTTAAAAGGAATACATTTTAATCCGGAAAAACAAATCGGAAGTTGTTCAAAATACTTCTTATAGGCCTACTTTACTGGCCGCTTTTGGTGATAAAGTCTTGACTTCCAGTACAAGGAAACTCTGAACGTGAATTCAGACCCCAGAATTCCTTTGTACATTATATGTGATGTGGAACCGAGTGTTAGCCTGGGTTAAATTCAAGTTTGTGCAGATAAAACCTAATTACTTCCAATTACAAACAACTTCGTATTAACTAGATCATGGTAATGTTATCTCATTAGAGATAATTAAGGATTGTTTGACTGAGTGTTCCAAACCGGCTAGCAGAACAGGAACAGTGTTCCAACTAAGAACAAGAAAGCCATATACTGCCATCTAGCATGCTGCACGCTCTGTCTACTGACTGCGATAAAGACCACCACATCTGTAAGGTTTATACCCAGACGTTAATGACTGAGAAATACAAATTCTGTCATACATACTGTAAATGGACCTCCTGGAGAGATGCATCGATACGGCTGTATTCTAAAAACCGCAACTGCCCCCTTGGTGCACAGCAGTACTTAAAAGATGTTATCAGCCCGTCAATTGATCAATAAACTCTCCATCCTTTCTGAACACGAAGTTCATTAAAGTGTTTAAAATATCCTCAATTGGTCCCGATCCTCATCATTATTCATCCTGGATTTAAGTTCACGTGTATGTCTTGCGTCATTGGTGTCCCGATTCTAGCCAGACGAATATATCACGCCTTATTTCTGTAAAATCCGTTATAATAATATCTCTCATCTGCCATCCCGACGTCTCCCGAGTCGTGTCTTCCCTTCAGAATTACCGACTAAGATTTGGAACCCGGTTTTATCCATATGATGCGTGCTACATGCTCCGTCCATATCATTAACTTTGATCTGATCACCGTAATATTCCGAATTTAAATTATGGAGATTATGTGTACGAAATATTCTCTATCCCCGTGTCATTTCCTCTCTCTTAGCGCCTAATAACTAACTCCATGGAGCAGAGTCCTTCTTGAGAAACTACTACATCCTCAGCTAGTCAAGAAATTCCCCGCATATTGTGGAACCCGAAGGTTCATTACCGCATTCACAAGACCCCACCACCTGTCTCTATCCTGAGCCAGATCAATCCAGTCCATGCCTCCCCATCCCACTTCTTGAAGATCCATTTTATTATTATCCTCCCATCCACGCCTAGGTCCTCCAAGTGTTCTCTTTCCCTCAGGTCTCCCCACAAACACCCTGCATGCACCTCTCCTGTTAGCTCCTTATTTTCCTCATCAATTTACCCTCAAATACTCGTACTTTTAATCTATGTTCCTTCCTTTGTGCAAAACCACGCTTTCATATTCATTCAAAGCGATACATAATCATGAACTCGACTGCAGCAAACATTCTGCCAACACAGTTCGTTATTCAAGTATGACGACGATCAAAGTGCATGGTCTCCGTATTGTATCGAAGACGACGTAGTTTATTCTACAAAATTTTGAAACAATAACAACGAGGACATGCCCTGTGTGACTATGATAAAAATACATTAGCTTAAGCAGTATATAACAAATTGTAATCACTAGAATACGGGCAGCTTAATACAGGATTCTTCATATCCGGGGATACGTAATACACGTATGAAGCCCGACCACATCCGCAGCTTCCCTTTGCAGGGTGTTGGAACTCCGTTTTATATGTCTTCTTTATCAGGTTTTAAGGACATTGTTTAACAGTTTTTGATACAGTTATGTACTTTATCTGCTTGAAACACGGCTACTAAAATGTGACTAAAAATTTTAGTACTATATTATATAACAAGAAATCTTAACTGAATTATGTTTTAATGTTCTTTTTATGAACATTATACGTAATATGGTACACGAACAAAGCAGGCTGACAAAAGTGAGATCTCAGTTTTTAATAATATTATGTACACAGTTGTACATTCCTTCTTTATAAGATTACACACAGCCTGGGTATCACTTAACATCGCTGAACATGCAGATAAGTGTAGATTTTAATAAATAATTGTTGTCTTAAGACGATTAAATATTGGCTTGTATTTTGTACGTAAACCATCGCTTTAAATTAATGCTAGTTTTTGTAAGTTACCCTTCGGTTTATTAGTCGGTATATTTAGCTAATTAATTTATATGTTGATGATTATAACTATGTAATGTGTTAGATATTAATTCTTTTACTTTCCTTTAATATCTGTAACATTATTAGATACATCTGACATAATCACAATCTCATTCTATCAGATCAGGATAGCTTAGACTCGTTTCTTGCTACCTTACTTGTCGGTGGATTGTTTGCATTACCCAAATATTTTTTCTAGCACACAGTTTCATATAGCATCACAGCAGCTGACCTGAACTTTACCCCTTTTCTTTCTGCATACCTCAATTCCCCTTCAGCATGAAGATTACTTCTCCCTTTGTCCTCCGCCTTTTCCTTATCACGTTGCACATACACAAACTCCCGACGCCTTCTGTTTTCGACACGGGAGCCTACGCGTCTAATCTGCTTGTTATTCTGCTGATGTGCCCTCTGGGATTTCGCGGCCTCCTTTTGGAATTCAAAAGGAAGAATAAGACGGGATCATAATGCCATATCTCAGTTAATATATATACGATATGGCAAGAGTCCCTGTTAATTGAAACACAAAGTCAGGCACAAGCGCTAAGGAATTGAGAAGACACGCTATAGTAATGATGCAACAACAGTGTAACAATGTAACGCACATCAAATGTAGACAAACAGTGCTCAGCTGCGTGATCCGGTTCACTTATTTTTTATGATTTACTGAAACACGCAATAGATGTCTCAGACAAGAGGCTGATGTCGAATGATAGGATAATTTCAGAATAACTAATCGGACAGGATGTCGGAGAAGATAGTCACGGTTCATTAGAGGTGATATTCCGGTATTTTCATAGGAGTGACAAAAGTGATGAAAGTCTCAGGAAGACCGTCAGTGTCACTTCTAGGATTCGAACTGCGCCTCCCGAATACACGCCAGAAACTTTACTGAGTGAGATGCATATATATAAATGACAAACGTTTGGGGAGTTGGAAAAAGGATTTCTTGAACTAATTTAACCGTTTGAGGCACAAAATATCTAAATTGTATTTCAAAATTCAGTTGCTACCTCAAACGGAAGACACTCCATGTTCGTTTAAAGACTGATCGGTTAACGCGGCTTGGGGAAATAATTTCTGTATGTTTTGAGAAGCATAACAAAACAAATACACTGTACTAGCAGAATTCTGAATAGAGTAATGTTACAGTGCATGGTACACACAGCAATCAGCTGTTTGAAGTACGTTGGTACTAACATGTAGCCTACCACCAAGTTTAACATTCAACAATTCTATGTGCCGCCTACGGAGTGCATTTGTTTGTGCTGTATGGCTTACAGAACAAACAGCGACTATTGCAATATGCAGCATTAACTTACTATCTTTATAACCGAGGAGTGCGTTTACTTTGCGGTACGAACTAAGTCTTTAAATATAATTCAGGATGACCTCAATTTTTAAAAGCCTTAACCAGATATTCACCCGAAAATACACAGGAAATCAACTGATAGCCTCAGTCGAGAACAGCCAGCATGTGGGTAAGACTGAAACCAGGTACATCTACACAGCGTTATGGCTACACCAACTTCCTCGATGTCATCTTTAAATTATACTGTAATTCCGAACTTAGAATCTGTTATATCACCGAAATTACAAAGCAAATGTCTGTAAAAAACTACAGTTTTTTAAATTTTTTTTCTATATTGTAGCACCACTTTTGGTCATACCGACACACAGTAGACAGAAGTCGTACAAGGAAATACAGCCTGCACATTACTCACAAAAAATACAAATCGCGATTTCGTTTATTTAAATGTGTAAAACGCAGACAATGAATGTGAGATTACGAGAACCAGACTACAGCGCAAAGCAGAATGAGAACAGAATATTGAAACTTTTGACAGAGAAATTTTAATTAAAATGAACAAGAAAAAAAAAGATCACACAACTTGTACGAGAATGTAATAAAAACATTAATAAATGTTGCTTCCGTAAAGACTAGATCTTTATCAGAATTATTTTGCCGGGATTCAGTCGTCAGACTATTCATTCCCACATCACGCCATATATGTTGAATTTAACGTAATGCCAAATTACAAATTTCATTACAGAAAATGTACAAGACTTGGTCTTCTCACGGTGTGATGAATGCTATATAGGCCTAATGGGCTTTCAGCATACAAAGCCATGTAGTCTGACAGATACGAACCGACTGCCTTCATCTCTGTGCCCACTCTTCTACCCTGAAAACGGAGGTAGCAGGTTCCTCCGTAATATTAGTACATGCCTACCATACTGCACGGTGTCACCGTTCAGGTACAGTACGTACAGTAGTACTTTCCCATCTGTGAATGTCTCCCACGTTTCTAGTGATATCTTTTTCTATTACTGAATGATCAATAAAAGTTTGATTCTGCTTATCCAAACGTTTCTTCACAATAAACATAAAGGTGGGGCAGACATGCGCTATCGTGAGACGGAACTGGCGTGCCAACATCTCCATTATTACTACTATTATGGCCGAAGTTAACATTCATTTAACGTCACTTACAAGTCTACCACCACCTCCTCGCAAAACCACATATAACTACAGAAAACTATACAGATCCAATATCAATCCACTGGAAGTTACTCTTCACACAACAAATACGTTGGATACTAAACTTAACGTTGTAGTTACCGTGCATTTTCAAATGAGATGTGTTCAAAAATCACCAACTAATGCACATAAACTATTCAATAGTTTATTCTTAAAATACTCCTATACGTATTTCGGTGGTTTAAACCACCATCTTCAGGGGGTCGTGGAGATTAAAATGCATAGACTTATAGTTATTACATATATGGTTACATTCATATATGTAGAATATGAGTGGGCTAGTATTGCTCACTTCGTACAGTATGTAAAATTATGTAAAATTACTATAAAATGAATTAAAGGCTGTTAAAATGATTACATAGTTTGTAGTCTTCTTGAAAATTATTGGCAGTTTGGCCTTGTAGTAAGGTGGTCACCTGTAGAGATATTAAACTTAATTAATAACTTAAATAGTAAAGTAATTCATGGTTAAAAGTAAAATTGTGTTCCTTGCGTACCTGTGTGTACTACGTAAGCTGCATGACGCCGGTGTTGTGCTGTTGCAGAGTGATAACTGGTACTGGTTTTCCGTGTTTCTATGTCGTGTTGGTCGGGTTTGGTTTTTGCGCATGAGCAGGTAATGAGGGTGGGTTTATAATGTTTATGTGCATTAGTTGGTGATTTTTGAACACGTTGGATACTGTTCGTCTGAGTTAAACGAATTTTCAGGAATTGCGTCTAACACGGCCATCGACTGACTGCTTATAGGCAGATTAATCTTTCTATTTTCGAGATTAGTAGTAATGACGGCGATCGAGTTCAGAACCGCCTGAGTAATAAGCTTCTATTCTACACATACAGAGTGGGGCAGAACATACCAACACTTTTTGACACACGATAATATTTTACACAACAAGAACGGGATGAAATGAAATGCACCAGTTTTATGTACAAAGCAAGCAAATTTGTTACTATCTTGAAGGTGGCCTCACATTGTCTTAAACGATTCATAAAACTGTCAAAAGCTTGGCACAACAGCTCTTGATTTATGGTTGCAAATTCATCCCGAACAGCATGCTTCAGTTCCTGTATTGCGTGTGGGCGATTCCTGCATTCGCGTTCATTCAAGTATCCCCACACACAGAAACCCGGGACCGTGAGGTCGTACAGGTCATGGGATATCCGATATACGAAAATGCTCTTCGTCGCTCATTAACACGCTACACACTACACCGATCCACTGTTAATGAACAGGTTTTGAAATGACATGACATTATCTCTGTCTCGGTGTGCAGACTGTGCTCCTTAACCTCCCTGGTAGGGCAAAAGTGCGTTCTGAAATATTTCAGTCGGCTCTGCGCCACTCTGTATTTGCTGGACTCCAAGACATCTGCGTTTGATTCCGAGATGCTGCAATCATCCTTCAACTGCTTAATTTCAGTTCATGAAGTTATCAGACAGAAATAATATTTCCACTGCGTAACACCCAAATTCCTTTTCTGTGTGACTGTACGTTCAAGAAATAGCAGAGTAAATCACAGCCACCACTGCGACATACGATTTCTCACAACGTTCCTGACGAATGTTCAAGTCTCCTAGGAATTTGTGTTTCATGAGGGAAGAAAAAGCCTTCAGCCAGTTAAGCCTCCGAATTCGAGCATCCTATGCAACCGCCAAGTAAAGACACCAACGCTTCTTAAAATAACGAACTTGGCAGTTAATTAACTCTGAATTCTCTAACAGCAAATTACAATCCATGAATCACGATCACATACGTACAGATATTTCATGTGGCTGCACTTCATAAACTGAAATAGCAATTGATTTCATATAGTTAGTAGTTTCAGAGAAAAAACACATTCTCACTGGTTCTCGTCTATACTTCAATCTGACCTAACATATTTTTGAGCTCCCTCTCCGTGTTGCATAAAAAAAAGACATGTAGAGAGACACACAGACGCACAAATTAACTACCCAGTGATCACATACGTACAGTCTTTTAACGGCTGCATATTTTTCCACCGCCATTCCTAAAATTCTCGAAAAGGAAGATCTGCCTCTTTAGCGTAGAGGTAGGCCCAAATTACCGGCAGTTCTATTGAGAAGCACAATTTAATGTCAAGCAAAACTGATAGTGTGATGTATACGTGAAGTTGTCTCCATATACGACACAAAGTAATATGAGGAGGCGGAGGTGTAACTCCACTCATTTTTAACCTCGGCTCAAGATTGGGGTGAGTGGTCAGCTTCACGCCCCAGCTGCTTTGATAGTATCTATGTGAGTCACATAGAGATCTATAATAAACAATGTTTCCTCTGCGAGGCACGAGCTGAGGCTGAAAAAAAGAAACATTTGAGCATCGAATATATAATAAAACGTAACATAACCAGAGGGCAGGGCTCGATTCATGAAATTTACACTCTGTTTCCTCTACGACCAAATAAACAACCAGTGAAAGAGACCGTGGAATAGCGCGTGGATATATGGCAGCCCTTCATATGATGGGCATGCGCACGTGGTACACACAATGAGATATACAGTTGATTTCCATTTCACTTTTACATAATCTTAAATACTGACTCTTACACTGATGCCTCCGATTTTTAAATTACTCTCATCTGTCGCTTTTCGCGGATTCGTAGTTCGCGGTTTCGCAAATTCGTCCCAAGAATAAAAATATATCACTCGGACCCTTCAATTGATAGGAGCATCAAAATTGTTCGAAAACCGGAACAGGTCCTTGGGCAATACCGCATGAAATTCAAGGAGCTGAAGCAAGAACAGAAGCAGCAAAGAAAAGAAAAACACTAAAATATATTAAAACATTGTCTTTGGGAGGCGGTCACTTATTCGCGAAACACTAAACATACTAAAGCATTGTTTTTTGGAGAAGGCAGTCAATTATTCGCGAATTTTCGCTTTTTGTGGGGGATCTTGAAATCTAATCCCCGCCAAGAGCGAGGGTTGTGTGTAATCTCTCTCTTAAATCCTCTTTACATTGGTTAGGGGGTTCTAACTGATCTCGTGGTACTGAAAATTAATTCTCAGACCCTGCATCTTTTCGCTGCGCGGTAGGATTCCTTCACCACGAGCTGAGTCCACTGTTAAGACTTGCTGATACTTTCCATTTACAATAATGAGCTTCATACAAGACAGATAATAATGATTCTTCTATATGCAACTCAAAACTGTGAGCAATATTAATGTTGGTGTCAAGTAATGTCATGACACGATTACAGGCATATATCCTTAAGAATTATGAAAAGCATGTACATATTATTACGCTTATAATCAAATTCACAGCCTGACAAATGTACCGCCTACAGAAAACCAAAATAAATACCTGCATTGTAATTTTATGACCTCTGTCGAGCTTTAACCCTCACGTTTTTACACATGGACACCCCTGAAACATAAAAAACTTTATATAGTCATTTTTTAAAAACGCTGGAGATGACATGTCCAATGCTGACACATCTCTATTGGCTACCTCACCGCTTAGTAGTTCTTTTAAACCCCACCATACACGGACAATGGCAATAATGTTCGGTTATGTCTTAAAGGGACTATATCGCTGAGTGGGATCGGAGAGCGCCTCCCTCCTGCTACTTAGCGAAATAGTCCGTTGGCATCTTTTCTGAATATTTTATCGAAACTTGTACGCGCAGAATCCTTTAAACGCAGAATAAAATTGCAAGTTCAGTCAAACAGACCTCAACTGGCGAGTCGTGATCTACAAACGGTCATGCGAAAATCCTACAGCAAGATCTGAAAGTACTAACTGCATTCTCTCCCTTACTTCTTTACGGTGACGCATGCACGAAAGCACAGCTCTGGGCCTGTAGTCTAGCGGTGCATCTAACCTCTCCCCCGGCCCAGCACATAAGAAGAAAAACACTGTGACGCATAATTGATACAACACATACAAGCGACTTCAGGCAAAATATTAAAACGTTTAGTGAATGAAGATATGTTTTCGTGTTTTTCAAATTTTAGTGGTCATTCTGTGCATTACTAGCCGGAACGGAGCATTTGCCCTTGAATCAGCTAAAGATTAAAACTGAGAACTGAATAAAGGGTGAACGGAAATGACTTTTAAATATACTACATGTGCCTGTTTGGGATTTTTAAGAAAAAAAAAGTCTTGAAATTTACGTAATATTCATGGAGAAAGAAGAAATCTGATAATAATTCTACAAAAAAAAAAAGTACCAGATTCTTTTGTTTCTGGCATGTTTGACAGTGAGGGGAAAATAACAAGAAATCACAATTTCGCCATCCTTTCCAAAGCTTTAATACCTTCGGAAACAGTTATATTTCTTGAGGGATATGTCCTTCAAAAATGCGGCGAAATCCAAGCAACTGCGACCGAAACAGCGACAGGTTAAATTGCATTCAAGAAGAAATTATATCGGACTAAATTCATGCTTGTTATCAGTCAGTTCAGAATCTGTTCTTTCCACTTCCTATATGTAAAAGTAAAGATTCAAATGAAATATAAGATTTTATCCGTTGTTCTACAGGACTGGGAAATGTTGGTGTCTCACTTAAAAGCAAGAACACAGATTGAGGCTTGGTCAGTTAAAGGTGCCGAGGTGAAAACAGCTAAAATGAGGAGGAAGTAAGGCGAACGAAATGAAGGCAGTTTAGATAGGAGGGGTCACATTGCACACAGAAGACAGACGGAAAATGCATACAACACGAACGAGGGCCAGGCGACCAAGCCTCTGCGGCACAGTAACCTATCAATCTTGTGATGAGGCAATGCAATTATTCAAGTAATTTGGAAAGTCTATTAAAGAAGGGCACTTGTGTAGTTCGTTTACTGTGTTAACATTCGCAAAACGTCAATATACTTCGACTCATATTTAAATATATCAATCTTCTGTCGACTATGATACGGCAACATGCAGCATGGACCGAAATGTTTTAACCAACCGAGTTATCACTGTTATTATCATAGGATGGAGCTGGGATACCTCAGCCAATACGTGTACAATGACTAGACTTCTGGGTGGATAACCGATAAATCGTGTTGAATTTCCGGCAGGGAAAAGAGATTTCTCTCTTCTCAGAAGCGTTCACACCAGCAGCGGGGCCCTGCCAGCCTCCTATTCAATGGGAATGAGAGGCTCATTCCCTGGGGATAAAGCGGCAGGGACGTGAAGGTGGCTACTCATTCTCATCTCGTGCCGTCATTAAGAATTAATACGCAAATACCTTCACTCCCCAATACGCCTTAATGGCGTGCACGGGCAGTACTACCTTTATCAACGTTCAAAAACAAAAACTGAAATTACACACATCAGTAACAATGAAACTCATAATAAAATTAGCAACCTGTCATACATGAAAATGAGCTCATGATAACCTTAATGTCTTCGCAAGCACAGGAAAGAACGCTTTGTCTTTGTACTGTCAGGAAACCATAATGAGGCAGACAACTTCAGCGTCTGCTGGCAGATAATAATAACAGGACGCACCACATCATCACTAATGATTTACAATTCATTATCGTCCCATCGTCATCTACCAACACCATTAGCATCCAGCGAAAGTAGGTCGTTAAATTAAACAATATATCGTACTATGGATGGTTTTGGAGACCATGGTTATACTTTTAATGCGCCATCACAGCATACGTCTGCCTAAGTACGTAACTTACATTACTGTGACGTGCACATTCATGACAATCATTAAACACCTTACTTGTAAATTGAAACTTTAGTGGTTTTTAACTACCAGAAAAATAACAACAGGGTTTGAAAAACTACTGGCCAAGTTCACAATATAAACATTAGTTCCAAACTGTGAATTGTTTTATAACCTACTTAGATCTCTGGCAGTGTATCAGGGCAGCGTTGTCCACTCATACATTCTGTTTCACTCTTCAAAACTCATCTCCATAACTGTAACATGACTGTATCCTCCTACTTAAATGCGGGTCTGCCAGAAAATAAGTTTACATAACGTCAACTTCGTAACTAAAGAACCAACAGTGTGGTGGTATCAGGGTTATTCGTTGCTGAGCGTTTGTCATCCATTTGCTTCCAGAAGAGAAGCAAAATCTTGGCGGCCACAAATTTAAAGATAATCGTGAGGTGGAAACAGTTGTGGCATGATTGCTGACAATACAAGACACGGATTTCTATCAACAGAGAATAGAAAACTCTACCCACGATTCGAAAAATTCCCGCATTAATTCTGACCTGATTTTAGTAGTTTAAAACAAATAGCCAAAATATAGGAGTGTACATCGTAAACTTTTCTGACTGACTCTGGTATGCTTCGTAGTCAAGTAGTTCCGAAATTGGGCCCAACTGTTGCCACTAACTTCAAAAGTGTATATCCTCTTATTATACTGAATTATTTGAAGGTGGGAGTTCACATAAAAATATATCTCAGAAATGGACTGTATTCAACATATGTGAAGATTCGAGTATTCGTGTCCTAAAATTCATATCGAGGCACAGAAATAGATCCGTGAATCGACACCCCCCCCCCTCCACAAGTTGTCCTTCTTCCCCTCCACTTCCCTCCGACCTATCTTGCATTCTGTTCAAAACCGTGTTTGTAGACACAACAGTTCAATAGGGACAGGCGCTTAGGCCTGGTTGACAAAGGGCAGAGAGGACTGAAGAGGACAACGAGGCCGACACACAGTGCGAAGACGACAACGAGGCCGGCAGACAGTGCGATGCCTCGAGCGCTCCCGATGATCCATGCGACTTCTTTCTGTCGTCGCTAATAAACTGCATCCCCTGCGTAATTATTTCGAAATATATCTGATAATAAAAATAGAATTCGGCCCCAAAAATCAGCCGAGCTCCAGGGATACAACTAGTAACTACAGGACTTCCCGATGTCTGAAAGAACAGAGTTTGTAAATGTAACCACTTGAAGGCACTTTGCTGAAGTATAAAAAAAAAGTAGTGGAATGTTAATTACACAAATACACGTCTCCTTCCGACTGCTGTAAATGTTCCTGCAGTGGGCGATACCAGATATTTGACAGGCCCAAAGCCTAGAGTACAACTTCGTCTCGCACGCTCAAATATGGAAATAAGTTCCACAACTATTTATTACCCATAAGGACAGACGGCATATCCCGAAGACCCCTTACATCTCCTGTAAGTGAAAAAGAAAAATTATGGTCGTACAAGCTTTCACGAAAACGAAAGTTAAGAAAACATATGACGATCCTTGACGATGGGTCAATGACATCCACATAAAGCATCTCAACAACTCACGTAATGAGAACAATGGCAGCCGACAACCAAAACATAACCAAATATTTCAAGCAAATAACAAGCTTCCACGTTAACAAGGGGAAGAATAATTGCCGAGACAGGAAAAAACTACTACTAACATTCCGTATTTCTGTTATACTTTTTTTAGTTCTTCAAGCTCTTGAAATTTATTGCTAGCTTTCAATGGCAAGGTTCCAGTAACATGGGCATTCAGACATGCTTGTGTTGGTTTTTACGGAAATTCTTTTAACATTTGCTTCTTCAAACGTAGCGAAAACTTGTACTGTGAGGCACACCCACGTGTAAACACGTGTAAGTGTAATTCAGTTGCGAGACACCGTATGAGTGTTTACACTTCGTGTGATTTAATTTCACGTAGTATTCAGCAGGACTGGTTTTACTTGTTTAACAGCACCTATTTTGTACCCCCTACATAGGCGTGTTAATGGATTCAGAGCATAAGAAGTCAGACAATATATTAGTACAAAGGAATTTATGAATACACGCAGTAATGGTGGTGGTGGTGGTGGTGGTGGTGGTGGCGGCGGCGGTGGTGGTGTTGGTGGTGGTGGTAGTAGCAGCAGCAGTAGTATCCAAACTACGTAATAATAATAATAATAATAATTCAATTCAATTCTGGTTTATTAATGTGCCGAATCAACAGCCAGATGGCCAATTACAGCAACAGCACAACATACAAACACAAATAACAACGGACAAGAAACAGGACAAGAATAAAACTAACACAACAAAGCAAATAAGTAAACAAACAATAACTTGCTTAAATAATTGATAAGAACACCTTAAAATAATGCAATAATATTTCACATCTGACTAAGTGTAACAAATTCCCTTCTAAAAACATCCATATGATTACAAATAGAATAGAATTAGAATAATAACAATAGTAATAATAATAATTCCCGATGAATGATGAATTATGTGTAAATTGTGAGGAAAGCCACATTTTAGTTAGAAAAAAATTTAATCAGTACAGATGACTAGGGGAGATCATTAACACAGAGCTTACTGCGCATAACGTTCACGTAACTGATAACATGGTCGAGGTATAATCTTGGAATTAACCGAAAAACTAACTGTGCGGTGAAAAGATTTGAACAACTAACAGTTGCTCATCTGATTAAAACCCCTGCACCTTTTATACAGTCTTAAGCTTTACTTCTCTGTTCAGAGTAGATTTTAATTGAACGCCTTCTTGTGCCAGACGAATCCAATCCACACTCTCCTAAGATCCGTTACAACATCGCACTTCAATCTAAGCCTAGATCATTCTTCACGTTCTTCCGCACACGCTGCATGATAAACATTTAGTGGTGTATAACATGTTACAGTGTCCAATGTGAGGATAGAAACAAATAAAAACTATTTCTAGCACGCAATAAACGAAATGAATTTACCTATATGTTTGCGGCTGCGATACTGATATCTCATTCGGCCCCACGAAGTAACAGAAACAGAAGATATTAAGGATTTTAAAATTATCGAACTCTCTTGGACAAGCAGGTATTACTTATACGGCTGTGTCCGAGATTGGAAAGTTGGAAGGACTACTTGTACAAAAAACCCTGTAAAATATAACAGCTGATAGGAGTGGATCAGTAGAAGCGGTTATGTATGGAAATTACAGAGACGGGAACTGTCGGAAGTTTCGCGCTGAATTTTCAAAGGGCTTGTTTCTAGTTTCTAACATTGCTCTCGTCTACACGAAGATGAAACTGCATCACAATTATGGTTCGGCACCTCACTTTGTTTGAAGGTAATTTGAGATGCCGAAATGCAATGCATATGTCACTCTATTACAACATTAATTTAGACGTAAAAGTTATTGGGAAGCCCATTTATCATATTGAAGAGTAACCCAGTAATTATTAGTATAACACTATAACAAACTGTGTACAAAAGTAATAAGCTGTATTTTGATCTGCAACCGGCAGCCCCAGATTCACAACATCGGAGAATGAGAGTGAGTGAAAAAGCGACTCAATACTGTAGATATCCAAATCCGATTTTCAAACGGAAAGATCAGGCTGTAAGCAGACAGACATCATCGGTGGCAAAAAGACGGCGGGTTGCTATGGAGACGGTGTTTGTATGAGACCACTGGAGGCTATATACGACCCTCAAGGCTCTCTTCATATTTCGTCCAAAACCAAGGGAAAAGAGTAAGAAATGAGGTAGGAATATTTGAACTTTGGGCGAAAAGTAGAGTAGGTGTGTATAAAGAGAGCGAAGACGTACTAGAGAGGAAAATAAATAAAACATGCGGAAGAGTAGGAGGATGAGAAGAAAAGTCTACCGTTTTGGTGGAGGTTTATCCTCTCTTCTACTTGTATTCTTGATACTCCTTCAGGGCATCACATCTTCCTTTAGCTTGCTCGGTTTCCTTCATATCCTCTTCGTGTTTTCAAAGGACAAGTGATCTAAGTGGAACAGCGAGGCGCATACGAATCGTCATCCACACGTATAAATAAAATGCCCACACGAAATAACGACATCAAACACATCTGCTGTCAGGGAGGTTTACTTCTTATGTCACAAGGATTTACCGGGTGACCAAGCGTGAGGGTTCTCAACCAGTGAAAATATAGCGTATCAAACCGTTTAATAGAAAATGTTTTATAAAATTGGCTCTAAATTGGTTACCATATTTGTAGAAAAACTTAAATATATAAATGTTGGTTAGTTTTAATAAACAACATGCACATTTTGAACAGGGTGGTGAAGAGAATATTTGGACTTAAGATGGAATAAGTAATAGAAGGATATAGAAATGTGCACGACGACGACCTTCATAACTTGTACTCCGAACCAGATAATAAAAGGGTGATCAAAGAAAGGCATAAACAAACTGGAGGACTAGGCGTATATGGTAGAATAATATTAAACGAATCTTGAAGGAACACAGTGTAAGGTCGTGGACTGGTTTCGTGTACCCAAGGCAGAGGTCTGTGGCAATTTAATGGGATGAAGAAATGGTGAAACCAGTCTTAAATGGAACCTGGGCGTAACAGAAACCTGTCTTTAACGGAAAACGTTTACAGTCCCGAGGATCTGTAGTCCCAAGTATTCGAACTTCAAGCACCTGTATGAAAGGGAGAATGCCCGAAACGGAAAAAATTTTCGGTCCCTTGCGGTTCCGTTATAGGAAGGTTTCACTTTATTAAAATTCACTTTCAATAAAGACGGAAAATGTTCTTCACTGCATCAGCAACTATGAGATTCTCAAGGAAGCTGCTTCATGAAGTTAGCCGGTTAGAATGAACATCTGTGGCTCCAATCAAAAGGCGCCAAACATCACTGTATTTCACATGCAGGTAATTCAGTGCCCCTACTTCATCAATCCTACTTCATCAATCATCCAGTCAGTCGAAGCGATATAACGTATGAAACCGAAAAGGCATAATTCCGTATCTCAAGAACCGACCAACTTGTCCACTCTTATGTGACACGCACACATTCCGCACACAGTGTATTAAGATTGTCAATTTTGTTCGTTTTTTTTAAACTTTTTACTAAACGTTGAGGTTATGTAACGTCTAGTTAATTAAAAATGACCACCTTGGAAATGTGTATACTTGGTCATGGTCTGTCTACAAGTAAAATGAGTATTAATTAGCACGAGACACTTCAGACAGGGCTGCATTCGAGTCGGGTACCTTGCAACGAGTCTGCATGGTCATCATATTAGACGTTCTGCGTGTCACATAAATTGCACTCCCGGCGACTATTGGCGTACAGGTTAATGTAGGTCAACGAATGCCTTCCTGAACCCTCAGTAGGAGATGCAGGTGAGTGGTCAGCTGCACACCCCGGTCGTAGTAACTACTGGACACGAACTGGGTCGTCCCCACAACCGGTCTGGACACAGTAGGGTAGATAAAATTTCTACCCATGCCTGAAACTGAACCCCGACTCTACGGTCGTCCAGCCCGTAGTTTAGTCAACGTACCGTGCCCACAGGGCACAAAATGCAAGTGAATCATTTCTAAAATAAGTTAATTTCCGCTGCATGAGTAATGATTTAAATGTCTGGGAAGTTTTAAAATGTGGTGCTAGAGAAGGATGGAGAAGATCACTTGGACTGATTGTGTGAAAACTAAATTATTACAAAGAGTCAAGGAGGAAAGGAATATCACACAAACAATAAAAGGAAGGCTAACTGGATTGGTCACATCTGTTGTAGAACTGTCTTCTAAAACACGTTATTAAAGGAAAGATAGAGGGAAGAAAATAAGTGAAGGGAAGAAGAGGAAGAAGACGTAAGCGGCTACTGAATGACCTTAAGGAAAAGATAGGATACTGTAAATTGAAAGTGGAAGCACTATATCGCAATCTGTGTAGAAGACGCTTTGGAAGAGGTTATGGACCTGTCGTAAGACAGACTACAGAAGGAACGAATGAGTAATGCTTTGTTTATAATTATTCCAGTATGTTTTCTGGGAACATAAAATGTTTATCCTATTGTCTTCATTTCTTCGTTGTAAGTTCTTATTCTTATAACTTAGCTCTTAAGTCGTTTTCCTGACGACTGCATTTTCGGACGGCAGTTTCTCGCTGGACCAAAGCCAAACGCTGAATTCTACGCGTCATATCATGGGCGCCGCGAACGACAGCCGTCACTCCATATTTGTAAATTCACTATGTGTGGTACAGCCCCCCAAAATACATTATCACACACATACGTTAAAAATGTTCCCGTTACGCATCTTGGTGCAGTTTCACAGCACGTTCTAACTCATGGAGCCTCAGAAACCGGAAACAACTCGCGCAATTTGGCAGGTTAAAATTTCAGATTCAAGGTGGTGAATATTACGACTATGATATTCCGAAATAAGACGTCCTAAAGTCTGGTACATAGATACCCGCTGCCTCCATCTAAAGGTTAGAAGTCTTGTGCACTAAAGATAAGGGTAAGAGTTGGCTATCCACAAGAATAGACGGCTTCACAGCACAGGCGATCGTAATCTTGACATGTTTCTTTTCTGTTATTACCCGCGGACCTTGCCTCCCTTGGGAAATACAGGTTATGGTAATCTCCTACAGACGCAAAGAGAGACAACTCCCATAAAGTCAAGTACCTGTGCATTATATATACCTCATTCAATGGTCAGTGTCAAACGCAGTATTGGGACTACTCAGCACAATCAATCAACCAACGTCATACTACGTAGACTTCCCGAGAATTAAGGACATAAAAGAAGGCGAAGTTGCCCATTCATTTTATACTGCCGCGAGTAAAATCAGGATGAGAAGTTTCTTTGTCATTTCCCCAAGGTACATTCCTAAATTGCATTTAGGAGAAAAGTTGAATTCATAATCCACAAGTGCTTCATACATGCATGGCCTTCTAAGAAGACGAAACACTGGCGATGACAGAAAGCGATCGGCGGTGAACAGAAACGCACTCGAAATATCACGACCTAGATCGGATTCAAACCCGCGATAGAGCAAGCTCAAAGCAAGAACATTAAGAATTGTAATTCTCAACGAACTAAGGTTCCAATTTAAATAAAATATGGTGTCTTTATACATATTTAATCTGTAAAATACATTACCTGCGCGACTATTAGCATGCTTATACACATTTCGTAAATCAAACTCGCTTCTGTCAACTAGCTAACGGGCACCACAGTGGTACGAGTATTGATTTTAGTGGATCCATTTTCCGCTCTTTCTATAGAGCGTAGAAAGTCCATGAAACATGCAAACGGAAGGAATGTGTTTAACAAACTTCAAGTCAATATTTTATTAAAGATTTGTGAAACGAAGCTAATAAGCTTATACTTCCCTACAGATGTTACTAAATATTAGCTTAATGATGTCGTCAATATTATGATAGATAAACAAATGCAGTTCACACCTCACAGAAAACAAATTGTGCGTCTATTACAAAGGCCAAATACCCAGTGCTGTCAGGGAAATGATCAGTTTACTGTACGCTACGAAAGTCTATTCCCGCCTGCGTCCGCTCTAATAAAAAATCACTATAGTGTACTGTGTAGAGCGATCTACAAAATCTATCCCTTCGTCACGTGTCCATGGCTCGAAGTGTGGCAGCACGATCTTCTGAAACGTCGGAACAAACTTCTCATCCTACTGAATTTACATCTTGTTATAAAAACCATTTTCGCTAGCGTGCAATGAAAGGAGCAAAGTGTAGGAAAATAAATTCAGTGTAACTCACAAGGAGGGAGAAGCTGCAGACACGTCCAGTGACAGCATTATCTGTGTGTAGTCACATTTCATACCACGTGACAACGTATTCCGGGTACAAATCCCTCCATACAAGAGTGATGTGTTGTTCTCGCAACTGAACACACAACGCTTTTACAATGTACATGTAAAAGTATTTCTGTAATTTAATTGCATTGGGATACAAAATCTATGCAGTACACAAAAAGTTACATTGATTTCCGTCTGAAAATGGCATCCGATACTACAGAAACTACAAATGACGTCCGCTGATAAACACAGCTACGCTACAGGGTGTCAGTGCAACCTTTCACACATCAGAAATAGGAACACCGATAATTATTTGGGTTCGTGAATGATCATTCAGCATATTCGCAGTTCCCCTCCCCCCCTCCCCCCCAAATCTACAGGCCGTCTATTCCACCCGCAACCCGATTACGTGCCTTGCCATGATGACAACGTAAAAGAAGGCACTAAATGCACGTAAAACATAACAATGTGGCGCGTTCGCGTAACTATTGCTGCCGTGGAAAAGCAACAAGCATTAAATATTATGAGTGTGTGTGTGTCTGTAGGCCTATTCTTGCCTTAGTTGCCCAGCATGCAAAGCGTATGTGTCGTATTATATTGTCTTGTATGGCCTGTCTGGCTCTAACATATTTTTCCCCGTTATCTCATAAACGGCACGATTTATAAAAATGAAATTTGTTCAACACAAAACGTGTTTTAATTTTCTGTGCAACTTTCATCTGAAATATTTCTCATTCTAAGAAGACTTCAGCGAGATATTATAAAGTACATAGGTCTTCATGTAAAATACCCGTTATGCTTGTCAGATTTTAATGAACTTGAATTTTCTCGACATATTTTCAAACAATCTTCAATTATCAAATTTAACGAAAATACGTCCAGTGGGAGCCGAGTTGCTCCATGCGGACAGACGGACAGATATGACGAAGCTAGTAGTCGCCTTTCGAACTTTTGCGAAAGGACCTAAAAAAGTAGTTGTCCCCGCTACGCTATGAAAGCATACAAAAGAAGCAGAGGTATGGCTCCAATCATTCTTAAGTTCGGCATTAGATGGAAGTGAGTGGTTAACTTCACGCTTCGGCCGCTTTACCCTCGGGGAAAGATCCAGACTCCCATTTAATAGAAGGCTGGGTGCTCCCCAGAGCTGGCCTGAACGTTTAGGAGAAGAGAAAAATCTCTTGCCCCTGCCGGGAATCAAGCCCCGGATTGTTCAGCCAGTAGCGTCGTTACTATACGGACTAATCCACCCCGGCCGCCCGTGCTGACGAGGGGCCCACACACCCTACAAACATAGGTGTTATTATATGTAGCACCTGCTTTAATATTTAAAAAAAACTTTCATTTTGCGCACACAATATATTTGTACGTAGCGTGTGACTCTTAAAATAAACACTATTTCCATATACGTCATTAACAGTGTGGTGTTGGTAATGGTGACTCCATGTGTTCACTGCGGGGAACGAACTGAAATTTTATATATCACTCAGATCCATTCCATACGTGAAAGCTTAATTAACATGGATGTACCGTTTGGCCGAAAATCAGGCTGCTCCGAACACGAGGTCACTCTCTTTTTCCCACTGGAGTATTTAGAGAAACACAGAAAATTTAGAAAACATGAGACCTCACGTATAAGGCGACCGCTACCTTTCTGTGCGGCTATGTCCGGGGGGAGAGGGGAACTCGCGTTATATTAGGGCTTGTACGGTAATTTCTAAAAACATTTACCGTAATAATGATTACATCTGAAAGAACTCCATCGTAATGTTCAACATAATTCAAGGCTGTAACAAAGTGCGATGGAACAAAATCGATTCTAGGTTCGATTTAATATTCACTGAAGTTGGAAACTTTATTCTTTTACGTTTGTTTTTGTGAAACCTGCGGCAGTCATCTCACAGTGTATGCGTTCCCAGTGGTTATGTTTGGAAATTCGGTAGTGGAGCCACATAACTCGCAGAAGTCGAAATTTGTGGTACAAAGTCCGTTGTTTGACTCCTGGTACCACACAGGTGAAGACAAGGCACAGTTATCTGCCGCCTGTTTGTTACATATGCATGTGGACTGCTTACACTGACGGTTCAACAAACAGAATTACTACAACAGTATTCCAAACGTACATGAAGATTATCGAAGTTTCTTATTGTCCACAATAATTAGATGAAGCTACCTTCCACTGAATTTATACGTCTATACATATAGGGTCATTCAGGAGGAACGTTCAATATTTTGGGAGGCGACAGTATCCGTCATTGTGAGAAAAATATTCATATGAACATGTGTCTAATTTTGAATGGTTACCGAGAAAAAGCTGCTTGGATCTCAGACATAAGTCCGGTGGATAATTGTTTGTGGGGTTGGATGAAGAGCGAAGTTTACAAAAGAAAGGTGAATACACGAGACAAATTTCTAGCTCGCATTTTGGATGCTGCTGCCTGCATAAAGAAACGAGATCAACTCAGACGAACAACACGCGATCTTCGCACACGAGTTGCAAAGTGCACTGAGGTTGACGGTGGGATTTTCGAACATTTGTTGTAAACTGTAACAACTTTGTCATTATTGTGTAAGAAATTTGTCATTTAAACATTGCATAAAAATTAAAATTAAGTTAACAGTAAGTAATTTATCTTTCGTTATTACCATAAACAATGCTTTTTTTTTTGTAGATTCAAAGAGCTCTATCTTAACCATTCAGAATTAGACACATGTTCATATGAACTTTTTTTTCACAATGACCGATCGACTGACCTTTCCTCCTGAATCACCCTGTAGATATTTAATTGAAATACAACTTAATGTGCTACCACAACCGTGAACTTATTCACATTTAAAATTTGTATTTTCGAGATAATTAAACAAAAGACACGGAATGTTCCAGAAATGTTAGGTTACGTGTTCACTTCCGGCTTGTGTCATTTACCATTTCAGACTTCGAGTAAGAGGACTAAGGTAAACTATGCAAAGCGTGATCAGTCCGTTTTGTCCCAGTACCTAATCGTTAGGCTGCAGAATGGGCACTGGTAATGAGTGACGATGCTACTGTTTGTACAGGTGTGGATACCGCATAGATGTGTGTTGGAAGAGACACACTTAGAATACAAGTAAACTGTGGTTAAAGAACTCAGAACATATCTGATTAGTAACTACGAGCTCATGCATTAGTAGTCTTGCATAATTTATACAATTTCCTTGCCGTTTCAGTAATAGTAACACCATAACGGTAAAGTTCACCCCACGACATGCTTATGCAGTCACTGAGGGAAGGCGGAGGTATAGCTCCACCCTATTCGAAATATCGGTGATAGAAGGGGGTGGGTGGTCAGCACCACGCCCCGGCCACTTTAACCCCGGGAAAGACCCGGTACCCATTCTACAGGAGGCTGGGTGGGCCTTGGGACCTGTCTAGATGGTCACGGAATATCTCGCCCACACCACGATTCGATCCCCGAACCGTCCATGCAATAGCCAGTCACTGTGCCAACTAGGCTATCCCGGCCGCCCAAACGTCATTAATAACTGCATATTAATTTCTTAAGGCATGGCTTATTTAACTCTCTGAAGCATTCATCTGAGTTGCATTTAAGTGTTCACGTCCATCTCAGCACACAAGGTGCTTCTCCATTACAAGATTACTCAGCTATTTCTGTATAGGGAAATTATCTTTGTTTAGTCAGAGCATTATGACACATATAAACGCACTCCGTGGGAAATGTAAAGATTATTAATACTAACGCTGAAGGTAGAATACAGTAATCACCGATCACAATAATCACACGGTTAAAGGTGTAATTATCTTCTCTCTTTCGAACCCTGTGAGATCATAGGCTCCAATACAGCTCGGGGCAAAAATGTGTCTGTGTTATCCTTTGTATGTAGAGACCTTAAGGCGTCCCTCGTCCAAGAAATCCTACAAAATGTCCACAAAGAGGTTTGAAAACCCGGAAAACCAAGATCGTGCGCAAAACCGGCCTGTGCGCGCGGTTGAAGGACAAGAATTTAGCCTATCAATCACTGTGCTTGTATCAACTCTTTCAATAGCTGAGATTATGTAGAGTCGAATAAGGGTAATAAGTCAAAAATAAATTGGAAAGGTTGCGGTCTAATTTGAAGTAGGCCTACTACCCCGGATTTTGCGTGGAGGAACTCGGAAAAATCATGAAGAGCCTATGTCCGGATAAACGATCTCCGGCACGAACGTTTAACCCGGGAGCTGCCGAATATGAAACAAGTGTCCTGGCCACTGGGCCGTAAACGCTTGCTAATACCGCAAAATAACTGACCTACCAGACGGCATCATTATAATGTCACTGTTAAACGTCCAGTAACATCGAAAAATAACTAAGCTATCAAAGGAAATCTTTGTCTTTGCACACCATAACCTCGGAACTAGATGAGGGTGGGTAATCAGCTTCACGCCCCATCCGCTTTATCCCCGGTGGAAGAATCGCCGGTACCCACTGAATAGGAGGCAGGGTGGACCCCAGAGCTGCTCTGGAAGCTTTGGTAAAGAAATAAATTTCTTGCTCCTGCCGGAAGTCGGGTTGTCCAACCCGAAGGCTCGTTACGATACCGACTACGCTCTTCCGGCTCCGGATCCGTTAGACAATATCAGCGTAACATCACTGTTACATTTTTCCCACCCGCATATGCAAAACACTAATGCTCTTACAGGAAACCGAAGTTCAGTAACGCTTTCCTTCAACATATTTCAGCCTGTATACTAAATAACTGTGGTTCTCAAACCATGGTCTGCGGAGTCCTCGAGTTTCCAGGAGCTCTGCAGGTACCTATACTAGTAAGGAAATTTAACTTTACAGAATTCTTCAATAAGCGATATTGTGTTAAGCGAGATGTCGAATTGTTACAATTTTGCGACTCACTAAATTGGCAATGCCTCTTACACAGCGTACTTATGAAACTGTAGTTCGCAAACTACACGAGACGCAAAAAACCTTACTGGAAACCAAAGAATTCAGATGCAATACGCTACTCTTCTTTGTGTTTCAGCAGACTCTTCTATGATTTTAGACTAACATAAACGTGTTGCATCCCATTTCATTTGCATACAGGCTACGCCTTTTACTCATCTGGTTATCCGTAAATTTTAATATAACCAAAGATTTCGGCAGCCAGTATTTCGGAAAACAATCCTCAATAAAATGAATATGCAGACCGATTAGAAGGTGTATCAGTCGGCATAACGACTAGGCTACGGAAAGGGACAACAGAGGAATCGTGGTTCGATTCTCGGCAGCGATACGATATTTTGCCATGGGCAAAGCCTTCCGGCCGGCTCTGCAGCCACTCAGCAACCTATTCGATGGATACAGGACGCAAGAGGCATGCATCTGACCTCCCACCTCTACCTACTGTCACGGACAAGAAAGTGTGGAAATGTATCTTCACTCTCCCTTGCGCCGTTTTGACGTGGCTCTTCAATAATCACAACGACAATTTTACCATTATTTACTCCAACAAAATAAAAACTTGTGCAATGAAGAACAGCCATCATTTCACACCCCTCTTCCCGCTGTTTTCATTCTCATCATCTCGAGGCTGAGTGCTGTCATTCTGAAAGAAAGCTGAGGGCAACTCTCCTGATGTACCGGAAAGATACATCTCTGATCCTCAGATAGTATGTTGAGGTCTACGCCGAAAACACTCATGTTCATGTTCTGCTATACACTGCGCGGCATTTTGTCATCAAAAGGAGAGGGAAAAAATCTGGAGATGGACCAAGCAAGCTCTGAATAACATCATATTAGTCTGTATAGACTAGAGATATGTTGGACTCCGAGAATGAAGGCTGTGCGTATAAAGGACACTACATTTCTCTGCCCACACAGACCGGCGCTATTCAGCTTTGATGAAAACAGGAGACCCTTCTGATCTGCGAACACAGGAGTCAGAAGCATCCCAGGAGCAAAGCGACTGCTCGTACCTGGCTCAAACGTTTTATACGCAGGAGAGAAGAGCGTTTACAAACGTGGCCAAGTTACTGAAACTTCACGTACGTCTTCACAAATTTCAGTGCTTCAATGATCTCATGATTCTGATACCCTTATTATCTAATTACAGTGAGTTGTCGTGAAAAATACAGGAGCATAACACTCAACGTTTACCGGATTTTTCTTCTCCAAAACGTGTCCACTGATGACCAGAGCCGTTTTCTACTCATAGATGTCTACATATAAAGTTAATTAACACAATTCAGTGGTTAATGTATGTATCAGGAAGTTTAACGTCGAAAATTTCTGCATTCTGCCCAAAAAGCGTATATCTGTGTTTCGTATATTTCTCACAATTAGCAGCGATTTCTGGCCTCAGTAGAATTCACTAATACGTTTCTGTAATGGCCACGCACCGTGTTCACCGCGAGGCAGGAACTAAATTTTAAATATAAATCAGATTCATTTCATTCTTCAAAAGTGGCGCTGGTATAGGCTTCTTTCTCTGAGTACTGCGCTCTCCCCTGTCAGAATCATTCGATCAATGCTCCATACTCATCTTCGTCTTAATACTCTAATCGGAAGGAAAAGCGGGCGAAGCCTGGAAACTGTCAATTAAAGCAAGGAGCTTTCGGATATCGGGTAGCATTAATCTTAAAAGGGTTAATGAAAATCTGTCACGAATAAGATTCTTATTAAATAGGTTCAATTGTTACAGAAAAGAAGAATTCTTGGCTTTTCATACTTTTATCTGTCCCACAACTTCTCATCTTTCTTATTTCCCACACACGTGCGTCTGCCTTTCCCGCAACCCGTTTCCACTCTTAGTGCTTATCAGTTTTTTAAATATATAGTGCATTTTGTGGATCCTAGAACACTGTGGTCCTCCTCGTACTTCAGTTAAAGTCAAGCAATTTCATGGTCAAAATCCATCCTGCTAGGATTCTCACTGGAAGCTAATGTACGCTTGACAGGGCGACGAACACAAAATGAGCCCTTCTGATCCGTGACAATAATCCATAGGCTCACTTCGTCAATCGTCAATAATAGTACAAATAAGTGCGAACGCTTCAGCCAACCGTACACACTTGCGCGAGGTTTTTCGTCAGCGCTCACTGGCATGCGGGCACATCTTTGTACGCGGCTTAACGTAACATAACACGCTACTTTCATTACGGCGAGCGTTTGGTAGCGTCCCAAGCTGGAGGACGATCCCTTGGTCAGCTGACCGCAGCAGATTTCCGTATGTTCGTGGCTACCCTCCGCACGTGTTACATCATCATTATTATTATGGAACTGTATTTACAAAGAAGTGAGTGTATTGGAACATGCTTTTGTGGGAGAGTAACAGATATTTACTTATAACTTTGTACATGTTACCGGTATCTGAGATGCTTATGCCAAGAGTGTTGTTGTGTTTTGATGTTAAAATACTTAGGCCTAGCATGTTGACAGTGAAAAATAAGGTGGCTTCCTGTGTATGAGCCGAAACACGTCGCATTAAAACCACACAACATACTAAAAGAATTTAGTTGTGATTTACAGCTATTATAATCACACATTGTGCAAAAGGGTCTGAGGTCAGGACTGCCGAGAGCGGACCCCCCCATTCCACCCCAGCAGGGGCGGACAGGCTAAAAATCTTTACACTAACTCGCAAGGAATGCCTCTCAGTTGCAGAGTGACTTGGGCTTGGTCTGAAAGGGTTAATTTGTACAATCGACAAATAATGATACTACCGAGAAAGACAAAAACATATGCAACATAGCAGAAACCGGGCCCCCTTCCAAACTGACGGGCCCCGGTAATTTGTATCGGCTCCCCCCCCCCCCTCGACGGCACTTTCTGGAGTTTTCCAGATCCCTTGTGTTGTTGTGTGGTTCTGAAAACAAATATAAAAAAATTTTCAAATCTCTTGAAACACAGTCATTTTGTTTAGGCTGTCTGAAACGTATGAGTTTATTATCTACCTTAAGCTGTAGTTTACAAACATCCCTCAGTGTTTCACGCACTGTGTAGCGCATAGGGTTGTACAAAGAAATCTGAGACCCCTGTGTTTCATCGCCCTATGTAAGCAGTGCTAAGCAAGCACTCAAGCTGGCGTTTAACTCGTGTCCATGAAGCTACACGAATCTTGTAGTTGTATGTCTTTTCTTGTACCTGCCCCCCCCCCTTGTCTTCTCTCCTTTAAATAATTCTCATTACTTTCCTTTGTACAGTATGACTTATAATTTGATGAACAACCGTCACGAACATTTACTTTAAAGAACTGCAATATTCTGTCTATGTCAAATGGCAAACGATTTAGCTTAGCATTCCATACTTATGTGCAAAAGATGAGCTACTTAAATCTGCAGAAATCATAGCCTGTGTCTCTCTCTCCCTGTAAATAACAAGAATAACTTGGTATGGATCGTGGTGCTTTCATTCACAAACTCTGCAACTGAAAATTCAAAATCAATCTGTTGTTAAAAAAGGAAAGTTAGAACGACCAGCTCCGTGTTGCAGATTACTTCCTGAAAAGTTAATAGTGGCTCAGTTGTATAAGCTATTAATTGCCCCTTATGGAACCCACAGTTCATTGCCACATAAAAGCAGTATAAATACACATTTTATTAAGGTTCATATTAATACGAATCCCCCCATCTACAACTTGGTCTACCGAGTTGCCTCACGCACACGTATCTCTTTTCTCCCATGCGTGTTACATGCTACGTTAATCTAATAGTTACTGTTAGATTAAATGAGGATGATAACATTTGATGATTAATACAAATTATCATTTCGTTGCGGGGTTTTATTAACCTTGTGTTACTTTCTCCCTCATGGGTTAAAATACCCTCTAACTAACTAACTAACTAGCCAACTCCATGGAGCAGAGTTCTTCTTCAGATTCCAACAGGTCCTCAGCTAGTCAAGAAATTCCCCGCGTCTTATGGAACCCGAAGGTTCATTACCGTATTCACAAGAGCCCGCCACATGTCCCTATCCTGAGCCATATCAATCCAGTCCATCCCCCCCATCCCACTTCTTGTAGATCCATTTTAATATTATCCTCCCATCTATGCCTGGGTCTTCCAAGTGGTTCCTTCCCTCAGGTCTCCCCACCAAAACCCTGTATGCACCTCTCCCCTCCCCCATACGTGCTACATGCTTCACCCACCTCATTCTACTTGATTTTATCACTCGAACAATATTTGGTGATGAGTACAGATCATTAAGTTCCTCGTTATGTAGTCTTCTCCACTCCCCTGTTACAAAATACCCTCTCCAGCAACGTAATAAAATAAATAACAGGTCAAATTCGAGAGTCTCTTTATCTCAGAGCTGAAATCCTTGATATTCAAAACATCAGTTCAAACGTTAAAAATTCAAGAATAATAAGCATTTGAGATGACTCAGTTGCTAACTTACACCATTAATTACAGTCGTTCTTGATAGGCTAACAGTTCCCATATAGACAAAAAAATTCCCCACATTTTGTGGCATCACAATGTTTATTACCTTGCTCACAACAGCCTGCCACTTGTCCCTAACCTGAGTCAAATAAAGTCCACGCCCGCTCATCCTCTATTTTTAAGATACGTTTCACTGGTATCCTCCTGTCCATGCCTAGGGGTCCCAGCGGTCCCTTTCCTTCACGTTTCTCCCCCAAAACTTTGTTTGCATTTATTTCTGCCCTATGCGTGTCGTGGCCGCGATAGCGTGGTCGGTATAGCGACTCGTTACGAGCTGGATGGTCCGGAGTTCGAATTTCGGTGAGGGCGCGATGTTCCGCACCCGTCCAGACTGACCCTGGGGTCCACCCAGCCTCCTGTACAATGGGCGGGTTTCTATCCCGGGGGTAAAGTGGTCCGGGCGTGGCAGTGACCACCTACCCCCACCTAGCGACGAGGTTATAAACAGATCGGAGCTCTACATATAGCTACTCCCGCTCTGAGCCTTCATGGCCTGTTATAAGGTGAACTTTACCATTACCTTTACCTTCATGCCCTATGCGTGTCACATGCTCTGCCCATCTCATCCTCACTAACTTGATCACACGAAAAAATATTTGGTGTGGCGTACAATCATGAAAATCCTCATTATGCAATTTTCTACACTTCTTCCTCCCTCTTAGGCCCAATTATCTTCTTCATCACCCCATTCTATAACACCCTCAGCTTTTGTCATTCTCTTTACATTTGACACACCAAGTTTGACACCCACACAAAACACCAGGCAAAATTATAGTTTGTATATTTAAGTATTTATGTTCTTAGATATGAATGGGAAAGACGAAAGATTCTGTGCTGAATTGTAAGCAAGTATTCCGTAACTTCAATCTGCTCGTAACGTCTTCATGCACGCAGTTAATCCATTATGTCGCTAAACAACACTGTGCCTTCTTGCTTGTGCGTTCAGTATCGCCGCGAAAATAAATCTTTAATTCTTTCATCTGAATAGTTTAGAATCTATGTTACGACGTGTGGACTTACATAGATGTCTACAGTTGCAAACTTTACTCCGTCTTTCTGTGAATTCTATATGCAATTCACACTGAATGTTTTTTTTTTCTGGAGGCGCTTCTTTTTTTTTAAACAAACTCATGTTTTACTATTCATCTCTCGTGCAGTCACTCGTAAAGTATCACTCAGAAGAACCGATTAATGGAATTTACTTGCAATTTAAAAATTAGGCATGCCAGTTTACTTCTAAATTTTGCAAGGTCCCCCCCCCCCATTCAGATCTCCGGGGTGGGGGTGGTGTCTCTAGAGGAAATACCACGCGGTACGATCTACAGGAAGAAGCTCAGTTGGACCGATCGTGTGAAAAATGAAGTATTACACAGACTCAAGGAGGAATGGAACGTCCTACATAGAATAAAACGAAGAAAGGCGAAATGAAGTCGTCATATATTGCGTAGGAACTGCCTTGTAAAACGCGTTATAAAAGGAAAGATAGACGAGACAGAAAGACGAGGAAGATGACGTAAGCAGCTACTGCATTACCTTAAAGAAATGAGAAGATACTGGAAGTAGTAACAGGTGGTGCCAGCAGCTACCCTGTTAATATATTAACGGGACAACTAAACCACGTATTCGTAACAACATTAACTGCTACAGTTAGTGACCAACAAAATGACTCAAAACGATACAGCACGTACGAGAGGAATGATCACAGAATACAGTTCTACCAGTGGTTAAGTCTACACCCCCCTCCCCGCAATAGAACTAACACCATTCAAAGAGCACTTTATTACGTACCAAAAGACGTGGAAATATTTTATAGTCTGCTGTAGTCATTACAGCAGACTATAAAATATTTCCACGTCTTTTGGTACTGTGAGATAAGTATACGAAAATAAATAGTTTTGTGGTTTCATAATAGGCCTACGTGTGCGTTTATCGGTAGTATCAGAGTAAAGCTGTTGAAATTACTTGTCACAGTCCACACTGTGTTGAGGGTACGTACACATGGACCTTACGGTTTGCTGGAACTTCCTGAATCACAGACAACTATTAACTTGACAACAAAAGTGTGGGATTTTGAACCAAGAAGAATTCAAATATTCAAAACAATATTACGTACTATGTGAACATAAGCTTGTACTTTGATCTACACACAAAAGATATGACAAGGATCCCTCGCAAATAAGCACAAAATACAGTTGAAATGTAGTCGGAACTGTTTTGATAGACCTTAAATTATTAGGATATAAGGATATAAACTGCATTAGTGTGGCTTATGCCAATTCCGGAGGCCGGGCGGTCTAAGGCGTAGGTCTGCAGCAGCTCGATTCCTGGGATCGCGAGTTCAAATCCCGCTTAGCGCATGGATGTTTGTCTCTTCTGTTTGTTGTGTGTCGTGTAGGTAGAGGCCTCTGCGACGAGCTGATCACTCGTTCAGAGGAGTCCTACCGTGTGTGTGTGTGTGTGTGTCTAATTATGTGCGATCTAGAAAACAACAATGAAGCGGCCTAGGCCCGTTTTGGGCTGTTGCGCCACAGAAAAAAAAAAGTGTGACTTATGACAAGCCTCAGTTGCAGGTTACTGTAAATATGGCAATGAACAGCTTTCACAGCAGGCTATTGACTGTTAGTTTGACAGAGAGACGCTGTACCACAGAAGTAATATCCACTACATTTTAAGCCCTCAGAGCACGAAGTTTATCAAAACAATGCCTCTCTATAGCTAAGACAAATCAGTGTTCTTTAGGGTAATAATGGCATACGAGTCGTAAAGAACACACCCTGTAGACAAAATTCGGATATTTTGTGTTAAAGCAGTTACCGCTGAGCTTTACAGGGCCAAGGATTTGACAGTAATGATCAACACGCGTTACATCTGCTACAAATAGGTCACAAATAATTATCCGTCAATTTTAAATTTGTGATCACCCTGAAATCTCCGTCTCTTTCGCCGGTGAATGCGAAAAATTACTGTCTTGTGGACTGTATCGTCATAGTGTGATAAAAAGCTACCGAAGTTTCGGGGGCATCTATTACCTTTCTCAGAACAAAAGCATAAGCCATGGGATGGGAAATCAAAGCGACATATACAGTGAAAGGTGGACAGAAACCGGGGATGCCAGCGATCTAGCACGATAAGATGGGCATTAAACTGACCAAAAGAGTAGAAGAAGAGGTGAGAAGAGTATCAAAGGAGTGAGTGCAAAGAGGGAAGATTCGATGGCTCGCTGAGCTCTCCGGTTCCTGTCCCGTCTTTCCTACATCTGTACCTTCCTTTTCCTGCCCTGTTTATTTTTATACCCTGAACATTGTTCCTGAAGGGTTCCCGTCTACTAAATCACACGGCGTAATATACCAAAAGACCGCAATATTTATAATGACCCTCCCAACGATCACCGTCAACGAAGCTTTCGGAACAGCCTGCAACGAGACATTTGAACAAAGCAGCTTACCGAGTCGTCTGATTCTGACGCGTTGTTATTAAATACACACTTACCCTTGCAGAAAAGCCATGGTCTTTATTACAGTGAACACTCCATCAGTGTATGTGAAGTACTTTTTGGAGTACCCTATGGAACGAATAAGCACTGTCTTGGGCGATCTCCGCAAAGCCTATTACCTTTAAGGAGAAACGCGTTGAAGATAAGAGAGAGAGGACAAAGTTTGTCTACAGCAAACACACACACACACCTTGTTGGGAAGCTGTTTTTATTTCTATTTCCTATGTCTCTGTGGGAAAGAACGTGTTTGCCTCATGATGAGATTTTCATCGATGTGCTGGAAGTATGAATTCGAATTTGGTTAGTCGGAATATTAAAGAAATTTGTTACTTCACTCCTTGTTTCTAATGTAATTCCTTCTTCCATAACCTGTTCATTTCTTACAAATTGGCCTTCATACGTGGGTAATTCTAATAGCCTGGTGATGACATTAATGATATGCCCCTCTAATCAACAACAGTCAATGGCGAATTTTCTAAAATTTTTCCTATCGATTGGCGATGTAAGCTGGTAGGCTATATGCAGATTTACAGTTGTAGAAGAAGAAAATTACCGGTCGGTTTAGCCGGGATACTGCAAGTATCAAAGTGGCCACGGAATGCAAATGTCAGCAAAGATAGTCATATTTCAAGTGAAGAAGATACATATCAATATAGATTAGTTGCTTCAAAGGACTTTTTTGTAAACCAATAAGACCCGACGGGAAATGCTCAATATGTCTGTTATATCCTATTTCTTTTCTTGCAACGCGTAGATGAAAACCAATCATAATAAAGCTACGCAACAGTGCTGGTTCAGCCAGCTGCAGTCGTGCACTCTTTGATAAGTACCGGTCGGATCACGTGGTACAGAGTCGAATTCACAAGTGTTGCCAAGCGTCCATCCTCTTTCGAACCACTCCTTGGCTAAAATGTAAAATTTGACAACACTGCACTGCTCCAACTGCTCGGTACAGAAAGTTTTCAAACAAATGCCAAACCAAAACTGATAGCTTCGGAAGAAGGCTGTCCCCAACACCGTACTGTGACTGGCTGTTTATCTCCCACCACAGGTCAAGTTTAATAACAAATGGAAACGACCGTAGTTTAAGTTGTAATTAATTTTTTTTTTTACTTTCTTGTAGTACAGGTACATCTACTTTCAAGAATTTTGGAAAAGAAACCTGGATCCTCGTAATATAGGAACTGTATAAGGGGAAGGTTTTCCATAATTTGTGATTTGAAGGTCCCACGTCTGTGACTATGAAGAGTCCTCTCTTTTGAGATGTGACTTTGTGTAAGTTGTTTTAATCTTCTGCCTCCGTCTTCAAGGTGGAAATTCTTCTACAACACTGGCATCTATTTAACGAACCATAAGGTGTTGTGTCTCAAAAGACACTAATCCTCACTTCAATCATGTATTATACTCCTGTTTTCACCATACATTGCGTTTTACTTTATTAGCTATCGTCACAGACGACTACATAAAAACAGCACATTACAGAGCAGTTGAACAACTGAATGTTCTCACCGCCGGTCTGTGTGTTACTTTGGTCCTTTGTTCTTAGCCTTCCATCCATTTTTGAAGTACAGCCTTCCGAAATTCCCCGAAGCATTATCTTAGATCTAGCAGAACCCAACTTCCCAGAGACCTAATTCCTGTCTTCTCTTAAACGAAGAAGCCTGCAGCAGTCATTCTCTCCTGTGATATGGGGTAAGAAAGACCAAAAGGACTACAGTGATCCGTGTTGTTTACATTCAGAGGGAAGAGTTAGGGTTGCTTTTGAAGGATGGGAAGTAATATGGAGAGGGTGTGTTCTGACTTTAGTTGGGGGTTTACAAGTACTACCTAACAGTTTCAATCTCTGTTCCTCGCATGTATTTAGGAAAAAGGGCCACCCCATATGTGGAGAAACAATTAGGGAGTGTTGAAGGGTTAGAAACAGTTGCGTCTTTGGTTCTCTTTCCATGGGAACACACGAAAGCAGTGTACACTTAAAGAACTAATGGCTTCAGATATGTAACTCTTTGTCTAGTTCAAGATAATTCAGTCTGTTAGCACTGAAGTGCAGCGAATTATACAGCCCCCAGTCCTAAGTTTTGAGGAGTGAAAAATGGTACTCTTTGAACCTACAAATAAAATCTTCTGGGACAAGAGACGTTAGGACAGCCCTACTTGGATTAAATTTCGTAAAACACAGGCCCTGTCAGTTGGTTAGTTTGTGTTTTATTTTACTAAGCTGCTAGCATATATAAGACTGTAATGTCTAACTGTAAGATGAAAGATGTATGATGAATATGAGAGGATTTAGAAGGAAGCGGCCGTAGCCTAATCGAGATAACATTTCAGTGCTGAACAGAGAGACTGCTAAAGACTACGAAAAGCCCTTAGCCGGTGTCTCGGCCGAGATTCGAAACGGTTTACTTCCTAATACGTATACAGCTTTACCGCTACATCAGCCTGCTCGATCTGTGCTGCTACGGAAATGTGAACATGCAACACGGCACTTGATGGAAAGGATTACGACGGAATACGGAACACTGAAGTACGTTACCTAGACACACACGGCTGTGAATACAAGTGTAAGAACAGACTAAATGCTGCGAACAATGATCTGAAAAGAAGTGGGATTAACTAACCCGGCATTTACTTCTAGATCAATCTCCTTACTGGCGGCCACTAAAGCTTCTTGCTTTCCTTCATAGTATGTATGCTTCCAGTCGATCCCAGTAGCCGCTCGGTCAAAGGAGTGGGTCTGCGTCCATTTGCTTGCTGAGATTGCGGCTTCGAATTCCGCCGGGGGTATGGATGTCTGTCTCTTGTGAGTATTGTGTCTTGTCAAGTAGAGGTCTGTGCGACGGGACGATCAATCGTCCAGAGGACTCCTAACGAGCATGGTGTGTCTGAGTGTGATCTCGAAATCTCAGTGAGAAGGTCTAGGCCAACTACAGCTGTCGAGCAGTAAAAACCATGTACGCTTCCACCCAATATATTAACATCAGCATAAATAAGAAGCTGATGTGTACCATTTAATCCAAGCCCTCCTGGTTTGCCTGAACCCTCCTAATGGCATATTCCAAAGCAAAGTCGAAAAGCAAGGGCGATAAAGCATCTCCCTATTTCAAACCATTCTTAATAGGCAATGTGCCAGACAAATGTTTGCCTAACCGGACTCTGCTATAGGTTTCATTTAGGTACATTTTTATTAGACCTAGTTTCGTAGTGATACCAAACTCAATGAGAATATTATACAAGACCTCCCTCGTAAAAAGGAAGGCAGCTTGGTTAATTTTGGTGTCTAACTGATCTAATTTATGATCCTAAGTTGGTGCTGTGATCAGATCATTAAGTCCGCAGTGCGACTTCGGATAGCTTTGTAGCCCAATTTTCTGGAAGGCCTGCAGTCAACATATAATTGCTAGGACTTCACATGTGTAGACTTTCAATTTACTTTCATTAACATTTACTGCAAACATGAACGGTCAGTTTCTGACGTTATAGTGCCGTTACACAATCACTGAGACACACAAGTTCCTGCTACTAAAGTTGACCTCTGTACAAACCTAACAACGGGCTGCGAAACGTACAGCAACTTTAATAGTACAGACTGTGAAGCCTCTCAGATATGCCTAAATGCTACGCAGATTTCAATATAAGAATTACAAGTAGGGAACGCATCAAAACATCTTGAATATTCGAGTCTTCTGGGATGTTACCACAGTAACTGTTTACCAGTAGGCACGGCGTAACGTCCAAGAAGACGTAAATCTGCAGCAAAAATGCTGTGAGAAACTCGAATCTCGCAACAAAGACCCTTAACGGGACAAATTTAGCAGTAAAGAACAAAGAATATTACTCGTAATAACGTGGAGCTACTGCTGTGTAGCTGTTGCTGTTTGGTGTGACTAAGTCGAGTGGGGATGAGCCGGACAAATCTGTAGCACACATGGAAGACATGAAAGATACACACAAAATTTCAGAAGGAATAATTAAATGGAAGAGATCACTTGTAACTCAAAGGCACAAATAGTCTCATTATATATTTATGGCAGAAGTGCACAAATCTTGGGCCTCATATTGCCGTGGCAACTAAATTCTTTACGATGAAGCCTAATATTTTTGGGTCCTAAGTATATAATTAGTTTCATGTCACCCTCGTGGCGCCAAGAACTTTGAGGTGGCTCCTAGGGTTTTGGAAATGTTGTGTACGCCTCATTCATGGTTTCTTTAACGACTGTATTGGTTGCACATAGCACACAGCGTGGAAAGGTGCATCTTAGGAAGAATGTAAGCGATTCTTGTACTTCAGGACAGGATCTAGTGGCGAGCTCTCATGAACATGGAAATAAAACTTCGCGCTTCATACAACGCGGAAAATTTCTTGCCTAGACAGATTAGTGTACTGTCAAGAAGGGCCCTAATGTATGGTGTTCCTGTAGTTCTTGAGGGACGAATAACCGAGAATCTTAGCGTTAATTTAAAATGTCGAGAACAAGAAAAGTGAAGGAAAAGAGTTTTTTAAAGAAAGAGCTTGTGACCATTTTTTAGAGGCAAACCACCTGTAGATCCTCGTTTAGTCAAGACTTGTTTGGTCACTGTGAAATTTAAACAAACGTTTACAATCATAACGAAATATGTCTATGGTGTACAGATTCCGTGTTGAGATAATAGCATGTGCCGCTATGAAAGAACAAGTGGATTCGGTTGTTAGAGGACCGCGTTTATTGCTCAAACATGCAGCCGCCTTGTAATTGGAAGGTGCAGGCTTCAATCTCTGACATTTATTAGCTAGTTTGTTTCTCTAAATTATTCTTTGGCGGTCATGGCTATCGTAGGAGCCTACAAATCTGAATACTCCACTGGTATGTGGTCGTTGTTGTGTTGCAGTGTAATACTCAGGAATTTATGCCTATGTTTACGGACACGACGTACCTAGTCTGGTGTTATAAAGTTGTTAGACGTATGTTAACCAGTGGCAGTTTGTGACATTTTGTTTGTGGTAGGGCTGGGGCTAGGACTAATAAATGTCTAATCAGAAGGGCTTAGGCTTATATTTAATTTTCGGTGTTATTTATTTTTAAGTTGTGTGTGATTGCAGGCTTCCGCCGCGGTCTAAATGAGACATTCCCTCTTCTGACATGTTACGCAGCGTTAATTAGTAGTTAGTTACCGACGTTTCGGGGCAACATATCGGCCCCATCCTAAGGGGTTAAGCAGTCCAACGTATCGGCCCCATCTTCAAATGTCAGGCAGTCCAAGACTGCTTGACTGCTTGACGGCTAGACCCTTGAGATGGGACCGATAGGTTGTCCCGAAAAATCGGCAACTAACTACCAATCAACACTGCGTAACATCCCAGAAAGGTAAAGATCTAATTTTTAAGCTATGATGAAACACTGCAGATCTTTAAAGTTTGAAACGTTACAAGAGGCAAACACATACAATTGCTCCCTGAAACACTGTTGACTACACGGACTGTAGCTCCCACCACTCGCCCTAGCTGCGCTGACGCCACCGCGAACGTCTAAGTAGGGCAAATCCCTCTCGCTATTCTGTTCTCCGTAACGCTTAGAATTAGTCGCGAGTACATGAATTTAAAATGATTTCATTAGTATTATTTTAAAAACGTAGTATCTCCTAACGAACACTTTTATTCAGATATTAATTGAATTTTTCTCAAAATTTCTGGGAAGGCTGCAGCCCTTATATGCGAGCCACCCCCGCTGTTAACCCATTGGCGTACTCTTACTTTGCTACGGGACCTCCACTTTTACGGCTGTTGGTTAAATTTAAGACCGTGAAAAGTGACGTTACGAAAACCCTTATAGCTTATTTGATGGCCAGCAGATGTAGAAGGCTCAACCTTTGGGCTCCCTGGGATTCAGAATAGATTTCCCTATCGGGCCCGACTGAGTGTTTCCTTACTATTGTGCCTGAGGACGGGTACCCATATTTCGCCGAAACATTATCTAAACTTGTATCCTATCTCAAACATGGGACGATGGACGAAGGACGAAGTCTGAATGATTCCAAAGGTGATGTTCATCATTAAAACCCTACAGAATAGCATTCTTCTTTTCAGTATTTCTAACGAAGTGTATTAGAGTAACTTTTCATTTTTGGAGCATTGTGCATTGCCTTGGTTTCTTTTATAAAACCACAATGACAGATGGTAAGAGATATTCTCTCTTAACTATTTACAGACTAAGATTAACCTGCTATACTTAAAGATTCAGTTCGTACCGCGCAGTAAACGCAGTGCGTCTCGATTTTTAGAAACCAATCAGTTAATGCTATGTAGGGTAACAACTGCTGTTTGCCTTGAGATCGTACGAGGAGCCGTCCAACAATAAGTTTAAAAGGCATATAATGTCATTACAACTGGTTTTAGACAGATCGGCTTTGTTAGAAAGCTATTAGTTATTCCCAGTTGGCAACATTGCGTTGAAGGTCACCATAATGTCACTGATATACACTTTGTCGGCAGAATGTAGAATTTATGGATGTTAAAACTGGTGGTATATAAACTAACCACTGGGCTCTAAACGATTGTGAGCCCTTCAATTAAGCTCCAAGTATTAGGTCAACTGGATGATCTAGTTTCCGAAACATTACACGTAATTTGTAAAAATATGGAACTTAAAAGCATTTTGCTTATTACTAGGAAGGTTACTTTATATAAAGCGTTTTGTTCCTTAGTAACATAGGCTATTCCTCGTGTTCGCCTGCAACACCACCATTTGTTCCGACAAATCGTACAAATGGTAACGTCACATAGTTGCTATGCCAATGCTTCATTATAGCATAAACGTATTCTTAACACTTGCATACAGGGTCCTATCCAAACGTCCGGTGAAAAATCCGCATATCCATTGCATGAAATCAATTGCTTTACATTGTAACCTGCTGGGTTATGACACCGTACAGTTTGATGGGTGAATATCAACATTTCGGAGGAACATACAGCCTGAAGATGGCAGATGTGTGGTTTCAATAATGTTTGATGTTTAATTAATAGTGTTAACTATTCTTTTAGTTTGCAAAGACCAACTATTAATTAATTACTGAATTTATTTTAAGTAATCTGTAAGTGCGTATAAATAATATCAGTCACTGTAGTTTACAGGTCAGAACAAAACTTATTTTCTGACACTGTTTGCTTTTGACAAAATGAAATTTCTATTAGATTAAATCGCAAATAACATTTTTTACTTATAGTTCTTCCAAGCTTCCGTAAGAGCTTGACAAACTTCATGAAATATTATGATGATAACTTGCTTCGAAATTTTACAGAGGTACTGCCAATTGGTGGGATAGCGTAGCCGGTATAGCGACTTGCTACGGTCGGGGGGTTCGAATCCCGCTGGGAGCGGGATTTTCAGCGCCGTTCAGACTGGCTCCGAGACCCATACAACCACCTGTACAATGGGTACCGAGTCTTTTCCAGGGGTAAAGCGGCCGAAGAGTGGTGCTAACCGCCCACCTCCTTATAGTGACGGATTGCGAATGGATTGGAGCTATACCTCCGCCTCCCCTGTGTCTGCATTGGCATGTCACGGGGTGACCTTTATCTTTCACCGCAAATTGGTATAGGAGTCTCAGGTCGCCAGGAAAATTAATGTTCCAGCGCTAGCCTATCTTGATAGGAATAGCTCGTCTCCAGTTTATCACTCCTAATTTTGGGCCTCATCAAATTAATTTTCAGTTCAAAGACACTTTATACCATTCTTGAGAAGTTCCTCAGGTGTTCATTGCCCTCTTCAAATCTCAGATCACTTCAAGTGTATGAACCATTATAGTCGTTCCTGTTTCTGTACAGTACAATTCCGTGTCGTCTACCAGCATCTGTTTTGCTGATTCTTTTTCCTTTAAATAAAATTGTACACGATTACGAAAGCCGCGGCTCCAGTAATTCCCTACATGTGACGCTCTTCCCCTTGGAACAGTCGCGAACGACTGCACGAACCGTTGGGGCGTCGGCAAACCAATCGGCCGATTATTTAGCGAATCATTCATCGAACTGTACTGACCAGACATAAGCAAGAACAATCATGTGTGTAGCCTATTGCCAATTGTGCGTGCTCACGCCTGCACACAGCGTTAGACTGAGCCGTGGGAGAAACTAAATGAACACGATAAAATTCGGGTTCCAAAAAAAAAAAAAAAAAAAAAAAAAAAAAAAAAAAAAAATTGCAGTAGAGTAACTGTCGGCTTCTGAATAAAATAACAACAAACAACAAAACCAGCGGCGGCAACGGCAACAGTGCAGACGTAAAGTAATTTAAATCATATTTAAATTACGGTCTTGAGTCTGCACTTCAATTAAGTTCAACTATCAGTATCACATTTTTTGTCTAAAGCACCACAGACCTATTCATCGTGCTTGTAGGATTAATAAAACGAACCTTAAGCAATTCTCAGTTCTTGCAGGTTTACAACAGCTTATACATTCCGTTAGGCCTACTAAATACGTCTTCATCGGGTACCACATAGCTGCACTTAAAGCCATCTTCAATGGCTACCATGTGGCTACACTTAATGCTGTCTTTAGGTCGAATTTCACGGTATCTGCTCTAACAATATACTGTATTTATTGACCTTTTAGAAAAATAGGACAATCTACTGTAAATACGCTTATTTTGAATTAAAATTGGAAACATGTTTGATTCAAAATATTTACGAACGCTTCATAAGTCACCGGACACTGTTAACAAATTTATTAATTTAACAAAACCAACGTCCTCGTGACTAGTCGCGTAGTTCAGTCAGTATAGTGATTAAGTTATGGGCTGGAGGAGTTCATAATTAGTGGCACTAAGACCTTTCTCCTCATCGTTGTCGACTGCGGCCAAGCAGATACCCGAGGCTCCTTCCACGTGCACACAGCAACCGGGGCGTGAAGCTGACAACTCGCCTACATAGTGCAGAAGACAAAACAGCTGCGGCTGTATCTCCACTTCCTTCTGCGTCATTCCTAGCGTGGTGTTTATTCATTTAAGAACAGGACATTTTTACCTTCGACCATTGCTTCTTTTGTGGAAATTAACGTGACATACTCACCTCAGTATTTAATACTTACTAAAAGGCAACGGACAGGACACTTACACTACGTGATCTATGATACTAAAACATTGGATATATCAAACAAAATGTGATAATTTTCCAGGAAAGCCATTAATTTGTCTTTAATAAAGATGTCGTTTAAAACGGTGCCAGTACTGCCTACTGTTACACACAGCCTGGAGAAAGGACACTGCCTGTACCTAGTAAACGTTCTACTAGCAGTAACCCTCAAGGTAAAGAAGGCAGATCTTCAAAGACGTAACATAAACCGTCCTCGATTAACCAAACGGACGGGTTCTCGTGATTATCGGATGTTTTATTTTAATGCCCTGATATTGGTAGGCAGTAAAAGTATCCAAGATGCTCCAGCATGTTCAAAGAAGCGCCCTACAAGAACGAATACATATAGGAAATGAGCTAATGGCAGCACCAACCTTAACCGGCTGTCCCTTATGTATTTTTCGGCCACAAATACATCCCTCACTACCGGACTACTCACAAGACGTTCGAAATCGCAAGGTCGTAATTTGCTCCAAAGTTTTCGTGGTATTACTCAGTTCATTTTACCATAGTCATAGTTGTCGTTCATACTCTGCACTCACCACCAATCACTCAAGGCTGTCGTTTACAAATGCCGAGGGGTAGCATCGCTGATCGCAAAATCGACCACATCGCTGAATCACTCATCCATATTCTATCATTTCTACCTGAAGTTAATGCCAACGTCCAACTGTAAATGTTATCCCGTATCAATTATAATTCATGAGAGCGAAATCCAATGGACCATCACTGTCAATTCATCTTGCAATTCACAACACAGACATTGAAATGCGACGCCGGTTTAGCCTGTTCAATATTTATATCTCTGCTGGGTAATCGATAGTGATACACAGGAGCAGCTCAGTGGCAGAGGGTCTACTGTCTGTCTGGGAGGTACATGTTTCGATTCTAGCCCGGTACGCAGTGCCTCGACAGATTTATAAATTTTGTAAGCATCTAAATATCTCATAAAGTAGCATCACTTAGGTTTCATCTCATAACTATTTTCGTTTGTCCACTACTGGGTGGCACTGATTAATTAGTGACAGGCAGAAAGTACCTTTCTCCGTCTGGAATATAGTTGCTTTCCCTCTCAAAATTGCAATATACAAGGCAACAAATGCACAGAGACTGAGAAATTCCAAAAAGCCTGCATACCCCATACGTGCGTCGCGACAGTGAATTACTCCGGCGGCGCCCTTGGAGCTAAGTAACAAACAGAATTAGAATACTTATGTACCGGATTATAAGCTTGATCGCGTTACGGCGACCTTGAGTGAGGTCTCGCCGAAAGAATTTCGGATTAATGCACAGAAATTGGCGAGATCGTCTGCACTGAAACACTTACTCAGCCTTACTTGCGATGCAGGATAATTTTACTACCTCCTCTGAAGCTATGTAACATCTGCTGTTGAAAGATATTCTTTGAATAACCGAAAAATCAAACCGCCTCGCCTTTCGTTTTAATATATACGCACTTCATTTCAATTTACGTTACACATGTAGTTTATATTGTCATAAAATAAGCAACACCATACACCATGGGAAATTAAGACTGCCCCCAACAAAAAATATGTATAAATTATTTGCATTTCACTGCTGTGTTCGATTAACCCACATTACCCTGCACACCGAAAAATCCATACAAAATGACTCACCCAGTGTTATGACAGAAGTTACTTTTCCAGTGTGTCGCCGGAGCAACATGAATGAAGACGGAGATGAAGTACAATAGTTTTCAGTTGTAGACAATTCAGACTGCAGGAAATGACGAATAGAAAGCTTGACAGAATGCAAAATTAAAAGAATAAAAAATTTGCTTCGCAGATGCATTCCGAGAGGGAGAAGAGATCTTGCGCCAGCGTCAAAACAATATTTATTTTCAAACCGGAAAAAGCCACTGACCTAATGCATAAAGTAAATAAAAAAGAGAAGAAGGGAAGTTGCTTAAAAATGATGTTGAATAACGTACCAGCTGCAAAATGCTGAATGGCATTAGTGATGTTTCATGTTACCTGCAGTACAACTATATTTTACACTCCCGCATATAAATATTCTCCCCTAATTTTAAGATAGTTTTCACTCCAACCACGTATAGTTGATTGCCCCGGAAGTCAGCTATATAACACGCAGACCCCAAGCTATTACTAAAGTGTGTGTAGGGGGGTTTGACTACCCAAGTTGCTGAAGAAACCAACTCGAGATGCATGATGAGTGATACACAGTGACTGTTGTAAAAACCACCTCTTCCTTGGAGCCCGCCCGCCTATCTCGGTATCTCTCCACTCATATAAAACCTCCAGCTTTAATATGAAGCCTGCATCATCTCATTTACTTTCTGTCCACATATTTTCTCCACTCTTCTGACACTTCTGCCTCAATCTTCTCCATTTCCTGTGTAATTATATTCGTCATGTTTTTATCCTTCAAGCCATGCCACTTATTTTCTTTTATTTCGCTTTACTCTGAATAAGACACTGTCACTTTTCCTTCTGTGAATTAGAAAGCGTCGCTTTAATTTTAAACAAGAACTTGAAGCAAAGCTTTAGTACGCTTGCGCGTATCGTGTTATTACCTATCATATTTCAGCACCCCCAGAAGTAAAAAAAAACATATAGGAACATGCTGTCATATAGTGCAGTGTGTGGTAAATAAGTTTCAGGTTAGAACATAATAGGCCGCAAATGTATTTATTTATTTTATTTATTTATTTAATAACTTATTTTATTGTCATCCAGAAGGCACAGTTCTGAGCACGCGGATTCACACATGTAAAATACAGCATGTTTTCATCGAAACGGCATGCGGATGATGCAACATATAATGTCAATTATATACCGTCTCCCATCACGTGTATGTGTACACACATACCTGCATGAATTTACCTCATATCGAAATGCAGTCTATATTTAGGGGATCATTTTAAATTAGAAATATCTAACATATTTATATACACCACATACATACCTGTATATATACATAGGCTACATATTAATATCTCAACGTCATGCAAACGTCTACACAATTACAATAAACCGTAGATAATATATACATAATTTTTGTAGCTATATATGTAAATTCACTTACATGCATATCAATGTTCTCCCCTAATTTTACGACAGTTTTCACACCACCCCCTAGCTGATTGTCCGGGATTTCAGCTATATAACACGTAGACCCCATATGAATGTAACACATATTATACATACATCTAATATATATTTATATACACTTAACATATATTTATATACCATGTAAATATTCTACTTATGTAGACCAACATATGAATTTCATGTCACAATTCTTTTCTTCTTCTCTTTAATTTACAGAGTGATACTATCAACGACGGCGAAGACGACGACGACGCATCATAGTGGCACAGCATACTGGTTCACGTAAGCTGTTTAAGAATGCTCGATAACTGATACCATAGGTTCGAATCCCATTTCACCATAGATTCATGCCCGCGTCATTCCGTACTGTACAGTGATACCTCGGCTAACGAGTGACCCTGCTAACGAATTTTTCGGCTAACGAAGATTTTTTTCGCTGTTTTTCGGACTAGGCTAACGCATATGGATTCGGCTAACGAATGTTTTAGTGGATGCTCGCGCTAACATAAAGCAGCAAACATGAACGGTCGGGCCATTCCAGGAGCTTATCTTTTCCGTCTGTATGTGTGTGACAAAGAGATGAGCTGACTACATCACATAGGGGAGACCCACCAACCAAAAAAAGTAAGCGACAAACCCAAGGGAAGCAGAAAGTTGCTCACGTTTCGGCTAACGAAGATTTCGGCTAACGAATGTGATTCCGGAACGAATTATCTTCGTTAGCCGAGGTATCACTGTATTGTGCAGTACAGCCGGAAACCTTAGACCCCTACTATGTGCCGATCTCCCATTCAAAATTAGCATATACCAAATTAGCATAGGCTGCAGGCCCTAATCCTTGTAAACTGATGTAGCAATGCTGGTTCATTGTTCACCGCCATATTGAATATGGAGGTGAGACGTGCGGTGGCACAACACAAATTTCTCAACAAGCATGTCAACACTGGGCAGAAATATTGAAAGTGAGGTTCTCACAGCAGTGATAATCACGATTACGGCATTCCGGTATACGTAGTTGTGTAGTTTGGCAGATACGTACCAATGCTTCGGAAGAATCTGCTACCTCCATCTTCAGGGGAAAGTAATTCTTCGGAAAGGTTGGTATCTGCCTACCATATCTCAGGACTTCATATGTCAGAAACTCGTAATCTTATTTTCTTATTTGTAGTTCATTTAACAGCGCTGTCAGTAACTCAGTCCACTTGGAGTCGAATTGTGGGATGATAGGGAGTAATGAATTGGAAAGAAGCGCAACGAAGAGTCAGTGGCATCATTTGACGTACTACCCCAGCTTTTGTTTGAGGTGCATACCGGGCGCCTCCCCCCCACACACACACACAAACGTCGCATGAGTCACCGCTTTAACAAATTTGCTCGGTGATGTGTAGTTTGGTCAAACGATCGGACAAACCTTCTGCCTGCATCTTCAGGGCTGATTCTTCTGTTCTGAAGATGGAGGTAGTTGATTTTTGTGAAACATTGGTACCTATTAAAATTGAAATTAAAACCAACTTGAAGCACACTCACTATTAAAAAACTTTAATAGTAGATTAATTAACCCATTAATTAATCTACCGTTAAAGTTTTTTTAGTAGATTAATTAACCCATTAATTAATCTACTATTAAAGTTTTTTAATAGTGAGTGTGCATCAAGTTGGTTTTAATTTCAATTTTAATTTATACAAGATGCACGGTGAATACAATATTAAATACATTGGTACCTATATACAAAACTTTACGGCATCACATCCAAGACTATCGTAACCTTGATGACTAAATAAGTACAGTGTGTAGTTACTGTGAGGACGTTAACTGCTAAAAAGTACCATCCCATTTTCACCCACTCACTCGGGACACGTGTCGTGATATCCATATTTTATTTCTGGGTGATATACACTCCCGTCTCGTGCAGCGAGGACCTGATATCTCCACCCCCTCATTCCTGCCCCGAGTCGTACATGCCATGGGAAGGATCCTACTGCTGCTCCACAGGCACGCTTCGGGAATTAAAATATTAGTGAGACCAAAACCCAACCACACACCACCAATCACGTACGTATAAAAATTACGGCTTCCTTGATTTCACCTCTCTACTATGTTGTAATGAAGAAGAGTGGATATTTTATACCTTTTTGGCCTACACTTCGTTCTTCAAGGAAAGGGCGAGAGAGTTAAATTTAAAAAGACTAGAATAATCAAGGAAAGTGCAAACACTAATGTATTTTATAACAGCATTAAGTGAAATTATTAATTTTTTTGTCTCTTCCTCTTTAAAGTTTTCCCGTCTTTCAGTTATTAAAAGAGTAGGCATTATTGAATTCCCTGTTATTCTGGATGCCATGAGGTTCTAAGGGTAATTATGCTGATTGTAATCTCTTGTAATTTAACATCGTAGAGTCAGAAAGCAAAGTACCGGAGTTTTAAAGTAACCTATACCATATTAATTTTTTGGATAGTCCCGAATTTCCGGACATTACGTGGAGCCCTTCCACAGAGTTTTACAATGCGATGAGATGTGAGGTTAACACGGCGGTGGCTTTGAAAATTACGTACTGACATTTTACAGGAACTTATTGCTTCCACCACCAGGGTATATACACGAGGGGGCAGCAAGTTCCTCTGAAAAGTCGGTACGCTTCTTCTAGACTACAAACCCTTACGCCCAAGAATACAGCATTGTTCGAAGATTCATGGATCTTTATCTGAAGATGGAAGCAGCAGGTTCCTCCGAAATGTCGCCAACTTAATCCGCGTGTTTACAGCCACATTGTGACTGCTATCTATAACAAATTATTGCCTTCTCATTCTACGAGCTTCCAGCACATTAGACACCACCTTTGCTTAAGAGCAGCCACATTCGGTGCTTTCTAAGGAACGGTGAACGACTGCCTGACAGACAGTTCACGATGCATCTGATTGTTATTGCATCAGTTTGTATCAGTTTATTCACTATCAAATTTTCTCATGTCAGCTTTATTCAGTACAATGTTTGGGACAGCTGCGCACTAACGATGTGTTAAATACTGACAGACCAGCAAAAAGGGAAATAGTATTCTTACTTAAGGTAACATCTTCCTGGATGTGATATAGTGTAGTTTGACAGATGGGTACCAATGTTTCGGCTGACCCAGCTGCTTCCATCTGCAGGGCAATCACTTCAAATATCACGACCTATAGCTACTCGAACCCATTTTCAAGCGGGAAAAAACAATTAAAATGGAGCACTTATAACAGCGATATAAATGCCGAACAATAAGTACACGGAACGTATATCCTAACACTTCCAAAGTCAGCTCTGACGGCGAGTTCACCGAATGTGTAAAAGAAGAGTGCAGCGCAGGCGTCATTGTGACGTCAATCAAATGTAGACCACTGTCAGAACATTTTGACAGTTTCAGTTATAACTTGTTACCTATTATTTCGATGCATTATTCATGTTTAAATTAGCTTTCACGTACTCAAATCCGTCGTCATAACGAACGGACTGTTCACGTCTCCTTGACACTCTCCACCAAGCAAATAACTAATGAGGGGTTCATTAAAAAGGAGCTGAAAACTTTGGTATTCCTATAAAGCAATCAAGCTCGTTACTGTATTAAATCTAGTCACAGGTATCTAAGGAAAAGGGTAAAACAAATTCTTACAGATTAAGAAAAAGTGCACAACACATTTTCATAAATTAAGGAAATCTTTAAAACAGTCGTAATAATTAAGGAAAAGGGTACAAGAAATTATTATAAATTAAGGAAAGGGGTAAAACAAATTCTTACAAATTAGGGAAAAGAGTACAGCAAATACTTACAGTGCGTGATTTCAGGCTTCCGCCGCGGTGTAAATGAGATCTTCGTTCTTCTGGGATGTTGCGGGACGTAGATTGGTTCTTTGGGGTCTAGCAGTCTAAGAGGAATAGACTACCTGACCCTTGAAGATGGGATAGGTTGTCCCGAAACGTCGGTAACTAGGCCTAACTACCAATCTACGCTGCGTAACATTGCAGAAGAATGAAGACTTCAGATACTTCCAGATTAAGGAAAAGGGTAAAACAAATTTTTATAAATTAAGGGAAAGAGTGAAACAAATCATTCTGTATTATATTCAGGTCCATAACCGCCACACATGCTTCATTACAAAATTTAAAACTTCAGAGCAACTGAGTCGTATGAAAAACATAATAGAAAGGATTCAAAGGCTCGCACTAAATTCGATCAATCAGGCTAACAACATTAACGTAGCGTCTGGGGGAGGGGACAGGAGGGGATGTTGGCTTTGTACGTACCAACGAGGCGATCTCAGTGACAACAGTGATCATGACACCAATGAGGAATAGACACAAACACCAAAGCTACGCTGTAATTGGTTTTCTTGTCAAAGCCTTGCCATCATCATTCATAGAGAGGTATTGTACCAAAACGTTCCTTTGCCAAGCTACTATGAAACTTCCCAGAGATGTTAAATTTACAATATTATCTCCGCAGTTGCACTGGTTTTTGGTTTTTGTGTCCACCTTCTGTAAGTCCCCAACTTACTTTTCTTGCATAGCTTCCGTCTAATATTCCATTAAGGATTACGTAATGGCTTGGTAAAACAGGTGCGCAGTCGGTGCACTACAACCATTAGATAATCCATTCTGTTTTATTCATGTCGATTCTGCCAAACCATTAGCAAATCGGCTTTGAGGGTAAAATGGTATTCTAACAACATAAATTCTAATCCTACGAGGATCTGATTCATGCTACGGTGTTATTAATTTAATACAAAGGAAACTTAAAATCCTCTACAAAAATTTTATGGGCTTGTGAAAAGGTTTTTATATGAGCTCATAAGATAACGGAAAGAAATGTGTGCAGCTGCGACTCATTATTCTGGAGATGTTAAAACTTAATGCAATGAAAGAAAGTCCCTCAACATATTCCGGGCTGATTCACTTGGGTCATTTACTATGGATAATTACGGGTTCACGTAACATCTGGAAAGGCGTTTTTAGTTGGGCTGAGAAAGCATACGAAATTCTGATTAAGAAACATGACGGAAACATACTGTTTGGTTGACATGGGCAAAAATTCCAGGATAATATTTAAAATAAATATTAAATAAATCGGATATCAAAATGTGAAATGGATCCATCTAGCTCAAGATACGGAAAAAAGAGCGGGATTTTTTGAAGACGGCAGTGAACCGTTCAGTTCCACAAAAGCTAAACAATTTACTGACCAGCGTCCACAAGGGCTATTGGGTTTCCCGAGCCTCCAATTCAGTGGGTACCGGAGGCTCATTCCTCGGGGATAAACCAGCCACCACGTGAAAATGACCAGTCACGTCTGTCTAGTGACGAGGTTATGCCCATATGTCTTCATGGAGTGTAGAGGGAAAGTTTTACTTTCAGCGAATATTAAGTTCTCAAAATGACTGGAGATCAAGAAGATGGACAGGTCTACAAATTTTATGTGAAACGTTGGTTTGTGTGTTGGAAGTACAGTCAGTTCTTCTATTACGCGTGTTTCGTTAACGAGAATTGGCTACAATGCGAATGATGAATAGGAAAATGCTGTTTGTATAACGCGAACGTTTGTATACTCGTGTTGGCTATTACGGAATTTCAGTGACCAGTGTGAAGACATAACGTGATGACGGGCCCAATTTTTTTCTGATCTGACCACATTTTTATTACGCGACTTTCTATAATGCGAGGTCTCACAAGAATGCTGCGTTATAACAGGCCTGATTGTACCATAATTGTGATGCCACTAAATTCTTCCGTTATATTTACAAAAAATAAGCCGGGATAGCGCAGTCGATATATTGTCTACGGTATGGTCTGTATGACCAAGGAACAGTTTTCGATTCTCTTAAGGAACAAGAGAGAGTTCTCTTCTGCGAAGCGTCCACACCGGCTCTGGGGCCCACCAGCTCCTACTAGTGCCAAGTTCAAGAACCAGCGAAGCTACAGTTACACTCCACCATATGCCATCATGGCGTACACAGTAACAAGCTGACGTTTACAACAACTGAAGGTTCATCGCAAAGTTCAGTTGGGACCAATGCGGATGTCTTATAAAGAGGAATGACACGCACATCTACATACGTTGGATGACATTCTATGCGTGTCATTTGGTACGTGCCAAGGGTACGAATTTATTGAATATGAATTTAGGCTATGGGCTGGAAGACGAGAGTTTGTGGTTCTTTTCCCGGGAGGGATATTTTTCTGTGTTCTACACCGCATCCTGACCGAATGCGGTATAGGGAGATCGTGTTCTAGGTGTAGTGTGATCTTAGGGTGAAGCTGATCATAAACCATAATCACAGAGACAAGTTTATTTTATTTTCAAGGAAACCAGCAGTACTTTGGTAACTCTATCTGTCTCATTCACGGAACGATCAGGAGATCAATTAGATAAATATGGAAATTCACGTTCAGAGAGGTTCCTAACCAGCCACCACTGATTGTGTGACTAAAAATTAAACATCAAAGAGTGCTTTGTCTAATAAAACAGTCAAATATTTACTTCACAGGCTTGCCGTAAAAGCGAAAAATACAAATTATTCATGCTGCACTGACCGGCCACTGCCGCACTCGACCAGCTCCAATACGACAGATCAGTGTTGTGCTCCGTCCGTCCGAATTTTTGCGTGTATCGTGAATGACGTCTATCGACTGCTTCTAGCAACCGAATGAAAGATATGAGGTCAGCTCCATCACAGTGCAATATTCGTATATTTGTTATAAATTGTGTATCTCAGCACAAATTTTGTACGCGTTTCCCCTCTAGTCAAAATTCCGTAATGAAACTAACATAAAAAGATGGCGATGGAAATTTTCTTTTAAATTTCTCAAGTAATAATCTTTTCATTTATTCAGGTACAATTTGTTTAGCACATCTTTGTAAGTGCTTCATCATCTGGTAGTGTGGTTGGTCGTTACGTCTATGCCCTGCCGGACACAGGTCGTTCAAGTATCAGGTAGGCACCTTTTATAAAGAACAATACTTTGCCTTGTATTCAGTTTTTATATTACACACATGATGATCGTCGAATAACCGAAATATGCAGCGTTTGAATATTTAGTGAATACAGGTTGTGTTGAACGGAAAACATAAAGTAGTTTGTTTACAGAATCATCCATAAAAATTTACAACGTAGTAACCGATAGCTGCAGAAGGGTGGTACAACGGATGTGTTCCGGGTGGTCGTGGTGGTCGCGACATTCTGTGAATAAGAGGCAGACTATATTATCAAAGATATTTTACGTCTGCTTCCAAACAGAAGAATATAAGAATTTCTGCCTTATCCTTGTGATGTTACTAACACTGAAGTTTCATATAAAAATTTGCAGAAGTGTGTGTAATTCCGCCGATCCCAGTGGCCGCGCGGTCTAAGGCGTGGCTATGCGGCCGCTCGCTTACTGGGATTGCGGGTTCGAATCCCGCTGGGGGCTGGGGTGTCTGTCTCTTGTAAGTGTTGTGCGTTTGCCACGCAGACGCCGCTGCGACGGGCCGATCACTCGTCCGGAGGAGCCCTACCGAGTGTGGTGTGTCTAATTGAGTGTCATCTCGAAACCTTAACAATGAGGAGGCCTTGGCCCACGAGGGCTGTAGAGCCATGGGGGGGGGGGGAAGTGTGTAATTCCTGTGTGTAATGAATTTCGCAATGGTCCATACTGAACTTCGCGATGATCCATCAGTCCCTGTAAACACAACATCGCAACGATGACGGATACTTTTCAAAGCACAAACACTTAAGGTTTGATGAAACAAAATATGCAGCCCCATTAACGTCACTTAGCCCTATGATATTTAACGTTCACAGATTGTGCAGATTACTGGTTAACGCTTTGAAAAATGGCGTTCATCTCAATAGCATAAAAATTTTCCTTTCAAGCTCAGAGAAAACAAATTCCGTGTCCATTAAAAAGAATAATTGGTTAATGGTGTTTAGTGAAATAATCCGTATTTACTGCACCATACGAAACACATAAATACACCATGTGGCAAACTGCAAAGTTTCTTAATGCAACAGCAGGCAACACATAGGCCTATAGTTACCGCTGGGGTTTAAACGGTTAAATAGCGCCCAGAACAGAGTCCTTGAGAAGCTAACGGTCGCTCAATTGGTTAAGAGACTCAATGCCTTTCGTAGAACCCAGACGTTTGTTACAGCCTGCGGTCCGTATCCTGAGGCAGACAGATTCCGTTCACACCGTCATATTGTTCCTTGACGATCTGTTGGCTTAATCCCTCCATCTCTGCACAGGTCTACCAAGTAATCAGTTCCTTTCAGCTTTCTCAAGCAAAATTCCGCAACCGTTTATCGTCTTCCTCACGCTTACTGTAAACGAAAATATCTTCGAAGAAAAAAGGAGCACCTGTCATAACTCTTACTACACACTTGAAGCAACCGGAAACGCCTTACAGGAGTTACGAAATATTTATTCAGCCCCATTTTAAGGTTAGCAAGTCTGTTTCTCGCACAACCAATCTAGCATCAGTACACGAAACAAGATACACTTTTCTCTCCAGACACAATACGAGATTTTAAATTAATCTTGACGGCATTTATGATGTAATTGACAGTACACATAATGTCTATGTCACTAATGTAATCTGCGCTCGAGTAACGGTTCAGGTTTTCACATCCAAATCAGCGAATTACACTCGTTGTTCTGCCATGCAATTCATATTATGTGCCAAAAAAAATAGGACATACACCTGCCCGTAATAATTACATAGGCAGACCGCTTAACTATAATCGCAGATTTGAATAAAGCTCACTCTTGATATATTTTATTGTTCTAGATTATTTACATAATAATAAACAGAATTATTTTACAGCACTGATATGTACGCCACTACATTACTGATCCTTCATTATATTCTCAGAAAGAAGCACGTCCTGTTCGGTGTCAAATAATATGCGTCACGTAAACTCACGTAAACATTTTGTTTACCTGCTCTCTCCGGCAATTCATCATTTGATATATCTGGAATTTTAAATGATGACATATCGCAAATGTCCACAAAATTTGCTAAGTGCTTCAGTTTTAAACAGCAGATGTCTTATACGCAATAAGACTGAATAATAAGACGTGACTGGAAATTCTTGTCGCTATACAGAGGGAGGCAGTAACAGTGGTTTGACTTCTCACAAAACAGTAAACATTCTCGACATTTACAATGCGCAGGTCTACCACTTGAAACTTGTCTAACAGATTCACACCCATGGGAGGTGTACCTAAAGTTTCTATTGAGCTGATCACATATATTAATATAATGGAAAAGTCGACCCTGTACTTAGCTACAAGCTTTCATAACCTCAACACTATGTGGAAATGGGTGGTTAGATTCACGTTCCAGCCCCTAAATACCCGCAGAAATTGCTCCCCGTAATCAACTGATAGGAAGCCGGGTGGAACCCAGAGTGGCTCTTGGCGCTTTGGAGTACAGAAAAGTCGCTCGCCCCAGCGGAAATCGAACTCCCAAATCCTAAGTTGTCTATCCCGTAGCCTAGTGACTTACATAATCATCTTTAACTGCATTAAAATGCCAGTGATTTCAAAATTATATTGTAAATTTAATAAATTGCATGTATTTTGCGTATGAGAAGAATAAGTGCGTTACTGATCGAATGTTATTACACTAATGACATCTAAGAATCGGAGATGGTTAGGACTCGTAGCAACAATGGTTTAGAGCAGCCATTCATAGATAACTTTGTTAAAGATGCTTGAAGGGAATGAGCCATGCCAGACATGACAGGCAATGGATGTAGAACGTAACCTTGAGGCGCGTTCGCCTAACCACTGTTGCCATGGAAAAGCAATAAGCATTAAATATTCTGTGTGTTAGTTGTCTAGCACGCAAAGTGCATGCGCTATATTATATTGTCATCTGTGGCCTGTCTGGCTCTATCAGGTTTTTCGACACTACCTCATACTCGACACAATTTTCGGAAAAAATTTATTCAGCACAAAATGTATGCTTTCGTTTTCACTGAAACCTTCGTCTGAAACATTTCTCATTCTAAGAAGACTTATCGTAAATATATATATATACAAGTCTTCATGTAAAGTACCCGTTATTCTCGTCAGATTTTAATAAAACTTGAATTTCTCGACAAATTTTCAAAAAAAAAAACCTCAAATATCAAGTCTCATGAAAATTTGTCCAGTGGGTGCCCAGTTGTTCCCTGCGGACATAGAAAAGTACGTACAGTCTGACGGACGGGCGGACAGAAGTGACGAAGCTAATAGCCGCTTTCCGCTATTTTGCGAACGCGCCTAAAATTAGGCGTAGAAAAGAAATTAATAAGAAGCGTTAGTCAAATTGTACCAGACTATAAGGCGTTTATCCAAGAAGACAGTGCTAGTCACCATCGCGTGAACCTCAAATCTCACACCATTGCCCTCAAGTTTCCGCTTGACTTAGAAAGTTGCGTGACATTACTCTTGTTTTAATGGCGCCGGCCTTCACAGAAATTGTAACGCCTTGCTAAGTAACTGCTAACCATCCCAGTACAATTCAAAGACGAGCTGGTTTTCGTCGAAGAGCTCAACTGACTGGGTTGCTGGAAGCTCTGAGCCAAAATATTTGATGAAGAAGAAAATGCGTGACTGGAAATTGCGATCAATTATACACACTACTGTTTGTTCAACATTTGTCTTACAACATGCGGCATTCTTCTATGTGCCGTGTGCATTCTGCGTGCGTGTGTTTGTGTGCGCGTGCGCGTGCTTGAGTTCACGTAAAACCCTTCGATCCATACCCCTCAGTTCTGAACCAACTCCGTGGGTAAAAGAACTTCCTGAGAGGCTATACACCGTCAAACAGTAAGAATAATTCCTTGCCTTTCACCAGACAAAATGTCATTACCATATTCACAAAAACAGCTATAGACCCTAGCCTGAGCCATATGAACCCACACCACATCCCCGCACATTACTTCAGTAACATCCATTTAATACGCCTTCCATTGTTTCGGAACATGCTACGTTTTACGTTGAAATGAAATAACGAACGCAACACCAATTACAACAAAAATTATCAAGAACAAACAAACCGTAATGAAAAGGCATTTAAAAACATTTACTCTCTGTGAAATAAAACTTTGCAGCCAACACAACCTCCAAAGCCCATCCTTGTTCCCAAGGCCACAAAACATTTAACAAGACGATCTACAACAAACCGATCGCGGTAAAGATTCATACATCTCCCTGCACATTTTTAATCATCTCTGCTGAAGAACGTACTAGCCGAACACATTGGCGGCGCGGTTTCAGCAGTGTAGTGCCTTCTGTCGCTGGAACATGGAGACCGTGGTTCTGAATCCTTTTCTGTACAAGGATATATGTCAAACTTTTCTGTATACCTGTGTTGTGCTCTGTAAATAGGGCCCTGTGACGAGCCTAGCCATCGTCCAAGGAGTCCTACAATATGCCTAAAAATGCCTGAAACCCGGAGAAAGGAAGGCCCTTGTACCTTATTGTAATGTAGCTCCATACTGAACTACGTAGGTGGCCAGGTTGGTGGATGGGTGGGGTAGTTACAGATACAGATGGATAAATGGATGGATACATTATATATATACATAGACTTCTGAACGGGAGTCACGCCACTACATCGTAGCCAGGGAATTTGATGTTTCATTGCGTGATCAATTCGAAAACTTTTCTCGCGAATCCTATACTGTTTCGTCCTTCCAGCTTCTGTCAATTTGAATTTAATGTGTCTTTCAACAATGGTAACTACGAGATCAATGGTTACCACTCATTTAATATACAACTAGCACAAACTGCGAGGAATGTGATGGGGGCGGGAGGTGTGCCGGGATGTGGATAATGTCGCGAAATAATTCAGTTCCAACAAGAGGAACGCATTACGTGTTCAATATTTTAATAGGTTTTTCTGGTCAGCAAACCTCTACTCATGATAGGCACATGACACTGTGAGAGGGCTGTTAGCTATTCTTGGCTTCCATTTATATGGCTACAGTGTGGAAATTCACGCTCGATGTTACAGTGTCAGGACGAGGGGGCCAAAAGGTAATTAGGATTGACACTCACAAGGACAAAAAGTAAAAAAAAATGAAACAAGACAATGACGTGGATGCGAATAAGTCGACGAAGAGCGCAGACAGAAGGGGACTGCTGTGAAGATGACAGACAAGAAAGATAATAAATGGGAAAGTTGGGAATTGCCTTGTCACCGCGTCCTAACCGGAGGACCCAATTTCTCTCAAACGTTTACTCTGAGTGAAGGGAATTAATACCAAACCTTATGTGGCTGAACATGTATCATACGCAGAGTAGCCTTTGACATATTCTAAAATGCAGTCAACACGAATCAGATTTACAACACCACACCTTTAACACTTAAGGCCCAGTTGTTTCTTCATGTAACACTAGGCTGACATTTAAAAATTCTACACTGCGCCCACAGAGTGTATTTGTACGATTTTTATTGATGTTAAAACAAGCACGGATTATTTACTGATCGCTGTTTATAACAGATACAGTTTGTTTACTGTGCGGTACGAATTGAATGTATACGTATATTTCAAATTCATTTTTGTCTTAAGGCCGTGCCTTGGCTCAGACGGTTAGATGCCGGCCTCCCACCAGGGAAACTCGTGTTCTTTCCCAGGTCAGTCCACGCGAGATTTGTGGTGGACAAAGCAACACTGGGACAGGTTTTCTCCGATTACTTCGTTTTCACTTGTCTATATCATTACACCAACCCTCCATCTCATCTTCATCTAGGCCTACCCGTTGTTCGTACCAGAAAGGCAAAGGGACAAAGCCTGGGAACCTTCCAAAAAAACAATGCTCTTTCGAAAATCGGGGAGCATTGGATAAAAAAGGAACTTCCATTTTTTAGGTATTTTAGAGATTTAATGTGAGTTTTTCCGGTACATGTTCTTCTTAATATCGCTGACATGCAAGTTTTTTTTCACTTTTTACAAAAAGATGCTTAAACAAAAATTAATAACTCATTTTAAATCATTGTATAACTCATTGTATTCTCACAAACGTTTCGTGTGTATCGGCAACTTTCGAAGCGCCCGAAACAAAAAAAGTAAAACCAAGTGTTTAGTTTAAAATCATAACATAAAAACTCCCTTGGGTTTGCGCAACTTGGTACTACCACAAGGACTACTCCACTTTTTTGTTAAGTTGATAAAAATTCAAGTCCTCTGGGATGGTAGGCCGTGTCGACTTGTAAATACTGACCGGCGTTTCGGAGGAGCGTCTCACCATCTGCACAGTCAAGCAGTCCGCAAAGAGCTCCTTCAAAACGTCCGTAACTATTTACCCGTCGAAACAGCGTAACATTCCAAACGACTTTATTCTTCTTCATCACTGTTGTGAACCTTAAATATCACAAATCTTAGGCCAAACTCCGGAAAACCTGCACTTTTCAATTGTTTTTCTCTGTTAATTCCAATTAAGTACACTTTAAATATGCTATCTTCAGGTACGTCACGGTGTGTATTGGCACAAATTTACCGACGTTTCAGAGAAACATGCTGCCTCTATCTCCAGGATAAAACTTGTCTGTCCTCAAGATGGATGACTATGTTCCTCCGAAATGTATGTTAATTTAAACCAGACTATCCGGCGTCACAGCGTCACATTCTTGAAGACAGTGTCGTCATAATCATCACAGCGCGAACTTCAAATCTCACTGCATTCTGTTTTACCAAGCAGCCAGGTATTCTTTAGCAACCGCCTGCCATGTTTCTCAGCGTTTTCTTTACGGCCACAGTAACGGAGCATAGTCGTGTTCTTAATCGTTCTCTATTTATCATTCATTACGGCTTTCGCCATACTTTCGACCATAAATGACATTTTCGTTTCAAAATAGCCTCCCTATTTTTGAAGAATCGAGTTTTCTGAAGGCATCACGGTCAAACATACAAGCCGCACCGTGCCTTACACTAGTACAGTAATCCTATAGCCAGTGTCACAGTCTCTTCACGGCAAACATGCTCAACCCGTAGCTCGCAGACCACATGTTGCCCGTTGCTTACGACAAAGTTTAGTGTTGCCCGCGGAGACATCTGGAAGAGAAAACGTCTCTTACCGCTTTCCCTGGCAATGCCGAGATAGAACGCTGTAGCAATTTTGAAAACTTCTGAGCTGTTTATTTATGGAGACATATATTCCATAACTAATTCCTTTGTAAAAGTGTGATAAAAACAGCGGAACCCTAGCCTAGGTTTTGAATTGCATTTTTATAAATTTTTCATCTTATTAACAGTGTATTTTTATTTCACATAATGCAATGTAAAATGCAGAGGTAACGTTATACATGTAGTTATATTATTCATTATTCAATCTGTGTACTGAACTTCATGTTGCCCGCATGCAGACCAAATTTTACCAAAGTTGCCCGCACCGCATAAAAGGTTAAGCAGGCCTGCCTTGAGGCATGAGTTCAGATGCACAAGGTACATATTAATAATCAACGAATAGTATTTTAATTATCATAATGCTGAAGTTGAAAACTGCATACTTCTAATGAGTCCTGGGAAGGTACTTGATGGGTTTCAGAATCGGTTCACAACGTCGAACCGAATAACCGCAAGGATTTAGTGTGGCTGGAGACAGGAACAGTTACAATGACCTTCACAGTCGGTTTAGTTGACAGAATAATAAGTGATTTTACTGTGACAGGTAATAAATACTATTAGGCCTATAGGCACATACAAACATCCCGTAGTCCTACATCCGTGATAATGTCATCATATTTCATTTGTGTGATGCTCTCCTTAGTTTTCCACCATCTTCACCACCTCTTTAAAAGTAATACGACTTTAGTAAAAAGACCGTCTCAAGCATCTAAATATTTCTCACTGCTAACATACAACTTCCATTCAACTGTGTTTCATAAACTGAAAAACACGTAATTTGTTTTACGCTTCCAAATTAATTCGTGTCTCTTAAAAGTACGTAAGTAGAATCTCGATAGTTCGAGTCCCGATTGTTCAAAGTTCCGTTTCTTCCCAGCCGATGAGATGCAGAGGTCGTTTCTATTTTGGGCACAGACTTCGATTGAAGTGCGTATCTAAGTGTGTACACGTGTCTTTCAGGCATCACTGTACTGTCTTTTAGCAGTTTTAACGTACTTTAACGTACCTTAAAAACGAATGCTAAAAGCAAGAGAAAATATATTTACATTGTCGTAACCCGTGTAATCAAAGCTTTTCGGTATTCAAGGCTAACTAGATCCCGTTCACCTCGAACTATCAGTATCCTACTGTAGCCCCTGAGTGTCAATTTTTTAACTGTTTTTTTTCGAACGACAAGCCAACTGGATGAAATCTTTGGAATTACATACGCAAAAATGAAAATTAAATTTAGAATTTCGGATGTCAGGGGTCTCTATTAAGGCACATTAGCTGAAAACAATAGCAAGAGAATGATAAACGTGTAAGTTAGATCATCGTGATAGGTGTGAGATGTACACTGCATTCGTCTGGCTCAGGTCAGGGCCCAGTAGCAGGCTCCTGAGCACACAGCAATGAGCCTTCGGGTTGACAACCCAAATTAACAATCGCATCCTACCACACTATCGAAGTGTTAATGGAACACAAATATTGAAATAGTGACGAAAACGTGATTAATGTTTGGTTTTCGAAAATTTATTATGAATATTCATCTCACAATTTGCATTAATAATCTCAGAAACATATATCGACTCACATAGCTAATTTACGACACTGAAATATGTAAACCAAGGAGATGATGAACTGACAAGTGACTAACACAGCACCGTACGATTACACTGCCAAAGTAAACACGGATTTTGATTCGTTCATAGCTTACCACGTTACATAGACTGTCACAACTTCCACGCGGGTTTTAAAGTGTGCCTTCAATTAGTTTTGCTGCCAATGTGTACAGAGTCCGCACGACGGCTTGAACAGGAAGACGAGACACCCACAGAATATCCAAACATTTGAACAAGGGGCAGAATGTCACGACTTTGAACACTTTCTTAATATGTACCGTATCGTCAGTTGGGCCGGTATTTCGTAATGCCGAGATAAAGCTGATCGAAAGTGCATTAGACTCCCCTCCGTCCCTTAATAAAAGCTTATCTGTATTGAAACAGCTTTGTAACAATAGTCAGCTCGTGGAACTGTGGAAGGTGGGAATGTTGAAACTACAGGCTATTCATCTCTGGAGAAGGTACACACTGAGTCACGAGTCGGTAGATACGAGGGTGAAAGGTCACTTTCACTGATGTTACTTTCAGCTACACTGTGATTTGATATTGAGGTTCTCACAGCGATGAATATAGTCTACGGTCTTCTGGTATGTGACGCCGTGTAGTCTGCTAGGTCAGTTTCAATGTTTCTGAGAAACCTACTGCGTCCATTTACCCCGACGATGCAGATATCGAGTGCTTCAGAGAGGGTATGAGGTATCTATCACATTATCCGGCGATACATCTCAGAAGACGGTAATGATATTGTGAATTCCAATAAACAGGCTAAGTGACAAAGAAAGGTTACTTTCCCTTCAGCTCTGTATCGTCAGTTGGAATTGGTCGATCAACTCTTTAGAAGTAACTCTGGTGATGCGCCGTTACGAACCTAACCGTTCGAGTACCTTTCACTCCTCAACTTCTTAGACAAGAAGATGGCGTTTACGATGTGGTACACGTACGTTGATTTTGAAACATTTTGTAAGTGCGTAAATCATTCACGAACAAATTCTAGGACGTTAAAATTTCACTAAATTGAACTATATTGGGCGTGTTCGCAAAACTGCGGAAAGCGATTATTAGCTTTGTAATGTCTGTCCGTCCACAAGGAACAACTCGGCTCCCACTGGACGGATTTTCATTAAATTCGATATTTAAGGATTTTTTTAAAATATGCCGAGAAAATTCAAATTTCATTAAAATCTGACAAGAACGACGGGTGCTTTACATGAACTTATGTACATTTGTGATAATATCTCGCTGAAATCTTCTCAGAATGAGAAATGTTTCAGAAAAAGTTGAAGAGAAAATGAAAACACACATTTTGTGCCGAATATATTTGTTTCCCCCGAAAAGTGTGTCGATTATGAGATAATGTGGAAAAATATGGTACAGCCTGACAGGCCAGAGATGACAATCTAATGCTGCACAGAAAAGATGCGATTTGCATGTCGGATAACTAAGGCAAGAATGTAGACATACTCATAATATATAATACTCATTGCTTTTCCACGGCAACAATTGTTACGCAAATACGCCTCAATGTTACGTTATATGTACATTGCCTGTCTTGTTAAAATAGTCAGCGCTTCTGAACGGAGAGTACGTGTACACCAGGGATACAAAAAGCATCTTACGGGGGTTCTTGACACACACAACGTGCGGCAGGAAGTGCTGACACATTTTACATCTTTAAAAGTCTTAAAGTAATGATCCGGGTGGTGACACAGTTATATCAAAATAATCACAAAGCTTTGTAAATTCAATGCAGTTACACAAATGTCCTACATCCTGGAACAATATGTCACATGGCCTCCTTCACAAGCAATACCGTTGATTCACCAAAAAAGCAAGTTGGTCATTGCCTTATGCAGCTCTTCCTGTCAAACAGCGGCAATCTCTTCCCGAATTTCATACACTGCCAGCAACACGTAAGACGGCCCTAAACTGCCCTAAAAATTTCTTTTGTTCAACATTTTCTGTGCATAGAATAAACAAAATTTGTTTAAAATGGGGATGTCGCTGTAGATTTTTGTGCTAATGGACAATAAGACATAATGCGATGTGAAATAAAATCACCAATGCAAATAGACACCTGAAGCTTCGTCTAATGGAAAAGGTTCAAAACGATCGAGTTACTAAATCATTCTTCACACCAAAAAAGAAAATGTGTGACAGTAACACAAGCAGACCCACTACTGTTAGTCTGATTGGCAGAACAATTTCAAGTAAGAAATGAAATATGACAGATGTAAAGTGCTTCTCAGAATCCGCATCAAATCTGTCACACAGAAGAGGAAACAAGAAATAAAGAGCCTGTTATATTTATAACCCAGAGAAAGAATGCAACAGTTCGCAGTCGTTACAATGAATAACAAATAAGCGAAACAGATACAAATTCGATGACGACCTCATCCAGTACATATGAAATCATTTAAAAGCTGTGGTCAGGCGCATTATTCAAGATACTGTCGAAGACTTTTTATCTGGAAGAAACACAAAAGCACGTTGTTACTGCCTCATAACAGATATCAACAGGCTCAGGTATGCAGTTCAACTTGTTAGCACAAAACACAGTGATGATCTTGTTTCAGAAAAAAAAAAAATAAAACAGTATCTGCAAATATTCGAGCTGCCGTCTATATAGCAGAAACACGAAGACGTGCTGTTTTTCATTCTTTAAAAATAAGGGTGCATTTACAAATATAAAATCACCATCACCTAATTTATAAACACCATGGCTACTTATTTCTCTTCCAAATGCCTCGAGATAATTGTAACAGTAATAACAATAAGATAATAAATATTAACTTGATATTCAATGATTCTGGAAGACGGCTGCCTTCAGTTTAGTACTTTGTCATAATTGCTATTAATTTCTGCTCGTGACAAATATTTTGTACTAAATAATACATTAAAATTCGGTTTTTATAGCTTAAGAGATATGTCACATCTTCAATAAAAAGGTCAATTGGCAAATGATGTTTAGAGAAGGTAAATGGACCGAGAAATATAGATAGTATACAGACGAAATTTTGAGTCATGTGACGTTAAGTCAAAAGCTACAGAGTTACAATGCCCTGTGAAGGGTTATAGAATGAAATGTATGGTTTTCATTTCACATTACGGATATGAAGAAAACATATATTTGAACTCGGTTATGACGTCACGAAAGGGACTGAATACCTTTTGTCGTTGTAAGCGAGAGTTGTTATAAACGAGGAATATAATGTTATGGTTAACATAGAGGAATAAACTGGCACCACAGAATATCTGACGTTATAGACAGGTGTCGCATAAACCGATGTCATTATAACCGGGATCGACTCTATTTGTAATACACGAAAATAGTAACATCTGATACGTGATACATTTATTCTTGGGTCAGATAATTGATGTCTTTGAAATGCGGAGATACTAATAATGAACTGAGAATTATGTACGGTGGCCAGAGCCTATTTTAAAGTATTAACTCACATTTCACATCCAGGGACTGAGTGTTGGACTAAGGTCCGAAAATAAAAACCTGGTCCTGACGACTGAGAAATAAACGTAATGCTCACTCAACCTCGGCGTTCTACGGCATCTGACAAAAAGCAGATCTTATGAAGTGTAGGTGAATCGGTCTTAAGCCTGTGCACGTGGTGTCACTTTTCCAGCCAACCAAACCAATTACAGCAGAGCCTACAAACGTTTATGAACTTGAGATTCTTTCTGCAGAACGGATTAAATTATTTTTTATTTGTCATTCTTATTTTATAATTAATATGTCTGCAGTTCTATCAAGTCGCTTGTTTCCATCCACTGTTCCCCGTTGTTTACCAGCTACATCTCGCACCGATTAAAATCACGAATGATCTCAAAATCCGCTTGGCAATTCCGAAGAATATGCAGGAGTTGCCAAGTTACTCAATCCCGTTACTGCAATATTTTCTCCAAAAATTTCTGAGTTGGGGCATCCTACATGTCGTTGAACCGTGACAGAGATGGATAAAGGTGTGGGAAAGAGGAGAGTAGAAAATAGCAACGTAAGCTCGTCTTGCGGGGAGAAACTTGAGCTAGCTTGCACATTCATCACGCCCCTAATTGCCCTACATGGGCCCTCACACATGAATGCTCACTGCAGCAGGTAGCAGCGCACACAAATATATATATATATATATATATATATATATGTATATATATATATATATATATTCTGCTATCCATTCCGCACCTCTGCGCTCACTCGTGAATTCCTGACTCAAAATGAAGTTTTCCTCCCTCCCTTTCTGACTTCGTTACAAATGAACAGCACAACCAATATATTCCACATTCTCTTCAAATGTCATATGCCTTTGGTTTATTTAACGACGTTTACAAGTCTCACAACATATAGCTTCGAATAATGAATTGGAAAAAATGTGGCAGTAAGTTGTCACTGTCCAACTGCAAGCACTACCCCAACATTTACTTCAGTTGAATGAGAAAAACAGCGAAGATGGTCAGGACAGTCGGTGACATAATTTGAAAAACCGTATTGCTATACGGTATTTTCAAATTATGACGCTGCGAACATACTTTTAAAAGTGAGCAGGGCTAGACTAGTTCAGCGCTTATGCCGGACTTACGCAGCGTCATATAATGAAAACCAAGTATATTGCCGCTTTATTTAAAGACGCTTGCAACACATCAGAATATACAGTTGCGTAAAATGGATAAGGGAACTCATCAAGAAAGCTGTCGTATCTAATTTGTGGCATATTCTGGTATCTCGGCACTCGTCTGGATATACTAATGAAACCTACATTAATCCCAGTTAGGTCTCTGGGTCGAAAACTGAACTCCAGGAGCTCCTGAAGCAGGAGGGTCATTACTCGCGACGTTCAGGGGACGTTCGTAAGGCTTCACGGTGAAGCCCTCCGTGAGGTGTACAGAGACATATTTTAAGTGGCCTCACGCATCACTCCACACTTACACAGCAGCGGACGTTTTTTGGGGGGGGAGGAGGACGGTAAAATTACAACACTACTCTTTGAAAACTGGTTACCTGTTGTCAGTCATTATAATGACTGGTTACGGTCTGAGCGACCTGAGTTCGACTCCCACCAAACGCAGAAATTAAGCTCTTTTCTGTCTCGACCAGACCATCTCTATGGCCCACCTAACCTCCTACTCAATGGCTATCAGGCTGGTTTTTTTTCTGGCGGAGATCGACCGAAGCATAAAAACTCAAAGAAATGCGAATGAAATAATACAAGGATGAAAATTTGTAACCTGTTTGGATCAAACTTAATATTATTCATATTCCGTTCATTAAGCCTATTATTAATATAATTCAAACTACATGCACTCACAGTTAACAAACATGTATTGTACTATGTCGTGGTGTACGCTCTCGTACATATTTCGGCTTAAGTAACCCATCTTCAGAGAGAATCAAGTACAAAGGAAAAAAGCGGTATATAAACATAAGTATACATGACCGTCAAATATGTAAAACATAAGTCTATAGGATGCTGCAGCAAGCTAGCAGTATTTTAAATTATCTTTAATAATGTTAACTTGTGTTTTTATATTTATCATTATTAAAAATTGTCCTCTTAATCTAATTTTTAATAATGATAAATATGCAAACATCAGTTAACATTAAAAATAATTTAAAATGATGACAACATGCAGCAATATCCTATACATGTATGTATTACGTATTTGATGATAATGAAAACTTCGGTTCATATACAGCTTTTTTCCTTCGTATCTTATTCTCCCTGAAGAAACCTTACTTTATACCATGAGATAATACAATATATATCTGTTAACTGTAAGTGTATTTAGTTTGAATTATGTTAATAATAACTTAATGCATCGTTTTCCAAACTTAAAATCACTGTTCTGACACGCTGAGGTCGCATCGTATCTGGATTACTGTACTCCTTTTGCAGAGTCGGATAATCCCAACAATTTATATAATGTCGTAGAATAATAAACAAGCAGATCATAAAAGGAATGAGCGGGAAAGAACAGTCAACAAAAACTGAATGACGTGCTAAATATCTCATACTAAAGAAGTTAACTTATTTACAGAATTGCTCCACAACTTTACGTAAGCTTACAGGCTCGTTTTCCGTTCATACAGGTGGAACATACAAACTCGATTCTACTAGTGTCATTTTCCAGCGCTCGAAAAATCAGAATCATAAGCACATGGACAAAACTTGGAAGCTAGATTTCTTTTTTAGTATCTTCCGTTGATCTACATGTGGAGAACGGATATTAAAAATGGCATTTTTAATAACTTTCGGCTTTTGGACGCAAATCTAGAATTTCCAGTGCGCGGTGTGTTTGTCTGTGGTGTTATTACCCAGTATTCTCCTCTCCCGCCATACCGGCAAGTTCACTACAGGACTTTCACTTCTTGCAAAATGAAGTTCCATGCATGACTGCTCATACAAAAGTTTCATTACGTCTTACACAGGTCTAAGCCGAGTATGTCTGTATTCATTCTGAAATTTATTGCCATAATCCTCAAGATTAAAGTGTTGCTTCTACTTATGGTGTTGTAACTGAATTTATTCTGCATGTTTGTAAGGACACACTATCACTTGAAAGAAGCGTACTGCTGTAACGTGTTATTTCCTTTCAAAGTAGTTCTACCACACGTGTACACGTACTTTGGTCTCTGTATTCTGCATGTACTCTTGATTCGTATTTAACCTCTACAAATGCAGATGCTACAACAGGTCCTGAACAACTGTGATGTTACCGACAATTCTACAAATATGTAAACATCTGAAGCGACGGTAAAACCAATTAAGATTCAAACATTAATCTAAACATACATTTACTTTTGCGACATGTAAAGGTCTTAGGTCTGCGACCACTTGATTGCTGGGATAGCGGGCTCGAATCTCGCTCTTTGCCTTGGATGCTTGTCTCTTGTGTTTGTTGTGTGTTGTGTCGGTAGCGGTCTCTGCGACGAGCTGATCGCTCGCTCTGAGGGGTCCTACCTGGTGTGTGTATCTGTGTGTGATCTAGAAACCTCAACAATGAGGCGATCTAGGCTCGAGTTGGGCAGTTGTGTCACGGAAAAGAAAAGGTAAATGTAAATATATCCTATAGGTCTTGCTTTCTTTTATTTACTGAGCGGACTCTTGTGAACAAGGTAAGGAACATTCGTGTACTGTACAATTCCAGAAATATCTTTTCAAAAGAAGTGTCTATTAGTTTCCGAAGAAGTCTGCTCCAAAGAGTTAGTTGTGTACAGGTAATGTAACTAAGCTGTTACAGCTCGAATTATAAAGGAAAATGGCAGGGTAATTAATGAATAATATAGAGTGAAATGGTAGGATAGAGTGAGTAATACAGAGTGGAATGGTAGGGTAATTAGTGAATAATATAGAATGGAATGGTAGGGTATTTGTGAATAATACAAAGTGGAATGGTAGGGTAATTAGTGAATATTAAACGGTGGAATAGTAGGGTAATTAGTGAATAATATAGAATGGAATGGTAGGGTATTTGTGAATAATAAAAAGTGGAATGGTAGGGTAATTAGTGAATATTATACGGTGGAATAGTAGGGTAATTAGTGAATAATATAGAATGGAATGGTAGGGTATTTGTGAATAATAAAAAGTGGAATGGTAGGGTAATTAGTGAATATTATACGGTGGAATAGTAGGGTAATTAGTGAATAATATAGAATGGAATGGTAGGGTATTTGTGAATAATAAAAAGTGGAATGGTAGGGTAATTAGTGAATATTATACGGTGGAATAGTAGGGTAATTAGTGAATAATATAGAATGGAATGGTAGGGTATTTGTGAATAATACAAAGTGGAATGGTAGGGTAATTAGTGAATATTAAACGGTGGAATAGTAGGGTAATTAGTGAATAATATAGAATGGAATGGTAGGGTATTTGTGAATAATAAAAAGTGGAATGGTAGGGTAATTAGTGAATATTATACGGTGGAATAGTAGGGTAATTAGTGAATAATATAGAATGGAATGGTAGGGTATTTGTGAATAATAAAAAGTGGAATGGTAGGGTAATTAGTGAATATTATACGGTGGAATAGTAATTAGGGAATAATAAAAAGTGAAATGGTAGAATAATTAGTGAATATTATACAGTGGAATGGCAGGGCAGTTAGGGAATAACATAGAGTGGAATTGTACGGCGATTAGTGAAAAATATTGAGTGGAATATTAGGGTAATTAGTGAATAATACACAGTGGAGTGGTAGGTTAATTAGTAAATAATACAGAGTGGAATGTTAGGGTGATTAGAGAATAAGAGATTTGAAAGGCTTCGGAAGGAAGCGGCCGTGATGTAATTTGTGATATTTCGGAATTTCTTTGGATAAATTGTGAAAACGAAAATCAAAGTCCAACTAGCCAGTATCCCGCCGAGATTCGAAATAAACACTTCCATCATAAGTCACAACTCTGCTACTTGAGCCATCTTTCACTCTGTACCTTGATTTCCTGTTTAAACGTCATTAACAATCGAACTCTAATTTCAACATAAAACAGAAGACTTCAGTTTCAAATATGTACATAAAACAAACTCATCTTAAACATATACGTATATATAGGCCCATTATATATATGAAATACACTGTACATACTTTCATTATCATCCTCGCGCTCAGGTATTATTTCTTCTGTTGTTTTGGCAATGATAGCATTAAAGACATTATCATCATACTGGTGGCAGTATTGGTGACAGTTGAGTACTGCATTATAGGATGCTACTGTGAAGTAACATGTACATGTTAAGTAACCTGAGCTAGGATAGCATGGAAGACCAGAGTCGAAACAGGCATTTTGAACATATCCGTGTCGAATTCGACGAAAATAAAGGTGTTGGTAGGGGAAACGGTAGGAATCACGTGAAAAGCTTCCACAGCAAACTATTGTTCAATACAAATCGCAGATTGAATTTATGACTTCAATAGATAGTATATATATATAGATCGACATGGGAAATTGAACATGTGAAAAACAGCTTTGTCTAATAGCTTTCATCCACTGACACCTGTGCCCACTAGAAGTCACAGCCTACATTCGCCACTGTGGAACAACTGTGACTAAATCCGAATTTTCGCAGAACCCCTGAATAGTGCGTACTTTTGGGTGCTTGTATGAACTAATAGTTTCAAATACATAATATTTTATAAAAAAAAATAAAATGTCTAGAAATATTTATGAAAAAAAACTTTATTACTGGTGATTTACTGTGAAAATAAACCAAGCGCCTTTTATGCACAAGGAAGGAAAGGAAAATAAAGAAATGCAATTAAATATTATCAAAATTATATTTATCATTTTCACTGTAAGGTAACTGTGTTCGCAGAAACCCTGAAAGTCGCCTGCGAAACCCCAGAGCTCCATGTAACACAGTGTGAATACCATTGCTCTATCCTACTATTCAGCAGAGGCCATTAACCAACGTCACGTGACAAACTATCAACACAACAATCCAAACTAGCAAGATTGTAGCCACCGATAGGACTTCTATTGTAGCACTCCAGTACACTAATCGACTAATGGGCAGAACACATTTTAACGGAATTCTATAGGTCCTCGACAGAGACAAACAGCCAGCAGACTGGAGATTCTGAAGTTCGAGGCCGGATATTGTACATGTGTGGACGAACTACCGGGAGTGCTACATTATTTTGCCCTGTTCTTAAACGTGACTCTGTGACGGAAACAGACAACGTACAATTTTCGTTCTTTGGATTTTTACATCGCGTAGTGTACTTGCGTTTCCTCTGAAACGTCGGAGCAAAGCATACTAAACGACGTAAAACCCAAAAAGACAATCTTCATTTCAGAAAACAACGGTCGTGTGAACATGTTCTATTTACGTCACTTTTGGAATGACTTCCGAAAGGGACAAGAGTGTGAACATATATAGTGTGCATTACCAGGTGCGTTCATCAGAAACAATATGAATAATGTCAGTAACATGCAAGCCCTTCAGATTACTGATAAGAAACAGTAATGCAGCTAATACGATAAAGTGATGCCCTGTAACTGAAATAATACATCCTCACTTTCAGACGATCCGTCTAAATAAAGGTCTTCACTCCGATGGAAAATTAACACTACGATTAACTCTGCCCTCAGAGCAAACACACATTACATTTACTGTTAGGCGAGGAGTCAAACGCATAAATTTGAGGAATAAGGAGTATTAAGAGCTCATTGTCCACTGTTATGCGTATAAGGTAAGCATTAATTACCAATGACGTGAGAAAAATGTATTAGTAAGAAAGAAGTAGATAAACACAAAATAAACGCACACAATTGTAAAGAGCGATTCCAAAGGCTCTTTTCTTACTTTGTTCAGTTCACTATGTGTCCCATTTGTCGCCTTACTTTGTTCAGTTCACTATGTGTCCCATTTGTCGCCTTACTTTGTTCAGTTCACTATGTGTCCCATTTGTCGCCTTACTTTGTTCAGTTCACTATGTGTCCCATTTGTCGCCTTACTTTGTTCAGTTCACTATGTGTCCCATTTGTCGCCTTACTTTGTTCAGTTCACTATGTGTCCCATTTGTCGCCTTACTTTGTTCAGTTCACTATGTGTCCCATTTGTCGCCTTACTTTGTTCAGTTCACTATGTGTCCCATTTGTCGCCTTACTTTGTTCAGTTCACTATGTGTCCCATTTGTCGCCTTACTTTGTTCAGTTCACTATGTGTCCCATTTGTCGCCTTACTTTGTTCAGTTCACTATGTGTCCCATTTGTCGCCTTACTTTGTTCAGTTCACTATGTGTCCCATTTGTCGCCTTACTTTGTTCAGTTCACTATGTGTCCCATTTGTCGCCTTACTTTGTTCAGTTCACTATGTGTCCCATTTGTCGCCTTACTTTGTTCAGTTCACTATGTGTCCCATTTGTCGCCCAGCACACATACTGACGATATTCGACTTCGTGCCAAATATTTTACCGTAAGTACCGTTCCGTCTTTGCAGGCGCTGTTTGTACTCGGTCCTTTAAGTTGTCCATTTTTATAAGCTTTAGGGGAAGGTAAGCCTCGCCTTACACAAATCCCCACCAGAAATATGATGGGCGTAAGACCTGGAGATGCGGAGGCCAGAATGGACAGCCCGATGGCCGAACATCGCTCAGGCAACTGCAATTCAAGAACGTTGTCACTCCAATGTGGACGTGTGTAGAGCTGGAATGTTGTTACTTCACTGCGGAGTGTGGTGGGCTGGAATGTTGTCACTTCACTGTGGATGTGCGGTGGCGCTGGAATTTGTCACTTTACTGCGGATGATGTGGTGGCGCTGGAATGTTGTCACTTCACTGTGGATGTGCGGTGGCGCTGGAATATTGTCACTTTACTGCGGATGTGTGGTGGCGCTGGAATGTTGTCACTTCACCTGTGGAATGTTGTTGGTGTGGCGCTGGAATATTGTCACTTTACTGCGGATGTGTGGTGGCGCTGGAATGTTGTCACTTCACTGTGGATGTGCGGTGGCGCTGGTATGTTGTCACTTCACTGTGGATGTGTGGTGGCGCTGGAATGTTGTCACTTCACTGTGGATGTGTGGTGGCGCTGGAATGTTGTCACTTCACTGTGGATGTGTGGTGGCGCTGGAATGTTGTCACTTCACTGTGGATGTGTAGTGGCGCTGGAATGTTGTCACTTCACTGTGCATGTGCGGTGGCGCTCCAACATGTTCCACGAATGCCTGTAACTGCTAACACCTTGATTTATCGAATACGAATAGCGATTGGAAAATGTTTGGTACGAAGTCGAATATCGTCCTGATGTGTGCAGGGCAACAAATGATTCATACACTAAACGTGCAAGAGATATTGCGTCGGAAGGACGTCAGTGTTCAATACAGGCGTCGAAGTTGGGAAATGTAGGCTACATACTATAGCATCCCTTCTGTTTAACTGTCACTAAATACGTAGGACTTCCCGAAAAAAAATATATTGCACATAATATGGGCGTTTCATTCTTCTGCAAAAAGTTTGTTTTAAGCAGTTTCGGCTCCAATAATTATTTACCAAGTTACTCTCGAGACGTACACAGAAATGCATGTGGGCCTGCATATAAAGTGGTCGTTACAATTGTCGTATCTTAATGAAGATATAATGGGCTCGACAACATCAATAAAATTCTACAATATATAAATTCATGAAACTTCGTTCAGCAGTTTGTTGTACGCATACAGACGGACGGACAGAGCGATTTTAATGGTGCGAACTTTTCCAAACAATACATTTAGGCCCACAAGCGATATATTTTGCCTGTATAAGAGCACACGGGGTTTTCATTATATGACGCTGCGTTAAGCCCGGCGTAAGCGCTGCCCATTTAAATAACTCTACCTTCACATTTAGTACGCAGCTCCAAGAGAGAACCAAATTCTTATCCACTCATGATACATGATAATCTTCACATATCACTTGATGGCACGTAAGTGCTGCAGCCGAAACAGCGCCATTACATAATCTAATCCATTTAACATCGAAAAGCCAAGTATCAACAACGGAATTCTCTCCTACAGAAAAATACGACAAACTTGAAATACCTGAAATATGTGAGACCGATGTTCTGAGAGTGGTGCTGTTCCCGGACGTTACGCCATGTCCTTTTGAATTATTAACTAAGACATTCTTGTCACTCAGCATTGAGTAAGGAACACAGGCAGATGTAAAGGTAAATGTGAGCCTATGTTTAATTAAGCAACACCCCACGGTGACGTAGAGGGAGTGTAGTTATAGCTCCCCACATTCTTAACTTTGGTACTGCAGAATGACTGCAAAGTAACTGTACAAGGTGTATGACGCTGTATCTTCTAAACTAAATGCTATATTTCTAAAATTATTGTACCATTTTAAGTCCCATACACTACCGTTTAGTGTCAGATTTCAACACAGACCCCAGTACTTTGCACACACACACACACACACACACACACACTTCTCCAGCCTGGAAATACAGATTCGACACTATTCCTTACGAACTCTGGAGGAACAGAGAAAAAAGTATTTCGAATGTGTTGTTCCAGCTAATCTTGTGTTCTTGGTTTTGATCGGTAAACTTCCCCTTCGACCCAGCCCAGAAAAAAGAAATCACAAGGTGTAAGATCGGGACTTCTCGGAAGACATTCTATTTATCCTCCACGCCCAATCCACTGACCAGAAAAATTGTAGTCGACCGTGTCTGGCAAGTACATACATAAAGTTAAATGGTTGTGCCTCCTAAACGGAATGCTATATTGCTACGATTCTTACACCAATTTAGAGCTTATACACTACAATGTTGTGGCCAATACAATTTTCACCTTATTGCTGGTGAATAGGCACAGCGATTAAGCGTACGCGAATGTACGCAAGGAGCTGCCAGGTACGAGGTGTGGCAGTCTGTCACATAAGCGTCGCGATGGTGAAACGTAACACATGGTAGAGATGCTACCCTCAATGCAAGAATCGTTACAGACTATCACAGGAAAGTGATGACATCAGGTCCCGTTAAACATGAAAGTCGAGCAGAGACACCATCAACATCCCATACGGAGGAGAATGTGAACGCTGTAGAAAATACGTTCCAGAGAATCCCAGGGAAATCTGTACGGCAGGCAGCTAGGTAAAGTGGGTTGACACTGCACACTTTGAGAACTGTTCCGCTGAAAGAACAGCATTATCGCTCTTTGAAACCCCACTTCGTTCAAGAGCTCTTTCCTGAGGACTGCGATCGCTGCACGGAGTTTTCAAAGATTACGCTGGCATGGAAGGGTGACAATTCCAAACTGCTGAAAATATTCTGTGAACCGATTATGCTGTTTTCAATGTGGGCATTTTGTTAATCCTCACAATTAACTGGACTGATCGTGATCTAATTATGACAGCGAATGCAGTCGAGACCCTAAGTAACTGTGTGGTGTGGAATGACTGTTACAAAACTTATCGGTCACTTCTTGCTGCGAGCTACTTGAATATGTTGGGCAATTTCGCGTTTTACACTGTTTCTCAATGGAACAACTATGATGAACTTGAAACAATATGGAGCACCATCATATTTGACACTTCTCGTTCGTTCGTAGTTTGACAAACATTTTCCTGGTTGGTGGATTGGGCGTCGAGGACTAACGTCCACCAAGTCTCGATATTTCTCTGTGTGATCTCTTTCTCTGGGGCTGGGCCAAAACGATAGTCTACCGACCAAAACCAAGAATATGACTAGAACTGAAACAACACAATTCGAGACACATTTGCAGCTGTTCCGCTTGACTTAATAACGAAAAGTATGTGCGTGTGTGTGTGTGTGTGTGTGTGTGTGTGTTACAGGTTACGGAAATGTGTGCAAAACTCTGAAGCCTATGTCGAAACCTAGCACTATATGATAGTGTATGGACTTTAAAATAGAAGAATTGTAGCAACATACCACAGACTGACTCAGAAGAAACCCGACAGTACGGCACCTAGTGGCAGAAAGCTGTACTACCCTGTTCCAGCAGTAAGTTAAGGAACTTTTGGATATGCCTCCGTATGCGTCATTAGTTGTGATGATTAACCATTTTTTTTTTCAGATCGTGTGTCTGTCTGCGTGATATTTATACAAGTACAGTCTCCAAAAAAAGTGAGTTTTGTGAACCAGTACCTTCATAGGTTGTATGCTGTAGAAAAAGATTCCTCACTCGCCCTGTTAGTGATGAATTCTCAGAATAACTGCGAATTCTCAGCATAACAACTGGGCCTACTGATTGAGCTGCAGAAAATCCAATGTTATTCCATGAACTATCATTACGTTATGTTATGGTTAATTACACAAATTTTGATACAAATTTTTGAACACCTTTCCGATTGCGAGAGTGCATCCTATGCGTTTCATCACGAGGACAGTGCAAGAGCTCACACAGAAAACAATTCTAATCGTTGTTTAGTGCGTCTTTGGTGACAATAACAGCAGGGGGCTTTGGCCTTCTCGTTCATTTGATCTGAACCTGTGCGATTTTTACGTGTGAGGCATGTTGAAGGATGAAGTATGTAGTGTTAATCCTGGCAGTAAAGACGGTGTCTGAGAATATTCAGGCTGCAGAGTCTTAAATTTCAGCAGCAGGTCTTCGACGTGAAATGAACGTGCTTCTTAGACGCGACGCGTGTCCACGAGCTGAATCAAACAACTTACATCAGCTTCTTTGAAAATGTTGACTAAAAATATATACTCTTAACTGCAGCACATTGAGGCTAGAAGTTCAAACATCTCTGAACACGGTGAGTAATATTAACTGCATTACGCTAAAATAAAACGCATGAATCTCGATTGACGGAAGACTGAAATAGCGACGGTACGTGAGCAAATATGTGGCAGAGGAAATAACGACCCTCTGTGAAAATTATGATAAATATAGCAGAATGAAAGGAAAGGTGAAGAATGAGGAACAATGAAAATTACGAAAAAATTGGATGAAGCGAAATAACTGGTTTCAACAAAAAACCCATACACACCGAGCAGACAAGAAGTCGAAAAGTGATAAATGAAAAGCCACAAATATCAGAAAAAACTTTATTGACTTGGCCGGTAAACACTCAAGGACCTAGCGCCCGCTTTAAACAGGGTTCGAGCAATTAATGTTTGGCGGCTCGATTAAAATCTCATCGTCTGAACTGAAAAGACAGAAAGAGACAGACGTGAGCCCACGCGGGACGCAGAGATGACGAAAAGACAGCGCGAAGAGGAATTTATGATTGACGAGCGTGTCAAACCGTCTTCTTACTTTGTATAGCATCGTATCAGTAACCTTCGACAGAATACGCAACAGCATAAGCTCAGTTACGTCATTTAGTTACAGTGAACGGCTTGGCACAGCGCAACATGACTCACGCTCGCGACGCAGCGTCCGGCTATCTGCTCCGCAAAATGGGGGAAGGAAGGGTAATAAGCTGCGGCCCATCGAACTCTGGCGTACTGTGCTGCTCACTGCAGTGATGTGGCACGTCGCCTGAGATAGTGAACTGAAATACACACGTCTATTACTTTGCCTATTTTGTATTGGTGTAAAACTTGGTCTTTCATATTCAGAGAAAAATATCGGCTGTGGACATCTGACAACAGGGTGTTGAAGGTATTTAGATCTAAGGATATGGAAGTAGCACGAGACTGGAGAAAACTGCATAAAGCGGAGCTTCATAATTTGGGTATATGTTCAAATAGTATATGGGTGATGGAATCCAAGCTGATGAGATGGGCGGGGCCCCTGTGAGGAAAAGCAAAAATACATAGAGTTTTGGTGGGAAAACCTGATTGAAAGAGGCCATTTGCAAAACCAAGGTGTACATAAGATAAGATAGGATAAGATAAGACATTAGAAAGATAGTAAGACTGACACAGACAGACAGATAGATTAAAATGGATCTTAAAGATACTGAATGGAAATGCGTGGACTGAATTAATCTGGCTCAGGATAAAGACAAGTGGGAGGCTCTTGTGAATGCAGTAACAAATCTTCGAGCCCTATAACGCAAGCAATTTTTTGAACTACTTCTCGAGAACGACTCTGCACCAAGCATTTAAGTGAACTTTTGATACATTATTTATCGAAGCGAAACCGTACATCAGAATTACCAGACTGTACGAACGGAAGGACAGCAGAAGAAACTTTTTTGCCCCAGACGAATATCATATTCCATGTTTTAAAATCATATATCTCTGTCTCTCTCTGCCAAACCTTCGAGACGTTACCACAAAGGCCTACACAGCATACTTCACAGAGGCCTACACAGCATACTTCACAGAGGCCTACACAGCATACTTCACAGAGGCCGAGAGACGATAAGCAAGCGGAAAGTACTAGTTTTAATACTTAGCGGGAATTACTGTCCAGACACGTCCAGTAATTTTGTTCGAAGGAGAGACAGATGAGGCTTCTTCCTACGCAATCCTTCCGATTCTTCGTTCATACCCTTGTACCGTGAGCTATTTGAAGGCGCTTAACCGCAGCACTTATTAGAGTACTGCAAATTACCGGAGTAACGAACCGTTTTTGAGGCCCAGTGGTTAATGTTTGTTCCATCCACTGTAAGATTAAAGAAAGTGTTCATTTTGTCACACACATGATCCTCACAACAACAACAACAAAAACTATTATTTTGTAACACCATGAACAGTTTGATCTTTATAATGTACATGTTCTGTGTTCTCTGTGGGGTTGAAACTGCAGTTTTGTAAATAATTTAAACTAATTTCATTCTTCTAAGTTCTGTAAACTACATTTACAATAGGATCGTTTTCCCTCTAAGACTACTCAGTACGTCACAAAACCATTTTTAAATAAATGCAACGTACATTCTCTTTTCTTTCCATAGCCCAGGTCTTTCACTCTTAGCACCATTCTTCGTTACGTCAAATATTTCTCAAAGTTATCGAAATTAATTCCTGTTGGTAATTTCCCGACTGTCTGGTAGCATACATTTTACATTAGACGGAACTGTGGTAACAAACAGTTTCAGAGCTCTGAGCAGGAACTGAAATTAAGTAAACAACAACAATCTAATACCAAAGAATAGCTACTCAAACAGTCTTGGTCCAAATTCTTCACATTTCTGATAGTGTCCGCCATGTCAGACTCTCCTTGCCCATCTCTTTCATCCTCGTGCAGCCAAACCACATGACCTTGACAGGCGGTGGCCATAACGATATAGGGTAATTGTGCCTATTTTCGCACATACGTCTAATTTCGTACACCGATGCATTGTTTATGCTAAGTGCTTAAATCTGACCATGATTGATGGAAACTGTAACTTCAGATGTACAAGACATCTTGTGTGTCAGTTGACCGCCAGGAAGCGTGGATAATGGTCGTGCATTGGTTTACAGTTAAGTCTCTTCTTCAAATACTTCGCAGCATTCTGTTTATTGAGCATTTTGAATGTGTGAGTTATGTAGTAAAAATAACTTTGCACTACTGATAAACTCTAAATATACTGTAGTTTCGTTCGTATGCTGCATGCATTTAATAATTCTTTTATTTTACACCCGTAAAGGCCCGCCATATTACACGATACATGTGCCTAACTTCGCCCAACAAGTGTTGCCCTAATTTCGCACTATGCGAAATAAGGCCCATGGAGGTGTTTGCATCTCCCTTCAGTAAAGCCGAATTTATCGTTACAAATGGGTTCAAAAAAACATAACACCTGGAAAAAGGACAATTTGATGAGGGCAATAATGGCCGTTAGGAACAAGGAAATGAGTCTACTGCGATCTTGCCCACTATGTGAAGTGCCCAAATCAAAACTCAAAGACAATGCTAACAGTAAGTAGTGGAATATTGAAAAATTAGTCAATATTCCAAGTTGTAGGAAGCCTGTCTTAAGTGAGGCAGATTTCCGGTCGTTTTTTCTGGAACAGGTTATGTGGGCGAAACTGGGAACTTAGTATTCCTAATTTCGCACACCATACGTTTTTCTGTATTCCTTAAAAAGGGCAAAAATGAAAAAAATTAAAATTGACATAATGAATACGAAAGTATTTTCACCTAGAAACGTGTTCATACTGACAATTTTCATTTTCATGACACAGCACCCTTGTAATTTGGCCTTCGTCAAAATAGGCGCGAAATTATTCACACTTACTACACAGCAGATTTAGACTCACGCACGCGCACTGCAGATCGGCTGTTCGACATGTCGAGAGTGTCGCTCCTGAACTTTTATCTCCTATTCTGTGGCGTTTAAGCTAAATAACAACCATCAGTCATACCATCAATTATTAATGAGAATTAGTTTCCGTCAATCATAAATCAAATTAACCCATATGTACGTGTATATCAATATTAGATGCCTTCATTCCTATTGTAGGCCCACTCATACCTGTAACAGCGCTCACGAATTTAATGTAACATTTTTGCTAGACAAAATAATCTCAGCACCAATTAAAAAAAAGCAATCCCATTACAGACCTGGACAGACCCTTAGGGTTCCAGGAGGTCGAGGCTCCCAGATTTCTAGACAATCGGCACATGAAGGTGGTAAGGTTGTCAGCCCTACGCACCGGCCGCCTTTACCCCCCCAGGAAATATTCCTGGTACTCATTTCTGTTAGAGGCTGAGTCGACCCCAGGGCCATAGTGCGACCGAAACGATTATGTCAAGGAAAAATTCCAATGACACCATCGGGAATCGAACCCGCGACGTTCCGGTTTGTAGCGTAGTGCCTCAACCAAGTGCGCCACCGCGCGCCCCCAGCACCAATTAAGGCAAATGTAATTTAAATTGTGGTCTACATACATGTTACATGCAGATTTAAATTACTTTATAATTACTGAAATACCAATCCCTGGTATCAAATAACGTACTGGTGGCTGCGAAGTGGCAAATGGAGGGGATCAAACGTAATGGTTTGTAAATTATCATCCACAAGCAGTGGCCCTGAAACTGTCGTCAATCCAACTTCGGTTCCACACCTTTTCCGAGATACTTATGGTTATTAATATAGTGAACATAATAAAACACACGCAATCAGCACACATATTTAGTTTATAAGTACAAGTCAATAGTTTTAATGGCTAGACAAGGACGCTACGCCTGCGTCTCTGAAACTGTCTGGTTCCTTCAACTCTCTTGACTAAAATTTAGTCCTCACTTCTAATCTTGTCCATTCGTGCTAAATATCGCGCCCACCTAATCCTCCTTGATTCATTCACCTTTAATGATAATTTCTGAAGAGTACCAATCAAGAAGCTCCTCATTACACATTTTTCTTCAGCTTTCTGTTGTATTTTCCCTCAGAGGTTGCAATACTACACTCAGCATCACGCTCTGTAACACAATCTATGCACCTCCCTTAGGGCGAGAGCCATAAAAAGCATCAATCCCCATCATTTAAGCCTCTACGTAAAAGTGAAGTCACGTTGAACTAAACGAGGTCGTAGTAGCAAGGTGAAAACAGATGGGAAATTTTGAATTCATTTTAGGCAGTTTGTTTACAAGAACTGTGTGTTTTTTTGGACACCTGGCGATAACACCACATAATACACTGTGTTCTGATAAGTTATAAATGAACAGATCGCTCAACATTTAATTATTTTTGTTATCGTTTACCAATTAGTAAACGGTTAGCTTCAGAACGCAGTACAAAATTTAAATGTAGAATAAATATAATTAAGTAATGAAGTTACGATCATATGCTGCAAACACTGAAACGAAGGCTTTAAACAGAAAATAGAATTGAAATGTACACATTAAATAGCCTGTGTGAGACTTCCTACGAGTTTTCTACAGGGGACTGCCGTGAAGCGACGCGTTACTTGCCGGCTCGACCTGACGGGAGAAGCATCCGTCTCTGGGACTTGAGTCTGCTTTCACAAAAGACGCACTGCATGAGGTAAAACAAAAGTACTCAGTACGGTTCATTAAAGCACTCATCTGATTGATGGAAAGATATCAAAGTAATGTTACACATTCTGCGTCTTCCACCGACAGTTTAAGGTAAGTTGTAAAGACGGTCCTTACTTATTCACGTGATATATGGTGTGTAGTTGGTAGACATGCATCAGAAGTCACAATTGATTGTTAAAGGCAGCTTCGACATGTTGGAAATGTTTGAAATCCCGTCAACAGTGTGAAAATAGAGTGGAAATTCACAGCTCAGGCCATGAAGAAGATGGAAGTGAAGGACCACATGCAGTATCCGCAAAACGTCGTCACCAACGAAATGGAATAAAAGCGAGCTCTAGTGTAATCCACGACTTAAATCGATCCTGAGCCAAGGTGTACGTAGAGTCTAGCAGCCCTGTAGAGAATACCGACTACTTCAGCGACGGAGGTGAAATTTCGCCTTCCATTTCATGCCACTGAAAACCCGGATGAAGTAATTTTTATAGCGTTTAGGAAGTTCCTCCTCTTTTTTTCAGTCTCGAGACCCTGTAATATTTCTGTTTGACGGCGGCACCTTTCTTTCATTTCTTGCGCCACGCTCTGTTCCCTTTTCTTGATATAAAGAATTTTACACACTTATTTTCTTTCCTGACAAAAATCTTACACTGTGAGGGGAGAAGAGCGAGAAAAGAGCCATTCAACCGTGTGGAAATCCTTCTCTTTTTCAGACGTGTTCCGAGTAATAGGTGTACTTCAGCAGAGGAGCCTTTCATTTTAACTTTGTATAGCCTTTCAATTTTCGGTTCACAATTCCTATTATAATTTAAATTCCTGATCCAATTGGTTGAACCTACTTAGGATACCCCGTTAACTTTCTGGTTTGCATGTACGTAATGGATATGAAATGGGATTAGGAAAGTCACGTCTAGGTTTGTTTTATAGAATATTTCTTCTTTGTTGCTAGGTTTTCGCGAAAGGTCCTTATATCTGGTGTGGTAAAACCGCCTGTCTCAAAATTCATACCTGAAAATAATTTCATGAAACTTTAAACAATTTCAATTGTGACAAGATGCACGGTAAATATAATGTAATTTGTTTTTTAAATTGTATGTACGTCACCAACCTGCAAGTTGAACTTAACTGCGGAATTCTATATATGCAAATATTATAAATGTAATCTACAACGTTTTAGCTAGTTTTAAAACTTGGTGTAAGAAATCCCTGAGGATGCCACAGTAGTGCCGAAACATGTTGGACTGATAAAAAACTATATTATTGTGTATTTTGTACGTGCACTTAATAGGTTTAATAAAAGAAAAGTTGCGAACACAAAGTCTATGTTCTCGCTTTTCAATCCATTTCTGAAATATTAGGGAAGAAGAATGAAACATTTTAGCAGGAAAGAAAAGCCAAAGTCCACGTTTAATTTATATTACAACTCACCCTCTTCAAGCGTGATTTAAATTTGATCTTTGGGTCAAGAACAATAAATTGCATGTCAACACAAAAAATACATGAAGGAAAGTTTTCAAAGTACTGTTTAAAGGCACGTATTGGTTTCAATTTCTGAAACATTAGTTGTTCACAGATTTCTGTTTGCTATCAATCCAAACATTCTATTATACTAAAAACAAATATTTTATTTCACTATGAAACAACACTGATGTCAACCACATGACCAAATTAACAGTAACTACAGGAACAGTGAGGCCTTGTCTTGATGCACTGCCCAGAGCTTCCTGGTTAATACTGTTTCCCAGAATCTGGATTTAATAACATAAATATAATTGATGGATTCAATAAAAGCAATCAATCAATCACGCAAAAAAGCTGTGCTGTCTAGACTGACAAACTGAAAAACTTCCAATGTTTGATGACTTCTGTCATTAATGTAAGTGTGTGAACTTGATTTATTAAATGTCACATTATCGGCTGTAGCCTAATGAACACCATTAATAACTTTTTATTGTTATTGATGTAGAAAGGGTCGCAACTAACAAAGCCAGGAAAATATAATCAGCACAAATAGAGTTTGAGCTCACACCAAACAGACCTGATCTTGAACGCACGGCCATGGGCTATGAAGTTTGCTTTGTCATGGGATGGGTCTATCATGTATTTTCTGTCTGTCGAAAAATGTTCATGCAATGTCTGATAACAGTCACCATTTGAGAAACAAGTATTATTCATATTTATGTAACAAGTCGTCGTTTATACACTTTTCGTAACAAACACACAAGGTCTACAGGTCTATCTGGACCTTGGGGTTGGGGGGGGGGTGGGGGGGGGGCGATGGTCCGGTATTATCGACAGAACCTCTCTCCACCCAATACAAAATGTCCAGAAAGTCGTTCCGAGATTTTAGAGGCAGCATTTCCTTAACTATTACACACTCTGTAAAGGTTAGCTCAAAAACTTTGGCCGGTAAATTCCCACGTTAAACTCCGTCGTAGCACTTCCCATTTCACGCCTACAGTGATTTCAGCATCTAATGACAGATGAGAGGTGATACCCGAAAGCTTGTCCTCCCAGAAAACCAGATTTGATAATGCACGACTTTCTCTTCTGGCCTCCCAGGAACCTGAAGAAGACAACTTTGAAATTTCGCAACAATGCGGAGCATCGCCTCGTTACAGCAGAACCATTCGTGATGTTCTCAACGGCAGGTATGGTTGGCATAGACTTCGACACCACACTAGACACTCACGTTTTTCTCCTTGCCATGTTTTTGATACTGTGCTGGGTTGATGATCAATTTAGACGACAAACAGCGGTTCACTGCAGCCGTTGAAGCAGGAACGGTGTGTCGGGTCGTATACGAGTATAAGCTGAAATCATTTATCTCGTAGGTATCTGGCATGCCACTAAAGGGGTGCATGTGAAAATTTACCGAAGGGAACTTCTAGCGTTAACCTTCATTTCAGTGTTTTGTTTCTTTAACAAACGTAACGACTAAGAAGATACAGCCTCCTTAAACCATGGAATGACTTTCTGAACGTTCTGCACATTTGAAGAACTGAAGTGATTAGCCCAATGAAACTGAGATAACATGAAAAGATTTGACGGCTAAATGAGCACAAATTGTCAGTTATTGTGCTGATTTGAAACTGGATCTATGTGGTTAGATCTACGTCATGTAATCCATGTTCAAAAGATTCTGATAATGGCAGATATACGGCCACAAGCGTGACACGTTTTGGGCACTGCCAATCGTCCCGGGCTAAAAATAATCCCATAACATTCGGGAAGATGAAGCTGCCTCCACCTTCAGGTGGAACAACGAAGGGGGGAAGTTATTCTGGTAGGCCCGTCAGAAAGAACTAGTCCCAATTCCTAGACGAAATGCCTCCCCTTTTGACACTGCCCATCTTCTGCCCAACTTCTGCCCAACTTCTCAGGCTTAAAAAGCCTGTGAAGATAAACAATATCAAAATTTCAGTCTCTAATGTCTAAGTCATGTGTAATAATATTTCGAAACTGAATTAAATAAACTCGTGTGCGTAATTTTGAGAGAACAGCAACGATTATTAACAAGCTGTGAATTTAGAGCACGAAAATTTAATAAATTGTACCTGTGACGTCACAAATACTTTCCTCCTTACGGGTTCGCTAAAGAAAATACATTGGAGTGATCACCATTCCGACATACGGTAGCAAAATTATTTTCATTTCTTTGTAAAATCAGCCAATGGCGATTACAGTTTACATACACATTGTGGTCAGCGTAACCTGAAGATGGAGGCAGTACGTTCCTCAAAATATTGGTGACCACCTACCCTATTACGCGTTGTCCTAGCACAGATCACCGCAACTCGATTGACACCGCGCTGAAAACCTCAAGTTTTACATAGTCTTAGGCAGTCCGTGCATATGTCTATCCCATATCAATTTGCTGTATGACTCACAGTACCGCATCCTCATGACAATTTACATTATACCAGATTTCAAATATGCCAACAGGCTCTCGACTTTACGTGTCAGTCACATTACAAGTTATTAAAAACGAAACAGGTTTGAATGATACAGAATTACCTGCATTCACTACCATAATAAAACCCCGTAGGATAAACCCACCAGTGAAATATGTGGAGCGACATAAAAAATGAAGTGTTTTGTGAAAAAAATAATTCTGTAATGGAGGGACCACTATGGATGTCAAAAGCATAAATGATTTATGAATCTATGTAAAGCTACTGATTTTATTTTTTATTGAATATTCTGCAAACCCTTCTCCAAATATACTATATGCTGCTGTCCGTTGTTTAACCCTCAGAGACAAGGTGGTAACTATATGTGCCACCTCCTTTTTAATATTATAAACCTCCGCTTTCGCCCACGGGGTGTGTTTTATTGATTTTGTATGATTATTAGAATACACAGCGATTACTAGCGTGAATAGCGTAACTCGATAAATGTTTGCAATAAAAACGCAGTTTTTCTGTGAAGTACAAACTCGATATTTGGCGCGTTCGCACTAAGTCGCGAAAAGCTCCTATTAGTTTCGTCATATATGTCCGTCTGTCCGGTCGTAAATATCATTGCAGCTCTCCCACTGGACAGATATTCGCGCAATTTGATATTGGTGACTTCTACGAAAATCTGTTGAAAAACTCCAAATTTGGTTAAAATCGGACAAAAATATCGGGCACCTTGTATAGCTCGTCATCAGTGTAGAGGAAAATCATCGTTGCATTTCCATGGCAAAACTGAGCACATTTATACTGTTGACAGCTACAAGTGGGTCAGCAATAAAAAGGGAAGGTATTTTTGTGTTTCCATGGCAAGAATTGTTACGTGAACGCGCCACAATGTTGCTTTATACGTATATTGCCTGTTCATAATTACTTAGATAACTTCATCCTCTGAAGTCGTCCGTCACGACATAATTTCAAAATAAAGTCCCGCTTTTCGTCTACCAGGACTACACAGACCTATAACAACACTACCAGTATATCCTGCACAGGCTTGCCACCTATTTATGTGATCAACTTGTTTCACTAGTTGTCACCTTTACTGTCTATATTAGCGGTCAAATTTGATCGCATCATGAGCTCAACCCCAGCGAGCCAAAGCGTGGGACGGGGTGGCTATATTTAAATAGCGGGAAGAGACGGGGTGATCATGAGGTAACGTAATTAGCAACCTCAAAATTACGGGAACTCGACGCTCCAACGGATCTATCCCCTTTCGCTCATCCAACTAACACTACCCCATGCAGTGAAAGGGCTAACAGTGGGGGTGGAATACATCCATCCAGTTGAAACATTCGAACATACAGGTACGTACAGCCTGGGGGGGGGGGGGGGGCACAGCTCTATCGACTGTCCGTGAGTTCAGCTGAGTCCTACCCCCGCCGCCCGTTTCAGAATTGTGTTTAATCAGGAATGAGAAAAGTAATATTTATATGACCAAGCCTGAGATATTGTGACGTTTATATACTAAATGGACCAAAGCGACTGTTTATCAAATATAAAATATATATATACATATATATATTACCTATATAAAACTTCACAACTTCCCATTATCTGCCATACAACATCTACTGCAGTTAATGGTCTTCAGAGATTCGCTGAGTCTGACTATAAACAGCAGATGCGTGGGATAAAAATTGGTTAAAATTTATTATTACCGACATTACAAGGATGATCTGATCATCGGCCGAGATACAGCTGCCTTCCTTATCACTGTTGCCACATATACCCCACCAAATACGGGGTTTTAAAACGATAATGCCACGAACAGTTTTGCAAAAGCGATCCAGCCTAGAACAGTTGAGCACTTATGCTGGGTTTACACATTCATACAATGAAAACCCTATTTATTTATTTACATGCGACAAAACTTTAAGTATACAAGGAATAATGCTCACATTAGGAAAGTTGAGGTAAACGTTTAATTAAATAAAATAGAAGTTACAACTCGAATATCTTCTAAAAACTACACAATACTTGCGCATTGCTCCTACAGCAGAAGCTTCCGGAAGGATCGGAATTCGCTACATGTTTCGGTGTTTTTTGTGTATTCGGTCGTCGGAATAAAACGGAAAGCAGTCAGTACGTCCTAACTGTAGAACTTCATGCGCAAAGCTTACGCAGTCGTGAATCATGCCCAAGTAAATGTCGTGATATATGAACTGTGGGACAATGAACAGGAACGGATCGTGCATTATTGTTACATGTTTTATCATTAACGTGAGGTTAGAGATTAAGCCACGAATCCCAGTCAGGAAAGACGTTTTTGAACCCGATAGAACAATGGGTCTCAGAGAAAACAGGAATGCATTTACAGCCTACTCGGAGCAAGTTACAAGTAATATACTGCCAAGGTTAAGGGATCTTCGATTTAACTTAATTCTAAAATATCTGGAAGATCCAGTTAGCACCAGTTAAATGTTAAATGTATTTTAGCTGCTTAGTCCTTTTCACTCTTTCGTACGTCACAATAAACGCTACTAAGTAATGCTATTAGCCGAGATTTTAAAGCTACAATCGAGGCAGGAGGGCTACCAAATTGACAGCGACGTTTGGTGTAAATAACAGGTCATCTATTATGATGGTGGGGGTGCTGGTGGTGATGATGCTGATAATGATGATAATAGGAGTAACAGTACTATTATTGCGGACGATTGGGGCAAATTTTGAGACGAGGTATTTTAAACAAAAGGAACGGAATATATCAGAGGTTAACTGTTCGACTGTTGGCTGTTTGAGCTGCTGTGTTTATAAAGCGATAAAGGAGACGCAGCAACATGACTGTGAATGACGATCAGGTGGGACATGACATGCGCTGCTGCAATTCCTTAACAAAAAAACAGTTACGTAACGTTTATCAGAAGGGTAAACGAAAGGTAAAACCAAGGGAGTAATGAGAGATAATTGATTTCGGGGTGGAAGAAAGAGCGTAACTTTGTTCGAACGTTCCCGGGCTTCGCACGTTCGTCGTCCTGTTAGGTGTATCATAAAAATGTAAACTTTAGAAGAGCGAAAATTAGTGACTGGAAAGAAAATCTGAGGAATTTTGAGTCACTGGTTAATAACAAAGTGCATAATTTTGAAATTAAATTCGGTGATCTTTAAATCAAGGGGGTTAATTTTATTAATTGAAATAGGATGGGCTGCATGACAAGCATGCAGTAGCAACTTGCACCCTGGGAACCATCTCAACATTTGCTTCATGAGGAGAGGGGGACGGGGGAGGCCTATTATCGAGATGAACAGTCGCAGGACTTCGCGAATACCGACTTCGAGCTAGTGGTCCGGCAAGCAGAGGATGGAAATGCCCTAACGCTCCCGTAACAGGTGTCCCGTTGCTGTATTAATTAATTGAAATTAAATATATACAATGCACTGGCGTAATTTAATTACACTGTATTTAAAATTGCAATTACCACGTCACACGGAACACAGTATATGTCCAATCGATTAACCTTTTAAGGCCTAGCGGTTATGTTATGTACCACCAGGTTTAACATTAAAAAATTCCACCCTCTCCCCACAAGAGTGTATTTGTTGCGTCTGTTTCTCAGAGCAAACAGTGACTTTTGCCCTATTACGTCATTAAGCTACTGTTTTTATAGCCGAGATGAAGAGTATTTACTGCGCGGTACTAACTGGGTCTTGAAATAAAACAGATTACGTTTCGTCCTGGAAGGCCTAATGGTGTTTAGGGAAATAATCAACATTTATCGCTCAAATCCTTAGGGCTAAAATAGGGCTAAAATAGGCAAAGTTAAGAGGTTTTTATTTCTAAAACAGGAGGTATATCAGGGGTGCACAAATTTTCTAAATATGTGGGAGCCACCTCAAACATCTACGCGCCAGAAGGGTGACATGAAGCAAGTTCCATACTGAGGACCCACAAATATTAGGCGCCACTGTACAAGAGTTAGTCGCCACGGCGACCTGGCGCCCCACAGTTGTGCATCCTGTATCTTATAGCCATTGTACTTGCAAGGGTTGAGGCATTATGAGACGCATTCAATTGCAGAAACTGTGAAAGTCTATAGAAAACCTAACTAAGGATTACAAATCCTTGGTCAGGATTCAAAGCGGGCATCTTTTGGATGTTACGAGTAGTTAGGCACAGACTGCTGTTCTATCCAACTCTGGTTGGTGGCGGTGGGGACCTAATGATGTTGCTCAAAATGGAGAGTTTATATAATGTTAAATTGTATGTGAAGGTGATCACGAACATTGGACAGATACGGGTAGAACAATGAGGCCGTTGACAGTTTCCTGGAATTCTCCAACAATTTACCGTAAGAGACTGCAGACAGCATAAAATTGTCAGAAAAGGTAAAAATTCGGTTGAGATTCGAACCAGATACTTCATAAGTACAAATCTACAGCATGGCCAGCATGGCATCTTGATGGGGTGCACTCCATATTGATGAAAGCCACAGATATCGCGGTACTATCAAGTTATGGCTTTAGATGAGTGTGGAAAATAAAGGAAAAATCTCAATCACGAAAGAGAGTTTCCGGTGGGAATGAACCTATGCGTCCTACATGCAAGCCAGACACGCTACGCGCCGAACTGCCTCGCTCAGTAATAACAGTCAGACGCCAAACAGATTTGTTAGCACTGATCTAATAATGAAACCTTACGACAAAGAGAGCTACAAAATCTGTGGAAGCCTAACCTTTGACAGGAAACGAGAGAAAAAATGTAAATGTCAGTGATCATCTCATGCATTTCGAACCACAAAACGGTTCTCAGATTTCAATTTAGAGATTCATTACTTTAACGACATTTGTTTTGTTTGTTATTTAAAAAAAACTCTTGATGGGCATCACTGTCATAGACAGACTTCAACGATTCATGTCAAAAATTGACATCAATTGTCGGCCCTCATTAATAATGTTGTCAATGACACTTGGCGGCGTGAATATGATTCCCCTTTATGGCGTGTCTCCGATGTTGAAACCAATATCACTCGAAACATATCGGCATATTCCACAGGTCTTACACGTATCACAACAAATGCTACATAAAATATTTAACTACCTAACTTTATACAGTAAATCTTTCTTGAAAATCTAATAGTTTTCAACTAGTCAAGAAATTATCTGAATTTCATGAAAATCCAAAAATCATTAGTCTTCATAAAAGCCCGCTACTGGTCTCCATCCTTAGTCAAATTCCATCCACAATCTCACACCCATTTTTCTTCAATACCTGTTTAAATACAGAATGTGGACCTACGTCTATGCCTTCAAAGCGTCTGGTTCCTTACGATTACGGACCAAAATTCTGTACGAATTTCTCTTTGCTGCATTCCATACCAATATCATTCCACTCGATTTGATCATCCTAATTATATCTGCCGAGAAGTGCAAACCATGAAGGTCCTCATAAAGAATTTCTCGCTAGTATTCTATTTTCTTCCTCACTAGGCCTGATATTCTCCTCAGCCCCTGTTCGTAACCTTCTCTTGATGTGACGGAAGAAATTTTACACATATATAAAACGGCACACAATATTCACTATAATAAGCAATATAAACTAGCCATGACAATTGCATATGGAAACTCGTTGTTTCTGTGCCAGAAACAGCCCTCCCCTTCCCTCCAGACTTTTACAAAACAGAATAAGTGCACCAATGCCTTGTTTTACACCCGTTTGTTTTATGCCTTTTTGCTTTAACGCTCCTTGCCAATTTAAGTCACTTATTAATTTGCAATCATTTTCGATTTAACGCACTTTTGGCTGGTTTATAGGCATTTATTTGAACCTTGCTCTTATGGTAATATCATTTTAATTTGCGGTTTTTAGTTACGCCAACTTTTCAAGAACACAACTACGACGTAAAACAAGGACTTGGTCTAAAAAGAAATAAGTGAACGACATAAGCCTTATATGCAGGGGCCTGAAGTGGCCAGGTTGCGTATGTTGAGTGTCTCCTGGTAAGCGTACATTTATTTACTGTGCCAATTACAGGCTTCATGTACCTTACATATTTTACTGCACCTCAAGTACATGCCCTAACATTAAGTCCATGTATCGGGGTCCTCCTTGAATTGTCGGTCAGCAAGTTCCTTACTTTCATGATACGAGAAAGTTCGTTACCATGTACACAGGAGCCTGCCACGTGTCCTTAACGAGTAAAGAATAGTATGTTGTTATCAACGTTTCAAAGAAAACTGCTGCCTCCACCTTCAGGTCAGACGATGGAATATGAATGTTCCTTTTGAAACCTAGAAAACCATCGTCATGAAAACCTCTGACCTCACACAAATATACGCTTTAATTATTACCTCCACGGTGCAGGCTCCTTTAGAAGTCGTTAGTCATTAGGCTGGACTTTACAGGCCATACTTTCCAGCAACCAGTAAAAAGGTGTAGTTAACAACTCGCTATTTCATACGTCTTTATGCCCGATTCGGTAGATACAATGACATGCGAAGCTGAAACAATATGAAGATACCTCTTCGTGCCTTAAGCTGAGAATAAAACTCATCCAGGTGCGAGTTTGGTTTTCAAGAAACGTCATGCGTCCGTGACCAAACAGCCATTCCGTTCACGGTATGCAGTGTTGTGACTGCTTTGTCTTTCTTCGTTTTATGCTTACATGTATTACCCCTGACAGTGAGCTTTTATTTATATCTTCTTGCTATTTCTGCAGTCTGCCACCGACTTTTCAGTTCTAACCTCAATATATTGCCACGAATTGTTTCAGAAACATTTTATTTCATTCGAACGCTGCCCCTCAAGATAGTATTCCTTTGGGTTAAACAATCCTTAATGAAATGGTAGCAGGTCTGCTTCAAACACTGGGATTGTTCCTACATTAAAAACGGCAGGCGGATTCGCTGGTTCATCGGCACTCGAGTGTAAATTTTCTTTGTATATAAAGTACCTGTGTTTACAAATTCATCTGTCAGAAATAAACCTAAACATTTTAGTGGAACCATTAACTGTGTATTCTCCACAATCCAGCTTCTTTCAAGATCCATGAGAGTTGAATTTGGAGTCTGTGTTGTTAGCGACACGAGGTCTGTTCCTACAAGTGTAAAAAAGTACTTTGCATGTGATGTTTCCCTCATTTACTTATCTTCAAGCCACTTATATTTTATTTAAAAGTACATCTCCGGCCAACTGACTCGAATATTGGTTCATAGGCACAAATCTGTACTATAAGAGCTGTCTGTGGCAGCCGTAACTCTTCAGAACACAAATAAAGAGGCTTAATATTCTGGCAGTACTTTTACAACAATTATGGAATGTGCCTTGCCAAATATAAATATGGTAATTATACCTCGATCGGCATTGCAGCGTTGCACTCTGCCTATATCTAACATTCTCGATAAGAACTTTTCTAATTCATGGCCTAAATATTCTGTGAAATTGTGGCTTCATAGTATCCATCTCACAGCTAGAGATGGAAACTGTCAAAATAGTTCAAATCCTATCACGCCCGAGGAAACCCAACTTACCGTTGCTAGGATACGGGAAGACGAATGACTATGAGATGGACAAAGAAAGGGGATGGGAAAAGAATGTGGGAGAAAGGCGGGAAGAGATAAAAGCACGAAAGGGATAATGGAGAAGACAGCAATGATTTTTCCCGTAATTTTTGGCGGTTCAGGCGCTGTTTATAATAATGTGCAAGGGAAGATCACGAAATATACATGGGAGTCGTGACAGTATATGGTGGTTACGTCGAAATTGTAGTTAATTTTTAAGTTTGGGGAGTATATTTTATACAATGTAGAGGAATAAATTATTTTCCCCATCTTCTTCGACAGGTCATGCGTTATTAGACGCGTTCTCATAATCGTGAAAAGCGCCTATTAGCTTCGTCCCCTCCCCATGTATCAGCGCGGTTCCCACTGTACGGATTTCCGTCAAACTTGATATTGGAGACTTCTACGAAAATCTATCGATAAAATTCAAATTTGGTTAAACTCGCACAAAAATACTGGGCAGTTTACATGGAGACCTAAGTACGTTCTACTGTTGCTGGCTTCATACGTTCGCCATAAAATAATTTCTGTGCAGCACTCGATATTTTATACTGTTGACAGTTACATGTAACTCAACAACAACACACAGAATGAATTTTTTGCGTTTCAAGTGCAACAATAGTTATGCGAACGCGCCACAGTGTTAGAGTTATACGTAGGCTACATTTTCCATCTTGTTTATAATAAGTGCACGATTAAGATGCAGAGTGAAAACGATTATAGACTACAAATAAATAAAATGCATTAGCTTTTTAAACGCAGTCATTATTCACTGACATAATTTTATTTTTTTAAATTTGCCCATCGTCTATTTTTTAACAAAGCATGACGTTTCGGAAGCCAGCTCTGCTTTCGTCTTCAGGCAAGGAAAGCACCTAATCCGGTGGACCCTTTAGACAGAGCTGGGCCAGTGACTGAGGCTAGTTCTATATAAGGGTCAACAACATTACGTGCTTTCCTTCCCTGAAGACGGAAGCAGTCCCGGCTTCCGAAACGCCGTGCTTCATTTAAAAAACTAGACAATGGACAAAGTAATAAAAAAGAACCTTATGGCAGTGAGTCATATACCATCGGCAGTGTTACTATATGCACCACCTGATTCAACATTAAAAAATCGGCATTCTTTCCAAAAGTTTCGTCTACTTTTCAAAGTAAAAAGCGTGTTATTTTCGTAAACAGCAAACAAAAATACACAGTGAATGCAACGTAAAATTGAGTGGTGAGGTTTGAGGCTTTCAGTGCGCTGTTGCTGAAAATTCCGAGTGTTAAGGGATGTTACGCCGTGTCGACTGGTAAGCAGTTACAGACGTTTCGAAGAACGTAGTGTGTTCTTGAACTGCTTCATTCTGAAGATTACAGCCTGAAGACCGTTCGAATAATCGGTATCTAGCCTATTTACCACGCAAAGGCCAACAGAGGGCGGAAGACTTGAATCCTCAAACTCCTTTCCGTTGAGGCCCCAGTTCGCTTTCAGTGAGACAGGAACTGAATATTCACGTATTACGGTTAACGAGTTGAAGCTTCAAAGGGTTAAATAACAAGCAATGAGATCTTCGCTCTTTTGTGATGTTATGCAGCCTAGATTGGTAGTTATTTACCGATGTTTTGGGAAAACATATTGGTCCCACATTCAAGGGTCAATCAGTCCAAGACATTTGAATATGGGACCAATAGGTTGTCACGAAATATCGGTAACTAACTACCAATTTACGCTGCGTCACATCCCAAAAGAACTACTTATTAGTCATCATCAGGGGATCACAGTATATAAACACAGACTACACATCCACTATAATTGTTGGTTCACATTCAATGTTAAAATAAGATGAACTACGTTCACTATAAAAACATGTAGCATTTTTGCTTCAGTGGTTAAAATATACAGGTGCGTTTGTTTTCCTTTTTGGATTAAAACGTTTAAAATTTATTTTAAATTATTGGCAGCTGGTCTTGTTTCCTTCTCAAATGGCTGGTGAATTTATCTGTGGCGTGTTGTTGTGCCGTGTTCTGTAGGCTTCGCCTGACTAATGATGACTAATAAGTAGTCGAAACATATGTAGGGGTATATATGACGACAAAGGTGTAGTGCATATGTTGGTTAAAATAAAAGCTATTAACGAAGATCTCATTTACACAGCGGCGTCAGTTAATTATCAAACGACGCAGGTTTTCACTTGTATGTGGAAAACGAAGCAGATAATATTACTTCTTACGATGTACGTAATTGGGCAACCACGGCTAATACGGTATACCCTACTGAAACAAGTGCCATGCACAATAAATTAACCTTTTAAACCCTTGTGGTAACTATATGTACCACCTGCCGTAACATTATGGAACTTAGCATCTTCCCACATAGTGTCTTTATGTGTTTCACATAATTCCTACAAAACAACATGATTTCCCTAAACTGAATTGATCGGTACAGTTTCATACTGGAGACGGACTCTGTTCTCTGCGATAAAATAGCTAAATTTTTACGCATAATTTAGCAGAAACGCAGTATTCAAAGGCCGTACCATTGCTCAGGCGGCAAGTCGCCGACCTCTCACCGAGGCGGCCCTTCGAGCCCGGGGTCAGTCCATGTAGGATGTGTGGTGAACAAAGTGGCACTGACATATTTCTCCAACTACTTCGGTTTCTCCTGTCAGTATCATTCCACCAATGCTCCACATACATCCTTATCTTCACAACTACCCTTAAAAGAAGGGCAAAACCTGACGAACTTCCAGAAAATGTTAGTAATAGCATGTCAGGACAGAGGACTGGACTGTTTAGTAACTGTACACTTACTCGAACAAACGACTTGTTAAATCGACGCAATGGCAGATCTTGAAGCAATAATTTACGATTAACTCACCTGATCTGGATCCTTCTTCGTTAGGTAATACTTTTTCTATTACTATTAAACTATTACTATTACTATTACTATTAAATATTTTCTTTTACTATTAAACAAACTTCCTGCCATTTACAGAACCCGAAATTTCATTACCACATTCACAACAGGCCATCACTGCGTCCGTTCGTGGGCAACTAAATTCAGTCCAAACACTCCCAATCTATTTAAGATGTATTTTAATATTATCCTTCAATGGAACTCTAAATATTGCAAACGCCATCTAGTTTTCGGTTTTATGAACATCATTTTGTGTAATTTCTCAACCCCCCCCCCCCATTGCGTGCTACAAGCACCACCCTAATCATCCAAAAATGAGGAAGTAGTGGCGAATGAACCCGTTTCGTACAGGATGACTAACAGAAGACTTACTTAAACTAGGCGGTTTGAATTTGAATCCGCAGTCTGAAATCGAAGGCACACAAGGTATCGCATGTTCAGTCCATCACGCCAGAGGTAACAAGCATACTCGGTGACAAGAAACGTCAATTTGGGCGATCTGCGAGTAAAAAAAATAAAAGCGAATATTTTGTAAATATATATATGTAGCGTATAGGCCAAACTTACCAAGGAGGTTACTAAAGATGAAATACAAGCTGATACCAATCCAGTGATAACAAGAAAGTGACGTTCCACACCAACGGCGCCTGTCTGTATGTATACTACAACACCAAAACCAACATCAAACTTCTTCAGCACACTTTCTAAAAGTCAAGAATTTCGAATTTAATGTGATTAAAATTCGTCACACTGTCACTTTGCCCTCAATGCGGTATTTCTAACTGATTTAACATTAAGTTAACATTAGCAGCGCACACCAAATATTTTACGAAGAACATCTGCAGTGATGTGGTTTTCACAAATTAATTCAGTTCACTTCTTTTTACACCTCCAACTACATCACCAATCATTGAGAATTATAATTGACCATTTCATTACACGCTGTAAAATATATTATGTTCATTTCACAATAAATCCATCGCGTGGATGTCACACACATGAAAACACGTTCTCCCAGTTCCGAAATTTCAGATTTTATCTACTGACTTGTTCAGTGCACAGAAAATGTAAGCAAGTTCACATGAAACACAATTACAGAACAGAACACTACGATAAGGTTATTATGATATATTGGTTAAGTCACTGTCACCTGGCTGAAGTCGATCGTACACTTCGACCCGGAGCTTCCTCCAACCCACCTCTTCTGCGCACATCACCGACCCAACTACGGCTGCTGTGCTAAGGGACCCGGCCTCCAAGCATGGGCCAAACCGAGCGTACGAAGTGCGCAAGTCTGAGACAGACCCTTCCAGATAGCCTGCCCTCTAGCGCAGCAGGCTCGAAACTTACATCACGGACTACCGAAATTTTTATAATTTAATGCGGTAAATTGCTTACAACAAAGGAGTCCTACTGTGCGATTTTTTAACTATAGGCTCAGATTTTATAAAGACATTCCAGGTGACTGAAAATATTAATTACTGCCATGGAATTGAAAGACGATTTGCGGTTTCAAATCCCGTCCCATGAAAAGTCTTGTACCCAACAGAAAGAAGTGTTTGCAAACGCAAATTGTAATCTTTGGGATTATGATACGGTGTAGACTGAAAAGTGGGTAACAAAGTTTCGGCGGTACATAACTCCCTCTGCGTTTAGGGTATAAGGAGATGGAGTCGGTAAGTGTGCTCTGTCCGATCGAAATGTTATCTACATGCCAGACAACATCGTGTTACAGCCCAATAGACCTCGATACGAATGTTGATGGACCTTAGAACTACAAATGTCGTCAATATTTTTAAAATTCGCCATAAAATAACCACTTCGTCCGAAACTTCAATTAGGATAAGTCATACACTCAGTCGACAAACTTACGGAAAAAAAAGTCTTGTGTATTCAACCAGATCTTCTATATTCCGAGCCTGGAAGCCATAGTTTCAATTCTTTACCATTTAATTCTTAATATTTACGAAATAAGTAAATTATTTCTATCTGCAAACAGTGCTGTCAGACACTGCCGTACAAGTAAGAAAAAAAAAACATCACATCTGTTACAGTAATCATAGATGACGTAACAGAATTACGTGTTATCTATCTTAATTTCTCGTGATAAGGCATATGGCCCGTTCCTCTGACTTATTTTCCTTGTTACTGCAGCAGGAACATGGGCCTTAGGCCAGCCGTTTTACTGGTACTTCATGGACATTGAGGAAGTAGACTAGTTCTACGGTAGATAAAGATTCTTAAATTTCCCACCGGAGTATGAATGCCTGAAGTATGCTTAAAATAGAATTTGTTAAGTTTCTAGCAATATAACATCGATCTGCCTCACTAATGTCGTACCATAAACGAAGTTTTAGTCAGGCTTTACCATTCTCGTTAACAGGCATATTTATGATTCGTTTTTAACTCTTTTGTTGATCAGGTCTTACGGTCATTTTCAATTCACATGATTAAAAATCCCTTCAGTAAGACTCATTAGACGGGAGATCAGTTCCTCGAAAGGACCTTGTATATACAGAGCAACACAACATGAAACAACAAGAGCTAACTGCAGGAGAGTTTTGTCCTTGAGATGCTAACAGTATCTCAGCTAGTCAAGAAATGTAACCATTTTATGGAGATTGGTCCTTTGTTAGTGCTTTCACAAGAACTCGCCACTAATCCCTAACCCGAGTCAAGTAAATCCAGTTTACAAACCCGTATTCTCTCTCTTGAAGATTCATTTTAATAATATAATCTCTTCTAGTCTTGAAAGACGCCTCATTCTTTTGGATTTACGGATTTAAATACTGCATGCGTGCTACATGTCCTAATGTAGGCACGACAGCTAACTGCGGTCGTGACGCGCCTGGATAAGATCTAAATGCATTCCGCCTGCTTTTAATTCTCGTTTTACTTACCGAACTTCAACTTTGTCATGCAAAAAAGGGCATAATGAACGCATAATACGTAAGCCCCTGTATCGAGTAGCAGCAGTAGTTACTTGTAGTAATTACCAAAGCTGTGAGTAATTCAGACTACATAGTGCCAGTAATCAGAGAATGGTGGATACTAATCTGCGAAGGGTTTGGAAGGAACTGCCCACAATCTCATTTGATGCAGTCTTCTGGCATTTTCCAGGAGAGACTGAGGAAGGCCACAATAACTCGCGGTCAGAATAGTCGGTGTCTTGGCCGACATTCAAAGATGGAAACTCCCAAAATCCCAAAGACAGTCAACAGACTTCCCGCTCTGCGCATCTTTCTCGGTACTTAGATCGATTTTCTCCGTTTGCCAGTTTCCTGTTAATGGACGAAAGTTTCAAATAAACACAGATGCCTCGTAAAACAAAGGCTCAGTGAGATGAACGTAATTAGGTATATTAAACACGACCTACGAAACAAATACAGTTTCGCACTTTGTGCAAGCACGGCAATCTAAAGGTCTCGAGGTTCACTGACATCGCGGTCGAATAGTTTGCATTTGGCTTGAACCTGTTTTGGAACTGGAGATTTTCCGTAGTCTGTTTTAATCTTGCTATTCAAAAACTGGGATAACCTAGGAGGACTAAATTTATTCCTGTGCTTAAATAAGCACGTAGCCATTAAAACACTTAGCCGAGTGGCTGTGTATTTCCATACAGTCTTAAATTCGGCATGAGACGGAGACAAGTAACTTCACGCTCCGACCGCTTTACTCACGTGAAAAGAACCCCCGGCACCCTTTGAGTAAGAAGCTGTGTGAGCTCCACTGTTGGTCTTGACACTATACAGAAGAAAAAATATCTGCCCGTTGCCTATTCAGTACTTTGATTGAGCTATCCAATTCTGACCTGAATGTGGAACATGTACCCATATTTCTTACCGTATATTCTTTCCACTTCGTCATTCATATATCATTCTTTACTTACATAACATGTGTGATAAAGGAACTTCTGCAAATAAACCAAGAATCAGACATCTTGATTTTCATCTACATATTAAAATGCACGAAACTCACTGACCGCAAGTTGAAACTTACTGTAGCATTTGTCTAATCACAGACTTTGATTCACATTTTTAAAACTCCAGAGTGTTGAAACAGAAGAGGATATAATAGAGCAGGGTTTAAGAAAACTGGGGGGCGCGGTTTTTGGCTAGGACATTTTATACTTTTCTTCTGTCTTCGCGCTCTCATACATTTTCTATCAGGAAGAGAAGAGCTAATATCACGGACAACTATCTTGTGTCTCTTATCCATCTCTCTTTTAAATCTTTGGGGTCAGAAGTAACTTTCCGGCCGAAAGAAGGAAATAAGTTAACGGAAGAGAAATGTGAAGAGCAGAAAAAACGGATGAAAGTCGCTTTTAAATTGTAATATAAGGATAGATCTAAACTCATGACAGACAGTAGGGTTATCAAAACGTAGGATATCTGTATGCTTCCATACACAGAATGTATTCAGACAAATCAATATTATACAGAACTGCCTATGATTGGTTCAAACGAAAAAAAAACCCCCTACCACTTTCTTGTGTGTGGTCTAAATAGCACACTTCATAGAAATCAAAGATGAATGAATTTCTATAAATTACACTTGTACACATGTTTAATTGACAGGATACGCAAGATGGCCTCTTGCAGGCCGTGCCATGGCTCAGGCGCTTAGTCGCCGGCCTCTCATTAAGGAGGCCCGGGTTCGATCCCAGGTCAATTCCATGTGAGATTTGTGGTGGACAAAGTGGCACTGGGACAGGTTTTTCACCGAGTTGTCGGTTTTGCCCTGTCGATTTCATTCCACTGGTGCTCCAGTAATTGTAAAAACTTGGTAAAAAAACTGCTCATCCACCTATCATCATCACTGGGGTTGCACAAAAAGCCTTAAGGCTGTGGTGCGAGGGCCTTCATCAAAAAAAAAAAAAAAAGATGGCCTCTTAAGCCGGGATTAGACGGCGCGCTGCACGTCGAGTGACGTGACGTCACTTGCTCGGCCAACAGATCGGAACAGAAAAGACAATCTGGCTACACGACGCGGCGCAGATCGGCAAATGGCGGACAAGCGGCCTTGCTCGGGTAGGTTCGGCTCGGCTTGTGGAATAAGTCGTGTTGTTCTATGAACTTACAAATGTCCTCGTTTGACCACTCCATTCTAGCCAATACCAATTGTGGGACAGAAAATTTCACTCTTCGCGCACCCCGACAGCAGAAAACAAAGACCAGACCTAAGTGTATAGAGACTTGGACGAGACTGGCTCGGCGCGTAGACTGCAAGCCCCGTGTAGCCGCAACAGCTGCCCGCGCCGACTCCCTTTGAGGATCGTGAAAAAACCGCTTCTGCGTCGATCCAACGAGCCTCGCCTCCCCCAATCATAAGTCGCGCCGCGCCAGGCCGGATACACGGCGCGTTTGAATACGATTCTTTGTCAATGACGTCAGTTATGACGTAAAACGAGCCGAGCCACGCGCCGTCTAATCCCGGCTTAACTCGTACTTCGACGATATAAATTCCCTAGCTCTACGAAAGTATAGTCAGGTACAATCTATATTCTTGAACATGTTGGAGAATTAAGTATTCGTATCTATTCTGATATTCCCCTCTATAAAAAGGATGGCGTTCAGAATTAAGAATTGCAAATAAAAATTTGTGCGTGTCAAGAAATCTACCAAGTTCACGACCCTTATCTGTGGAGACCATCGTCTAGTAGATTCACTTTAAAGATAGAAATAGTAAAGGTAGCCGAACCACAGGTAATACCGACATATCTAAATACCACTGCCCACAAACAGGATGTGCACTAGTACCGAACCACAGCCAAACCCTGTCATCTTCCATAAATTTAAGTTTCTTTGGGTTGTCAGAATCCACAGATTTGTGTTCCCGGCTTTTTAAGATAACTTACGTGTTTAATAATATCGATGCTAAATTAAGTTATTAAGTATACAAATGCAGTATGTAGATATATTATAACATATTTATTATTATCATTAGGCCTATTTGTTATTAATTTTTTGCAGGGTATTTACAATTATATACTCGAGAAAACCAAGTTTCTAGGCTTTATAACTTTGCAAATGTTCTGTGGTTACAACTCGTGGTACACGTAATGCTATTTACCATAATAAAAGTTTATTATTATTCTTCTTATTATTATCTCACCACATTCAGCTAAAAACAAAAAAGTAAAATAAAAACAATTAAAGACTTATGTACATAAAAAATTAACATAAGAAAAAATACCAGACTGGAAATAACTTGATAAATCATGACGGTGGTAACTTACACACTTGCAACTATTCTAATTGTGTGGAATACTTACTACTCTAAGTTATTAAATACAAATATGGCATTAATGAAATTAGGCAGACTAAAATGCATGCAACTGAGATAACAGTACTTGAGCCTACCTTGCTGAGGGTGAAATTCCTATTTAAAGGCTTAAAAGGTAATGCTACAAATCGCGAGGTATTGACAAAATTTCGTCAGAATTTATCGAATCGGGGTGTAAAATATTAAGCACTCAGATATAAAAAGTATTTAATTTACTTGAAAAAAGCAGTAGCAGTGAACGTGCCTATTTCTGTACCAGTTTACTTACTACAAAAGGCGATAAATCGACTATAGTAATTATTGAGGAAATTCGCTTTTTAACTACTCCATGCAGGATAAAAATTAAATTAATATTATAGAAGTAGAGTGTAGGGGTGTAGACTGGATATGTCTGGGTCAACCCACGGTCCACTTCTAAGCAAGCCATAATGAATCCTCGAGTCCTATAAAAAACAGGAAGCTTCTATCTTAGGGACTATTATTTCATCAAAAAGGGCTTGGCTTTTTAGTGAAAAGCATAAAACCTAACGTACGTCAATGAATTAAAAGCCCATAAAAAGAGGTCAGGAATAAAATAAGACTTACGAAGCACAGTTAACACAACTATTCTTGACACAGTATTGAAAATAGTACTGTTGACTCTAAACTATAATTTTTATAAAGGTATGGAACCAAAGTGATTTTCCATTATAAGCTTACGAATAAAAATTTAAAGCGCATTCGCGCAAACACATCGATGTTGTAATATCATAAACCTATTTCCTCTGATAAAATACGGAACTGGAACGTAGGTTAAAATACTGACGTCATTGGCCCTGATGACAGAGACAAAGCTCTTTCCAAAACGTTGGTTTTTAGCTCAACCATGACGTGGCTGATCGTGCGAGTATTCGTAGCGCCTTTATTAAGACCAAAAGCTGAAAGTCTTATGAAAGGATGTCATTTTTTTTTGTTATCCCTTTGCTTTCCGTGCATTCTGGATATGCGTTATATTTAGCCTGCAAGCTTCGAAGTCTAGAGCATGTAAACATTAAAAATGTTATTCAAAATTCTCAGAATCGATATAAAACGTATCGCAAGAAGTTAGCTTTACTGCTACGTTTTCCTCTATGACCCAAAAATACTGAAACACAAGATGATTGCTAGCACATGAAAAGTGAAAGATATAGAAATGGCAAGACAGAATAATAAAGTTACTTAATAACAGTTTAAAAAAATACGCTATTCACCACTGTGTAACAACCGATTCACAGCAGCAATCATGGTTATGGAAAGAGCCTTTGACGCGATTATATTTTTAATTTAATAGACTTATGTTACATATGGACTTAAATTTAAGGAGGAAATTAGTAAAGTGCTACAACTTTCTGTGGTGCTGAAACTTGGACACTTCGGAAAGTAGATCAGAAATACCTGGATAGTTTTGAAATGTGGTGCTGGAGAAGGACGGCTGGAGCAATCGTGTGAAAAATGAAGTATTACACAGATTCAAGGAGAAAAGGAATATCCTACATACAATAAAAAGAAGGAAGGCTAATTGATATATCACATCTTGCGTACGAGCTACCTTCTAAAATATATGAATGAAAGATAGAAGGAAGAATAAATGTGATGAGAAGACGAGGCAGTAGGTCTAAGCAGCTGCTGGATAACCTTAGGGAAACGAGAGGATACTCGAAATTGAAAAAGAAAGCACTAGGTCGCACTCTATAGAGGACTCGCTTTGGAAGAGGCTATGGTCTATTATTAAGACGGACTACGATATGAATGATGAATGTTTCATAATAAAGAAGTGTTTGAACAATACGCGGTAATCTTCCTGCTTCCTACTCTAAAGGCTCTTGGTGTGCCTGTCTGTAGGAGAAAGCTTATCCTTAATTACATTTGGAGTTATTTTTCTCAGTCAATCTAAACCAATCCTGAGATAATATTGTAAAGTGTGCCATGACTAGTTCCTTCCACGCCTGTACAATTTTTCGTTAAAAACTACCCTAAGCTGTATAATCAATGAAATTGAACATTCGTTAAATAAGAGAGCAATAAAACTCATTTTACTTGCTGAAAGTTGTGATACATACGATGTGAGGGATATCTGTTGTTCAACAGAATTAGAAGGCTCATGCAATAAGAACGTAATGGGGCAAAGTTACACAGCGAAACCCAGTTGTTTACAAAGTGTAGGCGATTAATGCTTCGTGTTCAACAAGTGCAATTTACCGCAGCTGACAAAATTCACTGCGAGAATCTAGTAAGAACTTTGGTACAGATCGTTCTGGAAGATTCCAGAATTGTCGGATACAGAAAGAAACAACGCACAACTGCAAAGTGGAGAAGCAAAGTCGAGCGGATTGAAGTACATGAATGTGGAGCGGGCCCGTCTAACGGCCGACGTTTGAAACAAGAGTTCTGTTGAGTGCAATTTACTGCTGGAATTTTATTTGGAACGCAGTATTGCACAGTTTGTGATCTGGGATAGCTAATTCAGTACAGTAACCCAGTTACGACCTGGATAACCAGGTACTGTTTTTCGATTTACAGCGGTTCACCTTATGTAGAACGGCCCCCGTGTCCACTTAACCCCCTACTGAATGGGATTCGGGAGCTACTTCCCTGAAGGTAAAGCGACCGGGGCGTAAATCTGACCACTAATCTCCATCTGTTGTCGAGATTAAGAACACTACACCTCATTTCCTTCCTTCCTTCTTCATGTCGTGTTTTTAATTACGTACACAGATTGATTTCTTTAGTGCAAAAGGGTCCCGCAGCAGATGCTACGGACGCACCGCAGCCTTAAGGCTTATTGTGCAACCCTGTGATGAAGAGAAAGATGATGATTAGTTTTTTCTATTTTTCCGTGTAATGGAGTACCGGTGGAATGAAATTGGCAGGGGAAAACCTGTCCCAGTGCCACTTTGTCCACCAAAAATCCCATGTGGACTTACCCGGGATCGAACCCGGGTCTTCGAGGTGGGAGGCCGGCGACTAACCGCCTGAGCCATGACATGGCCCCAGCTTGGCTTTTATTTTTACGAAGCTGGAAATATTGAAAGGGATACCAGCAATACTGATTGCAGTTTTATATATTTCTCCTCAGTCTCTAAGACAAATACTAATACAGTACCAGAAAAAGGGCCCCGACCGTCTTCATCTTATCATTACTTAGCAGTAATATCACATTCGGCTCTTAAGTACTCCAGAATTGTAAAAGTGTCGCTAAATAAGTAGCCGATCCCAGTGGCCGCGCGGTCTAAGGCGTTGGTCTGCAGCCGCTCGCTTGCTGGGACTATGGGTACGAATCCCACCGAGGGCAGGAATGTCTGTGTCTTGTAAGTGTGTTGTCAAGTAGGTGTCTCTGCGTCGGGCTGGTCACTCGTCCAGAAGAGTCCTACCGAGTGTGGTGTGTCTGAGTGTAATCGTAAAGCCTCAATAATGAGGAGGCCCTGGCCAAATAAGGACTGTTGCGCCAGTAGAAAAAAAAGCTACGACACAACCAAAGCAGTTCGTAAATATGAGCTAATCCACATTGGATTTTGGCCTCAACTCTAACTTTTACGAGTTACTTCCTAATATATATTTATTTCAGAATGAGGGAGTTGAACCCGGAAAGTATAACTGAGTCCAGATTCGAGCCAACGGTGTCTAAAGGCGAAGCATAGTCCATCCTCGTAGCTCAGTGGGATACGTTCTGGGTTGCGGTTTTCAGAGCCCCCTGCAGTTGTAAAACCGTGTAGTTGGTGTACACCAGTCCTTATCACCCCGCAAGTCACTCTTCCTGATTTTGGCCAGTGTAAAAGCACACAAGTCGATGGCAGTGCCTCCGGTTGAGCAGAAAGGAACAGCCTTGTGATCGATCGAGCGAGAGGACACGCGCGCCATTGTGTTCCGCGTCACGGGCCGTCACTCACGCGGTGCCCTCCTCACCCCTTACAACCCCTCCAACATCAGGTAGTGCTAGCCAGTCAGACCCACCTGACGCCCCTACGTCCGGACGGCCCAGGTCAGCAGTAGGGGTTACAGGACGGATGCGTGACGCCAAAACTAGCGAGAAATGGCGTGGAGAACAGGGAAAGTCACTGTAATGTTACTACATTCACCAAGTTTGTTCTGTCAAAGGATCTGATACACTTTCTGGGATTTTCATACACGAATATAGTATTGGACCTCTTTTACGAATACGACTGAGGTCATCTGAGGAGCAAAGACTGTCTCTGTTGCAAGCTCCAATCGTTGCTAAATCTATCACCTGGAACAATATTAAAAATATCTGCATTTTGCAAACAGAGTGTGGGAATATTCATAGGTTTACTGTGAGTCTCGGTAGAGACGGATTATTTCCGAAAGGGTAATGAACAGATTTGTTTTTGTAATGGGTACCCAGTGTCTTATTTTTGAGGTAGATACTAAATTTGTAAACTCTTTTTAATGGCGCAACAGCCCCTAGTGGACCATGGCCTCGTCATTGCTGAGGTTTAAGGACCACACTCAGTCACACCCACTTGGTAGGACTCCTCTGGACGAGTGATCAGCCCGACGCAGAGACCTCTACCTGAAAATACATAACACTCACAAGAGAGAGACATTCATGCCCCCGACGGGATTCGAACCCACAATCCCAGCAAGCGAGCGGCAGCAGACCCACACCGCAGACCGCGCGGCCACTTGTATTACTGCGATTAATTTCAGATTTGCAATTTTACTGCAATAAATTTGGAGTCGTCAGGAAAATACTTACGTAATAAGTGAAGAGATAAATTGAAGCAAACGATCTACTCGCAGTAAGTCTATGACAGTGGCAATTCCTCGCACTCCTTTTCGAAGCTTGAGTGACAAACACAAAACCCGACAACTATCCAGAGACAAGTGTATAATTGAAGATATATTAGGCCAGTAACAACTGGTGTTTGCATGGCGATATCTAATCCTGGAGGAAAGAACAATACTCTGATACTGCTGTAGGCCTATTGCTCCTTACGGCTTCTTTGTGGTGAAGGGCCCCGCAGCAGATGCTACGGACGCACCGCAGCCTTGAGGCTTATTGTGCAAACCTGTGATGAAGATGATTAGTTTTTTCGTTTTTCCCAGTAATGGAGCACCGGTGGAATGAAACTGGCAGGGGAAAACCGAAGTACTCGGGGAAAAACCTGTCCAAGTGACACTTTGTACACCACATATCCCACATGGACTGACCCCGGGATCGAACCCGGGCCTCCGCGGTGAGAGGCCGGCGACTAACAGCCTGAGCCATGGCACGGCCCCGCTCTTTATGGTTACTGCTGCGGCAAATACAACAACTCACTGCTCTAACTCTGCTCTTGTGTTACATATCTCGAGTCACAAAATATAATGGACAACACAGACACTTTGACAAAGTCCTTCAGACAGAGGATAAGGCATTTCAAGTAGATATTCTGTGCCTTGATAGAAAATTCAACTATTATGAATCACTTATCTCTGATGACGGATTGGTTCCAACATGATTCGCTTTATTTCATTGTTTTTAGGAACAGGCTGAAGTGTTCTTTCAGAAAGACTCTTATTATCCTGTCAGTCTGTATATCTATTTAATTGGTATTTCTTGATAAATCATCTTTAACTGCATTTAAAAGTTTTTCATATTCTATCGGTCAAAGGCCTACATACCGAGTAAATTTCGGCTAATGTTTTGTTTATCGTCATCATAACCATCATCATCATTATCATCATCAACATGTCTATTGTCACAGGTCTTTTCTTCTTGGTACTTCTCCTCTTGAAGCACTGGTGATCCCCACCGCTGAGGCCTCAAGGTTCAGACTGCAATACTCTCCGCATTATGTGTGATGTTCCAGGTATAGCTGTCTTTTGTAGTGAATCTATGATTATGATTATGATCATTTACGCTCTGGAATTCTATAAATTCTAATGACGCCAAGAACTGGAACCCATCAAACGGAAGTCCGTACATCTATGTCAGTGACAAGGATTCTCTCAAGCGTTTAGAGCAACATACACTGTGTGATGGAAAGCGCCATATTGATGCATTCTTTTTTATTCGTTTTTATTCTGTTCTAACATGTTGTACGTCTTCTTCAGATGTTACAATTATCCGAGTTCTTAACTCGTAATTTCAGAGACTTCTCCATTCCTCCCGTTACGTGCAGAAATTGTCCTTCTGTTATTTGCGTTTCGGCCATTAATGTGATTCGCAAAGACGCAGACATTTTTAGAAAACTTATTTCTTTTTACAGGGTTTGTTATTAATCTGATACAATTTTACAGTCACAGATTTATGTTTCTTTTCTATTCAGCAGTATTTTTTACTAGTTTGTTGTACGTATTAATCTCAACGTAGGCATACCATAGATGTTTTTCATTAAACCGTCTGAGGTTGCTGAGTCAGCATATGCATAAGCAAGAGTGTAGTATAATCTGATGGAATGATACGGCGCTGTTGAGACAGCACTTGATTTATTTTGCTGTTGTTGTCACATGTGTTTTGTGTTGTGTTTCGGCTTGTGCATTTGTGTTTTATTTGCCTAATAGTTTTGTCTTTGTAATTGGCATTTTTGCTAATGATCCAGCACGTTAACAAACTAATCTTTATTTAAATTATTGCTGTTATATTTTATGAAAGAAAGACTGCACGTAATATTGGGTGGCGTATCTCCGACTGACATATCTTGAAGCGTGATAATATTTTACACACAAGAAAGAGATGATTGAAATGCACAATTTTAAGTATAAAACGAGGAATTTATTACTTATTTATTACTTTTGAGAAACAGATAAATTCTTGAAAGTGGTCTCCTTCATTTGCAACACACTGTTTTAAACAATTTAAGAAACTGTCAAAAAACTAGGCACAACAGCTCTTGAATTATGTTCGCAATTTTATCCGGAATAGCATGCTTCAGCTCTTGTATTGTGTGTGTGGGCGATTCCCGTATACACATTCTTTCTAGTATCCCCATACAAAGGAATCCGGGACCGTGAGGTTCGGCGACCGTACAGGCCATGGGATACCTGATACACGAAAAAGCTTTTTGTCGCTCATTACCACGCTACATACTCGACGGATCCATTCTCACTGAACAAATTTTCAAATGGCATGACATCACCTCTTTCTTCGTGTGCTGACTCTGCGCTGTACTCACCATCTTATGGCAAAAGTGCGTTCTGAAATGTGTCAGTCGGCTCTGCGCCAGCTTGTATATAAATTACTGGGAATATTACTAGGTAGAAATAAAAATAAGACATAGAACTGCACCCATTTTGAGACCGTAATACGAAGAAAATATTACAGAGAACACTGCGTCAGTATTGCATATAAAGAACAACGGCAGTTACTAAGGAATTTTTAGGCGCATCGCACATTCGCGACAACAGCCTCTTATCTTCGTCATGTCCGTCCGCCGCCCCTTTGTCCGCATGTATCAGCGCGGCTCCCACTGGACAGGTTTCCGTGAAATTTGATATTTGGAAACTTTTATGAATATCTGTCGAGAAACTCCAAATTTGGTTAAAGTCGGACAAAATTATCGGGCAATTTACATGAAGACCTACAGTAAGTACATTTCATTATTGTCTGTAAGTTCGCCATAAAAGCACTTTTGTGCAACGCTATACTGTTGACAGCTCAACAATATTCACAGAACGGTTTTGTTAGATTTCCACTGCAACAAGGGTTAGGCGAAGCCGCAGTGTTGCGTTTTACTTATATTGCCTCGCTTGTTCTATGTCAAACTATAACTGCTCTTCATAACACTAGAATCTACGAATACTGCACTTTGTTTCTACCTCCATGTTAACGACTGCAAGTTAGTCATATGGCCAGTAACCGGATCCACGGACGGCGCCTTCAAGTACCATCACTGAAGCTCCTCAATAAGAACGGAAAACAAGGGAGGGCCGAAAAGTGACACGTGTATGAAAACATTGATCGTTCCTGTGAATCAACAGTACCCGGTTGATGTAATATCGGACTTCTCCCCTTTCTGCATTACAATCCTTTTGCCGCTTCAACTTAACATTTGTGAGGGTCCAGTATCCTCACCAACTCTTCCTGTAGCCCTTGGCAAAACACTGGAACTTATCAGACAACAAGCACAAGAGGCTGAACGAGTCGCATTGATCGACGTTTTGATGGAAGCTGAGGGAGGACACAGATGTGATAAACTGAATTAAGACTGATCAAACTAATGAAACTAGGGGCAGGGATATGGACCGCCTGTGTGTGAGATATAGATGATGTCAAACAGAGTAATTTCTCGGGAAAACATTCTGAAATCGGGAGGAGGGGGTGATTGAAAGGTGGTCCCTTGTGTCCGTCAACAACTCAGAATTCTGCATGGGGAGAAGGGAAGGAACCCCTGTAGACAACCAGACTACAGGGGGGCCAACATATCTAGCATTTTACCATTGTTGAGGCTGTTCAGTTAGCAAAGTAGCGATTATCATATTTTATATTTGGTAGACAGAATGATAACAATGTCTACTGCAACTGGATAACGATACACTCCCCAGAAACAGAATAAATCAGAAACCCAAAGAAGAAATCAGTGACGCCCGAGGAAAATGTGGAGTGATTTTTGAAGCCGGAAGCGGCTTTACCGCCTATGCACTGAAGTAACAAAGAATAATAAGACGATTATTATTATTATTAGTAGTAGTAGTAGTAGTATTGTGTGATATACAAGAAGGTGTTACCCAAGACCCTGAAGATGGGACAAACAAGTGTTCCCGAAACGTTGGTTGCACACCAAAAATTGACGCCGGGCTACAACCCAAAAACTTTTAAGCAAGGTGTTACTGTCCACACAAATAAGTCTCTTTTTTTCACTACTCATTGCCGAATAAGCCACCTGACCCCTTTCGAATCAGAATTAACTTAACACATTCGGTAGAACACTTTGGTTGGAGATCGGCCCTTCACAAGGTTTTAGCTTACACAGAACAGCCCAGATACAAACTATCCAAGCACATATATCCATGCACCAAGTGGGAATCTACTCCACAAGCACAGTGTATGAGAGACTCACGCGGCGCTGCCACTGTGATGGCTCAATTAATATTAATAAAATGATTGCTGGTCATGATATTAAGGAATTAAAAACATAAGACAAGACCACACTGAGATCACAACGAACAACTCTCGGTTCTGTTATCTTTTATCGGCAGAGATACCCTCTGTATTATTAATTAACTGATTAAATGAACGTCATTGCCTCATTAACCAGTTATCAAGCGGAAAAACTAACTACTTCAGGTTAAACAAGTTTTAAACCAGCCCAGCAACTTTCTTAAACAAATACGTACTTTAACTTACCCTATATTCAGCTGCAGTCCAGGGCAAGAAACAAAGTGTGTCTTCTACAGATTATTTCATTTCCGCCATTGACCCCAGTATCTATAAACTGTGTCGCAGTTATGAACCGTTAGAAAGTTACGCCGTTGACCCAGGATCCAGAACCTAGGGCCCACACGCATGAATAACAATTAGTAACAGGCTTATTCTGTAATGAAACTGTTATATGACACCGTAAAATTTCAGGAAGAAAGTAACTTCTTGGTGCAGTATTTGGACTTCCGTCCTGCAATCAAAAACGTAATGGATGTAGCTCATTAACAAGATTTTAATTAATGAATGGAGCAAGTAAATTGTAGAGGGGACGATACACTTGATCCGTGATGTAGCCTCACAGGAGAAAGAATAATCAGGTGACCAAGGGGGCCAGGCAATTGGCTCTATTCGACCCGCCTATGCAACGGCGAAGGTGTGTAAGGCGCTTGTGTTCCAGGAACACAGATAGGTTTCCTATTACCCACATCCTGCCAATTCTGCCCACATCGCTCCTGATGCGGAATGTGGCTTCATTACTAAATAATTAATTATTCCAAAGTGTAACGTAAATTAAAAACACAATGTACAAATAAAAGCGTTTGCTTCATCACTCCAATGATATTCAGGCAAACGTTACTGTCTTATTGATTAGAATGTTGTGCTGTAAGGTAGAAATTCAGTTATTTCGAAGGAATCTTTTGCCTTCCTCTTTAAAGTAGAAGAATGACGGAAACCGCACATTTCTCTGAAACGTCGGTAAATTTCTACCAGGCTACACAGTGTCGCAAACAATAAAAGAGTATCATTCACGTGCAAAGCAATGACAACTTCACATCTGACATGATAAGACGTTCTCATGGAATTAGACTGTACGAGTACATCATCGTCTGTACAGCCAGCTCATATCACTTCGTACTTCGACAAATTAACGTCTCCAACATCCATCTCACAATACTATTGGAGATACATTTAGGTCACTTTCTTACAGGTCATTAACCTACATACAGAATGCATGTTTTGTTTTCCGGGTTCTACTTGTTCCGTCCTCTTCATCTGCCATAATTTAATTTAATTTACCTAACAATGATAAAAATCACAAATTACAAAGCTTAAAATTGCGTCCTTCTCTTAATATCATTAAGGTAATTAACCAATAATTATGGAATGACCAGATATATGCAAGCACTGTGTCAACGACTCTCCGTTGTCTGAGAGAGAAGAACATTTATACATATTTATACGTTTCGGGAGTTGACTCTTACTCCTGTCAGGTGATTCGTGTTCCAATATTTAACATACTAGGTCAGATATTAATCCTGGAATTTTAAAAAATAACGATATAATGCGTCAGTACAATAGTGGTGTCACTTTTCACAAAGTTTTAGAAAAGAAATTAGAAATATTTCCCAGCTGAAAACTTTGAGAAATATATTCCTGTTTTAAATTATAACCCTCAATAATTTTACCCATATGCTCTTTAGTCTGTATCAAAATTAGTAAAGGTGACTATCATCTACGAATGTATAAATATGGCATTCATCGCTGCCGTTTGCAGGCTTCGAACATGAGGTCCCATTAGTGCAAAGCTCGCCAACGGAAAGAACTAGCGACCATTGAAAGACACCACTGACCAAAACTACAGCTACAAATTGCTGCGACCCTGAACCAAAAAACAATTTGCATTATTACACATTTACTGTGATTCATCTTTATTACAAAATATCCATTAAGGCAGTGTGAGTACAGCAAGTGGTTCTTTCGAAACAGATTGTTCTGGCATGATCGCATCCTCGGTACACAGACTTATAAGTGCAAAGAAAAATGGCAATGTGGCTGCGGAGAATTTGGGGAGGAAATGGCCTTGGATTAATCTAATAAATAAAGCTTCCTTAGGAATATACATTTTTGAATCAACAACGGGACACGGTATATCTTGTTCCTCTTTTGCACGTATATAATTCCCATTATTTTCCTTCTTCTTGTTCACCTCTTTTTTCCTTCTCATTTCCTTCATTACCTTCTTATGATGCAACATCAAGTATGAATGTGTAATATAGTGAGCTGTCTAGAAAACCCCGCCGTAGAGCGAATCTAAACTTCACGTGTTGGCCCGACTTGTAAGGGGAATGTCCGACTCTTCCACCTGAGCGCGCCCTCGCAAAATAAACTGGATATGGTTTCGGCTTTATTGAAAGTCTGGTAAGCCAGGCACACTATAGGTCTTTTTCTCTAAACATGGCACCTCATATTTTAACTAAAAACACAAAAAGATGCACAATAATTGCTAAGGAAAAGGGCACTGCCTTTACTCTCGTTGTATTCTACAAATTTTTTCCAAATTTCACTTGTCTAACCATCAGCACTTGACTGACAAAAACTAAAATAACAAGCACTTGATATAGCCCGCAGAAGTTGGAAGAACACGAACGAAACCTTACTCAAGTTTAAAATGTTAAGTCAAATGATTCGAAACTTAGGCATAAGACGTATGTAATAATTTGGTTGTTTTTCATAATTCAACAAACCAAATGTGATAGTTTATTGCGTATATACATGAAATATACATGAAGTGGCTGTGTTAGTAGTGCCACTTCATGTATAGGAGGTCACATTTTCGATTGTGTACCTTGTTTCATTGTTATCACTCTGTAAAGGCACGGAAAATATAGCTGATGATCAGGATGAAGACCTAACAAACAAACAAACTAACTAACTAACTAACTATCTCACTGACTAAACATCTAACTCCACGAAAAATTTCAGTTTAAGAAGTCAACAGTTTCTCAGACAGTCAAAAAACCTCCCGATTTTATAGAAACTTCAGGTTTATTTCAGTGTTCAGAAAAAGCCGGTGCTGGTCCTATTGTGAGCCAGATTAATCTATTCTACAGAGCCACGTCCATTTCCTTAGCCTCCATCTTATGTTGGAAATGCTAATATTAATGCGCTAACCAGTAATGTACTGTGTAATTCAGAGAAGTGCCTGAATAGCATACATGTTACACACGAACTCTATATATCCTTTATGTTCCATAAGCCTCCACGCGGTGACGCAGTTAGTTGAGGCACTGCGCTAAAAGCCGGAAGGTCGCGGGTTCGATTCCCGATGGTGTCATTGGAATTTTTCATTGACATAATAATTTCGGTCGCACTGACCCTGTGGTCGACTCAGCCTCTAACAGAAATGAGTACCAGGAGTATTTCCTGGGGGGTAAAGGCGGCCGGTGCGTAGGGCTGAAACCTTACCACCTTCATGTGCCGATTGTCTAGAAATCTGGGAGCCTCAACCTCCTGGAACCCTAAAGGCCTGTCCAGGCCTATAATGGGATTGCTTTTTCCATAAGCCTCGATCTCAGTATACTGCTGTTAGAATGAGATGGCACATGCGCAGAAAACAGACTTCGTCTTTCTGTGAAATGGACGAGTCCATGCAACTCGGCGGGGATGACAGGTCAATCGACTACTGGCAGCTGAGGTGCGTGCCTCAGCTGGTAGTGTTTGCACTGTGCTGGACAGGCTATGTTCCGCGGTTTGCGAGGCTTGCTGGATACCCAGTCCATCCTCCCGTTTCCCCTTCACTTCTCCACCCATGAGTCGCCGTGTGCCATCTCATACTAATCGGGCTCTAACAATGATCAACTGAACTTCAACATTTTCTTTATTATGTTCCACACAAACTTAATTAAAAAGCCAGTATAGTGTGTAAGCTACGGACTGGACGACCAAGGAAACGGGTTTCGGTTCCCGGAAGGGAAAACGATATTTGTCTATACCAAAGAGTCCGGACTGGCTCTGGGGTTCAACTTGCTTCTTGTTCAAAGTATAAACAGGGCGCTTTCCCAAGGGTTAAAGCAGCCGGGTATTGAATCCCACCATTAACCTCCATCTAGTGCCGAGGTTAAAAATTCTTAGAGCTATATATACCTTAGCAATTGTGTATGTTTTTACGTCACGGTGTTTAATTAAGCACACGGATAATTTTAATTTACAAGCCTAACTGAGTATGTGTTCAAGATACTAAGTCCAGACTTTAGTCAAAGCTATATAATGCGACTACATATGCAGAAGAGATTTTCCATGACTCACAATGAATCTACTGTATGCCTGTAGTGACTCCCTGGGGTTTCTCTTTCATTCATGCTCCTGATCCGGCACACACATGCTCAGAAGCTGACTGCAAGGATGCGGGCGGCAGGCAAGTATTACAATACCAGCGACCGACCGACAGAACGACCGACCCCTTTTTCACTTTCGTTGCTTTATACTTATATCCAAATCCTCTTGGACCATAACATATACGAGGCAACAGCCAGCATACTGGAGAGACACAAGGTGTTCCATTGCATGATAACCAATACAATAGAGTACTAGCTTATTTAATTATTCTAGCATCTATTTCGAAGACTTTTTGAACAAAATCACCCACCCCATGTTGTGCTTATTACAGGTTAGTGATTACTACTCTCCCGTAGGCGATTAGGAGGAATATAAAATTGTATACTCATTCATACTTCGGTATTATAAGAGTGATATATGAGATTACGGTTTTGTTGAATGTCACGCCGTATAGCTTCAGTATAAACTTGTTGCCGAGTAGTTATGTTTATCATTAAGTACTTTTTGAGTACTTTAGCTGCCTTATGGGATGCATGCCAATGTCTTTACTTTGTTTAATTATATGTGCAAGAAATACAGGTAGGACAATAAATTACACTCACCTCTTGCTTTTCGCGGGGGTTAGGTTCCAAGAGCCCCTGCGAAAAGAAAAAATCCGCGAATAGTTGACCGCCTCCCAAACACAATGTTTTAATATTTTTTAGTGTTTTTCTTTTCTTTGCAGAAACACTGTGATGGGAGCTGCCTCTTTACTTCCTCCACCTCCTTGGACATAATGCGGTGTGGCTCGAGACCTGCTGGAGTTGTCGAACAATTCTGATGCTCCGATCCATTGAACGTTCCGAGTGCGAATTTGCGAAAACGCGAAGTACGAACTCGCGAAAAACGAGGGATGAGTGCAAGTTCCAGGTTGAATTCCATTACTTATGAAGCTGACTCTAGGCGAAAGGGAAACATGGACTGAAGAAGAAAACTTTTTGGTGTAAAATCGATGTTATTTCATTGTGATAAGAAACCTAGAAAACAGACCTCTAAGAAGGTACGGCTATGTTCAGCGAATAACTGAGCAAATGGTACCATAGGGTGTGTGGGTCACTAAAGAAGAATTAGAAAATGAAAACTTACCTGTAATTTGAAACCACGTGTAAAGTACATTACTGGCGTTCGAGATTGATTATATGGGCTGTGGGAGAACAGAGTGTGCAAGAACCAGGAACGGCAAATGCAAGAAAGAATAAAGCCAAGCAGGAGAAGAAGGAGGAGGAGGATGAGTAAGACGAGACAAAGAAGAAGCAGCACAAGAGGATAGGGATATTGAGCTGTGAAATTGCACTACATTGTTTGTTAATAAAAAATATCTAATTCTTAGGTGTTCGTGTATGCATGTGTGCATGCGTGTAAGTTTATGCAGTACTACGTTAGTAATTCAGCAACTATAAACAGGAACCAGAAGATATCTGTCAGTAGGGCTTACCATTATCACACATTATTGTTTTATTAACTTCCCTCTTTGCAGTAACATTTAAACATTTTATTCCATATCACCTTCAGTAACAGCAACATAAAACGAGAGAGCGCCTTCATATAAATTATGTGAATTATTTTCGAAACATGCTGTAGAGCAGGGAGTGGGAGGAATCTATACAGAGATCCAGGACACATGGAAGCCGAGAAGCTTGGAACTACCCCAACCCCAAAAACATGCCATGTTGCAGTAAGCTATATCACACCCTTCCCTATCTGAATGTTTTTTTCTGAGCTGTATTCAATATCAGTATAACTGCAGGACATTTGAAAACAGCACACGTGTCCTTCAATGCTACATTTGATACTGAAGAGCAGCTACAAATGTGACAAAGGCTTAACAGCAAATGCGAATCATTGCAAATGGTTTTTTAAGTATTTGACATTTTCACGTCAACTCTTTGCGAATGCTGGATTAGAACTGTCCTATGACTTCAGCCATTGTCAAACTATGTTAAAAATGATCACTGATAAAAATATGCAAAGCAGGGGTGTACATGAAAATAGTAACTCAAAGATTTAACTAAATGACACTACGTTCGTGTCTGGTATTTTGTGCTTTTTTTTTCCATTAAGGAAAGAACGTAATTGACGAAGTGTTACAGAAAAGCGTGCTGAGAGAATATTTGTACATACTTAACATGAAGGCCGGAAGAAACTGCGTAATATGGAGCCTCACAATTTGTATTCTTGACCAGCTAGTATGCTTGCGATAGGTAAAGAAGGAAGACGGACAAGAGGGAAAGTAGCATTCGAAGAAGAGATAATAAATTCAGCGTTTTTTACGCGGGACTGAGAAGAACTGGGAATACAGAACGGGCTGCTCATCGGTCTCTATGAAGCAACGTCATCCGCTCTAAAGCGAGTAATCCGGTGATAAACATGCAACAAATGTAAGTATCTCTGAACAGTACAAAAATGACAGAAGAAGGTAAAACCATATTAGTCTACATGGGATGGCGTTTCCCATAACTACTAAGCGTCTCCGAACGCCACCGTCAAGATTTTACAAGCACTTTACGGCAGTAAAAATGTAAGTAGCAGAGTAGCTGGAGTGATAATATAAAAGTTGAGGCTATCTATACTTAATAACGCGAAAACACATGCCTGTGTCGTTATCAACTAACTCGGAAGGGGAGACAAGGCATGATTATGGAATTGTGGTGGGGACATGACTTTGATGGCGCTCACAATGACCGTTCGGTCTACAGCCTGTCTTCTACCGTTCGAAAGCCCGGATCGTAGAATCTACGAACTACAGATCATGAGATACTCCCCGCGGGGTGGTAAGCGTACCTGACGCGTTGCGGGGGAATGCTGGCTATAGCGGCCACTACTGGACTGCCACTGATAGGAACGACAGACTAGTCTACTAGTACACAGCCTGAAAGCATCAAGCATTTCGAGTAGCTTGCATTGAGCGAGTGCACTGTGCGAATGCTTTCAGGATGGATAGTAGCAACTTCTGATTCACTAAGAAATCTTTCGCATGCGCACCTATCGCGTTCCTAGCGCTGATCATCTCCTGGTCTGTGGACAGTACGCTCACTCGGTACATTGACGCACAGCATGTATACACGAAACCTCTACGACTTTGAACAAGTACAGTTTCTGAATGGGGTCACACAACCTAATTCAGTGTTTTGCACATGTTAAAGCAAATCACATAGTTTCTTTTTAGGCGCGTTCGCGATACTGCGAAAAGCGACTATTAGCTTCGTCATGACTGTCCGTCCGTCTATCCGTCCGTCCGCATGGAACAACTTATCTCCTACTGGACAGATGTTCATGAAATTTGATATTTGAGTATTTTCGAAAATCAGTTGGGAAAATTCATGTTTCATTAAAATCTGAGAAGATAAACGGGTACTTTACTTGAAGACGTTTGTACATGTTAGATAATATCTCGCTCAATTCTTCTTAGAATGAGAAATATTTCGGACAAAAGCTCTAGAGAAAATCAAAACACATTTTATGCTCAATAACCTTTTTCCCATCATCATGTCATTTATTAGATAATGTGGAAAAATGTGGTACAGTCAGACAGGCCATAGATGACAACATAATATGGCACATGCGCATTGCATGCTGGATAAATAAAGCTACAGACACACACCCGGAATATGAAATAGGCTAATAGCTTTTCCACGGCAACAATGGTTACATGAAGCGTTTCAGTGTTACCTTTATACTTACATTGCTTGTCTTTTTATTTATTAGTATAGGCTATTTATTTATTTATTTATTTTTATGTTTTTGATTACAGAAAAACTGACAACGGCAACACCCAAGAGGAAGGCTTAATATGTAGCGTGGTACAATGAGACCAGGCTACCTTCCATGCCTCAGGGGAGCGAATTGTCACACCATTAGGATCTAGGGCTCTGAACAGCCTCATGTTTTGCTTGCACGCCCTGATCCTGTCCGCCGATGGACACTTCCCAAACTCCATGAACTTCTTATGCCATTCACTTACCGATGGCTTACTTGGTGGTGTCTTTCGGCATTTCACTCGAAAATTACATTGCGTCTGAAGGACTGATCTGGCCTGAATGATCCACGCCACATACTGAGCCTTTCCATGGGATGTCGACATTTTCAGTTTCTTTGTAATAAATAAAAATAATTCATAATAAAAGAAGTAAATAATTAAACAAAACAGTAAATAATAAAAAACTTTCTGTGTTTCATTGCCATACCAAAAAATGCTTTGCCTTATGTGACCTCATTAGGAAGCTGTACGTGTTTAAATATTAAAGGTTTTATGTGGACATCGGTATTTCTGTTTACTTTTGTGTTTGTGTTGCCCTGTGTACGTAATAGCCTTATGATGGGCATATCTCCTGTTCAAAGAGCACTAAAAACATCTGCAAGCAAAATTCTTAAAGCTAGATAAGAGGTTCTAACGACGGTGTGGCTGAAGATTCAAATCTTCTGAGACGTCAAGTTGTGTCTGTTGGTAAATTGTTTGCGACGCTTCAAAGCATCATTCGAGAAGTTTGTATTTACCACTCGATATGGCAGAACATCACAGGAGAGTTGAATCTTGAGTAATTCTTAAGCCCGTTAAAGGAGATGTCCTGTGCCACAATTGCTAGTAGAGCCATATAGAAGAAATATAAAACAACGCGTGGAAGGTGGCTGGTCGGAAGAAGGAAAAATAAATTTAAAAATCATATTAAAATGAAAGTTTATTAGAATGGGTTGTAAGGATGGTGGTGACCATTACAGGTTGGATGTCAGTGAAAAGAAAAACTCCGAATATACCTCTAGTGTGCATCAACCAGAACTTCACAATACTGAAGATATTAACATAACATTAACATATGGCGGATTTAGAATATCTCTGGACGAATTATTTAATTAACAGTGATTTCTTTCGCCAAAGCGAACTCAGGCAGAAACATTTGACCCTCCTCCTGTCGAGCCGGATCCATCCATGACGCAGACGCCTAAGTTCGTCTCACGGCTGCGCTTTTTACAAAAACACATTGTAAAGTTGGATCAAGGTAACTGGAATTGCTGCCAAATCATGCATGAAGCGATCGGACGTGATTAATATACCCTAATAAAGAAACATGTATCAAAATAATACCTTAAAATCATTATAATGTATAAATGTTACGTTCTTTTATAAACTACGGAATTACAGATGAGCAGGACACTTGGGATAAAAATGTCCCGCTGGTCATAAACCGGACATTCGAGCCAGAAATACAAAAGAGACAACAGACGCATCACAAAGTAGGGTCGAAGGATAAGTTGACTTTGTTCTAAAAATGTGGGGTTTTCCCTATAGTGATCAAGTAACGAGGGAATTTATTATTATTACCAACTACTGCACAATAACTCTGTACACTCCTACATATTTCGACTAACCTTCGTAGCCATCATCAGGGAGTCATTTTCCACAGACATGCGCAGCTTACAGTATATCATTGAATGGTAGTGTGTAAATTTACTGTTCACAGCCGTTGTGGGTATAAAGTACCAACGACCTCATAAAGTAAAAATCATGTACGATATTAAATACAGCATTAATACCTAAAATGTTATATATATATATATATATATGTAAGTCTGTCTCCAAACAAGAGTCTTGCAAATCACTCCCAGTTTTGTAGGGTGGAGACCCCCGGCTGTGCTACCCGATGTTTATTCCACGCGCAATATCTCCGTACAGATATATACTGTATTTTAATATCACACTTGATTTTAACTTTATGAGATCGCTGATAGTTTGTACTGACTACGGTTGTGAACAGTAAATGTAAACATTGCCATTATGATATAATGTAAACTGCGCACGTCTGTGGGAAATGACTCCCTGATGATGGCTACGATGGTTAGCCGAAACATGTAGGAGTATATAGAATTATTGTGCAGTAGTTGGTAATAATAATAATAATAACAACCTGTATGTAAAGAACTGTACGGACTATGTATAATATTAAGCACATGACGTGGCAATTATTCAGTGTAACAGAAATAACTAGTATTTTACGTTCCCCTTAATTCGTCATTCCTTAAGTAACTACACTACGAACGCGTATATATCGCTTTATATGTCACTGTCTCTGTATATGGGAGCAGTAAGATTCAAGTAGGCATTGGTTCCCCCCATATTTGAATATTCTATCTTTAATATCGAAAAAAAAAATTATTTTCCCTAAACGATAACTGTAGTGTGAGTTACGATGAAAATGAAGCTTACTGAGGTTTCAAATTAAGTCCATCGATATGTGCTCATTTCCTTCTTTCATCTGCAAAACAAATCTAATTTCTTACATTGCATGAAAAAATACATTCTTATTCAGTGAAAATTAATTAGCATTCTTTCTTTTTAATGCAAAACATTCGCTTATTTCACAATAATGACAACAACATCCCTCACTTAATAACATAAAAGCCCGTTTCAGCAATACACGGAATCCATATAAGTGACATTATTTTGGAGATCACCCGAAACATTACATCCTAAATTACCACAAAGTGTCAGTCAGTATGTGTAGCTTATACATGTGTGCATAATGGGGCATTTTGTTATGGCAAATTGTTGAAAATTCGTAAAACGTTTTGTTTCAACAACCGAACGACAATGTAGCTCAGTGAACTCGGGTGGTGACAGATAAAATATTCAAATACAAGTATATTAAGTAAGGAAGGAATACTCTTGTGGAAATAAAACACACACAAATTTGATGAAACTGAAATTTGTAGCGTGCTCAAACAATACGATGCAGCACCGCGGTACGTCGCCTCCTTATTGAGTAACTGCCAACCTGCTCATTACATTTATCTCCTATGGGGTAAAATCACTTTCGTTCTTCTTCTCCCTTGATGTCTGCCTTATCTGAATTGTACAGAATAACCTAATAAAGAATAATTTTATAGTGGCTGGTTTTGCGTTCTGGGCCGAATAGACTTGAGACAAAAAAACGTACAGCTATACACAGCGAATTCGCCTGTGGAAAAGCATCGAAAGCAGTCAAAAGATGGGGCACAGGAGACTGGAATGATAATATTAAAACATATATTACAGAAAACATGTTTGGAAAATATGACCTGGATTTATCGGGATCTTCGCTCTTCTGGGATGTTACGCAGCGAAGATTGTAGTTAGTTACGGACGTTTCGGGACAACCTATCCGTCCCATCTCCTTGGACTGCTTGACCCTTGAAGATCGGATCGATAGGCTGTCTAGAAACGTCGGTAACTAACTATCAATCTAGATGCATAACATCCCAGAAGAGCGAATATCTCATTTACACCGTGGCGGAATCCTGAAATCACGCACAGGATTTGTCGGTCTGAGTAAGAAACAGATACGGACTTTGTTATCAGCAGTACTGAACATCTGGAATATATTACCCTATAAAGAGTTAGCTACAGTACTTTATAATGGTTACACAGTTTATCTTACTTCCGATATTTTGTAAAAACAATTTATAATGTAAGCACTTATAAACAAAGGGCACGTGAAGCTACGTCCATTCGTTCATTCACCTTCGTGGAATTGTGCTTCATTAAGAGCAAGGAATAGCGGACTTTTGCTGACACACATATAATTACATATATACATACATACATACATACATACATAAAGGTAAAGGTAAAGCAATCCCATTACAGGTCTAGACAGGCCCTTAGGGCTCCAGGAGGTCGAGGCTCCCAGGTTTTTAGACAATCGGCACATGAAGGTGGTAAGGTCGTCAGCCCTACGCACCGGCCGCCTTTACCCCCCAAGAAAGATTCCTGGTATTCATTTCTGTTAGAGGCTGAGTCGACCCTAGGGCCATAGTGCGACCGAAACGATTATGTCAGTGAAAAATTCCAGTGACACCATCGGGAATCGAACCCGCGACGTTCCGGTTTGTAGCGCAGTGCCTCAACCAACTGCGCCACCGCGTGCCCCACATACATACATACATACATACATACATACATACATACATACATACATACATACATACATACATACATACTTACTTACATACATACATACACACACACACACAGGCACACACAAAAACTGGCTTTCTGCTGAATTCGAACTAACCTGTAAGCCGAAAAATCTTAAGGATCTCTCACCTTACGCAGTCGAAGAAAAATTACTGAAATAACTCCTTCGAAATTGTACATAGATTGGCAACATTTTGCACACAATCAGAGACAGTCTACCCAAGTTTAGGCACTGAGTACCGGCGCGAGTTGCCACAGGACATGGCCAGGTTCACAAATTGAAATACACGGAAATATAGAGGTACCGTACAAGACAGCAGAATGGCAAGTAAGACACCACAGCACATGAACATCTTGTTCTACTCCAGTTCAGATACTGTAAAGGTATATTTGTCCCTCTGCACGTCGTAAAGGCGTGTTTGGGGGATGGAAATATGGCTGCACTCATTCTGAAACTTCGCATTAGGTGGGCGGGCCTACTTGGGCTAGATTCATGCCCCTTTCGCTTGACCGCAGGGAAGAAACCCCAGTATTTACTGAACAGGAGGCTGGGTGGCCCCATAACTCGTCTAGACGATTTGAAGTAAAGATAAACGTATTGCCCTTCACGGGACACGAACCATTCTGTCGTTGAACCCGTAGCCTAATCACAGTTTATACAAAACTACCTCCTCCATTCATCGCTATACAAGAGACTGCCTTGGTAACGAAACAAACAATTTAATATACTGCATAGCGGCAAAAGCGGACGTCTGTAAGAACTAATAGCAGTTCTTATGAATATTTATTCTCGGTTATCAGAGAAGGGGGGAAAAGCGACGTCGAAATTAACAATATTCTGGCAATATTGTAAGCTTCCCCATTCAGTCATCTTCTCCAGCACTCACCGTATCCCCTTTACCCAACACAAAACAAGGTACTGCAGAACAAATATGAACCTGTCAGAAACAGACCCTTGATTTGAAAACAAAATATAAATATAAAAAAAATTGTGAACATTATTATCTCTCTCTCTCTCCCTAGCTACTCTAATCGGAATACATGTATTCTGCGGTTTTATACGTCATGCACAGAACATTTAATTCAGTGGCTGTGAAACACAAGTAAGTGCAGTACGATGTAGGTTGGAGTGTGCACACACATGGAGATGTAATTACACTGGGAGCGAAACAACGTGATGCGGGCTATCTCTCCTGCTGAGTTTCTAGGGGTAGAGGTTTCTTTGAAGTTTCGAACACACACACACGTGACTAAACTTTCTCTTCAGTTAGGAGACTGAGGTTACCAGATGGGACTTACCGCGCTCGCAAATAGAAATACTTTTTCAGGACTGCTTTGAGGAATTAAATGCATCATGTTACAATCTTCCCATATTGTTACCAGTTTTTGTACAGTAGAAAATTATTGAAATCTGTTCTGAAAATTTGGTCTGACTTTGGATTACGATATTCTCTAAAACTCTCTTTTTATCATCATAGGTTTATGTTTTAACGTGATTTTATACCTACTTTCGGCATTGTAAAATGCTGATTCATGTGGAACAGTCGAAAAAAAAAGCTAGAAAATTTAGTTTTATTTGTATGATTTGGCTTTTCATTATTTCTTTCAAATGACGTAATCCATGATGATGCAATTCTTCCAGATTTTATTCATTGCCAAATTGTAAATGTTTACCGCCGTTTCAAGGAAGCTTTGTGTCATCGAAACTTTTGTTAGACTTCTTGACAGTTGAAATGAAGGCAGCATACGCCTTTTAAACTTCAGTTAACTGTTTCCCAGAAGACTTTAAACTTCATCAGTACCACTGTGAGAACCTTAAACCTCGCGAAGTTATCCATATTGTTGTTATGCAATATCTTAAAGCCACTTGAGATTAACAAAACTTTGAATTTGTCAAAAATACAGTTATAATTTTATAAAATCATTTATTTTAAAAGTTGAAGAAATTTCGCGATGCAGAAACTACAATCTTCAGTAGTATGAAATACACAAAATTTTACAGTGTGAAAATTGTAACTAATATTTGGAGAGTTATTCATAAGTGTTAAATACTTAATCCGTCATTTATTCTTGCTTTTAGTCTCATATTTTGAGAATATTTCGATACTAATAATTATTATTTTATGCAAATATGGATGGAAAAATTATAACTAAATCATAGCTCATAACCTGATAAAATCTTTCGAAAATGTTATGAAATTTAAATGCCTCTGCTTGGAAGTGATAGTAAAAAATTGCATTAAGCAAGATATGAAGCGTAGAATAAGTTCAAGAAACGATAACTAAAATTGACTTCAGAATTGTTGTCTTGCTGACTCATACTTAGAAACTTTCATGTGTGTTGGAACGTATTCTACCCTGTTAAGGGAAGACGAATTATTCCGAGATTTCGAAATATGTGTTAAAATATGGAATTGCGGACATGGGGTTAGCAGTTACCGAAGTGATTTTTCATGCCCTTTGTCCATATTTTGTAAACCCCACATTTTCAAATAGGCCTATAAATTTCAATACATCTCTTCTCCTTTCGATCCGTATGTGGACCGCGGTCCATCAGTTAGGACGACTTGAATACTTATGTTGTTACTGGACCAATATTTCAACGTCACTAGATGAATATCTGATAATATTAGCTTCAAACTGAACACCCATACACATTTCAATTGTCCGCATACCATGACGCTGACGTATCCAGTTTCCCCTCCACCAAAAACAAGCGTCCAATTTATAAACCAATTCTGTACTCCATCCCTCTGAGTACTACTTACAGGTAGGTTAATATTCTGGACCTCCCAGGATGCCCTGTAGTGATGTTAGAATTTCTAATGACTTCTCAGCTTACCCCGCCTTGTTCCAACAATCCAGAGGTCTAACCGAGCATGGTACAAGAGAAGAAACCTAACACGGACAAAAGATTGATGAGATTGGTGACGCGGAGGAAGATGAGGGAAAAGTATCACGAAGCAGGCACCGCACACTCTCCATGTCCCTTCCAACATATTTGTGGTTTTACATAAAGGATACAGCAGAACTGTGCTGAACTACTTGTGCTTCTGACGCCTCATCGGCCCTGGACGGACTTTCATTTGGCATTGACTCGCCTTCTTATTATTGTTCGGACTGGCTGTAAAAGTGTCGGTTGAGGGTGATGGATTAGTCCACGAGCATGAAGTGGGAGGATCTTGCTGCAGCACGCTGATTCCCCCACGCGAACCTTCGGAAACAGTCTGCTGTGCTGCCTACAGCCGTTCGTGTTCGTGCCAGACGAAGACTGTGAATTCGAAACACAAAGGAAAATAAAAAAAGAGTCCCTTGCACTCATTCGAGGCACAATCGCGTAAGTAGTGGCTGCAGTAACTTTTATCTGCCGAAAATATCATAACGCTACCTGATTTGAGAAAAAGCAAACACGACAATACCGGCGAAAAGCAAAGATGTCTATATGCTTAATTAAGCACCATGTCATAAAGACGTATAGCTGAGCGGAGTAATAGCTCCACACATTTTTAACTTCTGGAAGAGATGGACGTGTTTGGTCAGGTTAAAGCCAGGCTGGTCATGTTACTCCGAGGTATAAATACATCAGAACCTGTAAGTTTAAAAGGTGGTAGAACTAAAAACAGATTGATATTTTGCAGAAGAGAAAATTTTATTATAAATGAGTAATGTAGGTACGTATAAACAGCGACGCGTTTTTATACTCTATGACTTATAGCTTACAGTGTGCGAAAGAAACTTGGGGAACTCCGTATTCGCGAAAATGTTATCAGACTTCGTACAAAATACGTCGAAAAATAGTGATTTAAATCACATTTAACAAATTGAGCGTATGCATCTGTATTACTTTATTTGCGATTAGGCAGTGCAATATAACGCTGATTATTGCTCCGATAATTACAGGATATGCAGAGAAGGGGACGAGGCTGCCGGACAATTCCCTTGCACTCCATACTAAACAGTACTCTATACAAATGTAGCAAAAAAGGAATACCGAAAAATTTTGGGACCACAATGTTGTGTGGAGGGGAACAATTTATTTTCGTGGATGCATATATTGTTGACAATTATTTTAGGCAGTTCATTTTAAGCTTCACAACACACACACACACACACGAGTTCCAGAAGCAGAGCAAGAGGGTTGGATGATGTGGTTGGAAGTATTGCAGAGCGACGGGTGACAGCAATTTGCATTATATTCTCGTAGTGTATAGGGCCACAGAAGTTTAAATGTTTCAGAAACATATGGGATACAGAACGCTTTCTGTAGCCAGATAGGGTGCTATATTACATTTGTTAGTAACTATTTTACTACAACACTATAAATTTGAGTTGTCCCAAAGCATGCCAAGCAAGAATATGGGGGAGTGGAAGTACAGTTCCACATTCATTTTAGATAAAGGCGAGTGGTCAGCTTCACGTCCCAGTCCTTTAAGCCCGCGGTACGAGCTTCCGTGTCCCACTGAACAGGAAGATTGGTTGGTACTAGAGCCAGCCTGGACGCTTTGGAGAAGACATAAATTTCTTGTTGCTACCGTGAATCAAAAGGTAATTCGTCGATTGTCCATCACGTAGCCTAGTCTAATATACAGACTACGCTACCTTGAATCGTGTTATGGTATTACAAAAGTTCCATAAATTTATCCCACTGCTCACGACAACTACACAATATCTAAAAGTGTAATTTTGCCAGTTTTTCTATTTTGGTTTCAAATTTCATCTCTCGTGTTAAGGGAAGAACATAGGCTGAAGGTGCGAGTGATTAGGTCTTCGCAGCAGCTTAGCTGAGGTTTCCGTTCTTCTGGGATATGAGTCATTGAGAAAGATCTTTGGACCTAACTGCGAGTAAGTACGGGGGGGGGGGGGTAGTTACATTTGAGTACTGAGAAACTTACTAATTTCTGCTCCTCACCAAATAAAACTAGGGTGGCCAAATGAAGAACGATGAGATGGGCGGTGTATATAACACGCATAAAAATGAAGATAAAAATATAGCTTACGAAGTTTTGGTCGGAAAATAAGAAGGAAAGAGACCACTTGGTACATGCAGTATAATGATAAAATTAACCTCAAAGATATGTTATATGTTAAGGAGCTATGTACTGGGTTTATTGGAAGAGTACTGGCTTATGGAAAGTTAAGTTATGCAGTTCAGTACATACGTGCCAATGTTTCGAATGACCTGTTGTCTAAATCTTGAAGACTGAAGAATGATCCTGAAGGTGAAGACAGCAGGTTCAATCAAAATGGCCGCGTTATTTACCAGACTTTAAGGTGTCACGTCCTTCTACATACACCTTCACCGTCATTGACGCGAGAACCTCAAATCTAACATAAATTAATTTGCACAGAACAAGCATCAATGGCGGAATATGGGCAATTTTTTGAATAGCTGAGAAACTGTTAGTTCCTATACCCCATGGCGTTAGCTAGTTACTCACGTAGGTCATATTTTTAAGTGCATCATAGAACACTTGTTGATAGTCCATGGTTTGAGAAAAAGAAATTCTGCGATTAGTTGGAAATTAATTTGTTATATCAACTAAGTGTTGTACGCAGACTTGGAATAAGAATTTATGTACATGAAAAAGAAACTCATTCGGTAGTAGCTAAAGTTCAGTTGTTCACTATTCTACATTTACAACTGTAGATTCCGGCATAAGTACTTGTCCAGGTGCTGTAAATTTATATTGCGCTGATGGATTTACTCTTTTTAAAGTAATGTAACTTGAAATTTGGATGTATACAAAAAAATAAAGAAGAAAAGATAAAGAGGAGGAAAGTAAAAAGATAAGAAAATTTCGGTAAAATTTGTGAGGTACAGGGGCAATCTGAAGGCAATAGACGGCAGCGTTCAGTTACAATGATGCAGAGTGGTGACGGTCACGCCGACACAGTGACGTCACACACAGACGTACGGACCTTAGAATCCTCGCCCTCCGCCCACCTTTAGCAGTAAGGAAGTGACGCAATTGCATGGGTACTTTGACTTGCTAGATAGTGCTGGGATTGGATGATTTTATTATGAACTGCAAAGTTATTACTTTTAAGTCCACCATGTATACCGAAAACAGTGTACTGTGTGTTTTGGTTGGAAAACTGAAGGAAACAGACCACTCGGAAAACCTACACATAAATAGGGGATTATATCTAAAATGATCTTAGTGGGGTGAGATGAAGTAAACTGAATTCATCTGGCTTCGGATAGGGTCAAATGGCATGATGTTGTGAAGACAGTAATAAACTTTCGGGTTCCATAAAATGCAGGAAATTTCTTGACTAGCGGAGAGCCTTTTGGCTTATCAAGGTCTGTGATTCTTAGAGTTATTCGTGCATAAAGAAAGGTTACGGCAACTGGAAGACAGATATTAAATGTTGCCTTCGAAGATATGAAGGAGGAATCTCCTCCAGAAGTTCAGACATTTTGCAGAGTTTTATATGCATTGTATATAGCACGTGTAGGCTAAATATGGCACGACAGCCACAGAACTATCATGTATTTTCCTGGGAGAATCGTTTGTTTACTTAAATATTCTCTTTCGTCACTCACTGTACTGTATTGCACTGTACACGTCCCTCACTGTACTGTATTGTACTGTACACGTCCCTCACTGTACTGTATTGCACTGTACACGTCCCTCACTGTACTGTATTGTACTGTACACGTCCCTCACTGTACTGTATTGCACTGTACACGTCACTCACTGTACTGTATTGCACTGTACACGTCACTCACTGTACTGTATTGCACTGTACACGTCCCTCACTGTACTGTATTGCACTGTACACGTCCCTCACTGTACTGTATTGTACTGTACACGTCCCTCACTGTACTGTATTGCACTGTACACGTCACTCACTGTACTGTATTGCACTGTACACGTCACTCACTGTACTGTATTGCACTGTACACGTCACTCACTGTACTGTATTGCACTGTACACGTCCCTCACTGTACTGTATTGTACTGTACACGTCCCTCACTGTACTGTATTGCACTGTACACGTCACTCACTGTACTGTATTGCACTGTACACGTCACTCACTGTACTGTATTGCACTGTACACGTCACTCACTGTACTGTATTGCACTGTACACGTCACGCGAAACATACAGTGACCACAACCAAGAGTGAAGTATTTATCGTCTCACAATAAAAGCAGCGTCTGTGCCATTTCCTTTGCATCATCCAATATCGAACCCATTCATCGTTAATTCAATAAATACTCGCATGATTGGTTTTTCAGACGTTCATCTAAGAAATTAATGATTTTGTCTTGCATAGGTCACCTCGGTTTAGCTACTTAGACGTTTCAGTTACTTTTACACATCAACTCCCTGTGAAGTAGATGTAACTACGTGTTCCATATATTTTATCGTTACATGACCGAGTGACGGAAAATGTTGACAATAGGTTCTATTTGTTAGGCTCGTTTTGCTCTCAGAACAAGCAGTGATTTTTTCTTCAATTTTCTCAACCTAGTAATTTTTGTAATGTAAGTGCGATCTATTTTCTTTGAGGTACAAACCCATTTTTAAAACACAATTTAGATTAGCCTTACTTTATAACACTTGGTCTGTCACATTGAGGGAGGAACATAGGCTGAGGGTTTTCGAGAATAGGGTGCTGAGGAGGATATTTGGGCCTAACAGGGAACGAGGTAACAGGGGAGTGGAGAAGACTACCTAACGAGGAACTTAATGATCTGTACTCATCACCAAATATTATTCGGGTGACCAAATTAAGAAGAATGAGGTGGGCGGGGCATGTAGCACGTATGGGTGAGAGGAGAGGTGCATACAGGATTTTGGTGGGGAGACTTGAGGGAAGGAGACCACTTGGAAGACCCAGGCGTAGATGGGAGGATAATATTAAAATGGATCTTCATGAAGTAGGATGGGGGGCGTGGACTGAATTGATATGGCTCAGGATAGGGACAGGTGGCGGGCTCTTGTGAATACGGTAATAAACCTTCAAGTTCCATAAAATGCGGGGAATTTCTTGACTAGCTGAGGACCTGTTAGCTTCTCAAGAAGGACTCTGCTCCATGGAGTTCATTAGTTAGTTAGTTAGTTAGTTAGTTAGTTAGTTAGCTTACTTTATAAGGGTAGGGCAAACTTATACAGCTTAGTAACATTATTTCTTTGCACGGAACTAAAAATTGATTCTTTTAGACAGCCATCAACAAAAATCCGTTAAAATATCTGTAGAACGTAAAATAATTTCGTGGTGAATGCAGAATACCATGCCACGAAAAAGTTATGTCACAAGACTGGATACTTGTATGACATACCTCATTCCTCTCCTCGCAGCCAGACCGTGGCTATAATTCCAGGTCCCGTCAAATATGCAAGGGTGAAAAAATTACTGAAATTTACTATTAGATTTTAAACTAATCTTAAATAAACACAGTGTGGCGATTCGTACTGGATTCACATGCCCCAGAATAAGGCCCGGTGGCGAAGTTTTGTGAATACTTTAATGAACCTTTGGACTCCATAGTGGTGAATCCCAAGACTGATTATCAGCTCCTAAAGAAGGGCTCTAAGTTAGACATAGTTAATTATTACACGCTTCATTTCTTCACACAGTGTGTTCAGTGCATTAGCGGATCGGATGTCACATCATGTGGCTCTCTGGCCAGTTGATTGTAGACACATTTCTCGAGGAAAGAAGAGTTTTCAGGAAGTGGGTCATCCAAAAGTAACTCTCTAAAGTCTGCAATTCATATAAATGGTACAAAAAATTCAGTACACAGCTCACGAAAACATACTGTGTCTCCATTACAAGGTCAATAGGTTTGTACTGTTTAGGGAAATATTCGTTTTTCAGTTTGGGAATCGTAAGAAACACATTAATGCAAAATGCAGAGATTTTTAAAGTTAAATTAATTCATACATATATTAACCACTATGTTTGAAAAGGTTACCTTACCACTAATTCAACACAGAATGATCTAAAATGAAGCTGCTTAGACGAAGTTGTTTATAGACTTCAATAATCAGATTTTAATTTAGCACTTAATAAATCCACCTACGATATTTTGTATATAATAAACAGAAATGATTTGGAGCCACATGAAGTGGTCCTTTGTACATTTGTTGGAAATTGTGGGTAAGATATAAATAAACAAAGAAACCACTAAACAATGCTTGAAATTAAGGAAAGAAAAAACTGTGAACTGAGGGAGGAAAGAGGATATTATCAATGGCCTAGCCGTTACAGCAGGCTGTTCATGTTGCTTATGAAATATTGACTTATACAGTGCTTGCGTGCTGTTACTGTCCTTTTATTTATTTTTGTTTTGATGTGCTGGAAAGAACAGGCTGTATTACTGGTGTGGAGGTGGCGGAGAAGAGAAAAATATCCACAAGATTTGAAAATGTTGTAGCGAATAAATGCACTACAATCGCCATGGGCGATTAGCCGCGTTACAGTTCAGCCGAATACCAAAGTTTCGTAGACCTGGCCTGTTTCATCGTCAAGGTAAATGAAAAAAATCCTATTGTTTCCACAGCCCGGCACCCCACAGTCCCTGTACATGTCATGAGGACATAAAGGGGAGTGAGTTATAGCCCCATTAGTAGTCATTATTGAGGGATTAAGATAAGAACGCCTGACGTGAAGACCACCTCCTCACTCTCTGTGACCTAGCATCAGCGACTAAACCGTCGGTTGGATTTGCATGAAATTCGGTAAAAGAGTTCTTTACCAAACGTTGTAGAACAGGCATAAGTTTCATGAATATCGGCGCAGTGACAGTCATAATTCACGAAAGGGTATAAATGTGTTTCTACACATAATTTCCACTTGGGTTACATTTAACCAAGAACTTCACGTGGTGCCATTCAACAATTACGATTTTCGTGAAGGACGCATATAACATTTTGCTCATTTCTTGTATCTCTTTCGTCCGATTGAGATAATACTTGGTGCAGTAGTAGCCACCAAACTTTACTGAGTGAGTTTGAATGTCGTGAAATTCGGAACAGTGAAAGCAATTTTTGATTTAGGGGGTTAAATCAATTTCTTTCCGTATTTTCATGTCAATTCTGGCCGAAATTCGGTGTAGAAGAAATCAATACATTGCCCCTGAGCATTTGAGACTTTCAAAAGGAGGGGCGCGAGGAAGACGAAACTCTTCTTATGGGCGTAAATGAAGTTGAATTTGCTCGACACTGTGAAAACGTACATATTTAGGAAACTAAGAGGGCCTTGTAAAGTCAGTGTATTACGTCACTGCGTACACCATTTGGAAACTTTTTCTTAATCTTGGCACCAGATACAGGAGGACTCAGTTTCATGCCCCAGCCACTTTACCTCCGGGTACTCTCGGTACTCATTGAATAAGAGGCTGGGTGGGACCTAGGAACAGTGTGGAGGTTTAGGAGAAGAAGATTCCTCTTGCCCTGTCGAGATTCAAACCACGATTTCTCCAACGTCCGGCCAGTATGCCAGTCGCTACACCAGTGCTTCCCAAACCTGGGTAAATGACCCAAATTTGGGTAAAAGTGATTTTCCTATGGGTAACGACACACCTCGGAATACACATTAAAATTAACGTAAAAGTGTAGTAGAAGAAGAAATACTCTGAAGAACGTGATCAGTCAGTGTGCACTTTAACTGATCCTTACTTCTTACCCCTTCCGCGCAATCAGTAGGTTTCTATTTTTAATGTGTTAACGTCACGATATGAAGGTAAGAAAATCAGCTGCTAGCTTGTACAGCGCAGAGCAAGGCTTATCTCAGGGAATATGACGTGGAAGGGGTGTTGGGCGATGGACGTACAACTGTTAATTTTCATCAAGTTACCAAAAAATCTAACACACCGAAGCAACCAAGTCAGAAAAATTAATCAGGTGATTTGTAAGCTGATATATTTGACAAAATTTAACCACAATATTCTTCGTTCACAATTTACAACAGGCTCCTAACTTTAAGGTCTCTATCTCCCACACTACTTCCATCCTTCCTCGAAAGGGGTAATATAATCTGTTATGGCACTGATACTCTAAAACAGTCTAACAAGTATTTATTTGTTATTTAATAAATACGCCATAAGCTTGTTATTAGAGTCAGTCATTTTTGCCGCGCTCGCATGCACGTGGAGAATTGACAAAATAAGTCTACACTTACCGCCACTCCCCCCCCCCCCTCAAATAAAGTGAGTGAGTCTAGTCGTCTAGTCTAAACGGTAGGTGCAGTGTTGGTGTAGCGGCTACACCAACATTGACTAGGCTTCCGCGTCTCCAGGCAATGCAAATAACATAATTTATAAATTATGTATCTTAGGTCAAAATCCACCTTGAATTACGTATTGGTGCTCAGAATTCTTTTTATGAATACGGCTTGAAATATGAAGAGGAAAATCATGGCTACTAGACTTTTAAATCGGCGTGTGTTGCATACATTAGAGCAAGTGTTTCGTCACGGAGGCAGGCTCGTGCTAAGTAGCGTGCTAATGGCAGTAATAAGTCAATGAAGAAAGAGTGATCTGCATATTTATTATACAGGGTGGGTGGGAAGTAAGTAGGCATTAAATAACTGTCGAGGCACACGATACGTACGGTGTTAGAGAAAGACTTGAATTTTCGCCCGTGGAAACCCCATTACGTGCAGGAGCTGACATCTGAAGACTGTGACCGCAGAATGGAATATGGGGACTTGATGTTGGATTCGCACGAGGATTGGCCACAACTGTTTGAAAACATTCTCTGGAGCGACGAGGCCGTTTTCCATATCGGCGGTTTCGTCAATCGACATAATTGTCATTACTGGGCGGCACATGGTCCCGAAGTGACGGTGGAGAAGATCCAAAATCGTCCAAAAGTGACCGTGTGGTGCGGAATGACGGCCACTAGGGTCATCGGCCCATATCTTCTGCATGACACCATGAATGCCGACCGCTACCTTCAGATGCCGCCGGTGCCTACATTGAATTTTAAGCTATGCGTCCATATTCCCGTTTAAAAAGGTACATGTAAAAATTATTTTCATTATCTTTGCATTGGAAATATAGAGGCTATAAACACATCTCAATGCCTCCTTACTTCCCACCCACCCTGTAGAAAGTGGACGTGACGTTCCTCTTGCGGTGACGTTGCTGTGACCTATATCTGCATGCTTCTTACTCATTCGTTAACATTTATTGCACACTGAGTTGCATGGACTCTCAGGCCGACTCACAATCCTGTTTAAAATAAAGTACAAAGTTATTATTACTTACTTATTGCAAAATACGTTTCAAAGGCATATACCTTTCGCGAAGTACGTTTTAAAGTTCCAAATGCCATGTCAGACAACGAGAATAAATACTTTGCCTGTGGATTAATAACATACATACTTGTTGAACTACTCAGAAACCGTGTCCTGTTATTAACAAATAGGTTATTGACCGTCAGTCACAAACCTTTTTATTAGACAATCCGTTCATTGTCGAATAAAAATATAATATAGACACCTCAATTCCCATTATACTGCGTACTGTTAACTTACGTAATTTTATTATTTTTCCTTCCTTATGCTTCAGTTGCTGGTGGCTTGTTTAGCCGAAACACGTAGCAGGCAAAATTTAGATAATAAAAAGTACTGTCTAAATAGTTGTGACTGATCGTTATGTGCCCTTTTTTTCCTAATAGATACAGCTTATAAATGTTACTTTAAATTAGTCAGTTCTGTACAATGTCAGTGGTGGGTACATTGCATGTTCTCTTAACTTACGAAACATATGAAAGTTACTGGAAACTAAAGGTTTAACACCTCAGATTGAGATAGGCTTTTATCAAATTGTTCTCTACTTTCAGAGCCTACACAAACAACGTGTAGTAGATTTTCAGTGAAAGTGGTTGTTTTACATTTTACCAACTACACTTGAAGCTGTGCGGTCTTTTGCTTACGTAAAGTGTCTTAAACTAAGCCGAGAATGAACCACTCTGAAAACATCAGATAGAAACCAACTGGTTACAATAGAGGCAGTTATGCATTGCCATGTGTTTTGTTGGCCGAGACCAGTAGCTAAGCCCGCAAGGTGTTTTCTGAACTAAAGCTGAATTGGTGGCGATATTTATTTACGAATACATAAATTAGGGGCCTAATGATTTCCAATATTTTTACTGCCAGCGTGACTTGAGAATTCAAATTCGTTTTATATAAAGTATAATATGGAAAATCTACCAAAGAAACTGTTGCGTTTATCACTTGCACGGACTATGAAATATCGAAACGTCTTGTTGCTCCGAGACTAAAAGGAGGAAAGGATTAACTTCATAATTACCTAAATACGTCCAACAAGCTTGACAGCAGACGATAAGCATATAGGGCTATCACTTGAGAAAATGTAGCTTGACTTTATTAATTGGATATGCTGGTGAATGTTTTATAACAAAACAGTCGCATAACGTGTCAATAATACTAAAAGCATTGTGCCTTTTAAATTTAACATGTTCGTATAATTAAGACATAACTTCTTTCAACATCTAGAGACAACCAAAGTTTGAAATAAGAAAATAACATAAAACAAATCACAATTTTATAATAAAACCCACGAAAAACCACGAAGATTGAGAATAAAACCGGGAAGCTTCCGAATACACATCACAAACCTTAACACTTGTGGCAAATAGCTCGATGCTGTGTAGGAAAAGAGTGACTGTTTATCATAAGGATCATACAGTAACCTGAAGTACACTGTACAGACAAAATGCAAATTCTTGAAGGGTAAACACAGTGCAATACTTAGGGTGGTGGAAAAGGTTAGGGAAAAGATGACATATTAAAATTTTTGCCTGAATGTTAACATTTCACGAGGGTAATTGGAATATATCGTTAAAGGAAGGAATAAGCAGCTAACCGCACTTTCAGAAGCTATCGATCAACTAGTCAACAAATTCCCTATATTATGTGGAAAGAGAAAATTCATTACAAGGTTTACAACTTGCAAGTAATTACAGTTTTTATACGTAAATATTCCATGATTAATAGATACTAAAATAATGCCTCAAAAGAATTTAAGATCATAAAAGAAATTCAAACGCATTTTAATTTTTGCCGCTGTAATTAAATAAGCAAGCGGACATGATTTCTACTCGCACGCAACAAAATTTCATTCGGACGGGTAAGCAAACAAAAACTACGCTTGTCAACCTGTCGGCAACAACACAATTAAGTATTTGTCCCTTTAAGGAAAAACTGTAAGGGCTATCAAATAGTTGATTGAAGTGTTACTTTGTTTCTTGCCCGAACCTAGTGTTATCTTTAAAAAACTGAGCGCGCGGCTAACTCAATGCAGCACAGTCATTTTCTTGTGAAAGTACATTAATGCCTTCGAAAGGCCGTGCCATGGCTCAGGCGGTTAGTCGCCGGCCTCTAACCGCGGAGTCCCAGGTTCGATCCCGGGTCAGTCCATGTGAGATTTGTGGTCGACAAAGTGGCACTGGGACAGGTTTTTCCCCGAATACTTCGAATTTCCCGTGTCAATTTCATTCCTCCGGTGCTCCATTACTTGTAAAAATGAAAAAAACTGATTGTCTTTCTCTTCATCATCATCACAGGGTTGCACAATAAGCCTCAAGGCTGCGGTGCTTCCGTAGTTTCTGGTGCGGGGCTCTTCTAAAAAAACCGCTTCAATTAAATTATGTATTAATCCTCACAGAAAACAAAGTCCATCTCCATTTTAACTACACTTCCGCTAACGTTGTTATTAGAATAATCACAATAATGACTGATTATTGTGATAATCCTACAAACACAAAACGCAGATAATATTCAAGATATTGGTATATATATTTACCACTTCAATTAAATTGTTAATTATACCTCCGCATTCAAGTGCAATTACACATAGATACGCGTTACACATGTAAATAAGGATCGCCAGCTTCTCACTACGGAGAATCGGGTTCGATATCTGGTCAATCCATATGGAATGTATGGTGGACAAAGTAGTATTAGGACAGGTTTTTACCCGAGTACTTCGGGTTTCCTGTCAGTAGTGTTCCACAAATACTCCATAATCATTCACTCAACCACCATCGACGCTACATAATCTTTGCAGTTGACAGCGTCGTTAATAAAACGCTGAAGAAAGAGTAACTGAGTTTGACAATAATAAAAGTATTAACTAACACAAGAGTCTGCTTGCAGTGTAGGAAATACTTCATTCTTAAATCCTCAAAACAAGAAGTTAGTCCAATTCACCTTTTCAAGTTTTGTTTCTACCTCATGTAAGCAAACTGGTTGTCCATTACAAAGGACAATCACTTCACTTGTTAAAGATGACTATAGCTGTGTATACTGAGAACCGAATATACTACATAGCACATTGTGTGGAAGACATACAGGAGTTTGAATCCTAAAAAAGGTGGCACATAATTACCACTATAATTTAAAGGTGCGGCATCAAGAACTGGAATGCGAGAGAATATTTCGGAAGATAATTCCTACTGATCTGCTGTCTAAAGACACTCATCTACCTGTAAAATCTCAGATCTTGTCATGAGTAGAGTAAAATACAGGCACCTGTTTTCTTTCCAAATATTGAATTATAATTTTTACATATCAGACACTTTTATACGGAGGTCAAAGGTTAACTCCGCTCATTTTTCACATGAAAGTATGCAGGTTTAGGTGCAATACATGAAGGGTTTCTACATGCAAGTTTCTTGAGAGACCGAACACTGGCATGAGTGAAATTTTGTAGCGGTTTATCTTCATCTCTTAGCTTCACCCTCTCTGAATGGAGTTGTGTTAGGTACATCTAAGACAGCGAGCTGCTGTGAAAGCGATATAGTATTACGTTCCTTGTCCGTAAGTTCATATTTATGTACATTTAAACACAAAATATTATACTTTAAAAATACATTTGGAACACAAATTCATATATCTATTTGTGCCGCAGAAACTGCTTCATTCTCACATTTTCTCATAACAAAGACATGGTTTATATAGGTCAAATTATGGTAATTTTGGCGAGTAAGATGGTCCGTCCGTTGAATCCGTCCTTTGAATTTTAAGGACCTGTTCCATTCCAAATAAAAATGTCGTCATTACAGGTTTTCAAGTAAGCTGTCCACATCACAGATTTTGACAAAATATATCCAAATATTGAATTTAAAAATGTCTAATTTGGCCTTTCCCTTCCCTGCCCCATTCACATAGCTATAGGCTATAAAAAATTAAAAGGTTTTATTACAAAACTCTCAGAACGTTTGGAATTTATATAACTGAAAAAAACGGGTACGAATGTGGCACAGCCAACGCTGTAAGATTCCGTTTACTGTTGATGGAATTGGTGTGGTGAACATAATAGACAAGAAATAGGCTGTCTAATAACGCTACTTGGACTACACAGCCTTTACAGTGTTTAGTGAAATGAAAAGGTAATTACTAGTTCTGTGTAGACAACGATATTTAAGCAGGATACTTTGGCTCATTTCGAGGTACTGTCCCAGCATTGGTATGGAAATATATATAAATATATATATATCTTTATACATACACATTGCATATACATATATAAGCACACAACAAAGTATTTTATTACAGTTCGTAATTTCACACGATAATTAATTTAGGCTGTAAGCGAAGTAGAAGTCCGAAGACAGTTAAATGTGAGACTGGTTTTACTTCCTCTCTGATAATAATTAATATAATTTTTTACACGTTTATATTAATGGCAAACTGGAATTGGTAAGGCGACTAGATGTAATTAGATCTAATTCTTCTCAGCTGAAAGCACGATGCCTATTATTCTGGTGGTCGGGAAGGTTTAAAACTGCCGCTCGAAAAGATGCCGACAGATTTCCGTCCACCTGCAACACTCACAACCCAACTACTTCAGTGCTTAAAATTCAACCGTCTCTCATTAATCACAATGGGTGATCAACCGAAGATCAGAGCTACCGACAGATATCACGCCACTGTGTTTCGAATGTTGAAGTCTATCGGGCGGTAATTTAGTCTAACACATAACCTTCTCTGTGTTATATGTCCGCGGGTGGATATTAGGTATCAGCTTAATAAAACTCAATACGTTTTCTAGTCTATTCCTCTTGCAGTGGGCTTGTGGGAGGTAATATTTTAAGCAAGATCAGTCTCACCTAATTATCGAAATCCGAATCTGTTCTAATAACATATTTGTATAAAATTAGTCCTTAGGCGAAGTCTTCAGCTGCAACAACAATCAATTCAAAATTTTGTCTGAGTGTTTAGCATTAAGAAATACTGCCTGAAGCATTTATTCTTACACGCCACTGCCACCGACATGTAAAATTCCTGTTTATTTCCTTTCTTTTGTTCCTTAAGTCACGCGCGTTGAATGGTAAACAGCGTTAAAAGAAAATCCGTGATTAACCAATGATTTTAGTCACGAAACTCCGCTGTAATTATTGACCAAGTGCAAAGCGTGGCATTGAAAGCGCGTACAAGTGGCAGTGTGTTTGATAACCTTCACTTCACTTAGAGTATAAATGAACCTCGTCAGCACCTTACTCTGATTTCATATATAATTCATAACCTTTACTTTCTGACCCCATTACAGACAATCGATAGAAGCCTTCCCTGAATTAAGAAAGCCACCTGTATATATAGAATTGGCACTTTCTCACTGCTCTAAACAAACACCAGGTAAATTATTACTGGAATAAGCAAAAGGTTAATTCGATTGCCTTATGTTAAAGATGGTCCGTGGTTAGGTGATAATAAACAGGATTTATCCTTCACAATTAATACAGAATCTTCAAATCGAATTCCGTATGTCTTATTGCAAGGTACAATATTCCCACGATAACCTCTGTGCATGGTATTCTAATTAAATGACCAGATAAATACATAGCGCAACAAACTTTCACCTCGTTGAAATAACACATAGGAAATGAGATCTATTTAATTATAATGTATTCGCTCTTAACAGAAATCGCAGTCAAAATGTTGTAAACGCACATCTGTTTAGTAATCCTATATTCCTGTCCATATGTAAGAAGTACAGACTTAGTAGTAAATGCCACTTTTGATGCAGTTGGAAGTAACGAGCCATTTAAAATTGGAACAAACATTTATTCTCTAAAATATCACTTGGCAAAATAATCCATATTCACGCGGCGTCATCACCCTTAAACCGCCATGAAAACTGTAAATAATTGGCATGTGTTACGTGTAAATATGTATGTATGTAATTCATGTCCAACTGCGATACAGAATGAATAAAAAAATCGTTTCTAGTATCATAAGCACACGTGTTCCGTGCGGTTGTTCTTTCTCAACGGCGGACCACAGCACAGCCTTTACTGGTCACGAACATGGCTTTTAAACCCACGACAAGTGAAGAAGGTGTAGGAAATCTGTTGGGCGTTGTAGTCAAGACCAATGGATAGCTTCATTGAAGTTTCCGGATACAAGCAGAAGTTGATTCTTATTGAATTCCCATTTTCTCTCCGTTTCATGTTTCTGAGACCCCGCCAGATTCACTTTTCCTTCTGCAGGCCGTTTGGCTGATTTCAGTTCCACTTATTGCATTACATTTATTGTTTATTCTGTCTATTTCTCTTCCATAGTTTCTTCTTCTTCGTTTCTTGCCATTATTTCTGTGTTGGGGTAGAATTGGCGTGGACACATTCTGAAAATGGGGTTGTTTTTTTCCATCCCTTCGCTGTTGACCATATAGGAAAGAATAGACCAATAATTTCTTCGGTCCGTGACGTTAAGAGACTGGGTCCAATCCAATTAGGTAGGGGTCATAGGTAGCCTTATAACCTTACTCCCCTTCTTAACATCGACGTTGGAAATAGCAGTTCCTTAGATGCACTCCGCTGCCATGTCGTTTGTTTTAGGCGTCACTCGCACTCTACTGGTTCACACAATTTTTCCGCTGACTCCTACTCTCCTGCCGTTTTCATGTCCTGTTGTCCTCGAGCCCCTGACTAGACTCTTTATTTCAAGGCAGGCTTGATTAGCGTTGTTAGTATCAAGGTGCAACCAGGAGTAATTGGGTGACCGAGATATTCATGGATGTGCTGTAAGCAGTGGGTCTGGGAAAATCACTTCATAATGTTACCTGCACAGGACCAGCTGCTTATTTCGTGTATATGTTTAAGTCCTACAGCAGTGTTAACACCCCCTCCCCCCCAACAGAGCTGCGAGTTCTTTGAGATTCTGAAGAAATCTGACGGACCCAAACAGCAATGAAATTCTACGTACACACGTAAGGTTATTAAAAATTAAATGAGGTAGAACCTGTCTATGCTAATCTAAAGTCCAAAGAAATGTATTCAAATATACCATAGTATGAAGTAATTGAAGTGGCCGCGCGGTCTAAGGCGTGGGTTTACGGCCGCTCGCTTACTGGGATTGTGGGTTCGAATGCCGCGTAGGGCATGGATGTCTGTCTCTTGTGACTGTTGTGTGTTGTCAGGTAGAGGTCTCTGCGACGGGCTGGTCACTCGTCCAGAGGAGTCCTACAGAGTGTGGTGTGTCTAAAGTGTATGATCGCGAAACCTCGAAAAATGAGGAGGCCTAGGCCCCCTAGGGGATGTCGTTCCATTGGGGGAAAAAAAATGAAGTAATTGAAATGAATTCGTTGTGACTTGAATTACGTTTTTTACATTGCACATTGTCTAAATGTATTAATAAGATAGGCAACATACGTAAATTTAACACTGTGGAGCGTTCACGTAACCATTGTTGCCAGGAAAAAGCAACAATGCTACATGTCAGGCCAAGAACATAAAAATATTGGAAACGTTTTCATGGATATCCAAAATGGGCTCCCTCTATTGTTGATGAGTTACAAAGTATTGCGTACTGTGTATAATTTTGAGCTTATATCTCCTCGGCTATCCTAACAACATAATACCGTACGCCGTCAACAATATAAATATTGTGAACTATGTACGTAGCTGTCAAAATATAAATATTCAAAGCGTTGCCATGGAATGGAAATAATGCGTTCTCTTTTGTGCTGTTGCGCTACATGTCTCAGTCAACAATATAAAGACGGAGAACTTAACAACTCAAACGCAACGAGTCCTCTGCTTGTTACTGAACAAGGATTTTATAGCAAATTCATTTCGCCGTCAACAATGAAATGTACTGAATTTTTAACGTAAATTTGCCGATCTTTTTTCGATATTAGCCAAATTTGGACTTTCTCGACAGATTTCAATAAAAGTCTCGAATATAAAATTTCGCGAAAATCCATTGAGTGGGAGCCGACCTGATACATGCGGACAGACGGGCGGGTTGACGGATGGGACAGACGGGCGGGTTGACGGATGGGACAGACACAACGAAGCTAATAGGCACGTTTCGTGACTATGCGGAAGCGCCTAAAAACACGTGTTTCAAAGACTCCTTACGCAGGTGCGGTGGAGTGGTAGAGGCTAGCTCTTCCTAAAGGGCCTAACAGAGTAGGATACAATTCTCTCCCCCCCTTTCCCCCCTCTCCACCCACCTAAAGACCGACAGTTCCAGTCTTAATGTTCTCATGTCGTTAAGATTTGAAGTTATCACGGCTGGAAGAATCAACAGTGCAGAATTGTGCGATGTGACTCTAAGTATTCTGGTTATAAACCTCAGTGTTTACGAGGAAATGGGTGGCTCCTTACTCTGAAGACGAAAGCAGTACGTTTCTCCGAAAAGTCGATATCCACCTACCAGTCTACACGGCATCACCGCAAGTTTGGTGTTGCGGTAATGCTAATCTTGTATTCTGGAGGTACCCGTTTTAAATATCGGCCGGGGCACCCGCTATTCTCAGTTTCTGTGGTTTTCCTCAGTTCCATCACGTAAGTGCCAGGATAGTGCCCAATTAGTTTATAGCTGCTTCCTTTCAGTTCCGAGATACTAACGGCATCGTCAAATACGTACGCGGTGATACGTTCCAGAAGCCATAAATCTTGATACGAATATGATCGTAAATCCGTAACACGTGATGCTACATAATCCCTGCAGTTGATAGGTAAAGCCATCCCATTACAGGCCTGGATAGGCCCTTGGGGCTCCAGGAGGTTGTGGCTTCCAGAATTTCTAGACAATGGGCACATGACGGTGGTAAGGTTGTCAGTCCTACGCGCCGGCCGCCTTTACCACCCAGGGAGATATGCTTGGTACTCATTTCTGTTAGAGGCTGAGTTGACCCCAGGGTCAGGGGCATAGCTGCAGTTGAAAGACGTCGTTAATTAATCACCAATTCGTCTAGTCATTTGGTTCCTTGAATCAACCTGACACGCAGTCCACTTCAGAAGAAGCGTACAGCATTACGTGATTCACTGCTTCATATTTCAGATCGTGATGAGTGAATGGGTGAAGGAACAGAAGCTTAAAATGTGGGTCAATCTGATAAAAGATAATGCACAACGTATTTGACCAACCATAATTTTAGGATTTCACCCATCACGAGAAAGTAATGTGCTTATTGATCGGATAAGCTAGGATCCGTAGCTGATCGATTCAGTAGAGGGTGCTTAAAAATAAGCATAAGCTTATAGAGCTATAGAACGCGGAACTTAAGTCTACGAAGTCTACTTGAAAACCCGGTAGTTTCGTTTGGTATGAGCATTGAAACTTTGAATGTTGAGGTTAATATAAACTGTACACAAACTTCATGTCGTACCTCGCAGAAAACAGTCTGCAACCACTAGAAGCACGAATCGGTTCATGCTCTTTAAGGAAGTCATCGGTATTTTGCCTGAGAATCATATAGAACACTTACTGCTTTGGCAAAATGCGAAGGTTCATAATGCTACAGGTGGTACAGATAATTGCCACTCTATTAAAAAGCTTAAAACATTGCTATCTCCTCCAAATGACGATCTGGTCTCTTGGGCACATTTTGACGGCTTTCATATACAATTAGCACCACTAAGTGTTAAACTGCCGATCCCAGTGGCCGCGCGGTCTAAGGCGTGGGTCTATGGCCGCTCGCTTACTGGGATTGTTGGTTCGAATCCCGCCTAGGGCATGGATGTCTGTCTCTTGTGAGTGTTGTGTATTGTCAGGTAGAGGTCTCTGCGACGGGCTAGTCACTCGTCCAGAGGAGTCCTACCGAGTGTGGTGTGTCTAAAAAGTGTGATCGTGAAGCCTCGAAAAATGAGGCGGCCTAGGCCCCCAAGGGGCTGTCGAGCCATTGAAAAAAAAATGTATTAAACTATATGATGTTGTGTAGTTTGGCATGCGCGTACCGACTTTGCGGGGGTAGGGTCACTGGATTGATATTATAAAAACTCTGCTCAGAAGTCATAATTTTGATTTATTTGAGCGAATCTGGGATGTGAACTGGATTCAAGTGGCTTACGATCTCAATTAGTGGCCACCATTATGAATGAGTTAGTGAAATTTTTTATTTCTTAAAACACAGATAATTTCTTGGCCGGTTGAGCGACTGTTAGCTTGTCGAAAACTCTGCTCCGTAGAGTAGACCAACTTGTCACAGCGAACAACACATGTCTACAGATGGTCCACGCTATGGCTATAGATACGTTCTGACAAACTACAAACATCGCAGCGATCACAAGCTACATGAAGCAGCACTAAGACAGAACTGTGCATGCTGTACTGACAAGTAGAAGGAATTACGTCCCTAACACAGACCTTTAATCAGCTGTGCATTGTGCTCAATTATCCACAGCATTTTAAATTACATTTTGTATATGGTAAATAAGTGATGCTGTATTTCGAATTTTTGTTTATTCATGTAGACCCAGTAATAAAATTATTGTGGTTTAAAGGATTATAATAAATGGACTGAGTAATCAATTAAACTTCATATCACTGGTTAGGAGACATACCATGTTTCAATAATTATGGTGAGATTACAAGGGAACTGATTTGTTACACATACAGTTGGAATTGTTCCCTGTCCGTGAGTTTCTTTACCCATCGGTATAACACGAAAGTTTGACGTCATACACGGTTGGATGATGGAGTCAATTAGCTGAATTAATACGCTTCCTCCGTCCGTGGCTTACCGCACGCAATAACAAACACAGGAAAGAAGGATTCGATGAATTTGGGACTAACTGAACAACGTCTAACAGTTTGTTGAAGTTAATTCTCAGTTTATGTTAAATATTCTCGTGGATTTGTGCAGTTTGAGAGTTGTGAATTAAAGGTTTTTTAAATGGAGAAGGGCTCCGCAGCAGATGCTACGGACGCAGCCATAAGGCTTATTGTGCAACCCTATGATGAGGATGAAGAGAAAGATGAAAAGTTTTTTCATTTCTTCAAGTAATGGAGCACCGGTGGAATGAAATTGACAGGGAAAAACCGAAGTACTTGGGAAAACACCTGTTCCAGTAACAATCTGTCCATCACAAATCCCACATGGACTGACCCGGGATCGATCCCGGGCCTCCGCGATGAGAGGCCGGCGACTAACCGCCTGAGCCATGGTACGGCCCGAATTAAAGGTTACAGGTAGAGTTATCTCCATGCCTAAGCACCAGGCAATTAATGCATATAGGAGAAATGGACTTAAAGCACCAGAAATTCCAGACGTCAGAAGTAATTGACTAAGAAGGTCCTTGGAACAGAGGTCTTCTCGAGTAGCTTATAGTCATCTGGCTAAACATTTTGCGTATTTTATGGAAGGAACGGTTGATTATCGCGATCACTGGAGCCCTACAGTGAACTCTATCCTTAGCCAGATGAATCCAGTCTACACTATCGTAATCTAGTCCTCATCACTGGAGAGGAAATTGGTCAGCTTCATCCCTGGGGAAAGGAATCGTAGTAGTCATTGGATAGGAGGGCGGGCAAACCACACAGTAGGCATGGACGTGGTGGTGAAGAGAAAATTTCATGCCCTTGCAGAAAATCGATCCTCGGTTCTCCATCCTGTAGCCAGTCATTTCGGTGAACTGAGCTATCCAGGTACGGCTAGTTCACTAACTCATTAAAATTTTAACATGAAATAGGGGCATGATAGTAATGTTCAATTCTATATGAGTGAAATTATTTACTCTATACTTAAAGGAAACGTTAGAAGAATTGCCTCATGTAGGCTACATAGATATATGATGGTACAATCCCTGACACTTACGCATCCTAACACAGGAGTATTTCAGGCCTTATGGGGAATTCAGTGATATTACAACCCATGTTCTTTTTTGATATAACACATTCTTTCTTTTTTAAGACAAATCAAGTTTTGAAATGACGATATTTTATGTGTGTGTCCTTTCGAATGTTGGAACACATTAAGCAATGTTCACAAAATTTGGTTTGAATATCATTCCAATTGATTCCATTCCAAGCTCGTAATTCCCAATTTCCTACAATCAGTAATAACAATATGGCGGTCGAACAAACTTATGAGATTGGAGTACCATTAGCGCCAATTTTTAGAGTCTTGAATTTTTCCATGACAAATATTAAATTTATGAAATTTAAAATAAAAATAGATATCGCGCAAATTTTAAATTTAACTCCTAGTTTTAGATGTATAACTAATGGATGAATAAGGCCGGGCTTAGCAAAATTTTTACTAAGGTAGAATATGGATATTGCTACGTGTTATTTAAAAACTACCTTAGGTTTAATGTTCATAAGTACATAATTACAAGAATGGCAACACTGTAAAACTCCGAGCCTGCATCCTTGAAATTTAACGTAGGCAAAGTCTGTAGCTAAGTAATAAGGTTTTCCAAAAGGAAAGCACTGCTGCTACTACTACTATTATTACTACTATTATTATTACTACTACTACTACTACTACTACTACTACTACTACTAGTACTACTACTAACACCATCAACAAGACACGATACCCATCAATAATAATAGTTATAATAATACCAAGAGAAATAAGGTCAACAACGAAAATGTGTAACATAATTAAAATTTCAATCAAAATCAATTTATATATGTATCGGGTTCGAACATTTGACCAGAGGCGCACCGACACAAGGCGGTAATTTGTGGGATAACTTTGTGCTGTTTTTTATACTTTGAACTTTATAATCTGTTAAAAAAACAGTACGCTGTAAAAATTCTGCTCGAAACTCCTTGTTAAGATAGAAAAATAGGCTAAAATAAATGACGATTATTTCGGTATAAAAGATTTAACCCTGAAATTCTCAAACCAAAACTTGGGTTCTGAAATCCTGAAACAAAAGAGCACATTTGATGGTTTAAATGGAGTGCTGACTAGGTATTGGTAGTGTTAGGGTCGCAAGACCAACGTGATTTACGATTTTGGGGCATGAAAAGAATGAGTCTGAAAAGCACTGGGGGTTTTTGTTTTTCCAATGGCTCGACAGCCCCTTGGGGGCCTAGGCCGCCTCATTTTTCGAGGCTTCACGATCACACTTTTTAGACATGCCACATTCGGTAGGACTCTTCTGGACGAGGGACCAGCTCGTCGCAGAGACCTCTACCTGACAACACACAACACTCACAACAGACAGACATCCATGCCCCCGGTGGGATTCGAACCACAATCCCAGCAAGCGAGCGGCCGCAGACCCATGCCTTAGACCGCACGGCCACTGGGATCGGCAAACACTGGGTTAACTAGATGAATTCAAGAAAATACTAGTTTCATCAACAAATTGTACCTGGAGACAGTTCAACCACTACAGCCACCATCTACAAGAAACTCTATTACTAGAACAGGTAGGATTTTCTCTTTACCACCACGTCCAATCCAGCATATGGGAGTACAGAGAAGGTTTTATGATCTGTACGGTGGCTCTTTTGCTGGGGAAAATACTGGAGCATGAAACATATTATTACTTCCATTTAGTAAATTACTGATATTAAAAGTCGTCTTCTTGGCGTACCATTTAGCCATTAGGGCATATTTACCATCGTATTCATAACATTATGCTAAGTCTTATAAAGAAATAAAATCGTAAGGAATGCATTTGAAAATTTCGGAGTAAACAATTTTACGTTTAATTTGCAATATCCTGAAAGCTACATGTAAAGGATTAAGAATTCATCCTTTAATACACAATGATACGTAGCTGTATGTACCACTGCTTTAACCTTAAAGATCTCTGCAGTTTGCTCAGACTGTGTATTTATAACTTTCCAATAATTCTCACATTAAACAGTAATTACTTCCACTAATCGACACAAATATCTATTGGACAAGGGATGCGTTCCTTATGACATTTTGTATATCTGTTATCGTGCTAAGGCTGTGTCATGGCTCAGGCAATTCATCGACGGGCTCGATCCCGCGCCAGCCATGTGAGATCTGTTGTCGGAAAGTGGCACTGGGACAGGTAGTGTCCGAGTACCTGTGTTTTCACTAATGATCCATACTCGTCTGTATCTTAATACTAAGCTTATCAGAAGGACAAGCAGAAGAGGACTGGAAGCTTCAAACAAAACAATGGGCTTTCGTATTTCGAGAACTATAAAGAAAACAACCTTCATATTGATTGTTTTTCAAAAGTCTTAATTTTCAAGCTACTGGTATCACAAGAACGACAGCTCTCCCCGAAATAAAATGTCTCTTAGTTCTCCCAAGAATTTCAGTTTCGTCTGCTCCTCAAATATCGCTTTGGTTTCTGTCTTTCACGTGTACTTCAAAAGGTTAAAGCAAATCATAAGCTGTATGTACAAAAAGCACACACCTTTCGTACTTCGAGGTTCTTGGAGGGACTATAGTGGCATATAGCGTGGAGTATAGGCTGATACTCTCCGCCAGCAAACTCTGGAAGGAAGGGCAGAGATGAAGAAACAGCTTTGCCCCTCCGGCTCTGTGAAATATTCATGGCAGTTCTGAGGGGTGGAGGTGTTCCTGCAAGAGGGCACGCAGACCAGGCGGATGTCAAGAGCGCGAACAATGGCGAGCTACGGGCAACGCGTCGGTCTATACCGGAGCATAGGGAGGCTAAGAAAGTCTTTACGGATAATATGAACCGTATTTTCATGAGATCGCCGTCACACATCTGTCCCATACTCACTCAACTTCTGAGGAATGGGATAGCACTTACCACGAACGCGTTATCACATTTACGGTCTCCATTTTACAAGCTTCGTCTCTGACCCGACACTTGTCTAGTTCAAGAATGCGGAAGTTTGAGTGTTATAAATTAAGTACTGCGTTTCACGAGTTCCACTATAGAAAACCCCAAAACCATAAAATGTAAGGAGGACTACGGCAGCGGAAATGGCATTTTGAATCTCGCCTATTTCAAAATGCGTTTAGAAATTCCAGTTAAAGTAGGCTGCTAAGTACTTAATGAACAAATAAACAAATTAACAAACTAGCAATTGTATGATGTAACTACCTACCCTTTTTCTAATCAGATTATTCACTTCAGTATTAACAACATTAAGGCCTCCAAGTCCCATGTTGATTAGTACTGATGCAGCCTAAATTCATATTACTACTAACCAACCAGGTCTAGAGAATGTTCTTCTAACATGGGACCTGAATGTTCATTCTCGTGTTAGACACTTTCTCAGTCCTGTCGTAAGCCAGCTGAATTCAGTCCATACTCTCATCCCGACTTCTTGAGGTTTAATTTAATAGTATCCTTTCATCTATGTCCACGTCTCCAAAGTATTTATCTTCAGATTTTCGAGATTAAATTTTGTTTGTCTTATCTATCCCCTGTGTGCTACATTTACATGCGTATTTCCCACAGCAGAAGGGTGTTTAAGACATTGCAAACCGTATGATGGCACCATGTCAGACAAAACGACTCATACAACGGTGGAAATATTCTTTTACTTTAAATCGCTGTGTCTATTGAGATGTTCCCTTAAACACAATGTGTAGCAGAGGGGTGAACAATTCCCGGGCGTTAGGTCGCCGTGGCGACTACATTTTATACGGTGGCGCCCAATATTTGTGGCTCCTCAGGTCGGAACTTGCTTCATGCCAGCTTTCTGGCGCCTAAAATTTTCAGGTGGTTCCGAGGTTTTGGAAAATTTGTGCACCTCTGGTTTACCACATGTACCACCTGCCTTAACATTCCACAACACTGCATTTTAGCCGCAGAGTTTTTCAAAGGCTTAGTGAACTTCTCAGAACAAACGGCGATTATTTCTCTAGACAACATTCACTGATTTCAGTGTGATTCTCTGAGATATATTTTCAAATAAAAAAATATTTGAGGCTCAGAAGTATTACAAAGGGCCACGCACTAAGTACTGGTAAGGCTTAAGTTACTAAAAGTATTGTAGAGTAAAGAGGCCCTTGTGACATAACATTTTAAATGTATAACCTGGCATTTCCTCTGAATTGATTCATTCTTAGCCATCCTACTTGTCCACCAGGTAGGCTGTTGATTTATTGATTTATTAATTCATCAACTATTGGCTTATCTCCTTCAGGAGATGTCAGTCACATTCCACTTGGCCTGAGCCGTACACAGTCACAGGAGTTTTTTAACCACAATTTCCAATTTTAGTTTACTCAGCATAACGCTGCAAGAAACTCAGTTGCAACTCACTCTAACGGCAAACATGAAACCTCAGCACATACTTTAAACATTCTGTATGACATTCCTCCTACAGCTTACATCATGTGTCCTGTCGCGCCGGCTAGCCACGGCACATCCTTGGAACATCCCGCACGTCACTCTTCTTACAGGATGCAGCATGAATTATGTGCAAAAAACTGTTACAAGCAACGATAGTTTAAAGATGAATCATAGTGAGCAGAACCCAATCAGAGGCAAAGATTAACGCCCATTACTTCCGGACAGATAAGCAGTATGTCCTGTGAGGCAAATATATTTAGGCCCCGAGTTGTCCTCTGATTAGAAGCCATCAGCGACGTCAGAAGAGAGTTATTGCTAACACTCGTCCAGTCTCTGACTAGCATCAGACCATCGTCACCCTGCAGGAAAGCAACACACGTTATACGATAGACGCCGTTAACTGTTGACTAACTACCCGTTGTTCATAAGGACGATTCTAATCCTCAGTATTTGTACGTAGCTGATATTTGTTTTCACTGGTAACTGCCTACGCTCACTAGGGTTCCGCTACCAAAAGAGAGCCTAATTAGATTGTTCAAGATCATTTACATTGTTTAAAGACATTCAACTATTTTTTCCCCTAATATTCTTCTAATTTTTCTAGCAATTATTAAACTTACTTTTATTAAAACCCATTTCGATTTAAACCTACTAACTAGACTAAACTCCGAAGCCCCTCTTCCCTTTTCGGCATAACATTATATTATTGACTATCCTGTTTGAATTTTAGGATTTACGTAGGATCACATTAAAGCAAATGATGTAGTACACTGTGAGGAGACAAGGAATTAGAATAGGCTGTCTATGCATGCTTATGGTAATATCTTACCTGGAAAGTCCGAGAAAGACGAGGACCGTCGAACAGGTCGGCTTTTACGGAATATCGCTTGGTTAATTAACAATGATATTTCGTACTGTAGAGAGCCCGTGTTATATTTTTAATCCTGAGACCGGTTTCCCTCATTCCCTTCAAGCAAATCCTGGAAAGGTACTCTGAAACAATCAATGATTCTTCCCCGTCCACAACATTATTATTTATCATTCGTGCCCCCATACGAAGCTTTAGTCTATATAAGATGCTGTTGAGACAGGGCCGGTAGATAAACTAAGAGGATTTATCACCACAAATTGTTTGTTCAGTAAATCACAAATTAAATTTAACATAAGATAAGAACCATCCTCTGTTATAGACGAGATATGAGGTTGTCAAGGCGGTTAGGATTCAGTGTTCATACGAGCTTCTCACAGCTGCTGAAAACTTAAGTGGGGGTTTTCTCCTAAGGACAGTACACATCTACCAATCTACGTGACGTCACATCCTCTTCTGTGTTACTACTTCGCGTTTTCTGATAGGTAGGTACAAACTTTTGAGAATATAGTGAAGGTTACTACGAAAAGCCGATATCCACTTTAACAGCAGTGTTATAACTGTGAAGATTACAATGTGAATCACCCTGTGGCAGTTAGAACCCCCATGTCTATCATTCACAAACCTAGCTAGCTATTTGCCTCTTCCCTAGTGAGAGAACTCGGGCACAATTCACTCTTATTCTATTCTCCAGCATCAAACATCATAACCTGGGCTGCAGTGCGTTTACAATTCCCTCCACCTGGCCCCTGAGGCGAAGGATTTCATGCAACAGAAAATCCGCCTACTATGTCTCCCCACACAAATGGTTCTCCTCTTTCTCAATTGTGTAGTCCAGACGAAAGGATTACCACATTTGCTAATGAGATTACAGCACAGAATTCTACTGTTTCGTACCTCGATGCAGTTGTCATGATTTTGACGGACGTGTATACATAGTAAGTCCAGTAGCCGTCATGTTTCCCTTCCCTCCCTCTCTTTTGTACCTTCCGCAGTCCTGCCAGGATTCAAAAGACATTCTGAAGATCATATTTCATAAACGTCAGTATGAAACAATTACAAAGTAACATTCACAAAGTTTCTGCTGCATATGGTAAGCATGAGCTTGTGGACTAAACCCACACACAGTCGTGGCACACCTTATTTCCTGATACAATAGTCGAGTTATGGAGAAATACATGTTGAACTGTTAAAACTGTGGGTAGATTTAATTACTCTTAATTCTAGTACACGTACTCATCATTACTTTTGCTCCAACTTATTTCAGTTTTGAAGCAACAAAAGAATCTAATGTATTAACATTTTCATCTGTTCCAAATAAATAATTTTAGATCAGGTATGGTGATTGTAATAGCAGGCTACTTCTCATCACGTTTAAGGATTTCTTTCGTGGGTCCTACATTTCAGTGTTTATGATTCGCCCATTTTGGAGTCAGTTTCTTCACGGTACTCACCGTGCACGTGTTAGGGGTTACTCACCAAAACAAGCTTCCTCCTTTAAAAGGTGACTGCCATTAATATGTTTATAAAATTCCGTAGATTTATCAAACCAGTATGTTCATTACCGTATCCACAAAATCCCACCACTAGATCATATCTTGAAGGCTCATTCAAGAAAAAAAAAACATCATATTTTATTTAAGATATAATCTTTTCATAACATATCGATACTTAATAACATTAACAGTACTTAAAAGTTTCTCCCAAATGGTCTCTGCCACTCAGGTTTTTTAAAATAAATTTTGTATGCATTTTGCATTGAGCCCATGCATGCTACAGACCCAGTACTGCTAGTTAAGCATTACTTACACGCACTTCATTTTCCCGTGGCCTTTAAAAGTTACACCCACAACATACTGCAGTATAGTGTAATGAGTGCAATGAACATACCTGCAGCCATCATTAACATCGGACTCTAATAAAAGTATAACTTAAATTAAAATTGACTTCACAGATATAAAGTATGTAAAATAATAAGGAACTTGAGCTTTAACACTTCTACGGTAATAATCACTTTACAATATAAAGGGAATTTAAAACAATTGTTAACCCATTTGAAGCCTGTAATTCACGTAGAGTAGTTTATATAACACTTCAGGTCTTTATCCACAAAAAAAAAAAACAGTGCTTCTCCATTCCTGAGACCAGTCGGTAAATGGTGTTAAGGAAATATTTGTTATTAGTTCTGAGAATCGTACCAAAAATACAAAGTAAAAGTTTGTAACACATAATATTACACAGATTATTTCGTTTTAATATTAAAGGAGGTGCTCTATATATATATATATATATATATATATATAAACCATTCTAATGTGAAGGTATAATATTTAATATTAAGGGCTTTAATAGCATCTGTACAACCTTCTGAATTATGTACATTGTATAACCCTTTTCCTCTTGCAGCCTTGGAGGGGTAATATTTTATATTAGAGATTTACAAGCTCCATGCATTATCTGCTGTCACGAATAGGCATATATTAGCTCTGTTAGTGAAAGGGCTGGGGAAGAAAGAAAACAGAGAGAGAGAGAGAGAGAAAGTCCGATCGGATGAAAAGTGTTCTGCAAGGGAGCCTATGGTTTAAAAATATGAGTGAGACAGACAGACAGAAGGCCCTTGTGGATTATGGCGTGTCCACAGGAGGAACATGCATAGTCTCTGCTGGGAGTCGACAACGAAGTGAAGTATCGTGGAGCTTTTTTATTCTATTGTACATACACTAGCCCGAGAAGTACTTGATACCAGAATTTTCGTGAAGTTGAGTATAACACAGGATGCTAAGTTGTTTCTTGGCTTCTATTCCACCTTCTCTGTACATGTCAGAAAAAAAAGGTTTAATTTGGCGGGAATGGTCCTTACTAATTGTTGCGTTCTTATGTAGGCTTGTGTAAAAATTCATTAAGTATTATCAGGGTGCTCTAATGAAAGATAATGAGATGGGTGGGCCATATGGCATGCATCGGGGATAAGAGAAATACCTGCAGGTGTTCGGTGGAGAAACCTGAAAGAAAGAGGCCATTTGGAAAGCCTAGGCTTAGATTGGACGTTAATATCAAAATGCATCTTAAGAGAAACAGAAAGTGAGCATGTGGTTTGAATTTAGCTGGCCCACGATAAGGGACAAGTAGCGGACTCCTGTGAACACAGTAATGAACTTCTCGGTTCTACGAAGTTTGAAAAATTTCTTGACTAACTGAGGACCTATTGGCTTTTCAAGAAGGGCTCTGCTCAATGGAATTAGCTGATAATGTGCAAATGTCGTTTACACCATGCCACAGCCAGTATATTTATCCTTTTGAGTCGTACAACTGATATTTATTTTTCTCTCACAACGCACTGGCAGCGACGTTGCATGTGCGCAATTTAGAGCGAAATATAAAAGTTTGGTTCATTTTGTTTCTGAAGTTTCAAGTTTTGACAGTTGCCTCCGCTGACATCAGGACTTTCCATAACTGACTTCATTACAGTGATATGTAATATCTTTGGCGGCAAAACAAACGTGCACATTTACTGTGCTAAACTGATACAACGATTTCAGAAGCTAAAATAATTTGTATATTTTGGGTGTCTGTTTAGGAGTGTGTTGATTAAAAAGTATTCTGTTTTATTTAAACTTTTTTGATAAAGTGATATCAATTTAAATACGTATATTCTTACTAAAAAGAAGATATAACCTTACTAGTTAGTAAGTAGAAGACGACATTGAGTCCTTCCCGCAAACTTAAGTAACGGTCTTTATTGTACACCCGTTCTTCTTCACGTTGCTAAATTGTTGCTCCTTAAAAGACAAATATGAATTTAACGTAGCGTATTGTCAAATTATAACGTGTTTTATGACACAAAAGGTGTTAGTAGAACAAAGGCTTCCGAAATTAAATTTTAAGCGATTACGCATTTTGATAAAATGCAAAAGGAAGGGACAGAATTAATTTCAAAGTACACATTCCAAATAAGGAATCAGAAACTGCTGTGATAAACAACCATGCATTTACTGATTTACTGATAAAATATTTATCCTTATTCCTACGAAAGTCAGGTTCCATGGCACAAAACTAACTAATTCTTTTATATAAGGGAAGAGCTTATCAAATGTCACACACACACACACACACATGCGCGCGCGGCCGCACAAACATACTTCCAAGAAAAAGACGCAATGACCAACGTGGTTAATCTTATCTAACATGGTGACTCGCCTCATTTCATGTCACAACGCTCTAAATTCGCCACGGAATTAGATTAGGCGTGTTCCACACTTGCTTGTAACAGCTCTATATAGATGGCCCCATTATTGGTGAGTGTTTTAAAACTAAATATCGAATTCTCAGTCTGTACCATGAAATAAGGCGGCCGGGATGTTTCAGTCGGTATAGCGGCTGGCTAAGTGCTGGAAGGTCCGGGAATCGAATCCCAGCGTTGCGAGAATTTCCGTGCCGTTCAGACCGGCCCCCTACCCACCCAGCCCCCTGTACAATGGGTCTTTCCAGGACGTAAAGCGGCCAGAGCGTGGTGCTGTCCACCTACATCCTTCTAACGCCGGATTTAGAATCGGTTGGAGCTATACCGCCGCTTCCCCTCTGTGTCTGCATAGACATGACAAGGGGTGAATTTTACCTTTTACCATGAAAGATAGTATATAATTAAATAGCGTAGGTCTGCCATATCCGAAGCGTGCGATTTTGCCTGTATAATAAACTGAAGTACGTAAGGCCGAATATGGAGTTGAGGTAGAAAACATTTTCATGTTACTTAACCAGTTTTGAGAAGGAGCTTTACGACAAATGAATACTGAGACATGTCACCCAGAAATTATGACAGTGACCTAACCTGACTGCGGAACGAGCTTCGATACCCTGTCTGCTATTCCTTGATGGATGACAAAGAATGAGAGGCGTAGATAAAAGAATAATTAATATGTGCTTTAAAATGTGCGGCAGGCATACAAATCACTTCACACACCGAGGTCAATATAAATATCAGGGACGTTATTACTACTGTGTGACTTACGACTCTACACTCTCCTACATACGGTATTATGTTTAAAAATTATAAACCATGTTCCGAAGTTGTGGGAGTCCGATCATATGAAGTTCATGGTTCAGATATTCCAGATATCAAACCGCAACAAAAAACCGTCAGACTTTCAGCCGCTCTGTGATCCCATGTAATATCAAAGTCATTTTTGTAAAGCATACAAAATAAACCGAAGAAAACTCAATATTGCAATAGCGCTGTACCTTTAAAGATGAATATTTACACACCTTTCTGTACATAAGGATAATACATACAGAAATAATATGTCGGAGTTCTGAATACCGTTAAGGTATTCCAAGTTTCTTGTTGACTGAAGGTACTGATCTGGTAGATGAGTTGGCGAGAACATCAATATGCAGAGCAAGAGAAATCTACAGATTTGTATATTAGCAGTGTTTGATGTTTGGTCAGGTGCATGCACTGCACAGCAGAACACCGTGTCATAACCAAAGGACATTTGTAAAATAAACTTCTCTGTTGACTGAGGTTTATGAATAAATCGTAATAGAGGTAATGGACCGATCGTGTGAGAAATAAATAAGTCTTACAACAAGTCAAGGTGGACAGAAATATCCTACAAACAATAAAAACATAGAAGGCTAACTGGATTGGTCACGTCTTGCGTAGGAACTGCCTTCTAAAGCGCCTTATTGAAGGAAGATAGAGGGACGGATAGAAGTGACGGAAAGACGAGGAATAAGAAGCAAGCAGCTACTAGATGAACTTAAGGAAACTAGAGGATATAAGAAATTGAAAGAGAAAGCACTAGATCGCACTCTGTGGAGAACTAGCTTTGTAAGTGGCTATGGACCTAGCGTAAGACTACAGAAAGCAAGAAAGAAAGAAAGAAAGAGCGACTGACTAACTGAATGAAGGAATGAACGCATAGAGAAAATATGTTATAAAAGTCACGAAGTTGTTCCGTTTTTAGTCAAGCACCGTGTCATGAAGATGTTATGCAAGTGGAGGCACAGCTGCAAGCTACTTGAGTTTCTGTCATTTTACCCCTGGAAAAAAGCCTCAAATAATTGTATGCAGACTTCGGATTTTGTCTTCGCTTACAAAAATGCAAACACACTCAAACATATGTATATATAACGAAATAGGACTGCAAGGATAGGACTTACCATCTCCCTTTAAAAGACTACGTACGTTCCAGAAAGCTAATGGAATACAGGACACCTTGGACTGGCTGTAACGTCGAAGATGAGGAAGAAGAACACTGAACGTGCGACCTGTACGATGACTTTACCTTGGTGCATCGGACTTAGCCACATTCACGGAAACATCTTGTTCTACGATTTGAAAAATCCGTTTTTCCTGATTCCTGCATCAACGTACACACGCATTTCATAATAGCGGAATTGTGTGTTGAAAACAATGTACACATTTGAAGAAACACATCTTAATACTGACATGCAGATTACTGTTTAACATAACCAAATATCGTTTATTGATTTTACTTCAGCTTAGATTTAATATATTCTCTGTATAGAGAAGCTCACTTTACATTCTCCTATTTTAATTACATTTATGAGCTACTTGTGTTAAGGAATTGAAAACTACGACAACCATATAAAAACGTAATTATGTCTGTTTAGTGCAGAAAGCTGCACTCTGAATTTCAGCTACTCGGCGTGTTCCATTTTCCAAATAATCAAATTAATTAACAATAGAAATAGAGCATTCTGTTTAGATATGTGAATAAACGTTTAAATATGATTACTTCATTCTTTAATTTTTAAATTATTTTATTGGTTTGTTTGTTTCCGATTTCTATTAGTAATATTATTCGTGTCATTGAATGATGTTTTATTTAGTCAAAAGACATTCTGGACTTCTATAAAAATGTTATGGAAAAGCGTAATATTTTAAAATAGCTTATTTTATTTCAACATTATACATCCAACTTTTATACAAATGACGATACAATTTAATGAAGGAAACATAGTGTCGGGCAGAGTAAATTGTTATGTAATGAGTCATAACGTACAAAATCTGTACCTACATCTCTTTCTATAGTCAATGAAAGCCACTTTCCTTAATTGCAGGAGCGAACATTGAAAGCGATGTCATTAGAGTAAATTGCAATTCCACTTCCTTACGAAGGAAACACACAATGCGTACAACCGACGACGCAGTAAGAAAAAGAGAACTAGAAAAAAGAAAAAGAAAAAATAAAAGCATTTCAATTTTCATTTCTTATTCCCTTATTTAGCGCATGTCAATTACCATAACAGGAGAGCGCAAAGCCAAGTTGTAGAAGCACTGGAGTGACAACCATTTAAACCTGAATGGGGAACAACATGTCGGAAGCGAGGAAACGAAAATTCAATAAGATCCAATTTAGATTATGGTGCGGCGCTTAGCGGACGGACAGACCTACAAATAGACGGAAACCTTCTGCTGTCTCATTCTACGACATTACGTAATAGCTTACCTCTCCAACTGAAGCGCTGTGAAGTACTGAAACGGCAGTGGTCATACATTGGGAAGCTTCAGGCTCTGAGAGGCTACTGTAGCTTCTATTATGCATGTGTATATAGGAGTACCTGTTCTTAGTCCAGGGCTCGGTTGACTTTCTTTTTGTCAATTTTGAGTTCATGAAAGTTAATCCCTTTTCAGATCCTTCAACTGAGTGGTAATTGAAAATGGCGACAATAGAATAAAAGGTTAACTGTGTGTTATGGCTTGTAGAGTTGAAGGCCGTAACAGCTGAGGAAAGTTTGAAGAAAATGGGCCCGTGTATGACAAACCACGATCCGGGAGGCCTCGAATCAGCGAGGAAACTGTGACTGTAGTCCGGGAAGCATTTGGAAAGAGTCCACAAAAATCAGTGCGACTTGCTCCTGCAGAACTAAACATTCCGCAACCAAACGTGCGCACCATTACACAAGTGATACTGCAGAACTAAACATTCCGCAACCAAACGTGGGCACCATTACACAAGTGATACTGCAGAACTAAACATTCCGCAACCAAACGTGCGCACCATTACACAAGTGATACTGCAGAACTAAACATTCCGCAACCAAACGTGCGCACCATTACACAAGTGATACTGCAGAACTAAACATTCCGCAACCAAACGTGCGCACCATTACACAAGTGATACTGCAGAACTAAACATTCCGCAACCAAACGTGCGCACCATTACACAAGTGATACTGCAGAACTAAACATTCCGCAACCAAACGTGCACACCATTATAAAAGTGATATTGCACGAACGTGCTTACGAGATTCAGGCGGTCACCTCTTTCGACTGATCTGACCCCACTAGACTACTTTATGGGGTCATGTTGAAACCGTTGTGGGTTTTCATCAAACCCACTTTCTTTGGATCACAAATGCAATTCATGGAATCAATGAGCAGCAAATGATAAAAGTTTTCAAGGAGTTAGACTCTCGGTTTGATGGCCGTTATGTTGCAAATTAACATCTTGAACTGTACTGCCTTAAAACTGTAAGAATCAAGCTTTATATGACGTTTACAACGCGCTTCTATCACGTGTACATTAACATTTTTTACAGTTTAGGGTTGCACAAGAACTTTATGTACATCCTTATAAAGAATGTGTCTGAAATACTGGGACAAATTTCAAGGGTCAGTTCTTCACACAAGAACAAAGAAAAAGGTTCGTCTAAATGTGTGTCCGGAAATGAGTGTTTTTTTAAATTTAACTGAAGGATTACTTTCAACATTAAATACCTAAACTATGTAATATTTTACTTACACCTGACATAATAAGTTTACAATACAGGTTCCAAATTTAATACCTATAAGATTATTACTATTTATCAAGTCACAATTCACAATAAATGCACAAAATATCCTCCAACTGAACCAATACATGCATGGGCACGTCTGATCATGTCCTGTCGCACCCTTTCAAAGATCCCGAAGAGGTTGGGAATGATTTGACAGGCATAAAAAATGCGTTTTGAAGTGTCTCTTCCTTTTTAAATGCAGCCAAAAACACTAGGGCTTTTAAGTGTCCCCACAGATAAAAATATAAGGAACTGAGTTCGGGCGAACGTGGGACTGCAGCTCAAAAATGTGCTGGCGGACATATTTTAATATGAACTTTTTTTGTTTGGGTGTAGGGAACTCAATCCTGGAGCTTGTTCAAGCATCTTAGGTACATCCCGTATAGTAGTTAAAATTTAAAAAAGGATTATGATAAAGAAATTTGTAAAAAGTTTTAACACATATAGCTACCATATTAGCACAAGTAAGGAGCAAATTTTGCAATATTTTTAGTTTTCTTAGATTGTCCGCTGTAGGCAACAGGGGATAAAGAGAGGAACTACTTTTACGTCATTTAGAGACGAGGTGTCTTAGGTCTGCTCACTTTTTAAACAAATGCTGATATGGTTCTCAAGTTCCAAGATGCTACTGCATGCTTTTCATGCACACTCTCCCAAATTAAATTGGACAAATTTAAACCACTTGCTCTAAATATTACCAAATTACGCATTTCAACATTACCCAAGCCCTAATCTTACACCAGTTTATCTCACCATTTTAACTCTCTCGCTTCCATACTAGCCTACTCTTATTAGAAGGACGAGCGGGTGAAGACTTGGAACCTCCTATACAAGTGATGCTCTTTCTACCCATAGGAATAAAGTGTATCGATTCTCCCATGGCTTACCTTCTATCTAATCTGACGTCTCTTTCTTCTGCTATACTTTTACATAAGAGAAACAAATCTCTTTGTTGCACCTACATTAAGCCCCCTTACATTCAACTAACACCTAAATGTTAGGACATGGCGAAAATAGATTTTGTCCTAACCCAAGAAAAATTGCTTGTTTTGGATCTCAAATCTGAAATGTGAAAATAATTAATTTTAATATGAAGTCTGAGCCAAAGGCCCCCTTTCCTCTCCCCTAACAGAGGTTCCTTATATTTCTTAACAGAAACCAAACTGACGTGTGACGTGATCTTTTCGGTGGTAAGGTGCATATTCTGCCACAGACATACAATGAATTCCGAAATGCCCGGGAACCGATACGTCATCATGGTCGTGACTCGACGTTTCTTTAGCCAATAGAAACGCACGCTGCACACCTGTGACACAAATAACACCACAATTTCAACTATATTCATTGATTTTCTTCGCTTCTTTTCTTTTCCCCCGCTTTTTACTCTGTGACAAATAACATGATGGCAGAGGGGCTCCCCTACTCGAAAACCACCCCCTACAGTGGCAACGACCTGTTTTGTGTTCGTTCGTATAGGGGAAGTAGATAGGTCATCACTCAGATGGTGATATTTCACTCCCAAATAGCGTCCTTTTTCACGTCCTGTAATACTTATTCTCCTTAAACGTATGTACGGAATGACCAACAATTCTGTAGTTTTGTTTTAATATCCACTCTCAGTTCCTTTAGTTTGCTTTATGTGTTCCCATGGAAGAGTGAGCATGGTCTAAACATTAGTCCTACGTTCCTCTGTGTGCTTGTATTTCTCCCTTAATAAGGAAGCAAAACACACGTATACTTTTCGGTAACAGGCAAGAAATAAGCTGATTTTGAATACATATATTACAGTGGGATAAAAAGTGAGAGGTAAAAACTTTTAATAAACATAGTCTTTTATGTTACCATATATTTATACATTTGTGCCAGACATATGAACGTAAATGTCAATTACTACGCAATTTTCTTTATCAGTTATGAGAATAAAACTTTGTCCCCTAATAAAACATTATTCAGTGGGTATCAGGTTTCTTTCCCAAGTTGTGAAGTTAACCACTCACCTTCATCCAGTGCCGAGGTTATAAACGAGTGGAGTTATACCTCCAACATGCCTTCATGGCGTGCAAAGAGAAAACCTTGCCTTTTTTAAAATAAAAAATCGTATCACTACATTGAAAACCCCCTAGATAAAAATATGGAAGTGACAAAGCATTGGCTCAACATTCAGTAGATATAGCAACACACTAGGCGTAATAAAGAATATTTGCTTCCAATCTGGAATAAGCATATCAGAATTAGCAAAAATATTAATTTTCCTTTGCGTTTGGAGACCCTTGTCTACTTACTTAATATTACTTGGCTTGCTGATAGATTAATATGCTTCTCGGTAAAATGTTACATCACTCACTACCTCGTATTAAACACGAGGGCTCATCACCACTACAACAAAACGTCACAAGTTGCTCGCATTAGAGGCAGTTTAATAAGATCTGAATAAGAGCCCACACTTCCCAGAAATCCATCTACAATTCGATTTTTAAAGTTTACTTAAACTTATTCTGGGGTTCTGTGTTCGAATTTCAGCTGGAAGACAGTTTATCTGTATTGAAGTCTCTTGTGGTTATCCTTAGTCCGTTTGGGCAATCGAAACGTCTCCTTTCAGTGGGTGGTATTCCTGCCTCGCATTCAAGAAGTCCCGGGTTCAAATCTCTGCTCGGGAACTGGTTGTCCCAATGATTTATCTTAATCCTTCTCAGTCCCTCCGGGTAAGTGTTGGGATAGTAAGAGGTTACGGCCAATTTTTTCAACATGCATTCCAATTCTTGCTTCACTAATTTTCCTATCATCTAACACTATATAATCGTAGCTACTGACAACGAATATAAAGAACCATAAATAATATTATTCACGCTAAAATCTGAAGTTATACCACCAAACAGACCACTACAAAGTTTTGCAATATCGTTTCAGATTCAGAATTATGCTGCCTTCCGGCGCTATATAACGTATTCAGCTGAAAGAGAACGGTTAAATAATCCAAGAATCAGTCAATCACACAAGCAATGGAACTGAGTCATCTGGTTAGTTAGTAGCCATGAGCCTGTCACGATTCCGAGGCGAGCTGCCGGCTTGAATATTTTACAGAACACTCAGTCTGAAATGTCTCTGTTCAGGTGTGTGGAGAGTTTTACTGCATGGCACGTCACGAGCGACGAATTATCCGGGAATTTCATGAGTCAATACTCGAGTGCAATACATAAAGGAAGAAGATTCACTGAACGCCCGAAACTTAGATGGTGGGATGAAACTGGTCTGTGAGGGTGAGGGGGATATGTGGGTAACTTCAAGGGCACAAATTTTAATGAATACGACTGTAATAATTATGTCTATTTTGTGTGGATCTTCAGATTGATTGTTCAGTAAGAAATTTTTGTATGTTATAGTAGTGTGGGCAGCAATTTGCTATGCAGTTTTGAGGTCTAGGGTTAAAATTTCCGCCCAAAACCCGATTATCCTTATTGAGATTTTTCACTGTTTTCCTCATTCCCTCTATACCAGTGGCGGTCATCCTTCTGGGCATGAAAGCCATATCAAGAGAAAATGTATGCCGGTCACTATAACAAATAAATGTATTCATTTTCTTATTTATGGATCATTTATACTAATAAGACCCTGTCGTCAATAGTGCCAACATTAGGGCGGTAAAACTTAAGAGAAATTTATAACAATTTAAGGTAATTGTACTAAATTTAAAAATTATTTTAAGTCCTTAGTTGTGTTTCTACCGTCACTGACTGAAAAACAATAGGAATAAATGGGGGGAGAGAGACTTCTACGACAGAAGAACTTCAAGACTTCTAGTACTCACATTACGCCACCAGTTTACTTCCGGTTCCTAAACCTATATGCAACGAAGACAAGTAGCGCGATAGTCACTTTTATGTGAGATGGGATTCCTTTTCGTATTTTAGTAAGAAAAATATGTTGTACTGTCAATAATACAACACACGTCTAAACAATATTTTTTACGAATGCGGATAAAATAATTATTCTTCAAATTTCACAACTTTTTGTTTCGTATTTCTGAAATTAGGTCGCGGGTCGCACTGTAAATGTAGAAGGGCAGCATTTTGCTCATCGCCGCTTTAGGCAGTTACCGGGATTGTACTTGATAGTAAGCTACTAAGGCTTACACATATTTCCTAATTTATGATTGATCAGTAATTATATGAATGGACGCTACATAGTTGAGACTCATGAAAGCTCCCTCAGATAGCGCTTAAATAAAATTAATAACGCAATTGTTTGACTTTCTAATCCGAAATTGTCTAAACCTTTGAACTTATACAGTCCCCTTCTTCAGAACGGTGGCGACAGCAAATTCACGTTTTTGCAACGAATACACTTGTGAGTGTACAGAGTAACTTCATGCTGTAACCGGATGTTCGGTACATAAAAGATTATGTCGATTTGTGTGATCTGAGTTCTGATATTCGGTGCACACTTTTGTCTTTTATTATGTCCTGAGGTAATATAAAGCAATTTAGTCCGCACGGTATTTGTCTTACGCATGAAATACTAGTGCATTAGTACTGGGACATATACATCCACAGCACTAGAAGAGAAAATGCAATAGATTGATATTTTACATAACAGAAGGGCGCCTTGCTCCAACATTAGTTGCACAAAATTTAATTTTGTAACTCTATGACGATTTGTTCGAGATAAAGCACATCACAACACTGTTGGACCATATGGACTGGGAAGGAGGAATCGGAAAGGTCAAATGCTTGTTAACTTCTGTGAAAGAAATGGACTAATTATAACAAACACATTATTCAAAAAACCTAAAAGAAGATTTACACCTGGAAATCAACAGGGGAAAGAAGTCGATTTCAATTGGACTATTTACTAGTGAATCAGCGATTTAGGAACAGTGTGAAGGATGTGCAGACACTGCCTGGAGCAGATATTGACTCTGACCACAATTTACTGGTTGCAACGATCTGCACCAGATTGAAGTAAATTATAAGGTTCTACAAGCGAAAACCAAGATGGGATTTAGAGAAGCTATATGCACAAAGACATTACACGATAGACTAGAAGAAAAACTTGGTGAAATCAAATGTGAAAGTGGGAATGTGGAAGTGCAGTGAAACAATATCAAGAAATGTGTGTTAGATACTATGAGTGATTTGGTTGGAAAAGTCGACAGGAGAGCCACAAAGGAGATAATCAGTAAAATGGATGAACGAAGGAAATGGAAGAATGTCAACAACGAAGAAGGAAGGAAGAACTAGAGAAGACTGAGGAACGAATTGAAAAGAGCCACGGACAACGCCAAGAAGGAATATCTGGAGAGCATATACGATGAGATCATAGAATTTCAAAGAACAGGACGTTATGATCTAATGTACATGAAGACAAAGGAACTAGGTTGGAAAGAAAACCATGCGATTCAAAATGTTGGCATAAAAAACTCTCAAGGGAATATGATAATAGATCAGAGACGAGTACTGAAAATTTGGGAGAATTATATCACAGAGCTCTACGATCGAGCTAATCGACCAGAACACCTAGAAGTCGAATCTGAAGCTGAAGTAGATGAAGATGAGAAAGGCCCTTATATTTTGCAAAGTGAAGTGGAAAAAGCTATCAAGGAGGTGAGGGATAAGAAGGCTACAGGAGATGATGATGTACCTGGGGATGTACTCAAACTGTTGGGAGAAGATGGTCTCAGACTAGTGACACAGCTGATCAACAGTATATATGTAACTGGGGAGTGGTCCAGAGATTTCATTTAAGTTACAATGATTGCCTTAAAGAAGAAGCCCAAAGCTACAAAATGCAGCGACCATCGCAAATCAGCATCATCGCACATGCAGAAAAGTTACTAGCGAGGATACTTAGAAGAAGGATTGAAAGGAAGACTGAGGATGTGCTTGGAGAAAATCAGTTTCGATTTAGAAGAGGAAAAGGAACTACGGATGCAATTGGGATGCTGAGAATAATATCAGAACGAACCTTGGTCATAGATGAGGAATTGTGTGCTTGCTTCATAGACTGGCAGAAGGCATTTGACCGTGTCAACTGGACCAAATTAATGCAGATCTTAAAGGTAATTGAGACAGACTGGCGCGAAAGAAGATTGATCAGTAAATTGTACAGGAAACAGAGTGTCAAAATACGACTGGACCAAGGGGAGACGAGGAGTGTGAAGATTGGAAGAGGAGTTAGACAAGGTTGCTGCCTGTCGCCGATTCTATTTAACTTACACAGCGAATAACTTACCAACGAAGCTCTTGAAGGGTTTGGAGACTTAAAATAGGAGGACAAGTAATTCGCACTGTGAAATATGCAGTTGATCTTGTGCTACTGGCTAGGGAAGAAAAGGTGATACAGGGCATGGTTGATAGACTAATTGAAATTAGGAGAAGCTATGGAATGGAAATAAATGTGGAAAAAACTAAGGTAATGAGATTCTCAACAAAATTATGATAGATCAAAAGGAGTTGGAGAATGTGGAATATTTAAATTATTTGGGTAGTATGATAACAAACGATGCAAGATGTACACGTGAAATTAAATCCAGAATTGCGATGGCAAAAGCAGCATTCAACAAGAAGAACACTCTTTTCAGCAGCAAATTGGACTTAAATTTAAGAAAGAAACTAGTGAAGTGCTACATTTGGAGCACAGCTTTATATGGTGCTGAAACGTGGACACTTTGGAAAGTGATCAGAAGTATCTGGAAAGTTTTGAAACGTTGTGCTGTAGAAGAATGGAGAAGATCAGTTGGACCGATCGCGTGATAAATGAAGAAGTATTACAGAGTCAAGGAGGAGAGGAATATCCTACATACTGTACAATACAAGGAAGAAAGGCTAACTGGATTGGTCACATCTTGCGTAGAAACTGCCTTCTAAAACACGTGATTGAAGGAAAGTTAGAAGGAAGGATAGAAATGACGGGAAGGGTAGAAAGAAGACGTAAGCATCTACTGGATGACCTTAAGAAAAACAGAAGTTACTGAAAATTGAAAGAGGAAGCACTAGATCGCACCCTGTGGAGAACTCGATTTGGAAGAGGCTACGGACATGTCGTAAGACAGACTGCAGAATGAATGAATGAATGACGATTTACGATGACAATTCAGCTCATAATGCCACGGAAAACGGTCCTTGAGAAACCAGTAGTCCCACAAGTGCTCAAGAAATTTCTTACCTTTTATGAAATCCAGATGTTCACTATTGTGTTCACAGCGTCCACCACAGTTACGTGTCCTGAACACGACGCATCTGCTCGTCACCAGGCTTAAGAATCATTTTTATCTGCTACGGTTTTACACAGTGTCAAACCAATTCACGTGTTCCGATTAAATATCTATAGGTCATTGTCTTTTGATCCACGCATTCTACATGCCTACTTGATCTTATGAAACTCGACTGACTTTCTTTTCATGGCACAACAGCCCCTGGTGTGCCAGGGCCTCCTCATTATCGAGACTTCACGGTCACAGTCAGACACACCACAATCGATGGGACTCCTCTGGACGAGTGATCAGCCCGACGCAGGGACCTCTACCTGACAACGCACAACACTCACAAGAGACTGACCTCCAAGCACTCGGCCGAATTCAAACCCGCAATCCTAGCAAGCCAGCGGCCGCAATACCACACCTTAGACCGCGCGGCCCCTGGGATCGGCAAACTAGAATTATACCTTATGGGAATTCTGGGAAGAGTTCTTATTGTACATTGCGGCGATATATAATGAATAAACTGATATAGCAATAGATAATTTTGGGACTTAATTCTTTCAAATGTTTAAGAATATATTTCTACTAACCTCTCTGGGCCTTCATGGCCTGTTTTATGATAAACTTTACATTTTTGCCTGGATGGTCTATCTCTGGGCTGAAACGATTAGGATGCCATGATGTCTGATGGAGACCTTCGCTCTTCTGGGATGTTACACAGAGTTGGTTGTAGTTATATACAGACGTTTCGGTACAACCTATCAGTCCCATCTTCAAGGGTGCCTTGAAGATGGGACTGATAGGTTGTCTTGAAATGTCCGTAAAGAACTACGAAACAACGGTGCGTAACGTCACAGCAGACAGAAGATCTCATTTACACCGCGGCGGAATCTTGAAAACATGTCTGATAGAATTAATTAAAACCACGAAGAAGTTCTTCTACAAAGAGTCTTCATTTACAAGACGCATACAATTATAATTACCGGTAGACGACTTCGAACCACTGTCCGAAAGTTGACGGTTCGCCACGGCCAAGCTAATGCGGTCGCACTGTGCAGTAATATTACAGTAAGTTGTCCCAAAGTCGGAGCTGTAGGGGAATCTCCACCCTAGGGCATGTAGTGTTATTTTTCCAATGGCCGAAGTGAAATATTATGTATTCTGCATGGGAAGAGGGGATGGCCAGAGCACGCATACGCAGGTGTATCGCGAGGGAGGGAGTATGCTTTCCGTCCATTCCCATCATCACGATATTTCACTGCAGGGGCACACGAGACACATACATATGCCCCAACTACGTACAACCAAAAATAATAAGGGACTTGGAATAAAATGTATCACAGTCGTACAGCATATTAGAAGCTGTCTATCACAACTAGATTCCGAGACAACTATAGCACATTTTGACGTGCTCAGTCGTGAGTAAGTAAACTTGCCAGTGTTTCTACACTGAGGTCTTTATACGTAGAATTAGTAACTACAGTTAATAACAGATTCTTTATCCGTAATATAATAAATTTAAAACTTCGATCATATTTTAAAGTAGTGCATACTATTCCACTGGTTTGAAAAACATTAAGTTTTAAAACGCAATGTTTACTGAATGTGCCATTAACTCTAACATTCATAACCTCTACATTTCACCTGACGATGTATGTGAGTGTTTCTTATGAACCTCAGAAAAAATAACGATTATTTACTTAAACAGCAATAATGAAGAAGTAGTGTGTTTACCTGCGATGAATGGACTGGACTTATATATGCAGTACAATGTAAATGATGTTAGGCTTCGAAAGGTTAGTGTCATGATTTCTTTAAATATTTTTGCTATATTTAACTTTGAAAAATTGTGGTTCTCATAGAAAAATTATAGGTAGTATTTTAAAAAATGCTTCTAATGAAGCACAAAAATTTATTGCTGAATATTGTACACACCCGCAGGAGATTTCAAGCATGAACAATAATTAAGTGTCCATAAGAGAGCGTGTCCACGACAAATATTAAAATGACAGAAAAACAATTTTATGTCCACATGACAGCATGTCCACAAGATATGTGTAATGTTAATGAGATATTCCGAAAACATTGCAGTGCCTCCAGAAAGTTTAAATTCCGAAAGGGTTTGAGTAAGATTATGTACTTTAAAACCCCTTTTATTATTTAACACCAGAATAAAACGTAATTCTGTTGCTTAGTATTTTGTAAAAATGATAACGAAACGTTTGTTACCATTGCCTAATCATACGGCATGTCTTGAGACACGCGAGCTTACGCATGATGATAGATATTATGTACAATCGAGGAATCAGCGGTGTTGTATTAAATTTACACATAGCAATACTTTATTTATTTTAAGAAACGAAAATTAGAATACTTCTAGAGGTTATCACCAGTGTCACCTCTTTCCAATAGTGTATTTTCGCAACAGCATTTTATATATGTGTGAATTTAGTGCCACTGTGCCCACTTTTATTAAATTTTCGTACAAAATGCTTAGTACATAATATTTACTTTACAAGCTCATTTAAATGTATGTAATTTTGAGGCTATTCGTAAAACAATCATATTATTACAGCTTCTTCATCTAGAGGAACAGTCGGTTTGGAGATGGAACCCACTGACCACCTGCAGGCACACCAGGGGATTTCCTGCAGTGAGGAATCCTCAAGGATATGGTAATGGGAAATCTCCCCCGACGGGTAGGCAATAAGACCACGTCATATATATTCAAGAGGAGGTCCTAAATTTTCTATTAGGTTTTCATCACCAAGATGTGTTACATGCGGAAGAGAATGCGAAGCAGATTGTATTTCAAGCAGCAACAGCAAAGGAAGGAAATAAACTGGGAAGTGGGAGTATGATTGTGTTGTGTTGGTTTCCAATGCTTCAGCATACTCTGCGGTACTTAGTAATAACACGGCGTCACGGGAGCAGCCAGGATTTTTTCCGTGGGAGAGGCAACCAGAAGATTTGCTTCCACACTGACGTTCAAGATATTTAGAACAGTCTTACGCCCCTCCTTACAGGTATCTAAACTGCAACACAACTTGAATTAGACCAAATTTAATCGTATTAACATTTCCTTGTCTTCATTTCAACACCTTTCAACTTTCACTCTTTGCCAAAACTCATGGTGGGGCGGATATGTGATGAACCGTCACCGCCAATGTGTGGTGTGAGCGCATTGTGTAGTTAAAATAAGCTGATACTTGTTTTTCCTCAGTCCCTTCAGACACATTCAGACAAAATGTTTCAAATTATCCATAACAATTTCTTTCCAGTTACTTTAAATTTATTATTCATTGTTCAGCCTATCATTCTACGCTCTGTTGCAGTGTAGGGCAACATTGTATCGCACAAGGGCCATCGAAACTGTCCAAACAACTCGCGATCTGCAAACAAATTGCTAAAGAAGAAGTCTTATTTATTCAACAAAAATTTATTTCATATTAAAAGAGTAACAATTAATATTAATATTAATATTAGATCCTAGTATTATTGCAATAAAATTCTTATATCAGGATATCATAATTTAATTTTTAGAACTAACATTACTTCTGCAGAATAGAAAAATGCCAGTGAGAAACTTGTCACTGTTTCTTTGTCACTGAAAATTGATTTGAGAAATACACACACATCCATCATAAAAAATTATGGCTGAAATATACTTTTACTAGTTATTATTATAACACGCTTAAAACTGAAATAGTAAGAGAGATGCTGGAGCTTACCGGACCGCATTTTTCTCATTTATCCCACTGTAAAGATTTCAACACACAATGTTCCAATGCAATAGGCACAATGATCGTTGTAATTTAAATAATTTTAGCAAACTTGACAGTGCCTACTAAGTTCTTTAAATATTACAAAACGTTGTCCATTCTGACATACACACATACATACAGACATACATACGGCGGGCCGGGGGTTCTTTACCACTGCTCTGTGGTCTAAGATACTGACAGCGCCATTCCGTACAACATGAATGCATATAGGCTATGTTCACGTTGTACAGGCCTAATGCGCTGCGGAATCACTGCAGGCGTTCGTTGTTACATTCGCTAAGAACGAGTGCAGTAAATGTAGGATTTGAGAGCTAGTTGACCTTGAGGATGCAGATATTACGCTCCTCCAAAAGTCGATAAATATTCACCAGTTAACAGGACGTAACAACCCAGAAACATAGCTGTGACAACCACAAATTTCGCAACGTATTTTGTTATTTGACTTATTTAAAAATAAATTTTTACTATGTTGGTGGCAAGGAAACTTCTGATTTTGAGCACAACTTCCGACTGTACATTTTTTATCCATAGGGTAAGTAAGGCACAAAATTCATGTTTGTAACACTTGAGGCTTTTATGCATGGGACTTAAAATTTATAATGCGGCCTTCTTGGTCGATGCCGCGTAATTTTGTAGCTTGTTAGATATTGTGGGAGGAACATAGACCTACCTTGAAGATGGTGGCAAGATTTCCATCTGAAACGCTGATAAAAACCTATTGGACTACACTATATCACAACCCAGAGAAATACGAATGATAGCATTGGTGTACAATAAAAAGGTTAAGGGATTAAATGTATGTAGGTCCATATGTGGAGATTTTGATGAGTATTTTTTGTGTTCATTAAATTTTATAAAAATAAAAATATTTTGACATAATACAGATGACTTCAGTAAAATACACAGACTATAAAGAAGCTTAGGAAAGCAGAGAGGTGGGGAATGCGTGTGTGTTGTCCGTGTGGATAAGGGGACATGCCAGCCAGGAAATCTGTAACAGCTTCAAGCAAATTTACATTAACCGAAATAATAAAAAAGAGGCTATATAAAACAGAACTTGCGTTGTTGCAATTTGCATATACACGGAAACGAACTCACGTTGTATGCGATAACTCGGGCCCCCATGTATGCTATTATACATGGACAAGGCTCATGCAAAACATATGCAAGACCCTAGGATAAGGAAACGTCGCGTTACTGTTGGGTGACTCTTGGGTGTAGTAGGGTGTTCCTACTACTGCTAGCATCCACCCCCCATTCTCTTCCCTACCCTCCTTCAATTTCGCCGAATAACTCAGGGCTGCCCAGGCATTTGTTTCTGAATAGTCCATTTAATGACATGGCTTGTCTGTCTACACTTTTATGCAGTAAACATGTTAATTCATTGACATCCATTTATCTTCTTCTTATTATTATTATTAGTATTATTATTATTAATACGTACAAAACTTAATTTTTGGAGAGGTCATCCCGATGTGTTAATCAAAAACATAAGCACAACACTTTTATTGTAAGCACAATATTACCTACAAAATTTACTCAATGCATGCTTCAGCCCATGCAAGTGGCCATCCTCAGGCGAAACAATACAAAACTGTATAAAAGGGGAGGCACTATTGAGACGAAAGGGGCTTCTCTGTTACAAGTGCGAAAAGTATTTGATATATTAGAAATCGTAAAACGCTTCCTCGAGTGATAACGATGTTAATGGATATTAAAATCTTAATATGTAATATACAACCTTAAAATCATATAGAATGACACTGCCAGAGAAGTCTTTGAGCTCCTTAATATACTGGGATGAAGTAGAAGGCAAACAAGCATGTAGAATTTTGTTATGAAATGTCCGTTTATGTGTACAGTAGATGGAACTTCGAAATGGTATTTTCTTACACAAGAATTCTTCATATCAAGCACGGTTGCAAAAATATAGAATTGGAATGGACTGTCGGGAACACAGTAACTAGGAGGACACAATAACCATGCCGTTGGCACATAAACAATCAATGATATAAGAACATTTATTTTGTACTTACGGAGGTATAAAGCTCGTGACATATACGTTGTGAAGGTTCGCGTGTCACTGCACTGGCAGACTTATTGAACGATAGGTAGTATGGTCACAGTCGACTTATATCATTCTCATACTGAACTATTATATCGAAAATGTTGTTGTGTCACCCGAGGATGGCCTCTTCCGTGGGCTGAAACAGGTAGTGAATGAATGTTGTAGGTAATGTTTTACTTGCTATAAAAGTGTTGTTCTTTGACTGAATTTATCTGTGCTACAACAATTAAGGTAAAACTGTTCCTGCACACGCCATGAAGCCATGCAAGGAAAGTAGAGGTACAGCTCCACTCGTTTTAACCTCGGCTCTAGCTGCACGTGACTGGACAGCCTCACTCACCGCCGTTCTATCTCCGGGGAAGGAGTCTCGGTACCCATTGAATAAGAGGCTGAGTGCGCCCCAGAATTATTGTAGGCGTTGTACAGAAGAGGAAAAGTTTGATCGAATCCCAACTCGTCCAGCCTGTAGCCCAGTTACTATAAAGATTGCACTATACCAGTTAGTTGTATCATATCACAGTTACATCAGAACTTTCGTACAGGTACACTAAATATGATAGTGAGTACTTAAACTGCACCGACTTCTGTCCTATCCAGTTTCAAAAAGTTAATGTGTCAACCGGAAGGGCAAGAGACCCAGTAACCGTCCAAACGTGGCGCTGGGTTAAGAACTCAAACACAACGAATACAAATTTGGTGAGTGCGTTTTACTGTCCATCCACTTTCCAAAATATTCAACTATTTGCACACAATAAAAAGCAATGACGTTTTTCGGTAAAGTATACGTGCCATAGATTGGAACCTGCTTCAAATTTGACATTTTTAGCCTGTATATAACCAGTCCGTGGACTGAGACTAGAACCGAGATTTCTTGCAAGGAAGAATGAGCTCTAATAACTGGAAAGTTAAACTCGGCAGTAGTAATAAGAACATCAGCAATGGTAATAATAACAATAATAATAATACTTATAGTGTATGTACATGCATGATTATTTTGTCAGACTAACTTGTAATAATTTTATTATATTTTTATTAATAAAGTGTTCAGTGACTCATTGCTTACTACATATCAACGTGCGTTACGTTTTTACCAACAATGTTACTAGGCACCAATGCAAATCCCATTGAAACGTAAAGATCGCCATTAAATTTGGTCACCCCTTTCACAAAATAGATGGCAAAGTGTTGCTTGCTGTTCGAGCTATACCCTGTGTAAACATTACCTTGCGAAACGCCTGAACATCGGCGTATAAACTGAGCAGAGTTCGGCAAACAACACGACCTGCAAACAGCCGTTGATCGAATTTACACCTACACCGTCTCTCCATAAAGGTACTTGTAATGTAATGGCATGTATGGAAAATAGGAGGAAGAAGTTTGTGCAGGAGACAGACCGTGCAATCGATAAGAAATGTGTCCCTCGTGTGCTGTCCACGGAAACGAAATTCAAGTATAGAAGTGCACAAAATAAAACGGGTCAAACTGACAGTTGCTTGGTTAGTTAAATGAATTTACACAAACTAGCCTATTTCGTGTCTAATTACTCCTCTGAGGAGGGATGCTGCATTCTCAGGTTCACGATGCTTTCAAGATTCACGTCCTTTACCTAGGCGAAAATCTGTATGAAATTATACATCGACATCGCAGACATTTATATTTGCATGGAAACGTTTTATCGGCTTACAGATTGTAGAATTATCTGACACCAAATTAAATTCGGGTTTAAACATAAATATTACACAATGACAACCTACACGATTTGTTCTCCATGATGTGTATAATTATAATGATCAAATCAAGGAGGATGAGATGGGCGAGGCAAATGGCACGCACAGAAAAGAATGAAAATATATAGAGGGTTTAGGTAGGGCAACTTGAAAGAAGTAAAAACTGGAGTATACGTGGGAGGATAACATTTATATCATTAGCGGCCTGATTTTTGTAATGGAGACGTCGTCTGTATTCGTGAAGATAAGGGCATCTATTTTTTTTTTCTATGGCTCGACAGCCTTATATGGGCCTGGGTTCCTCGTTTCGTCGAGGTTTCATGGTCACACACATTTGAGACACACCACAGTCGGTTGGACTCCTCTGGACGAGGGACCAGCTCGTCGCAGAAGGGCCTCTAATAAGAATATTATTTAAATGAATCATACCTAACAAATGGTTAAAACACTATGAAAGTGCGAAATATATCTACAGGCAGAAAATGAATACATTCCGTTAAAAAAAGAGCACGTGCTTACTTCAAAATATTGCACCAAAATTTACATAGTGGCTGAACAAAATTACATCCATTTACGTTTTCTTTAACTGAGGAAACATAAAATCCAAAAACAAAACGCTTCTTTACATGTTGTTTGAACGAAATGAACAATAAGCTAGTCATTACTCTTTGGACCTGAGGGAAGAATTTTTCTGCATTTCAACTTGTATTTATATTTGATTTACACGTATAATTAATTGAAACAAAATTCAGAGCTAGTATGAAACCCAACGAATGAATAAATAAACAAGTAAATAAATTAATAAATACATAAATAAATTAAAACTCGATTATAAATAGTGACTGTGATGGTTCTGATGGAGGTAGTAACACGATCAGTACACACACAGAACTGTCATGTGAATCAAGGCAATGAAAGCAAAACAGCTCCTGCACCGAACTACCACTACGATGTGTTCAAAAATCACCAACTAATGCACATAAACTTTTTCTCAATAGTTTATTCTTAAAATACCCCTATACGTATTTCGGTGGTTTTAACCACCATCTTCAGGGGGTCGTGGAGATTAAAATGCATAGACTTATTGTTATTACATATATGGTTACATTCATATATGTAGAATATGAGTGGGCTAGTATTGCTCACTTCGTACAGTATGTAAAATTATGTAAAATTACTATAAAATGAATTAAAGGCTGTTAAAATGATTACATAGTTTGTAGTTTTCCTGAAAATTATTGGCAGTTTGGCCTTGTAGTAAGGTGGTCATCTGTAGAGATATTAAACTTAATTAATAACTTAAATAGTAAAGTAATTCATGGTTAATAGTAAAATTGTGTTCCTTGCGTACCTGTGTGTACTACGTAAGCTGCATGACGCCGGTGTTGTGCTGTTGCAGAGTGAAAACTGGTACTGGTTTTCCGTACGATGTAGGGAGGAGCGGAAATAGAGCTCCATACCTTTCTAGCCTCAGCACTGGATGAAGGAAAAGAATCGACTTCACAAGTCCACTACTTTATCTCCAGGAGAGTAGGTCCCAGTAACTATTAAGTGCAGTTAGATACGGTGACTAAAACTAACAAATGCACACACGTTTATGAAAATATAAACGTAGTAATAACTCCTACATGTTTCGGCCACTCATGTTGCCATCCTCAAGGAGGTTGATTAATGCCTAACAGGCAAAAACTACATAAGTTTATAAAAATACAAAAAAAAAAAAAAAGACCGAAACATGTAGGAGGCATTACTACGTCTATAATATATTTTCATAAGCTTGTGTGCATTTGTTGGTTTTAGTCATCATATCTAACTGTTCAATGCACGGATATGGATCATTTAAAAACCGTTTAAAATATTCAATACAAGTTTGTTGGATCCTTCAGTCATTTCAGAAGTGGTGTCGCTAACGAACCCTGTTCTTCTATCTGCAGCAAATCATTTTTTTTGACCGAGTTATTCCAATCACTACCAGAATTTACATATTACAGAGTTCTCCTTAGTAGGAATAAACGTTATATCGATTATCGGACAGAAGAGTATCTTTTCTTCAATATAAAGAACGTCTACACATTCTACGACACAGAACTCCGAATTTCTCTTTTCATAAACTTTAATCTTCAAATGATGAAGTATATCGTCAACATGTTAACTTAAAAATTCGAGGATGGAAAATCTCATAACCTTGTTCACCTAGAAGCGGCAATGGAAAGTCTAACAAAATGGTCGAGTGTTTAACATTTATTTTACATTCTGGAGGTCCCGGGTTGAAATTTCTTTCGGAGAAAGTCATCGTGACTTAAGTTTTCACAATTATTCTTATTTCGTCCGGGATATTAGACCTACATTATATTGGGTCACCGCAGTTTCCTTCTACTTAAATCAAAATTCATTATTCACTAACATCCCACATTTGCTGTATAATCGATTCGAAATCTCACTAAACTCGAAAAGGTGAAGAAGCATCTGAGGAGATAATGATATATTATTTCTGCACTAACAGCAAATTTCCTCTTAATCTTAACACTATTATGAAATCCATGTAGCTGTTAATTTCAAAACGAAAGTGTGATGCCATGTGAGTTCTGATGCAGGGCCAATCATTGAGTAGTCTGTCGTACGACCGGTCCATAGCTTCTTCCAAAGCGAGTTTTTTTACAGAATGCGAACTAGTGTTTCCCCTTTCAATTTCCAGTATCATCTCATTTTCCTAAGTTCATCCAGTAGCTGCTTACGTCTCTTTTCTCGTCGTCCTCTCACTTCTATCTGTCCTTCTATCTTTCCTTTAATAACGTGTTTCAGAAGGCAGGTCCTACGCAAGATGTGACCAATCCAGTTAAGCCTTCCTTCTTTTTAATGTATGTAGGATATTCCTCTCCTTCTTGACTCTGTGTAATACTTCTTTATTTCTCACACGATCAGTCCAACTGATCTTCGCCATCATTCTCCAGTACCACATTTAAAAACTTTCCAGTTACTTCTTGTCTACTTTCCAAAGTATCGAAATTTCAGCACCATACAAAGCTATGCTCCAAACGTAGCACTTTACTAGTTTGATAAGCAGGGTAACAAATATTAAAGTTCCGCAACAGAATTACCTCTTCTTGCTCGTGCCTGAACATTTTTGGATGACCCCGACATGTAGCATAAAAGGGGAAGAGAGGATAGAAGACATTGAAACAAAGTTTTGGTTAGTGGAGATTACTAGGCAAGACTCCATAGGTTATAGACGGAAGAATAGTATTAAGATATGTATTAGGAAATCGCCGTTGACCCAGGATAGGGTTGAAAACAAGTTTCTACAACAAGAGAGTAAAGATTGGTTTAACGTAAAACGAGTTCGCGGATTGAGCAGGGAAATAATTACAAATATCCCGAGGATATAATTTGTCTTGGACAGTGAAAACAGTCAATTCTTTAGACTAATATAATGATGGCAAATCACCTTATGTTGAAACAGAATTAGGCACAAATGTATTCGCATTATAGCCATATAATTTAAGCGCCAGCATATACATTACTAAAACCCACGCACTTTATCTCAAGAATTTAACTACGAGTATATCTTATGATCCAACTTCCCAAACAAATTATTATGTTGCACACATTTGCATCCAAACACACACATACAAACACCAATGGGAGGGATAAAATATAAAACACGGACCTATATCTTCTGGCTGGCTGATCCTTATAGCGTCATGATTAGTAGGTACTGTCCGTTTCCTTTGTACATAAAAAGAATAATTATACACAGCTCATTACACGCATGTCTCTTCCACTACATATAGCATATATTCTTCCATAGTGTGTGTACAGGTGCTACCTTCTGTACTGCCTAATCTAAACCGTTTATGCAAATAACCTACGTATAAGGCAAATGCCACACACTACTTGAAGATTATTTTCTTCATGGATGTGATGCCGTCGCGTTTTGTAAATAGGTACCAACATTCCGAGAAACCTGTTGCCTCTTTCCTCCAAAATGTTCGTACGTGTCTAAGTTTACCAGACTACACATCATCACAACACAGAAGACAGCAACTTCGCATTCATCGCTGTGAAAATCCTCAAATCTTCTACACACTGCTCTATATGTTCTCGCTAGTTGTTCTCTCATACAGACATCTAAAATTATTTTGGAATCAATAGACCTAATTTTTAAAGTGTTTTTCGACGTGTCTTTTTTATCCCAAAAAACAGAGAATAAATTAAAGAATATACAAAGGTGAATATATGAGTGTAAACATGCTATTTCTCGTGGAGCATTAGGTTGGCTGATTGAAGAAGGTTTTCGAAAGCCTTCTGCATAAAATCCACCCAACAGCAAAACAAAGGGATAGAAATTTTAGTGTAGGAAACTAAAGCAATGGTATTCTGTAGAAGAAAACACGGAAGATGTAAAATTTTGATAGCGAATGAAACCTTTGAACAAGTTACATTGTTCAAGTATTTATGGTACAATGCCAGGCATATTACAAACATACAATTGTGACACACAATAATAGGTATATCAAAGTAACTGAATTTATAAATAATTTACACTGCCGATAATGCGAAGAGAATAGAGTTTCAAATTCTGTGTCAGTTCCTCAAAACAAAACTGTAGAATACATGTACGCCATGTTCTTATCATCTTGAATCCTAAATTATTCCCGTGGCGTGTTTACAACAGAAACCTAAAAAATTTGCTTATTAACTTCGCAAAATCTGTAGACCCGCAATACTAACAAAGAAACTGAAAGGATTTTAATTAAATTTAAAATTTTGAAAATTCTCTAACTGTTGTCGACATATTCTAACTCATTTTAAATAGAAAGAAACAATTGATTATTTATACGCTGGTAATGTGCACTTGTATCTTGACCTCAGGCCACTTCATCGTTAGGCAGTTTGTCTTGCGACAGGTCTGTAGACTTCTACGAAGCCAATTTCCCACAGAGTGCAATCTAGTGCTTTCTCTTTCAAATTCCAGTGCCTGCTCTTTTTCTTAATATAATCAAGTGACTGCTTAGGTCACCTTTCTCGTCGTCTCGTCCTTTCTACCTTTCCGTCGATAACGTGTTTTACAAGGCAGTTCCTACGTAAAATGTGACGAGTCCAGTTCTTCCTTCTTTTGTTCTATGTACGATGTTCCTTTCCTCCTTGACTCTATGTAGCACTCTTAATTTTTCATACGATCGGTCCAGCTGATCCTTCTCCAGCACCACATTTCTAACTTTCAAGGTATTTCTGATCTATTTACCGAAATGTCCAAGTTTCAGCACCTTATAAAGCTGCGCTCAAAATATAGCACTTCATTAGTTTCTTCCTGAAATTTAAGGTAATTTTGTGGTGAAAATATCTCCTTCTTGTTGATCTCGCATTTGCTTTCCACATCGCAGTACAGCAGCCGTTCAAACCACTGTGTTCACGCCTGTTGCTACACGATCATGAACCATCTCGAGCATTATTTGCTCTGTGCTTCAAGTCCCTACTGATGTCGCTGCTCCCGCAATCGGAAGTGTTTTATCAGAGTTCCTTTCTTCTAGAAATATCTCTTCTTGATCACTCCGGCTTGGGAGACTCTGTTGTTAGCAATTATACCGCTAGCTTAGCTTTCATGGTTACTGGAAGTCACAAGCCCCTGCAGCACCACATGGGGTATCTAAGGTGTAACATACTAATATTCATCTAATTAAAAAATCTCGAAAAAGTTCTGCAGAAAAATAAATTAGTTATTTTATATTCAGAACCCATTTTCCATACGTCTCATTGTTTTAGAAGTAACTGAACAAAATGCAAATAAGCCAGATTTGTTACACTGTGCATACACTTCAGAGTTTGTTTTTTTATCAGAAAATGCTCAAAAATCGGATTAAATAAGAAAACGTGGTAGGATTTTCTAAAAACTTGCATAAAGGGGAACTTCATAATTTTTCAGCAAATTTTGTTAGTTTATATAAATCGGGAGTAGAATTTGGGAACAGATATGTGACACAAATCGAAAACTTCTTGTGTATAAAACACGAAACTCCGTCATGGCCAAAAAAGCACACGAGTGCCATTAGGCCAAAGATGAGGCGAGCAGCACAATAAGACAAATTCTAGTTCTGGAGATGACGGAAAGGAATAGGTTCTACATGGAGGATATCAGTGAGTCAAACGTAACTGTCTGCTTTGTAGCAAGCATCGATATTATTCAGAAATAACAAAAGCTTAAGCAGCGTATAGGCAGTCAGAAAAATTGGTTCACGCCTTGTGTTCTGGTAGATGCGAGCTAAAGTTCTGAACAAACATGCATCCTCGCCATGAAAATGGAGAGATTGTATTCCTCCTAAAGAATGGTTACCATCTACTCATCTACACGTTGTCACAACACTGGATATAATACATGCACGAAACTGCAGACCGCATGGACGGCTTGTTACGGACCCCCGATTTTCAGTCTGTTTCTGTCTCCCTCAACTTATGAAACAAGAAGTTTGCGTGGAATTCTAGGGAACGAGAAGAGGACACTGATTAGGCAGTGTTATTATGGCTCCGTTTATTCACACTGTCGTTTCCCTACAGGCAGGCCACGGCCAGAAGGCCTCAGGTGGGCCGACACACACGATAAATCTACCTCATGCAACAGCAGTAGCAATGCTACTGGCTAAAACACTTTCCCCTTTCCAAACCTGCCTGCCTACCTATCCGAGCCAGGAATCGATACGAACAACTGTTTCGAGCTGGTAGCACTCCTCTCTCCCCCGGTCTCTATAGTGCGTGTTTTACCTTCCAACCTTTTCACGTTCTCCCCTGCCCTTATCCAAAAAAGCAATTCTGTTACATCGTTTTGCCCATACTTCGCTGTATTACACAGTAAGCGAAATGAAACACTAGAAGCAAGAGCGAGATTGTTTAAATAAAGAATGTATATATATTCTTGTTAAGCAAACGAAATGTTGTTCAGTTCTTGCACCGATACCCCATAAATCTAAATTACCGTCATCATTTTCTCCTTTGCAGTTCCACACAGATGTATCACAATTATTTTCCAGTTATAATTTTTGCGTTGAATGTTCAGATTTGTTTATCCAACACCCCCCCCCCCCATAGGGTAAAGCGATATCTTGTTAACAGTTTGGTTTCTGTTCTCGGTTACACGCATTTCGCCCTGTCGAGTGTATTCTGCAATATCCATTATAGTCTGGACTTCCAGAAGTGATCAAGGCATAAATGAAAATTTAATCCAATCTTTAATCAATTCACCGTAATGATCACCGCTGCCAGTCATCATAAATATCACTACTGCATGCAGTGGCCCAAACATACAGCGCCTGTCTCATGGTCGAGACACTTAGGAATTCAGTCCCAAAAAAATTAATATTCATTCATCCTGTAGTCTGTCTTACGAATGCTCCATAGACTCGTCCAAAACGAGTTCTCTACTGAGTGCCATCTAGTGCGTCCTATTTCAATTTCCGGTATCCTCTCTTTTCCTTAAGGCCATCCAGTAGCTTCTTACGTATTCTTCCTCGTCTTCCCGTCACTTCTATCCTTCCCTCTATCTTTGCTTCAGTAACGTGTTTTAGAAGGCAGTTCCTATGCAAGATGTGACCAATCCAATTAGCCTTCCTTTGTTTTATATTTTGTAGCATATTCCTCTCCTCCTTAATTCTTTGTAATATTTCTCACACGATCCGTCCAAATGATCTTCTTCATCCTTCTCCGTCCTTCCAATTTCAATTAATCTATCAATCATGCCCTGTAGTGCCGTTTCTTCCTTACCAGTAGCAAAGGTCATCTGCGTTTTTCACAGTGCGAATTACTTGTCCTCCTACTTTGAAGTCTCCAAACCCTTCAAGGGCTGCAAGGGATATTTAATTTCCTTCGAAAATTTCATAATGTAAAATATTTTTGGACTCTCTTCAACACGGTAATGAACTCTCCAGCTACATAAAACGTGGAAAACGTCTTGATTAAATGAGGACCCATGAGATTCTCAAGATGGATGCTACTCCATGGAGTTAGATAATATTTATTTATTTCGTCATATGTGTGTCTTTCTATTTTCCCAGCACTCCACTTGTGGCTTTGAAAAAATCTGGCACGGCTGTTCTGAAGTTTTTCTTCGCATTCCGCCTACTGATTAAAATCGGCGTCCTTTTAAAATAACTTACAATTTCAGGAACAGGAAAAAGTCTGCGAGAGTGAGATTAGAGGCTGTGGAACCATTGGGTTTTGTTTTTCTCGAGAAATTTCTGGACAGAGAGCGCTTTGTTTACAGAACCATCGTCGTGGTGAAGAAACTAGTTATTTTCGCGACAAAGTTCCGGTCGTCTCTTTCGCACTGCTTCTCGCATACGCAGTAAACGGTGAGGCAGAATTCGCGATTCACTTTTTGACTCCTTGGAACAAATTCATAAAGTATAAAACCTCGACATCTGAAGGAAGAATGAGCACGGTATTCACATTCGATTTGCTCTGTCGAACTTTTTTTCAGTCTTGGGAGCGATTTTGATTTCCGTTTTGAAGACCGCTGCTTCGTTTCGACATGCTACGAGTAGACCCACGTCTAATCACTGGCAGCAATTAATTTCGTGTTATTTTCTGCTTCAGATTGTTTAAAACGGTCTGTGCAAATGTTCGCGCTGGTCTCTTTTAGTTCAACCGTAAAAAATCATGGAATGACTTTGCAGAGACGCGCCGCACACTCAAATTTTCAGATAGAATTGTGAAACATGGTCCTATTAATACTCCTATCTCTTCCATCTTTTCTCTGACAGCTAATCGACGAAGTTAACACTGCGGTGATTTTGTCATCACTTACTGAAGTGAACGTGCGACTGGAAAGACGGTAGTCTTCCTACGATTCTTGAACACTTCAAAACGTTTTTACTATTTGAACACCATTGATCGCTTTTAAGTCTTTTTGCTTAATGTCACTTTTAACAAATCATAATTGTTCTCAGTTTTTCCCGTTTTGTAACAAAATCTCACAAAACTGCCGATGCAAAATTCCTTCAAAACAAATAATTGTCTCTGTTGAGAACAAACACATTACGACTGAATGGAAAAAGCAACAGGATTCAGTGTTTCTACCAATTCCTGCCCAATCATTATGCGGCCGTCACATGATTTTAAGAGATGTTGCACGCAGTGATCGAAGCATAAAGCTAAGCATTTTTCTACGTCTAATGCTGGGATTAAAACATGTCTTCACAGCATGTTAATTAATTAACTATTAAGGACAGAGAAAATTGTGCCTATGCCTGAATGCAGATTCAGCATGTTCCTCCAAGACGTTGATGTCTTTCTATAAAACTGTAACCCATTACATCCTTCAGGCCTCAGTGTTAATATTCACCACTCTCAGAACTTCAAATGTCGCAGAGTTTTCAGATGTGTTATATTAAAACTATAATTGGTGAAAAAAGGTTCCAATGTCTTCTAGAAGCCATTATATGCGGCATCCTTAAGAACTGCATTTTCTTTTAAATCATGTCCGTAGTTTCATGGACTAACCGAGACATGCTACGGATCCATTCTGTCAGAAACACTTTGTTCCAAGTTTTGTTCGGACCTGTCTACTTCTGAAAGTCATAGTGTAAATTTTAACAACAGCTAAAAACAAGGTACAAATAATTCTACCAAGGCTTTAGAAGGCAACAGTACATATTTCTTCCGTGATTTAAGGTTATACAAACATGTTGCTTTGTTTTAGTAATCAGGAGAGGAACATCAACTTGTACCTTTGAAAGTAAAGCTACCGGGTCTTCATAACTACAAAACACAAAAAGTAAGAGGGGTTTTGACACAAACACAAGTCACGGGATAATGAAAAAATTCGTATATAAATTTAACCCCTGATGGGCCTTCTAGGGGGTAACGAACCGAACATAAAACTGAATATAATTTTCCCCTTCCAATTTTTCTTTTACCTTACAACGGTTAGACCTTCCTCTCATTTCCATTCTTTAAGTTTGCTACCAAGATCCATTGTTTTAACTAAGGATGTTTCTTCTTCCCCATCTCCCCTGCATGAATAGCTATAACACTATAAGAAATGAAAATTTATGATCCACACCTGCCCACATCGGTAACATGGGTGCTGCTGTGAAAATTTATTACAGCACCTTGAAATTCACTAGGGACATTTTTTGTCTTTCCCTTATGTCTACCTCACATTTCTCTCCCTTTCTCACCCCGAAATGCCACATTTAGGGTAGCGTTACAGTACCGCAAGACACTTGCCATGAAGCCTCAAGGTACAAATTTAAATGTACTGTTTTAAGGATAAAGTAAAGAATGGCAGGCTAAGATTTGAATCAATGATTTAAGATTTGAGTTCCTTAAATTGGTTAAGGTCAATATTGAAAATTTCTGGGATAAACACCATGTAGTTTGATAGATAAGCATAATGGTGTCAGAGGAACTGCTGCCTTCATACTCGTATTTAGGTATGTACCTACCAAACTACATGGGTGATATAGTCTAATAGGAGGCAGTAATCTTGAATTTCTGGTCCAGAATAAACATGAGCATTAAAAATTAATGTCTCTTTCAAGCTTGAATTCCATCTAAACAACACTTAGAATTCAGTTCTACTTCAGTGTCAACCAACAGGTTAATACTGTCCAGAGTAGGTAATAACCAGTGTTCAGTATGGGAACCATACGGAACGTATAAATACAATGTGAGCAGGGTGCAAACTCCTTGAATGTTCAAGCAGGTAGAACATTTAGCAAACACTAGATTTTAAAGTGTTTAAATCATTACTTACGTAATCGTATACTGACAGAATATTGCATGCAAATAGCATTCCTAATTCAAAACGTTTTATCTTCATTTCACAGGGAATATAGCCTACTGAAAGAGAGAGTATATTATTCATAGATGCAACTTAATAAACGTGCAACACACACACACACACACACACTGTTGTTATCGACCTCAGGCACGCAACTTATTGGAAATGAAATATAGTTTTTGTGCCTCCCAGTACACAACGTCGTTTCATGAAACATCATATATTTACCTATACATTCCTCTTCTTGTTTTTATTCTTTCCTTTTCATGACATTACAGCCAATGAATAAATTTCTTCCTATATTACTGCCCATCTAGTCGTAAAGCTACCTCTGTCTCTCATACAATTAAAAATAACTTAAAAATTTTATACCTGGTAGAACAGAATATGGTTCTGCTTTAAAAAGGAAAAGAAGCACCACGAGTTTCAATAAATCGTTATAACACAAAAGTATATTCAAGCATAGACACACGCACTGTGGAGTACATAAATTGCACTACACATGCAAGAGTGAGAAAGGATGGTAAAATTCATGTGCTAGAGGACTCGATAACCTATTATCATGAATAATTGGCCCCATTATAACCTCAGGGTCAGGACATTAGTTATATTATTATTATTATCCACGTTGGTATTGTGATAAGCCTATAGTAGGACTGAGTCGTGTAGTCTCGTGTTGACCGGTTCTCACGACTCACAGCACATCATTGCTTTATAAAAGCACTTCATTCCACGCACGGTGCACATCCCAGCTTATAACTTAAAACGCTTCATGTAACAAGGAGAATGCTTATGTGAACATAATTCATAACGAACTTCGCATACTGCGTCGATTTATAATACGGTACATAGTGGCTGGTTACCGGGCCTTTCGTGGGGAAAGGTGACGCCCTTGCTTGCCTTATATTTACAGATCTTACATACAAAGTTGCAGCAAGGTGAAAACGCATAAAGCGAGTACTGCTCTAGTAGGTTTCATGCTGGGTTTATGTTTGCATAACCTGTAGACCATACCAAAGCTATCGGCGACAATTGTTTGATTTATGATTTTCTTTAACTTAAATCCAAATTTGTCTGTAAGCGTTAGCAAACGTCGTGAAGAAATCGGCATTCAAACGTGCCTCAAGCGATGAGTTGTATTCGAGAAGTGCGTGGTTCAAATCTTGATCGACACCCTGAGTAGTCTGAAGTCTTTCGTAGTTCTTCTCAGCCCAGCCAATACATCAAAGGTAGCTATTACCTCTTTCTTTACACCGTTTTCAGTTCACTAATAACACAATTGGACTCCATACACGCCTATAGTCTTAGCCAAAGACGGTTTCCTGCTACAAACTGGTATACAAAATGAACTGCCGTGAAGTCATAACATTGTAGCCCTCGTCTGCACAACCTTTCTGCGTTGCACTCGTGGGCAAACTGTACCTCGTATCAATTAAATTCCGCTGCAAAATTGGACATCTTGTGGCCTAAATCGTTTGTGTTGTCCCTGTAATTTGTCAAAAGCTTTAAAAAGGATCGTGATATGAATTTCGAATTAATTGTAGCGCTGTTGCTAGAATTTGTATTAAAGCGAAAGCCCCGCTATATTTACGCTATGGGTTCTTATATCCACAGTGCTTCAGGGGGTTAAGCATATTTATGAGAAACACTGTGTATGTTCCAAACTGAGAAACAGAACCAACAGTACAGACATATAACTGAAGTAAATTTCAGTTCTGTGGCTTTCTTCTACAGACTCAGCAAGTTAGATAATTTTACAGAGCAGAGTCCTTCTTGGGAAGCCTAAAATTACCCTTGTTTTATGCAAAGCGATGGTTAATTTCTGTGTTTACATTGGTCCCTATCATCCAGTTAAATACAGTACATATCATAACCCATTTCTTTAAGAATATTTTTAATAATATATCCCGCAATTAATATTAGGCCTTCCAAGTGCACCCTTTGCTTCAGATTATGTGACTGAAATTGCATATTTCTTTCTGACCTCCACAGTGCTTCCTACACGTCCAGTCTACTTCATCCCCCTTGTAGCACGACAACATGTTAGCCATATTGAATTTTATTGTTCCATTATACAGTCAGGTTTTTATTGTCCGAATATAACATTAAAAACAGAGGATTTCAGAGTCACTATAAGCAACGAAAAGAGACACAAAGTGTAAGTAAATTTCTAGCTTGTCAGATTTTCTTGGATATTGGTATCTACATCTTTCCTGTGGTCGACCTACATTTCTGCTGACAGTTGGCATGTATCCGTACACCATCCTGGGAAAACGCATGTCCGCTGTTATTAATAATGTTGTGTCCATTTATCTGTATAATGTACAGTAAGTTTATTTAAATTATATATATACACTCATGTATTTAATTTTTCTCTTATAATTTTGTATACTTTATGGTCGTAAATCAACAACCGGTTTGTAAACTGGAAATGTGTTAAGCACGAAAGGAGCAGTATGAGTTCTGACAGGAATTCTTTGTCTAATACTTTACTACATGTAGGAAGTATGTACGAATTATTTCAGTTTCCGTCCCTTTAAAGAGGAAAACTGCGGCAGTTCTGTAGTTTAGGCAGTTTTTATCAAAATCGTTTGAACGTGAGTTTCAGTTACAAAGATGGCCCACGGTCTACTCCGCCCCATCCTCGAATTTTGTTTTATGTTAAATAATCTTGCTGTTCAAACAGCATCGTTAAGTGCTGATAGATGTGCAAATTACAACACTGTGATATCAAACTTCTGTCACTATAAGGCAAATATGGAGGATGCATTCAGCTGCTTGTATATTGATCTAAAGAAATGAATTTTACAGCCATGCTGACTGGGTCGTTTTACTCAGTTCACTTTTAGACATGTTGTGCAGCCTAATTGAATTTCCCGAAATATGGTCTAAAAAGTCTTATACGTGAAAGTGAATTTGGCGCTAAATGGATGCCAGCTGATATAGTTTCATATACTCAGCCCGCTCGTTCCAGGTTCTTTCTCGGATGCTGGAGCCCTTGAGGTGTAAAAGGTTTTATTTAAAAACTTTATATGGAAACTTTTATAAATATTCGCCCTGACAAGTCGAGATCCTGTACGCCATCTCACCAAGCCACCAGATTACCAACATAAACTGTTGGTGAAGTGTGACAGAAATACGAAGATTGTGTGAAAGACACGGTATTTCAGCTGGCCAATGGAAATATCTGCGTGAGACGCGTTGCACTCTTCTAGCCAACTGGGTTCGGTACCTGAATCAGGCGATAACCAGATTACCCCTGTTACAGCCGGAATTTGACAACGCGCGATTTATAGAAGTCTTTTGAATAAGAAATACTGTTATCCACGGAACTTTATCGGTAGTGTCTATGTAGCGAGGGCAAGTGTGTTGTGCGTTTTTTTGTAGTCAATGAAGCATTCATTGCCTATGCTAAGGTCCTAGTTTGAAATTGAGAGCGTGTCCTGATAAACGAGAGGCGGTACTGCCAGTAATTCTGAATATAGTACTAACGCAAATCCAAAAGTAAATTCTACAGCAATTCTTCAAAAACATCAAGTGTTTGCCCTTCAGTTGAGAAGGCAGTAGTATATCACAAGACGTACTTACACTCCCTCTGAGAAAGGACGGTGCGAAACGCTAGCTGCCCTTTAGTAACCGAAGCCGGGAGTTCAGTATCTAAGAGGACGGTTACAATATATTCTATTCTTCTATAATGTCATTATTTCAAATTCCCCTTGCTACGGACAGATGGGATGCTGTTTTGGTCCAGTAGGTAGCTGCAGCCACACTAGGCTAAAACGAGCTAATATTTATGCTATCGTTTCAACCGTCTATTCTCTTTCCATCTGGAATAGAGCAAAAACCTTTAAACATCGCCAACGACGGAGGCACTGTTCCGTCTGCCATCACTGAGTGCACGCCCTACTCCAGAGTGTAGCCGATAGTTCTTTTTTTTTTTTGTGTGTGAATAAATTGAAACTCGCCATACCAAATGGAACTTTTAACTACCACCGATCGTCATGGTCTGGCATTCGTTAAAGCGCTCGCGTGCGAACCCCTGTTCCATCGCCAATGGTTGAGTGATTTTAGCTCTTGTTACTGCATTAATACCCTGCCGGGTTGAACGCACGCATGCCTGGATGGATATGCGCATTGTGGTTTAGGTCGCATGTCTCTTACCCTCTTTGTCACTACATCTAAACACTACATCAGAAATTTTGTTCTCTGTATTTTTAACCGTCTCATAAATTTCCCTTTACAGGAACAAACTGAACTAAGTGAGAGTAGCACTGTTGGAAAACCACTATCACGAACAGAGGAAATATGCGGAAGTACATAAAACTTCAAAAGCCCTTTGAAGGCTGAAGTTCATCTAAATTATATCCTACACAAATTAAATATTCAGTTTCTACCTCACAGAGAACACAGTCCTTGTCCATTCCAAAGACTAATCACTTAATGCTCTTTAGAGAACTATTAGGTGTTTATTGTGAGAATCAAAATAAGCATACATATACCGTTTCAGAAAATTGAGAGTTATTCTGATGTTACAGAAGGTGGTACACATATTTACCACTGAGCTACATATGATTAAAGAGCAAAACTGGCGGTAAGATAACTCTTTGGGCCCGTAACGTTAGCTGGGAGAATATTACTGAAACGGATCTTAAATAAGATGTGAGCGTGTGGATTGGATACATCTGACTCAGGACAGGGATCAGTGGCGGTTTCTGGTGTCCTGGTTATTGATCTATGAGTTCCGCTTGAGGCCATTTGGTTAACCGGCCGAAAGATAGCTTCGTAAGTACGAATAAGGCGTTGGCCCACGGCCGCTCGCTTTCTCGGGTTGCGGTTCGAATCCCGCCGAGGCCGTGAAGACGTACGTGTGGAGCAAGACGCTAGCTAGGTCAGCTTCAAACCTCAGCCACTTTACCACATGGCCAAGAACCCCCGTTATATAGTAGATAGGAGGTTGGGTGGATTTCAATGCCAGTTTGGATGCTGCGTAGAGAGAAAATCTCTTGCCAATGTCAGGAATCGAGCTCCCACTTGTCATTCGTTTAGTTAGTAGTTAGTCACTATATCGAATGAGCTATTCCGGTTCACTAAATTTAACAGACACATATATTGCTGTGGCTTATTATGATACTGACTTTAACGTCTTGAGGTTCGCCATTTTTTGTGGCACCCGTGACTGTGTTAGATGCCAGAACTAAAAAGGCATTTCCGAGTGGAAAAGTAGTCGCCAGTCAGTGGAACCAACGTATTTTACTACGTTTGTTAGGCATGTACACCTTTGTTGCTCTGGCTCATATAAAGCTGCTTGTTGCTGAACCAGCTATACAAGGCCTCAATAGAGCCTGACATGAAAGTAGATGCCCACGCACTGCACCACGTGACAAGTATCAGGATGGATGCAAAATCTGTCATTGTAAACTACTTGCCATATGTGTACGATGATACACGAGTTTGTTATGGACCAGTGACCACCACCTGTGATCAGTGGGCTGCAATGTATTGCACGGTGGTTGGTGCATGACTGTGAGGGATTATCTCTAGTAGCATGAAATGGCCGAGCAGGTATGCGTGTCAAGTTTCCTCGTTAAAAGCTCTCCATCTTCAACTTATATCAATTAAGTAAAGGCAGTATAATGATCTGCGTCTACCGTATCATTATATAAAACGGACAAACAAGTTCAATTAAATAGCCGTAGTGTAAACAATACACGCATATTATTATAAATATATCAAATGTCTTGACGTACAAGCACAAATTCAATTAACATCGCCATTCGCTGTCGATTAATTTTCGTACATTTATTTTGTTAATCTGTAAGAGAACAGACCTTCATTGTTACCAAGTTTAGAGCGGCGTAATGTACGTTTTGTGATTTTGAATAAGTGATTTTCTCCTGCATTTCTTACTTTAAACATTTTGTGATCTAAGTCAGGCCTGCTCAGTCTTTTACGCAGCGCGGGCAACTTCGACAAAATTTGGTCTGCATGAGGGCAACATAAACTTTAATATACAAAATGAAGAAGCAATAAGTATAGACCTAAGTATAATTATACTATAATCTTAACTGTGTATTTTTGTATACATCATTTGCAATAAAAATGCATTGACAAAAGTAAGAAAATATATAAAAATCAATTTGAAACCTACGTTAGGGTGTCGCTATTTTTAGCACATTTTTACAAAATGGATTAGTAACGTAATACGTTTCCGTAAATAAACAGTTCATAAATTTTCAAAATTGCTTCGGCGTTCTATTTTGACATTGCCAGAGGAAGGTTTGGAGACGATTTCTCATTACAAATGACTCTGCGGGCAATATAATATTATGTCGCGAGCAATGTGTTTTCTCGCGAGCTACGGTTTGATCGGGCTTCTTCTAAGTTAGGACACCATGTAACGTGGCAGGTGGTCACCAGAATTTCGGAAGAAAATACTGCTCAACGCGACTTGCGCTCTCTCCATACCAGCTCTACAAAGGTATGTGTCTGACGACGTAGACCTGGAAGGGATAAAATATAACAGATGGAGTGGGAATATCGTTGTAAAATGTCAGTAAGAAAAATAAAGGGGCTATGAATCAAAATGAACAAGTGTATAAAGTATGCATTTTGTATGGAGATGTTCCTCCTGAATCTGAACTTTGAACCGGACAGGAGTCAAAATGAAAAATTAGATGCAAGATTTTTACGTATAAGTTTCTGCAAACGCAAGAGAACTTGACGTCACTTATGTACGAAGCTTACGAAGCGTCTGGCCCACCTCGAGTTCGGTTTATCCTAATATGACGTGTTTCACAATAACATATTCAATTGGAAATCTACAACAAACTACGGGCTTGCTGTGTCTCATTTGTGTGTTCTCCTTGAATATATAAAAAAATACCTTTCCCTCTTCGTAAATCCTGTTGATGGAATGGATGGTAGGTCAGTTACGAAACTAGCCAGAAGTTAACTCAGAAGTCCTAAGGCTATACGCACCCTGAATGCGGTAATATAAATTGGATTTACGAAGGGAAGATTATGAACTGTCGGTTTAGTTGGGGAGAGGGTTTGAAGGATCGTAGAGAAAAGGGATTTGTGGTGTCTAACATGACGTTGACTCACGCGCACACATTGCATCACTTCGGGACTGAGGTGAATCCTTCCATCCTAGGCCAATCCATCTTCGGACACCCCATTGTTTTCCTATTTCACCACACAGACACAACGAATCTCCTGCATACAGTGAATTCCACAAGTGTGATACTAGCACTTTCAGTATGGTTCACGGAAATTTAGGCCTACTTGTTTTTAGGTGAATATAACATTAGATGATGTAGATACATGTTTACATGTGTGTGAATGTGATATAACTGCAAGAAATCAGCCGCGTTATTTCGGAACAAAAACTCCAGAGTTTCGGAGATGAAATTTATCTCTGTCGTAAAGGGAATAATGTAATGTGTTCCGAATTGGTAAGTGTAATTCAGCGACGTATGAATGAATTAACATAAAAAACGCATTCAATAATAAATTTTATTGTATATTAAACTTGTTGTTATTAACCCTTTAATGCCGGCATCGGTGCACTGTACGGACCTTTAATTCCTCATGCTGCAGGCGTCATTGCAGCCTACAGTCGTTAACGTGTGCAAGAGTACTATATGAAGAGACAAACAATGTACGTATAACGTAACGTCGAGGCGCGTTCGCGTAACAATTGTTGCCGTGGAAAAGCAAAATTCTGGGTATGTGTTTGTAGCCTTAGTTATCCAGCATGCAAAGCGCATGCGCCATATTATATTTTCGTCTGTGGCCTGTCCGGCTCTACCGTGCTTTTCACATTATCTCATAAAAACACGATTTTCGGGAAAAGATTACTGGATACAAAATATGATTTCGATTTTCTCTACAACTTTGTCTGAAACATTTCTTATTTTAAAAATAATTCAGCGAGATATTATCATAAATGGACACAGGTCTTCCTGTAAAGCACCCGTTACTCTTGTCAAATTTTAATGAAACTTGAATTTTCTTGACAGATTTTCAAAAAATACTCAAATATAAAATTTCCTGAAAACTCGTCTAGTGGAAGCCCAGTGTTTCCAAGAAGATGGAGACATGGACAGACAGACAGCCAGACGGACAGACAAACGTGACGAGCTAATAGTTGCTTTTTTGCACTTTTGTGAACGCACCTAGAAACCCAACAATCCTGGGAAGTAGTTGGAATATAAAGCCCGGCGTCTTTGAAGTGTTGAGTAATATCAAAAATTGTAATATCACAAGTACAAATCCACAGAACAGAGAGGCTACTGTGAGACAATTGAAGACAGAAAATTTAAATCAGAAAAATATTTTTTGTGTAGTTAACAGTAATGTTCCTTTCATACACGCTTACTTATGACTTGTGAAACCTTCACTTTCAACTCTACTGACCGCGGTAAGTTTGTATGGACTGCTGTTACAGTAATTACGTTGTGTAAGATTTCGCTCCCTGTCACGCATCTTCTTCATTTTCTGCTACGTTTACGTTATTATGAGACTCACCACAAATTCTAGGCGTACTTAACCTTTCTCACTTATACGACACAAGCTACCAATACTATAAAATATTTTCCGTTGATTACACTCTGCAATTAATGCAGTACACCGAAATGATATGTGTCACTAACAAAATAACACCCAACAGGAGCTACGGATGTTCACAGCTATGCGTTCGTAATATCGGAACTGAATGAAATTGAATGGTCAGCCGTATGCTAAGGTCATTATCATTTAAACTGAGTGGCGTCGCTAGTCCTTGACTGGAATATTTATTGGACACAAAAGTATGTCTGGAACATAAATCTATAAAATTTTGGGACTCGAACTCATGTTGTCCAGCTCTTGCCTAGGTACGTTAGTAACCGAAACACGTACGTGTATTTTAAACCAGGAGTATTATGCTGAAACAGAGTAATGTTGAGAATTATAAGAACCTTGCTCAGGGTAGTCTGACATTCGTAAGGGTGCCTGATATATGCAACTGGACTCACTATTCTCACGAACAATTCCATAAGTCTGTCAAATTACAAATATACTTAGTACTTATATTAATACAGTATTTTCTATTCCGAAATTAATCTGAATCCTGTAAGACATATTGAATATGCAGCCGATCCCGGTGGCCGTGCGGTTTAAGTCATAGGTCTGCGTCTGCTCGATTGCTGGGATCACGGGTTTGAATCCCGCTGAGGGCACGGATTTTCATCTCTTATGCCTGTTGTGTGTTGTGTAGGTAGCGGCCTCTGTGACGAGCTGATCACTCGTTCAGAGGAGTCTTACTGGGTGTGTGTGTTATTGTGTGTGATCTAGAAACCTCCACAATAAAGCGGCCTATGCCCGAGTTGAGCTGTTGCGCCACAGCAAAAATATTGAAGATGAAACACGCAGTCTGCGAAACAGGCATAATTTTATTTATAGAAAAAAGCATAGGTTCATATGTACATATATATATATATATCATGTTAGCTTGTAGCTAGAAGCCGGGCTGGCGTATTTGGCTGCGTAACTTAGCTATGGGCGGGAGCAAGAGAATTTTCTGTCCTACAAAACCTCCACACCGGATCTGAGGTCATACCAGACTACTATTTAAGGGATACGGGGATTATTTTCGGGGAATAAAGCGACCGGAGCCTACAGATAACCACTCACCGCCACCTAGTGCCGAGGTTAAACACGATTGCTTATAAATTTTATATTGTCACGATCCCACAGCACAGTCTACAAGACGTTCAACAGACAGAAACACATATCACGACAACACACACAGCCAAGCAGCGCAACCCAAATATGACCTTCTAACCCAAACACCACGATTCTACGCATCATCCAGTTAGTGAAGTGCGTAAATAGTGCAATTGTGATGCTGTATAACATCGTATATACAACCACTACAAACTTTTTATGATTTTATACAGTGTTTTAATACTCTACAATTTTAAACATATCCAGTTTTAAAGGGTTATTATAACTTGACAAAACTGAAAGTGATCTGACTACAGACGATAATGCCTGAATTGATGGATGTATAATAAGTGTAGTTTTTAAAGATCCCCCTGATGACGGTCTGTGAAGGACTGAAACATATGTAGAGGTAATTAGTAACTATATAAAATAGTATCAATGAATGTGCATTTGGTTGGTTTGTGAAGCAACGTATGGTTATATTTCTCCCGTCTTTCATATGCCTTCATGCCGCACACAAGAAAACTTCATTTTTAGCTGTATCACTGTACGTACTCTACTAACATAACTTATTACTATTTTTTTCCCAATGGCGCAACAGCCCCTAGTGGGCCAGGGCCTCCTCATTATCGAGGCTTCACGATCACACTCAGACACACCACGCTCGGTAAGACTCCTCTGTACGAGTGATCAGCCCGACGCAAAGACCTCTACCTGGTAATACACAACACTCACAAGAGACAGACATCCATGCCCCCCCGGCGGGATTCGAACCCACAATCCCAGCAAGCGAACTGCCACAGACCCACGCCTTAGACCGCGCGGCCACTGGGATCGGCTAACTTATACCTATTAGAGAAGTAAAATGGTTTTAAACACTTATAGTGTTAAAAACAACTGTGACTCTTCCGTTGTAGAAAATAAATTTAATACAGCAATATTCTGAATGTACATACAAATGTCGTTTAAGGCTGCTGTGAGATCATCAGGTTCCGGTAACACGCCTTAATTCAAATCGCCCGAAGTAACTGGTACCGGAAGCTCAGCAAATTGCGGGTATCCTGTATCACCAGAATAGGTGATGGAATGCAAAGAGGGATAAGGGTGTATGGAATCCCACAGGGGGTAGAAATGATCAACTGTGCAGCATTATTTCCCCCCTTCTCGAAATCTTCCACACCCCACCCCCAGTAATAAGATGATTCACTTTTTGGAAGAGGGGTAAGAATGTTGAAGGGGGTGGTTTTAGTGGTTGTAATTGTGTTAGTTGTGTAAGTAAATGTCTGTTGGACCCTCTCTATATAAAAAGACAAAAACCTACTTGCATTTCATTTTGTGTTGTTTCTCTGATACAGCCTGCTGATTCTCATATACAAACATGGAGTGACATGGGAAATAAAAGAAGGAAATTATTGAAACAAATTACATAATTGCACTACATAATTCCTGTAAGGTTTGATGTTCTCACGGTGACTATGAAATGTAACGCCGTGTAGTCTGGTAGATTTATTGTGACCTTTCAGTGGAAAGAGTATTACTATATCAGAGTAAACGGACTCATTTTCCGGAAAACACTATTTACACATTTACGTATGTCTACATCTCTGATATGAGGTGATGTATAGACAATGACTATAATTGGACGTTTCTTCCGCCCCATTACAAATGTTCAGTAACCAAGTATATGTTGCACATTATGCCAGGAGTGCACACATTTTTCAAACAATGTAGGAGCCACCTCAAACTTCTAGGCGCCAGGAGGGTAGAAATATAATATGCCACCGTACAAAATTCAGTCGCCGTGGTGTCTTGGCGCCCGGGATTTGTGCATCCCTGCATTATGCCAACTAACCCCATGACAAACAGTTCTAACTTGAGAACTTGACAGTCATACGTACACTCAAGGAATAACTTTCCTTCTACGAACCAAAAAGTCCACTGCCCTTTTCACATGAGCATATTTCTAGTCCCTGTTTTACGTCAGGTGAATGCAGGCAACATCTTCGCACACTGATTTTAAGATCCATTTTGGAGTTCGTTTTAATTAAACCAAAGATCCAGTGGACTTTCTTTACTGCCCACTTCTTGACTCAACGGCGAACATATATACGAGTGTAATAATTTCCGGGTAGAGATAAAGGTAAATTAGAGACACTGCCATATCTAGTTTTGTAATTGAGTTTCAAATTGCAAAAACTAAAGATATATTGGAATAAGCCCTAACGGTATCTTGGCACGATTTTAATTTCATGTGCAGTTCTTACTACTAAAAGCCCTTGTTATTACTCTGTATATTAAATAGAGGAGGGGAACTGTTATTGAGGGGAGAACTCATTGCAATGGTGTGTCCTGGGATGAACAATCTACGCTTTGTGGAGGCGTTGATTGGCAAGGGCGTGTCACATCCCTAGGGATGCTAGAGAGAGAGAGAAAGAGTGAAAGGAAAGCGACTGAGATGGATGACCGAGGGAATAGTGAATGACTTTTCCTCCGCTGCAGCTTCCGTGTTATTGCAGTGGTCTCCAGACACTGCATAAAGTATAGGGTAGTGAACCCAACCAGACCTACAGTAAGCACACATCTTCTGAAAACAAATGGGGACCAATGGGCCAGCCTGTGTTACAAAATGAGACAGAAGTTTGTTTGGCTGAACAGATGGCCACCGTGGGTCCACAAACATTAGCAATAATTCTCAATTATTCAGCATAAAATAATGTTGATTTTGATAAATCCTGGCATTAAAGTAAGAATATAAATTAATTGTATTTGGAAATGGGGTTCTGAGAAGAATATTTCGACTTAAGAAGGAAGAAGACACAAAGAATACATCACTCAACACAAGCGGTGTCCCGACCATTCAAACCCAGTTTCTCCCAAATATAATTCAGAAGAAACCTTACCTCGCTCGGTGGTTATATGGCAACGATATTTTTCTTATTCCATCCAGGAAAATTAAGTATATGAAGCCAAATAACTTCAGTAGTTGTTAGAGTGTAATTACATACAATAGCACTACGGTAGGCGTACAGAACTTACTTTAAAGTTTTGTCGTGCTCCAGTGCTCAAGTAATCACCAAGACATGGATTTTCTGTGTACGTTTAATGGTGTACTGTTAGGACGTACTGCGGGAAGCGTAACATTAGGGCTATCAAGTATATCGTACATGTTAATGTTTTACGTATAGCTAACATCGAGCATAAGAACCAAACATTATTGCAATCAGTACACAGTTTATTGAAAAGCTCCACACATTCGAAGTGAAACAAAACAAGTGACACTGTCGGTATTTGTCCATTCTCTTTCAACGTCGCAAATATCTGTCTCTCTTACTATCTGACAGGTTTATATCTCTTTCAATGTATCTAGTACTTGACGAAAGGAACGCGTATAAAAATTTTTATTGTTTCTGAAAATCGTGGAATGGAAAACGACATGCTGACGAGAGTATCATGAACAATCGGTAAACACTAGCGCCATGTCGAAAATGTCGACATCACAAACATGTACTACCTCTATATGCATATAAGGTCTATTGTGGGGCAAACATGTAGCGATCACATCGACGACATGCAAGCACACTTTACATCCACTCCACGACAACAACTGGGGCGTATGAGGCAGCAGGCGAATTGTTCTTCCTTCTCAAAGGAAATAAATACTGCCACGTTTTCCACAAAGGGAAAATAATTTCATCAGACTTCTGTTAGAGTCCACTGAATTGTCTGTTTATATTTAATGGACTATTTTCAATCGATATTTACAGCGAACTCAAAGTGGGAAGTCGTGACCGTCCGACCGTCCCGAGCACATTATTAATAAATAATTTATATTGGATTTGTTACGCGGGAGAGGGGGGTATACACTAAAATATATCGATATAAATACGTCACTGAACGTAGCCATCCAGTGGATAACTTTCCTGCTATATACTCTGGAAATCCTGGTTTGAAATCTCGGCTCGGAGACCCACTATCTCGACTGAGGTGTTTCGTAATTTCCCCTCAGTTTCAGTGTTTCAAGTTACGCCACGACATACTGCTTTTAAACCCGGTTTAATTCATTCTCTACGTATCATCCTATCATTCAACGCTTATGGATGTAGCCTCAAACACTAAAATTTTTATTAAACAAACATTAATCAGTAAAGAAAAAGAAAAATTTATTTTTGTAGTTATTGATCGTCTACATGAAGACATTATAGAACATTTTAGAATTTCTGTAAATTACGCATTCTGAAAGAAAATGATATAGACCTGGACGTAGTCACTTTAACCGATGTCTGATACGGTGTAAAAATGTATTATTATTATTGAAAAGCATACTTGTAAGCATACATTTAATTTGAGAAGCTCCGAATATACATATACTTGAGGGCCACTTTGTCACTACACTCTATGCGGCTGCAAGGATTCTCACCATTTGCGGGGCGCTGAAAATTCTGGTTCTATTTCAGATTTTGTGTTACATTCGCCATCCTTTACAGTATATTTCAGCCAGTCATCAATAGGTCGGTTGTCAACTTTGTAAAATTTCACTTGTACCGCACACTTACGATTTGCTATTGTGTAACTGTTTTGGTTGCCACAACTCAGTCGTCAAATTTACGTACAGGGATGCATCGCTTTCAGTCAGGTGTTTTAGTGGGATGAAGTGATAGGAATTACACAGACGATTATAACGACATCTTAACATTTCACTGAAAAACTAATATCTTTATTTACCACCGTGCCTCTATTTGGTCTCTGCTCGTGATAACACAGTAGAATATTGTACACAGCCTGCTGATTTATGATATAAGCTACTGCTTTTTACACGTAACAGTATTCAATAGTTCTCGGATCAATTCCTCATAACGTTGCGATAGATTACGTCAGTAATGGCGGCTAAATCATAAGGTAACTTTTCTTTATATTGCTTCGTAAAGAAAAACTCTTGTTGGCCAATATTTAAACTTGGTTACTAGGCAATCACGTACCAGTCACAACATATAAGTAATTGTTTTTGCTATGCAAAGTACTGAACAATTTTGTTGCGGCTTGCAAATTTGCACCACATACATGTATAGAAAGTAACTAAAACTGGTTGTCGCTAATCCACTTGTATTATTTCTATAAATAGCCTGTTATATTGTGAAATATATTTTGTATGGAAATTCTTTAGCAGTAACTATTGGGAATTTATTTGATAGCTGAACGCAGAAAACGGCAACCTGATCGCCCTTTCAAGAGTCACACACCGCCAGTCTTGTCGCCACTCATACGGTTAGCCTATATTGCATCATTTCACTGCGATCTTATGATCCACGAACGCAGTGGAGTTTTATATGCAGTGTGTGACAGGTTCGTGTATATACGTACAGTGTAAAACAGTGGCTATTTATTGTGACTTAAATTGTTGTTTTTGTTTGTGAATACGCAATAAAGTGTAATACAGAGGATTCGTATAGTGCAAACCTACAGGCACTCCTCGTCTTACGCAGTAGTTACGTTCCATGCGATCCGGCGCAAGTCAAATTTTCCGCAAGTCGGAATTGAGCATATATGTGGTGTACTATATATACTCCAGTTGAAATTAAACCTCCGACACACTGAAATCCGATCCGCCTGTGTTATCGCACAGCACTATTCGCTCTCCACCTTCCTCTCAATGCGCTTTCATTCCCTCAATGAATAGTTCGGTGCGCGTTTCAAAGATGATATTGTTATATACATTTATCTTTCTTTCTTAGTGTTAACCTCTTTGTACCTATCATTGTAGGTGTAGAGGTTATTGTTGAACATTATCACATTCAGTGACACACACACACACACACACATTCGGTAGGACTCGTCTGGAACAGGGATCGGCCCGTCGCAGAGACCTTTGCCTGAAAACACACAATACTCGCAAGAGACAGACATCCATACCCCCGGCGGGATTCGAAACTGCAATCCTAGCAAGCGAGCGGCCGCAGACCCACACCTTCGACCGCGCGACCACTGAGATCGGCACTTTTTTAATTATTAAAATTGCTTAAGTCTGAAATTGTGTAACTTGACATTGCGTAAGTAGGAGAGTGTATGTAGGCAAGAAAGACTACTATATGAAGTGCTGTAGCAAATTTTCGAGAGAAGTTTTCCCGCTATTTCAGTTCCTTCGAAATTAACAACACTCCGACTAGTAAACACACTTTAAACAATTGGTTGGTAGATAATCCGTGAGTAATAAACGTGTGCTGTTACATGAGAGTAAATTTGGGGTTTAATGTGCTATAAGTGCGACAAGTATAATCAGGTTAATCTTTTTTTGGACACAGAAAATTGAAGAAGGTGAATTGGACAAATTCTCGCACATCTTTTTTAAAATTTAAGTACTGGTGAGAGGAAATGTTAGTTCTCCCAGCAAGATAGTACGAATGTCCATACGTCCAAAAATTCAATGGCCACCTTACGTAACATTTTTGGGCACCGAAGAATTAGTCGCTCTTTGTTTGCCTGTTCGTTCGCCCAATCTGACACCATGCGACTATTTTGTATGGAGAAGTTTGAAAGACAACAAATGTAAGAAGAATCCACAACCACAGAAAAAACTTAAAGAATTCATCAGGCGCGCAATATCGGCAGTTTATACAGAAGAACTTCAAACAGTACGTCATAATCTATTCACCAGGTATCAGTCAGGTCTAACAGCTGAAGGAGGTGATTTTCAACACCTACTCTAACATGCGGTAATTTATACTATATAATACAGATTGTATGAGCGGGTTTGCCCGATCCCGGTGGCCGCGCGGTCTAAGGCGTAGGTCTGCAGCCGCTTGATTGCTGCGATCGCTCGTTCGAATCCCGCTGAGCGCATGGATGTTCGTCTCTTGTGTTTGTTGTATGTTGTGTAGGTAACGGCCTCTGCGACGAGCTGATCACTTGTTCAGAGGAGTCCTACCGGTTATGTGTGTGTCTAATTGTGTGTGATCTATAAACCTTAAAATGTGACGACCTACTCCCGTTTTGGTCTGTTGCGCCACAGAAAGAAAAAAGTAAAGAAGAAGAGCGCTTTTGTAGATTCTGTGAGTGGGTTCCATTTTCAACTGGCCATTCTTTACGCATTAAATTTAAGATAGGCGATATATGAGTCGTCTCTTACGTCACTCACGCACTTATGTACAAGACTACTGGACGTTGTTGCCACAGTTCCGTAAACTGCTGTAAAGACGAAAAATATTCCCCTTCTCATTTTTGAAATCGAATTGGCACCATGTGTTTGAAACTTACGATAATTAGTGCTTATTTACAATTACGAATTTAATTACGTAATGACATACGGTAACACGAAAATTAAGTTTCACTTTCGCATGATTTAAAAAGAACATTGTGGTGGGAACTAAATTAAGTGTGTAATTTGTTTCTCCTACTTTTAATATATGTTGTTGCTCTTCTTGTGAGTTTTTCACTATTATTTCATAATTTTCTTTCACTTCATGTGATCTACCTGCTTTATTAGTTTAGCCCTAAGAGTAGGTAGGGCCCAAAAATTTATATTTAAGTTGGGCCCACAGATGTGTTAAATTGGCCCTACTCTCGAATTAGAGATCGGAACAGCCCTTTCTAACAGGCTTAACTGAGCACACGTAGGAGCCTTCCACCCATTTTACATGAAGACGAAAGAGATTTAATTTCCGAAACGATGTATCACTTTTTGTGCTTTTTGGAATACTAGGCGATGGTCAACGTCCATAAGCCAAGTTCTCCTTAATGCACGAATATCTCCGTTGTACACAAAACAAAAGAAGAATCTTCACCCGCAAAATTTATAGAGCTTACGTTTGTCGCTGTGATTTATCAGCTTCCTGATATCATTTAACATATGGGAAACTGCATAAGCAAAGAGCACGTATTCAAATCCCTTATAATAGGCCTTGGTTCGTATGAATGATTCGCTTCGTTACATCCACCAGACTCCCATTCTCTTGCAGTCCGTGTAATTTCACTAAGAGGAAAGGGGTGTGTCCCTTTATTCTGAAATAATCCCCACGGTGTTTACTGTGCGTGATTTTTACCTTCTATGGTGCAGCAGTATAAGGCGGAATGATTACCATTAGCCCGCGTGATAAGTACATATTATGACATCCCCATTTGAACCTGTACATCCTCTTTCTCTGTAGCATGTGGGTATCGTATAGTTCATTATTATATCTCATATCCCTTGTGACCCATAGTCTCTTATTTGTGTTCTCGTATGTTTGAGTTAAAAGCCTAATCATGTTCGTCTTCTGCTCCCACTGAGGTTGAGGTTTCCCCTCCCTACTCTAACATCTGGAAGATAAATAAGGTCTTTGCTAGTTCCATAGCAGTTTACAGGTCTGCAGCGGGAACACAGGAGCCGCAACGTTTGCTGAATTCTCTTGAACAGCGACAGAGACTCTCTGGGATGACCTCAAAGTATACGGAAACGTCTGGAATTGTAACATAACCGGATGTAACTGGTTCTCTAGTGTATTTCTGGGTTTCTTCTCTATTCTACTTCACGGAATATCTCAGTCATCCTTTAAAGAAAACATTGCAGAAAATGCAGCTGTGCTTTAGGGTGGGTATAAAATTTATGTAGTCTGTCAGTTGTAGTAGGAGCAAGGACGGAGTGTGACAGAAAGCGCATGCGTGTAGGATAGCAATCGTCAGTGTCCTTTTGGATCGATAATATTACACCGTTGCGAGACCTACATGTAGACACGTTATATATGAAAAATCTGTTCCTACCTCACAGAGAGCAAAACCCGTGTCAATTACGGAGACCAATCGTGTAGTAGGAGGTATAATCTTTATGGAAATAATCGGTATATGTTTAGGAATTTTAGAAAAAGCACAGATGTACTGAGTGGCTAAAACGCAAATTCCTTAAGTGTTAACAGTGCGTGAACCACAAAGTTAACACTGGGGTTTTAAGCAGTTAAATGATGAGTCACATGAAAACCATAAAAGTGCCAACAAAAATGGTCGAGACGACATTGTGTGCAAATGTACGTACAGCAGGTCGTTATAATGCGCTGTGTGTCGTATATTTGACAATACGTTGGAAAATAACAAAGCTGTGCAGAACCTGTCTTCACTTCATTAGCTGTTAATAATGTTAAGGGTTTCATTTGACTCACATACTAAAATGACGAATGTTTTAAGTTTACAGTCTAATTTACGTGTCATCATGAGTGACGAAAAAAAAAGAAATTTTTTTCACAGAATTAACAAGAGAGGCAATGTACTTATAAACGTAATATTGAGGCACGTTAGCGTAACCATTCTGAGTGTGTGTCTGTAGTCTTAGTTATCCAGCATGCAAAGCGCATGCGCCGTATTATATTGTCATCTGTAGCCTGTCTGGCTCTACCATATTTTTCCACATTATCGAATAAACGGCACGAATTTCGAAAAAAAAATGATTGAATATAAAATGTGTTTTGATTTTCTCCACAACTTTTGTCTGAAGCATTTCTCATTCTAATTAGAATTCAGCGAGGTATTATCATAAATTAACATAGGTCTTCATGTAAAGTATCCGTTATTCTTGTCAGATTTTAATGAAACTTGAATCTTCTCGGGTGTTTTCGAAAAATACTCAAATATAAAATTTCATGAACAGCGGTCCAATGGGAGCGGAGTTGCTTCATGCGGACGGACTGACGGACGGACAGACAGACAAATGACGAAGCTAATAGTCGCTTTTCGCAATTTTGCGAGCGCGCCTAAAAGTGCTTGTTATACCACGCTGCATTGATGAAAACTGCTGCGTGTATTGTTCATGTTATAATTGAGATTTTTGAGCCAAACATTCAATAAGGACATCCTATTGCTATCTTCTAGCAAGTGATACGTCATTTGACAGGCAGTTAAGACATTTTAAACATGAATACAATACCTGCATTTGCCGATCCCAGTGGCCGTGCGGTCTAAGGCGTGGGTCTTCGGCCGCTCGCTTATTAGAATCGTGGGTTCGAATCCCACTGGTTGCATGGATGTCTGTCTCTTGTGAGTGTTGTGTGTTGTCAGGTAGAGGTCTCTGCGACGAGCTGGTCCCTCGTCCAGGGGAGTCCTACCGACTGCGGTGTGTCTCAAATGTGTGTGACCATGAAACCTCGACGAAATGAAGAGGCCCAGGCCCATATAGGGCTGTCGAGCCATAGGAAAAAAAAAACCTGCATTTATACAGCAAGAGTTAAACCATAAATAGTAGACAGCAAGTTTCACCGAAACGACAGTACGTTCCTAGCGATCTACGTGGTGTTATGGCCTAAAAGAAGCAATCTTCACAAACACCGCCATACGAATCTCAATTCCCACAATTTTAACCCACTCAGAAGTGTTGGTTGGCTTCGTTGTCGAGCACGGAACTGTTGGAAGACGAGTGGCACGGAAGTGACATCACCTCTAAAAATTATCTGGTCCAGTGACACTGATATCTACTGGCAGATACATTCTGCGAAAGACTTGCGGGTTTATGACAGAACAAACGTATTCTATTATCTTCAATGACTTGCTGGAAAATTATTATGCACCTAACGTTTCTGGGAAAAGGACAGTTTTATTTTCTGATGAAGTGAAGTGGTTGTCTGTCAGCTTTATTGTCTAAAGGCTGATGAACTGACGAGCCTTTCCTGTTTCTTTGTCGCGAATGTAGGTGGTGCCCCCCCCCCCCCCGACGCCCTCAACCACACTCACCACACTCACACACAATGACGGGGAAGCAAAATGTCACAGTGACACCCAAATCGAGTGACCTTTCAGGCTATTTTCATCGTCTCAAAGGAGGACAAATTAAGAAGGCAATTTGCCTCGATCTAGTAACAAACTGATAGTATACAGCCTGCGGTTATTCTGAGGCAATTCTTAACATCCAGTAGCAGGGTAAAGAATAAGGAATTGCTACATACTACCACGTGTAGTAACAGCCTGCATGATCGTGTTTTTAAAGGCGCAGCGCGGATGTAATATAATTGCTACATGCAATAAATTTCTGTATTAAATTGAAGCGTATTGTAGTAAATGAAATTATAACACGACGAGGAAATATATAACGACACGATAGAATTATGTGGATGTACGTGTTGGTATAGCCGATGCCGGTGGCCGTGCTGTCTAAGGCGTAGGCCTGCAGCCGCTTGATTGCTGGGATTGCGTGTTCGAATCCCGCTGAGGGCATGGATGTTCGTCTCTTGCGATTTTTGTGTGTTGTGTAGATAGTGGCCTCTGCGACGAGCTGATCACTCGTCTAGAGGAGTCCTAGCGGGTGTGTGTCTAATGTGTGTGATCTAGAAACCTCAACAATGAGGCGGTCTAGCACCAAGTTGGGCTGTTGGGCTACAAAAAAAAAGTTGGTATGGATTTGATTTTGGGCCATTTAAACTCAGCGAATTGATTCCTGGCCACAGTAACTGTTAGCGTGTTTCTATTTCATGCGTTCTATGAATTAAATGCACAAATAAAGTAAACCGTAGGCCAATGGTGATATCGTGTATTTTTTCTACCTGCCCTCATGTTTCATGCCTAGTTGACAGACTTACAGGATTATCTTGACTTGCCTGTAGAATCCAGTTCTCTTCTATATATTAAACCTTTACTCGTACTGTGTACGAAGCTCAAACCGACCTTCATGACATTTATCAAGAGAGGGAAATATACGCATAGCCTAACATTCCTGGCGAATTTCCTGTCTTCTACTTAACTGTCTGGGGACAAAGTTGAATATAGATTTTGAGTAAAACGGAATATAAATACAATTATTTTTGTTCGACCAACAAGCGCAAAATAATTTAGTAGTTGCTATGCTTCATACTGGCAGTTTATTTGCAACGCTTTCCTGACTGAATCTTCTCGTCATGTCTCTGATCCCGTCTATGTGAACGCTGGTGTAGTACCTTCCATAAGCTACGACTGTTTACTTCTAAATTCTTAGTCGATTTACGCACCGATCTTTTGTCTTTCCATCTCCTTGACTGTAGGTAAGCTCTGAAGATCTTAGCATATTACTTAAGACGCAGACCTGATCAATGTCTTCATTAGACAAAACTTAGGCGTCGTAGTTTTGTACTTTAGATTATTATTATTATTATTATTATTATTATTATTATTATTTCGTAGTGTTTTTAGTTGGCTCCGCGCTGTTAAGCCTTCACTCTAAAAAATTTAATTGAAACTAATTTAATTTAATTTAATCCGTTCTGTTAAGTCCACACGCTTATAAATTTAATTTAATTTAATTACTTAATATTTTTACGCAATACTGGGCGCTACTATGAAACCTCCAGTACTTCCACACTTTGACAGTCTTGACTTCATTTTAACAGTCTGTTGCAACGTTATAGGGTCTACCAGCGAGCAAGTTTATCATGTGTATATTTTGGGTTATTTATTCCCACCTCCAACAGAAATAATTTATAGTTAATTTTAGTGATTAATATTTTTCCACACAATCCTCGCTACAGTTGAGGCATTTACCTTATCGTGTGACGAGCTTCTCTACTCCATGCTGACAGAAGTACGTGTCCTCTGTTTTCAGTCGTGTCACAGCTGTTTCCATCCCGCTATCATCTTTAAATATCTGTCCACCAAAATCTTTCTCAAACACAGGAAACAGATGACAGTCGCTCAGCGACCAATTCCCCTGATATAATCACAGTTAGTTTAGGTTCTTTATTTACGACATTATACACCATGTAAACTTATTTTCTGACCGATCATCATAGTGTAATATTAAAATTCCGTTTTCTTTTCTTTGACAGTGTAAGTTATTGTTTACACTCACGCACGGTGTGTGCCTTAAAGATATTACAATCCCAATCACTAATGTTTCCGGTGGCGTAAGTGGAAAGTTTTAAAATTCAAGTGATGAATAAGCCAAGTGTGTGGCCTGCAAATCCAACACAGGTGTCTTTAGCGGATGTAGTAAGACACAATAAGCTGTTGTTTTATTTTTTTGTGCGTTGTACTAGCCATACTTCTTAGGTATGTCTGAAGGTATGTGAAGATGATAGTGAGACGGTTTTATTGTCAACAAGATGCATGGAATCAAAGATTTTGTATGTGTCTTCATCAAAATCCTTTCGAAGAAGCTAAAATGCATGACATTTCCATCATATTATCTCGTAGCTGCAATAAGCTCTTTGCGAGGAAAGGATCTGTGAGATTTGAAGTTATTGCTTTTAATTTAATACTGCTTTAACTCTTTACGTATTTTCCCAATTACTCCTGTACTTATACTTATTAATATTACTATTATTATTATTTTTATCATCATAATCATCATCTCTTCTAATCTCAGGTGTTTGCCTGGTAATGGTGTACACTACCACTCAGGCTTCAAGTGTCAGATTGTAGCACTTTCCTTAATAGTTTGATGTTCCCACTATAGCTACTTTTCGAAAACAGTCTATTGAGTACTTGCCTGGTATTTTTTCCAGATACTTTTTAACCCTTTAATGATAATTCCTGTGGGCCCAATGATTACTGGTATAACCAAGCCTTTTATGTTCCACATTCCTTGAAGTTCTAAATTCAGATTTTTATATTTGAGTTTCTTTTCATCCTCCTTTTGTATTGCACTCCTATAAAACCCCTATTATTATTATTATTACTATTATCATCATCATGATCCCAAATTTGTATTTATAGTCATTTTGGTCGTATATGTGTACATTTTACTTTACTTTACTTTGTTCCCCCGCTTCCTGCATCTTCCAGATGTTTCCTTGGGCGTCTCTACCTCTTGACCCGTTTTCAAAGCATTTTCGGGGCCCAGTTTAGTTACACAGCTCACATTGAATAACTATTACTCGTAGCTTCAGCCCGTTTCTTCATATAAGTGACTTTCCCTGCGCGTGTTGTTTTTCCACCATGAAGATAAAGGCATAAGGTTCCTCAGAAACGTTGGTACAAGTACCTACCAGACAATATACTTCGTCGCAACTCAAAAAACAATAATCTCAGATTTGTAGACTTCAAAAATAATGATAGAGGGCCTGAAGATTACCAAGATCGGTCGAAACATGTTGCATATGTAATATCAGTTGCTGAAAATACATAAAATAAAAAGTTTTGTTGATGGTATTATTTACTTTATATAAAGTAGTGTTACAATGGACATTTTGAATCATAAAACAGTTTTTAACCCTTTAAGGGCTGACGTTAATATAAAGTATACTTGTAAATGTCACTTCCTACTAAACGAAGAACATAGTTTTCATAATAAGCCCAATTAGTTAAGGACGTATAGGGAAATAAGTTTAATTCTGTTTATTTTGATTATCATACAGAACAAACGAATGATGAAAAATGCATAGTTTTTAAACGCTAGATATTGTGGTATATATAGCAACCACTTCATATTTTGAGTAGCTACAACACAAAAGGGGAATTGTCGGTACATGATGAAGGTTAGCTTCACTAGAGCTTAATCATTATAAGGTCGTGTTCATCACTGTTAATTTCACATATCAGTAACGAAAAGTAAATTTGTCTATTCCTGTGCACATCATGAAGGTATATTGTGGGAGTGGAGGTACAGGTTCACTCATTATTAACCTCGGTACTACATAGGAGTGAGTGGTAATCTTCACATACCGGCCGCTTTACCATCATGAAAGGTGCCACGGGCACCGCTGGAATATGAGTCTGGGAAGGCCCCCACAGCCGGTCTGGACGTTTTGGAGGGGAGATAAGTTTCTTGTCCTTGCCGGGAATAGATCCATGCTTCCTATGACGTTCAGCCCGTAACCTGTTCACTATACAGATTAAGATATCGCCGCTCGTGGCGTAATGTATTTTAGGCAAACGCCGAATTTTTCGTTCTGTTTAAAATGGCAAATAGACATGGAATTTTAAAAACTTTTTAAGTATACTTTGTTTAGTAACGACAATTAAGGGCTGTAATAAGCGCTAACAGGGTTGAGGTTTAATAATCTCCAGTTTTGTACAAATAATTGCCCTTGCCAAATTTTCCAATCGCAGTATGATTCAGGAAGTCACATCCGTGTTTGGCTGCGGATTGCTGCATTTTCATAGCCACACCATGGAGTGCCCAGAAGTGATAACACAAATGACTGTTATTTAAGTTAAATAGGGCTGCGTTTTTGCACATATTTATGTGAAGATTGTTAAGAGAACAGTCACAGATATTAACAGATAAGTTTTTTGTAACTTTTTTTATTTTGAAAACAAAGCTGAAGTGGCAAAGGAACATCCGAAGACTACATTCCAGTTATTCTTTTCTAGGGCGGATTCTGGGATTGTATACACGAACTGTAGCTGAAGAAAAACGGCACAGAACTAAAGACACTCTCTGAGTTGTGAAGACGTAAAAGAAATGCGAAAGAGAAGAGGAAGGAAGAGAAAACGATCAACAATAGAAAAGTCACCTTAAATTTGTCACCATTGTCTTAAAGCAACTAGATTCTATACAAGAAACTTAACACGCTAACCATTTATTATGTGTAAATTTTTTGACTCAGAGCATTTTTATTTTAGCGTATAGCTTTTAAAATGTAAAGCCCTGCCCATAATCGGATTTTAACACAGGAGGGCCACCCTGTCTCTTATTTAGGCAGGTCTTCCAACACTTTGTTTCAGGGCATGTACAGCCCATATGAGGCTCTCCAAGTGGATACATGTGAGGCAATAAAAAGAAAAACGACCTCCACCCATCCTGCATTATAGTCAAGAGCATCTGCTACTCTAGATTTCATTTCTTACTTTTCCAGTACCAAGCGTCATCTTGTAATACCTATCAGATTTAATACTCGTGTGTCTACAATACAAATTCCAAATAAACTTCAGCTTGGATTCCTGAACTCAGTAACTATCTTACTGCAGAAATTACGCCACGACTTTCCATAAATTCTAGGAAGAATAAGAACCGAAGAAATAAATGGGATTAAAATGTTAACAACGATAATTTAATGAAACCTGAAGCTGAACTAAGTACAATATTTATATTCCAAGATGTGATATAAGCCTAAGAATACATAATAGTAATTTATAATCGCTAAAATTAGTAGAATTAGTATAATTACAAGTCTGCTTGTGATAGGCGAGGCATGCTGCATGTACAAGAGAGATGATTATTTTTTTTTGGGGCACAACAGCCCAAATCGGGTCTAGGCAGCCTCCTTGCTGAGGTTCCTAGATCGCACACCCGGTGAGACTTCTCTGAACTAGTAATCAGCTCGGAGATAGATGATAATGCATACAAAACTTTCGTCAAGAACCCTAAAAAGACACTACATGTGGGGAATGAAAGCCTAGTATGAAAACGGACTTCAAAAGTGTAGGGTTTGAGGATGTGACCTGAATTCCTTTGCAAGATTTGGATTGATGAAATTTGAAGGTGAACACACTGCGATTCTTCAAAACTTGCAAAAGAGTTTACTCAACAACAGAGCGCAAATTTTCAGGTGACTACAAATTCCTCATTTTATTTCAAAACAAGGTTAGGTAACTGGCTTTTACGAGAACTGAAAAGAAACTTCAGGTTCTGTAAAAAAAAACGTACAGGTCAAAATTGCTGACTACTAGCTTTTCAAGAACTATTCTGTACAGTGGATTGCTTAAAATCAGATATAAGATTCTGGAAATAAAGTACAAAATACGGATAATTTTAATTTCCATACACTCGTTCTTTAATATAAGGTAAGATTTTATAAAAAGAGGTTCGTTTTGCAGTATCTCAGAACGTAAACCACACGCATATTTTTTTGCTCGTCATGGAATAACATTAATAAAATACTTCGTTTAGTGAACATTAAAATATGAATTATAAATCCTCTGTCTTCATATTTGTAATTATTCAACGACATAGAACACAGGTCTAAAACAAGTCCTGAATTTGGCCGACATTTGCACTCATACTCAGATGTCAACCTATGCAACTGGACAGACATTGCGTGACAGCTGTCGTCTGGCCAACAAAATGTACTGTCGTCAGTAAGACACGATTACAAGGCCGTCTGCCTTTACTTGATGCTGCTGTGTACGAGTGAAAGAAAAGTTGTCCCTGTGCACACCATGCAGACATATGGGTGGAGCGGGACATAACTTCACTCATTCCTAACCTTGGCACTAGAAGGAGGTGTCTGGCCAACTTCGGGTGCCAGCAACATTACTCCCTAAAAAACTCGCGCATTGTGCTCATTGAATAGGTAACTGTGTGGGCCCCAGAGATGGTCTGGACGATTTGGACGACAGAAAAATCTCTAGCACATGTAGGGGTGCATGTGTTTTAGTTATGGACAGCTATAGCTGATTAAAATCACAGCTGACTTCCCTCTTTGGAATTTCGTTATGGCTTCATAAGAGTAAAATTTTCCCACATTCTTACCAACAGTGACACACCCATTCCACAAGAAGTTATCCACAATTCATTCAGCAGGCGAAATGCGTATATCGATCACACGCATTTAAATGATAGAACCATATTTCAATTTCTTTCGGAAAATCTAGCAGACTTGCATGTATTTTCCTTCAATCTGACATTCAATTGTCTGATCAAAGCACCTTATGTTTTATTAATGAAGAGTTACAATAAAAATCGCCGTCTCTTTCGCCATTGTGTGGTCAGTCGGACAAGCCTGTTGCAACGGGTAGGGCCCTGCACTAGCATAGTGCCATAAGCAATAGAGGGGGCTTTAAAGATATGCAAATAAAGTAAAGGAAACCCCATTTAGATACCATTATAAGAAAACAGATGTGTAACGCGAACTATATGTAGTATAGGTACATCACACAGACAATGAAGTGAATTGAAAAAGAGCGTATCGTATTCCATTGCACAGCACAGGCCATAGTGTTTCGTGTTGTACCATATAGTGCGCAAGTAAATATATCGGATAGCTCAATATTTGTTCAAAAACGTTAAATCAATATCTGTCCAAACGCAACTAAATTCTATTCATTATATAGAACTACACGTTTCGACTTATCTGAGGCCATCCTCAGGTTCACAATTGGCCTTTACAACATAATGAGGAAGAAATATACATTATTTAAGTCCGTAAAACACAAAATCATTAAAATTGTTAGAATTGTTATGGTTATAAACAGGAACAATATGTGTGGACAGAGGTTCTACCACAACCGTTACAAATACTGGTTCCTTTGCTATTACAAAGTTGTAATAGCATCATCTCCAGTCCGAGTTTATCTATGTGGATTCATTCGAAGTTTACGAGTAATTACGTAAGTGGGGTTCAACATTTTTTCTGAGCCACAGTTCCGATGGGCAGTTAGTAACTAAATCATAGGTTGATAGCTTTATGCTCAGTGCTGAATATTGTCTATAACAAATTCGTAGAGATTAAAATATGTTCTCTTGTGTAACAAATTAAAAATCAAAATTAAAACTGTAATTATGTAATTACTCACCTTCGTCTGAGATAATGCGTCTATATGCTGTGCAGGTTGAGGATGGCTTAAGATAGGTCGAAACATGTAGTTCTATATAATAAATAGAATATCGTTTTGTTTTGTATTATTAACAACACAACGGGATGACATTCTTTAAAGTTCACTATTTGTTTTGTAATTTACGACGCTGTTAGTATTGCAGACTTTGCAATGCCGACGGTACGTTGATTGGTGAATGATACAGGCTATTGAAAACGATAAGAGAGAAAACGGTTGTTGCATGATCTAGGTACTATCCGGGCATGCGCTTTGTGGGACTGCGGAAAAACATGAAAACCATCAGTCAGGATACCGAGTATACCGGCCGAAATTAGAACCGAACACTACCCGAACACAAGTCTAGATCTTTACGGTACAGACACTCCCCGTCTTACGCAATTTGAGACTTACACAATTTCAGAAACGCAATATTTAAAAATGTAAAAGTAACTGAAATACGTAATAACATTTTTGGAACAAGCCAAAATTTTCTTGAGGAAATAAAAGCGCAATAAAATGAACGTGGCGAAAGAATACTGCTTGGCGATAACATAGACGGTGGGGCGGTCATGCTGCGACCGATCTGGTTCCAGTGTGGTGGAGTTTGGATTTCAACTGGACTTCCTTGTATATACACATATATTTGACTATATACATATAAGAGACGGGAAGACGAGAAAGAATACGTAAGCAGCTACTGGATGACCTTAAGGAAAAATGTTACTGGAAATTGAAAGAGGAAGCACTAGGTCGCACTCTGTGGAGAACTCGCTTTGGAAGAGGCTATGGACCTGTTGTAAGACGGACTACAGAATGAATGAATACATATGCTCAATCCCGACCTGCGCAAAATTGACTTGAGCCGTATCTTCCGGAAAGCAACTATTGCGTAAGTCAGGGAGCGTCTGTATTATCATCTTGTGAAGGCTTATACAGTATCAAATAATTATTCCTTCACTTTTTTTAATACTACCACGCTTAAGACTACTGACTATTTCAGATTAGTTTTGAGTTTGTATGCGTCAGAGTGGCTAATTATATGAAGCGAAATAATAATATACTTCCGGTTAGTCTGGATGTGGAACTATAAAAATACGATCATGGGACCACACAGACGGTCAACTTCAGTGTAGGGACTACGCCTTAAAAGTGCGCTGTGACGCCTGTCTTTCACGGTTTCTTTGTGCATAGATGTCCACATTTAGCAGCAGCATTATAAACGTCAGATATCAGATACAGTGCATTACAGAGCGAGAAATAAGCGAATAATAGAAGTGCCCGCCAGACAAAGCTGTAACCTTCAACAATGGTCTAATGTACTCCCTTGCTCTCCTCCCTGTAACTGTTATTTATCTTGAAGATACATTTGGAAGCAGTAAGGAAATTACACGTTGTAATTTTTTACTCTCTACTTAAGAAGTGGCCTGTGCTTTCCTCTTACGGAGCTCCCATGACTTTTCCTGGAATTGTTTTATTTTTTTATTACTCTTGATTTGGTGGTAAGCCAAAACTCATAGACCGGTAGTGCAGGAAAGACTCCAAATGGGTGAAGTTGTATTTTGAACTGATACAAGGAACATGATTCAGCTTATTACTAACTCCTCCTTCTTCGATTCATCTTCTCATTACCCTTTTCATCTTGTGCCACTTAGCAGTAGGGAGTTCTTAGAAAGCATTATAAATCCTGTCTTAAGTGAAATGTCTCTTTGGCGGCTAGCCTTAAGGGCTAAACTACCAGGTCGTAAACGTCTTTCAAGGCGTCCGTTAAATTGAAAAGTTCTTAATGTCTTAATTCAATAATTCGTTGCCAGAAAGATCCCAGTATGTAAGTATCCCTACGGGTGTTACAAAGCAATTAATTGACGAAGTGGTCTAATCCAGATATATGCTTTGGAACTATCGTATAATTCGGTTTAGAAGTTCAGAGAATTTCTTTTGCTAGGTTCTTGAAAATCTTTGCAACAGGATTTTGTGACGTAAGGAGTGATGCTCCTGGCTATATTAATTCCTTTTCTGTAGTTGGTTTAAATTCATTAAATTCTTGGAAGCAGTAGGAAAGCAGTCACCTTCTACTGGTTTGTTGCTTGTTCCAAGTGAAATCATGTTCATTATTCGCAGAATTTATGTAAGAATAAAAAAATGTTTCTTCTACCCTGAAGATGGAGGTAGCAGGTAAGTACCCATGCTTCGGAGGACAATTAAATAGCGTTTCGTAAAAATCTTCTTAAAACTATTCCCTTAACTTATAATATAAATACTGAGTTATATTTGAATACGATCAGAATTAGGATTAAGCCTGATTGCAGCCTTCTAGGGACGTGACACCGCGTACATTTGTACATAAGTACCAAATTTAAGAAACTCTGTCTTCAGAGAAGGAGAGATACTCTACTATACGGAAGCTGGCAGCCGCAGATTGCTAAAAAAATATTGGTATCAATCTATCAAACTACACGGCGTCACATTCCAGTAGACCGTAATCTTGACACCCATGGTCATTAGGGCTACAAACCTAACGCACTGGTAACTGACGAAGCTGTTGCTGCACTCAGCCACGTCTTGCACTGGCAAGGCTAGGCTTTGCCACGCCTGCAGCTGTATTCATTGGACCACTTAACGTGTGAGGAGTACCCGATTAGATTCATTGAAGATGTAACAAAGCTACAGTCTTCTAAATGCTCGTATTTCAGCAAGGAGCACGAATAGGATTTCCGGACGTCAGCTGCTCACGCAAATTATTCCTACCTGACATCGCTGGTAAGTAACTTATCAAAATGGATGCGACATCTAAGTAATTACAGCCTTTTTTCATAAGTCTGCAATTAGATAAGAAGTAAGTTTCATCCGCTTTGTTCATGAAGTATTACAGTAAATTCCATCTAAACATACTATTTACATTGCCTCGTGGGTTTTAAAAGTACTTTTGAAGAGATTTGTTCAACAAAATTTTGTATACGGTATTTGTCTCCTGAGTTCACTCTAATTATCAAGGCCACAAGAAGTTAACTGTATTAGTTAGCAGTAGCCTACTAACCGACCCTCATCTTAGAGTTTGCTCCGAAACGTCGGTGAATATCTATCAGACTCTGATATGGTGCAACCCAGAAGGAGATGTTTTTATATTCACCAGAGGACCTCAAAAATCTCATAAGATATTCTACAATTTTAAGTAGTTTTCTATCGGCGTGAAAGGCCGTCAAGGACAATTCACCCTTTAAAGTTTAGCAGTTACTTGTTTTAAGGTATGGCAGGATTTGACACTAAAACATCTGTACTTTTTGTAAGTATCCTTGAAAAGGAGTCACCTGGAAGATCTAGGAGACAGGAGGTTAAGATTAAGACAAAATTTACACAAATATTATTTTATCTGACAACTCGTAACACTACCGCACACGAAACATTTCGCGTGAAAGAAAGCACCGCAGCGCTCGCCGGTATTCCAATTTACGCTGAATCTGGGGTCCACGCTTTCTAATTCAAAGATTTTCAGTTCATATCAAGTTTCTACTCATCATACTTCAAGACAGTTGTAGAAATATTTTCCATCGGCTTGCAGGCCACTCGTCACGCCTAAACAAAACACGTTTGTTCGTTGTACTTCAAGGTTTTGTTGAGTTTAACTCGCCCGAGGGTAGTGAAGAGTGGCTGTTGTCACATAAAGCAATGTCCCTATACAATGTGTCTTCGGGAGGTCCCAGTTTAAAATATCTGCTGGAAGCCTGGCTCTGTTCTTTGGCTCCAGAAAATTCGGACATAGTAACTCAAACTATGCGTGACTTCAAGCTTCAGCCGCCGTGTACATGAGATCTTCGCTCTTCTGGGATGTTAGGCAGCGCTGATTGGTAGTTTGTTACCGAGGTCTCTGAGGTCCACTTTAGTACAAACATCAAAACACAACACAGGGATATTATTCCCTTAGAATGAAGATGACAGTAATGACCTAGATGTTTTTCTGCAACTAAACATAAAATTATCAAGAAACGTAAAATACCTATAATTAATCTACATTCTATACATTTTAGCAACATTTTATTTGATAACATTGTATTTTAACTTCACACATGCATGCCTTGGACACCATTTGTTACAAATGTATTCCTTTGTAACTGACCTCCCTGAAAATGGCCTATAGGGGCTGAAACATGTCGGAGGAGCCTCACAAAATAACAAACTGTTATTTACCGTTACTTGTGCAATTAGTTATATTGAATACTGTATAGTCAGTCTATTGCACGGAATATGAGTAACGTTAGGGACGGAAGGTGGATGGGAATGAATTATGGTTTTGTTAAACAATTCTGAACCTCTATTTTCCTAATATAATGCCTATCTATTCACACTACATTGAAATTAATAAATAATAGACTGTCCATTTTGATGGGCAATTTCAAACCTCCAGTTTACAAAGCACCTTTATAAAGCTTAAACTATTGCAACGTGCTTCATAAACCCCTACCGTTAAGCATTTTGAGTCTACATGATATTTCCGATGAATAACTTTCAGCATATAAACGGTCAATAGGTTCGAAGCTTTACAGCTGTTGAAAAAGCATCGCGTGAAATATCATGATGCTTCCATGGTTCAGGCTTCCTTCCGCCAGTTCTCCGAATCCCTTCCTCAATTGTACTGACATGTCAGTATCATTCATGTTCAATCATCATTACTCATGGGAGTGTGACAAGAGAACTGTGCAGCCTACGCTTCCGCATTCAGAAACCTGTTGTACTCTAAAGCTTTGAAAAGTACAGAAGACAGTCAAAATTCCATAATAGTTATTTTGGGGTACTGGTTGCAACACTAACAACACAATCGAGAGACGACAGCTCATCCATCATTTCCTATTTGTAATTCAAGCCTTTTATGTTACAATTATAAAGACGTAAACACTACTTTCTAACCTTTAATTTTGGTTTCTTTATCCAAACTAATATTAGTATCACTATCAACAGCTTATGATAAACTTGAGTTTGTTTTTGTAAAGTGGTTAAGGCATCCGTACTGCACTGAAGACACAGAGAGAAAGAATAAAAGATGAACGTATAAATAAGAGAAGACATTTGTAAATTAAATCACCTTTTCAGTACCCCTGTACTAACTGACAGAATCTTATTCTGTGTTCTGGGCTGAATAGGTCATTTATGATAATGGATCCGAGAGAGGGAAAAGAGAATTCCTTGATGCTCTGGCTTGAGCTGCGAAACGCTCTCTGCTTTCAGAGACGCGTTTACACCATCCCATTTCGTACAGTGTAGAAATTAATGATGCGGAGAGAATTCTGTGGTATATGCAGGCCTATACAATATACCATACATAATAAAAGTTGTCTGTAATGTTTTGAATTATGATCCACAAATTACGGTAATTTTCTTTCCCTATTCCCTTCGTCCCTCAACAACAGCATGCAAAGTAAAGAATTTGTATAGAAAGCATTTATTATCCTTACAAATCTGGTGATGTCTTCTTTAAAGTTGGTTTGCACTGTTTGCTTGTTTATTCCTCTGCTTCCCGCAACAGCCGAAAGTGACTCTGCTTAGAAAGATGAAGAGAAATGAAGTTTTTTTTTGTATTTACTGGTCAAATTCCAGCCGCCTAGAATTCCTACTCTGCTTACCATATCAGCTTTAATGATATCCCAATATCAATGCGTCATTCAGAACTTAAATTATGTGACAAGTTTCGGTTCAAATTTATGAAATACTAGTAAAGTTTGTCGACGCCGATCATATGATCGATGTGATGTGAAAAGCACCTATTGTTTTAAGCCGCTTAAATTCTGGGATCGTGGGTTTAAAACCTTTTACGTGTATGAATGTAGGGCTTATGTCCACGTCTTTGTGTGCTTGTGCTGCACTGTGTAGGAAGGGGCTTGCGATGAACCGATATTCCGTCAATGTAGTCCCTCAAAAAACGTAAAGAGGATTTGTGGATTCAGAAGTGAATTCTGAATTGGAACACCAGACTGCCTACCTCGTTAGAGCTGAAAAACAAGAAGACAATGAGGACAAGACAAATGTTTGTTCATATCTGAATTTCAAGTTATTTAAGACCACTGAGTCATCTGTGTCGGCTACATGGCGTCGAATCACAAATGGATTAAAGCTACCGTGAGGCAGTTCCGTTACAAATACCACGCACGACATATTATTGTTTACAGCGTTCTTACAACGAGGGCACCATTTCAAAAGCAATGTTAAATTTAACACGAGACATAAATAAGTAAATCACTCTATATTCAAACTAGTGCATTTGGTAAGACTTGTGTAAGTGAACCTGTGTTATTGCATACAACATTATAATCGGATAAGCTGCAGAATATTCCCTGTTGACAGGGCTTCAGAGACTCACGCTAACATGAGAATATATTAAAATGGTACGGGCAAAGATAGAGTTATTCATGTGCTTAACTAATCATCACACCATGAAAACCGATTAACGTGTTGAAGCATAATCCGTGAATTGTTAACCCCGGTACCAGATACATGCAAGTGGTCTGTTTCATGCTACCGCCCTCTTTACTCCCGCGGAAAAATCCCCATGGATAGAAGACTGAAGGGTACCGCAGAATGCCTGGACCTTGGGGCGAGGAGCAATAGAGTTGCTTCTGCCAAAAATTTAACCTCAACAAACCGAACGAGTTCTCCCGGCCCGCGATTAAAAATTTCAAGTAACTGAAAGTGTTGGTGTGACGTGGATTTATCTGGCTCAGGATAGAGTCCAATGGCAGGCTGTTTTGAACACGGTAATGAAACAACGGATTCCATAACTTTTTCATACTTTAATTTCTTAAGACACAGAAGAGGTGGAGGTAATGATATTTTGAATTTATGTGGCGGGGCTGAATAATGGAGGACGTTTGGATTTGGGAAGGTCAGTGTTCCTATCTAAGTGACGCACATTCAAATCACTTTATCACTTTATCGTATGTCGTTACGTGAAGGGTTTTTCAACAACTTTAATTTAGGCCTATCCTGAAAGTACACGGCGTCACGTACCAAAATGAGCTAATCTTAATATTTACCTCCGTTAGAATTCAGCTGGAAAGAGGGTAAAGGTAATGCTATCCCATCACAGGCCTGGAAGGCCCTTAGGGTTCCAGGAGTTTGAGGACCTCACAATTTCTAGAAAATCGGCACATGAAGGTGGTAAGGTTGTCAGACCTAGGGAACGGCCGACCTTACCCCGCAGGATATAGCCCTGGTACTCATTTCTGTTAGAGGCTGAGTCGACCCCCAGGGCCATAGTGCGGCCGGAAGTATTAAGTTATTTAAAAAGGAAAAAGGGCACTTTTATGTTTGACGTTTTTAATCGTTCAGTGTTTTGTGGTTTATTTTAAGACATTGTCCTTCCCACTATGGAGTGTCGGATATTAGAATCACTGATGAGCTGGAAAGGATTTCGAAAGAAGCAGTCTCGGCCTAATAGAGTTTATAATTCGATATTTGCCTGGGGTGACTGAGGAATTCCAAGCAAATTCTCAGTCAGGATAAACGACGACACACACGAAATTCGAACCGGGCACCTGCCGAAAAAATTCTGCATTGTGACCATTACAACACACCGAAGGGTCCTCCGATCTCAAGAGAAAGAAACGTTCCGTAACAACTCATTCAACTTGGGGTCTCACTGACAACTCAGATCTGAACTACAATCTCATTTAACACGTTAATCAATAACACGTACAGTGTTTGAACTTTCTGGTGGAGGTAGAGGAAAACTGGAGGTAGACCGACATCATAATGAGAACAAACAATACACCCACATCCTGTTTAAGAAATGAATGGATGCAGATAAAGACGTCTGTATAAACGGCACGAAGAAAAGGCAAAAGGAAACTAGGGACAGAAGTTGAGAAAGATTGGAGGAGCTATAGAATGCAGGAAGAAGTTGTGAGTATACGGACCTTTACAAAACCTCATGGTATTCCACTGAACAAAACACACCGCGCATATCAAATTTCGTCTTCAGTGAACTTATTCATGGAATAAGACAGCAGCACACACGTAACAGCAAGTAGACAGGCTGGATGAAAAGTACTATAAGAACACTGCTGCTCGAGACTCACAAAACACTGTGTGATATTGCGACTATGTGCAGGAAGTACGAAAAAGCAACGAAAGCATTGATTAACTGTTTAAAACCTTGCGGTTATAACGTAACACTTTTAACATTAACAGAACTCTGCACTTCGCTCACTGTGCATTTATGGGGTTTGTGTAATTCGCGGAATAAACATTGATTATTTCGCTAAAGAGCACTACACCTGTAACTGATTACTATTTGTAATGAAGAAGCAGTGTGTTTTCTCTTAGGTAGTAGCAGAATTTGTTAATACTGTTTACATGAATTAAAATTGTTACATAGTATCATACACCCGTCCAGACCGGCCATGGGGCCTACCCAGCCTCCTGCACAATGGGTACCGGATCATTCCCGGGGGTAAAGCGGCCGGGGCGTGGCGTTGACCACCCACCCCCATCTAGCGCCGAGGTTAAGGAAAGAGTAGTGCTATACCTCTACTCCCCCTCTGGGCCTTCATGGTAGGTTATAGGGAGAACTTTATCTTTACCTTACACAGTATCATAATTCCGTTGTACTCTTTCAGGACTGCTTCAATATAAGAAAGGCCTGTTTATAATTATGTCTTTAAAATAATTTAATTTAATTTAATCCAGTCTTTCATTGAAGTCCCTGTCAATAGTTTAAAGCCTACAACAAGCAAGAAAATAATAAATTTAACCTAATTAATAAGAGATAAAAAATTATAAAAACGAAACAAGTATATACATAACAGAAGAAGTGTCTTCAAGCGAAAGAGGTTTCAAACCGTCATAGGCTATTTGTAACAACAAACTAATAGGAGGTAAGACAAATTTCCACGACTTGGCCTATAAGAACAGATACACTAAAATAATGAGAAAGCAGCTTATTTTCGTTCAAATCCATCTCCCTGAACTGCGACACAATTTTTAAACTTTTCTAAAAGCTGTACAAAACAATTATCAAAGACTTCTAAAGGAGCTGCATTCATTTCGACAGTTACGTTCTCCTTGATATCCTCGATGTCTTGAAATCTTCTTTTTCAGGACAATTTTCATTTTTAGGGAATAGAGAAAAGTCGGCCGGAGACAGATCAGATAAGCTAGATGGGTTCTGATCAACAAACCGCGATTCGCCAGAAAGCGCTTCACTATCGTCACAGAATGAGGAGGGGCATTGTCGTGCAAAGGGAACCAGCTGTCTTTTTCTCAAAATTGATGCCTCACTCTCGAAATTATTTTCAATAACCTTTCAGTAGAATTCAGAATATACGCTGGTTTCCTTTCAGGTGTAAATTCTTTCCGGATCGCGCAATGTTTATAAAAGATTGGGGAACAACATCGTTTTGATCCTCGGCTTTTGCAAGCGAAGATTGTTTTGGGTATCGTTGATAATTCCGTTCTTCACTTCATGCTCCGAAGTTTTGTTTCTGGGTCGTACTGAAACGCCCAAGACTCGTCCCCATTAGCGATGAAACTGAGAAAGTGTTATTGGCCTCAGATATTTGCATGACGACGTCACAAGTTGTGACTCTGTGTTCCTGTTGCTCATTCATAAGACTGTGTGGAACAAAGTTTGCGCAGATCTTCATCTTTCCCAGATCTTCAAGAAGAATCTGACGAATCATTTTCCGGTTAATTCGCAGTTGATCCTCCATTAATTTAATATCAATCGACGGCCTCTGGCCACCAGTTCAATAACTTTTCAAATTGTTTCCCTATTTCGAGTAGTTGACGGAAGCCCACTTCTCGGATCATCTTCAAGTTCCTCATATCTCCCTCAGAATCTTTTCAACAATTCGAAGACAAGCACATGAGATAAATATTCATTTTTATAACTAGGTTTCAGCATTTCGTGCTTTTGTGCACCTGTTTTCCCGAGTGTGAGAAAAAAATTAATGTTCGCGTACTGCTCCATGAAAACAACCTACGTGTAGGACTGCTACGGATGAACTGAATGAGCCAGCAGACCTTTATTTCCACTAATGCTGGATGACATAACACTAAACAACGTAAATTCCCTACTGTTTGTCGTAATAATAATAATAATAATAATATATTTATTAAAATGAACGTATGTTGTTCTGAAGATCCAAATATGGCAACAAAAATAACACGAAATTTTCTGCCTTTTATGAAACACAAAGTTTCATCGCCGTTTTCGCAAGAGTCTCTACTCACCCACGAGAAATTTCTTCATTTACGGTTATGTTGAATTTTAATGTGTATTATCGTCCCATTTAAACCTAGGTCTCCCAACTGATTTAGACCCTTCATATCTTCCAAGCGAAAGTTTGTATTCATGTACCTTATCTTCTATTTATTTTGATTATTTCGCCCACCTAATCCACATGCATCATACTTACTGTCTTTGGTGAAAAATACACGTAGTTCCCCATCTGCCATCCTAATATCACTTCGTATCTGTTAGATTTAGTATTCACTCTGAGTGCCCTATTCTTTAAGATTGTCAATCTAGTTTAAGTTATTTAATAAAACCAGTTCAATACACAGGTTAATTAATAGCAAATAACAGCTTCTTTCATTTCGGCGTCTGCAGCAAATCCCTTGAAGATAAGCGCTTCTTAAGTGGCCTAAACAGAGAGAAAAAAATAGAGCGAAATCAGGACTCTAGGAAGTGGTCCATAACAGTAAACCAGCATTGCCGTAACCGGATGGCAGTATGGAACCCAAATATTTCCATCTCTTTGGGCCTTAAGAAGTACCTGGCTGCAAACGATTTGCAACATACCCTGACGTGAAAAAAGCTGTCATCTCCTGGCTACAGACACTTGACACAAATTTCTTACACGCCGAGATAAAAGCTTTGGTGCCACGGTAGGACAAATAATTTAATGCCAATGACGACTGCGTGTACTATCTGCTACACATATGCCAAGCAAACATCGAAGTCAGGATAAAATTCTCTCCATTGGAGTGTTTGTTTTTTAAACTTTCTTGTGCGTACTTTCAAAGGACTTTTTCCACTACTTAATACAAAAGTTGATTGACTAAGGTGAATTCAAAATGCAAAATTTTTTGAAAGGCTACATACAGAAATATACTGTTGTAGCGATTTTGCAGCTCTCCGATTTGACACAATTTCAGCAAAACCTTATTCATATCGCAGTCTTCATGAATAGTATTAAGGCTAGAACCATACATCCTCTTTCTATAGTTCTAATTGGTAAAGTAACTTTGGGGTATCAGTATGAAATGTCCAGATATTCTCCTCTCTATAGCAGAGCTCGTAAAGCGAATATCGAACATTTCCCTCAATAAGTTTTTACGTTCACCCGCACAGAATATCGTAAATCCTGCCGGATGAATTCTCGTTAAACTTCATGTTTACAATTTATACTAAAATTAGCCAACGCATTCCGATTTCGGTTAAAGGCGAACAAAAACATGACACTATACATGAAGACATACATACGAGTATATTTATGTGATTGGTTGTCATATTGCAGACAGACTGACTTATCTACGAGGTACAAACTGAGACCTCAGGAATAACTAACGACCGATGTATCTCGCCTTTTCCAAGAGAAGTAACACAAAAGAAAAAAATGCATCTTGCCATTTACGAAATAATTACATGAAACATCTTGTTTATGAGGAATGTAATGAAGTACTACATAGTGTCAAGGAGGAGAATAATATCCTGCATACAATAAAGAGAAGGAAGATTACATGGATTTCTCACGTCTTGCATAGAAACTGCCTTCTAAAACACGTTATTGAAGTTAAGATTGAAGGAAGAAGAGACGGGAAGGCGAGGAAGAAGATGTAAGCAGATACTGGATGATCTTAAGCAAACGAGAGGATTGTGGAAATTGACAGGGAAAGGACTAGACCGCACTCTGGAGAAGTCGCTTTGGAAGATGCTATGGACCTGTCGTAAGACAGACTACGGAATTATGATGACAAGAAATGTACAAGAAGTAAAATCGTCGACATTCACGAGATAAGTGTAAGAATTAAGGCAGAGCAAGCGAAGATGGAGAAACATTGGACGAACTGAACATATATAAGAGAAACTAAAGACAGTAGTAACTGCACTGAAAATATTCACGAACAGCAGGGACAAGAACAACGTGTAACTGCAAGAAGTGTTACACCAGGCGGATGCTTGTTAGCCTGCCGTAGGCTGTGTCAAAGGAAGTAAAAGCCTGCTTATTGGGTACATACAACACAAAACTGAATAAGCACAAAATTAATAGGAGATAAACGGAGAAGGGAGTCGAGGGAATTCCCGAACTTACACCTCATATATCACTAACGTGTAGTTGTAGGTCTTCACCAAGGTTCAAAAAACAAAAGACCTGATTTGCTTAAATAAGGCAATATAAAATGCATCTTGCCAAAAGTTTCGTCTTGTGACGAGCTGTAACAAGGCTCAGAGCCTCGTCTTGTTTACCAGATCTTGACGTATGTTTACACTGTGGTACAGCCACAGATGGTTCCGACTGGGTGTCTAATAAATGAATCATGAGCTATATCCGCTACTGAAATTTAACGTAAGTTTAAATGATGGATGCTGGAAATGTTGTGAATAATACATCGTGAAAGACGAGGGGAAAACGATCCCTTACACAAAACAAACAAGGGCAGAACAAGCCTATTACTTCTAACGTTAATTTGCTCGTTTTTTAAGAATGTAAGAAATTTTTCTCTGAACTGCTATGAATGGAATTTGGTCGCCAGTGCGATACTTTTGTGTTACTAATTAATCAAATAGACATGGGCAAAATCTAAACTTTATATAGCAATAAAAAAAAGGTCTTACGAATATCATGCAAGGTTAGTTTGGGGTAACATCTTGCAACACAGGTACAAAATCAAGAAGCTATTACAACTAAGTTAGATAGAACACTAACATGTAACGGTGGATAACCTCACCACCTAAAACAAAAGGCACGATAAATTCTACATATATTTATAATGCTATTGTAAAGTAATATTGCGTTCTGAGTCTTTAGTCTTCCCGTTTGCTACATAAGAATACGGAGATTAAAATTTCATTCTGTAGTCTGTCTTACGACAGGTCCTTAGCCCCTTCCAAAGCGAGTTCTCCACAGGGTGCGATCTAGTGCTTCCTCTTTCAATTTCCAGTATCTTCTCTTTTCCTTAAGATCATCCAGTAGCTGATTACGTCTTCTTCCTCGTCGTCCCGTCATTTCTATCCTTCCTTCTAACTTTCATTCAATCACGTGTTTCAGAAGGCAGTTTCTACGCAAGATGTGACCAATTCAATTAGCCTTTCTTCTTTTTATTTTATGTAGGATATTTTTCTCCTCCTTGAATCTGTGTAATACTTCTTCCAGTTTGCTGGTGAAAAGCAAACTGGACTTAAATTTAAGGAAGAAACTAGTAAAGTGCTACATTTTCTGTTGCAGATTAAAATACCGGTACACAAAAGCATAATTTTGCCGGTTTGTTTATATGGGTATTAAACTTGGTCTCGAAGAACATAGGCTAAGAATGTTCCAGAATGAGGTGTTGAAGAAGTCATTTGGGCCTAAGAATGAGGAAGTAACAGAACACTGGAGAAAACTGCGTAAGAGAAAATTGCATAACGAGGAGGTTCATGATTACACACCTCACCAAATATTATTCAGATAATAATCTCTAAAAGGATGAGATGGATGGGACAGTGGCAAATATGGGGCAGAAGTATATATAGGGGTTTGGCGGGGGAATTTAAAGGACAGAGGTCACTTGAGAAATATAGGCGAAGTTGGGACGGCGTGGGTGGGTCTCTTCTGATTCAGGTACGGACAGGTGTTTGAATTTGGTGAATGCTTTAGTAACATAACAGGTTCCATAAAATGTGGCGAATTTCTTGACCAGCTGAAGAACTGTTAGCTTATGAAGAAGGCTTCTGCTCCATGGAGTTAGATATTGTAAGGTGAAGGATAAATGACAATCATAATAGTTTAACTTGCCGATCCCAGTGGCCGTGCGGTCTAAGGCGTGGGTCTTGGGCCGCTCACTTACTAGGATCGTGGGTTCGAATCCCACCGGGGGCATGGACGTCTGTCTCTTGTGAGTGTTGTGTGTTGTCAGGTAGAGGTCTCTGCGACGAGCTGGTCCCTCGTCCAGAGGAGTCTTACCGACTGTGGTGTGTCTCAAATGTAAGTGATCATGAAACCTCGACGAAACGAGGAGGCCCAGGCCCATATAGGTCTGTCGAGCCATAAAAAAATAGTTTAACTTAATTCTCCCAATCTCTCACAAATACACAGTAAGAATGAAGAGTAATCCACAGCTTATTTTAGTAAGGTCAATCATCGTATACCACCAACTTGATGTAAAGCCTCAGCGTTTTCGTAAGTACGAAACCCCTGATAATGAAACGCTGGTTCGAAATATGCCGTGTGTAATAAAATGATTAACATCAAAGTCAGGGGTTAATTTGAAGAAAGAATTTTATTAATTATTAGGAATAAAGGTCATTTTATCCGAGAGGATTCACAACGTAGCTGATGAAAATTCCAGTCGGCTGAAATAACACCGTGTGGATTGGTATATGGAAACAGTTTCGAAGGAGTCTGCTGCCTCCGTTATTAGGGTAGTCCAAGAAGAGAAACTGTTGATAAATTAGACAAAAAATAAACAAGGTTATTTGGAACCTGAATTTGTATGAAACAGTTTCGAAAGTAAATACACATATTCAAGTTACAACCTCTCTAAATTTCATAAAAAAGTTAGAAATTCTCGATCTTGAATCTGCAACAATATTCACAATTTAAAATAACAAGCTTTAATTTCACAGTATCACATTCATATGTCACTGAAAAGGTAATATTTTTTTTTGTTACTGTTATCAGACTTACGACTTCTCGCAAGTTCCTTGTTAAAATTTTTGTCACTAGGACAGTAGCTGCAAATTTGTTTCTTGTTAATAATTCTACTTATTCCACTTTAATTTGTGTTTCGTAGAAAAAAACTTCTTAGAAAATACTGTAGCCTAATATTATAATATAATATTAAGACCAAGAAGGAGATGAGAGGCTAAAAATTTCGATTCGTCTTAGGGAGATACATGTGAAGAGATCAGATTTATCTAGCTCAGGATCTTATCCAATAGTGGATTTCTTTAGTTCAGTAGAATCACGAACATCCGTCTTTCAGTTATCGTACATTCTGCTTCACCCTACGTAGTCATACGGCATGCTATTTACAATTTTTTGCTGCGCGCATGCATATTTGCGCATCCACTCCCGCCCCCACTGCTGCTTTGTCATTGCTTCTCATACCGTTGTGGACGTATTGTAGAATAATTATTAACAACACACTTGTACTCATACTGCATTGCAATTTCTTTTACAATTGGTTTGGCCACCCACCCCTCTCCCGCATTTCCACATTATCCGACATTTTCGGTAATCCGACCACCAGTCTGTCCCGTTTATGTCGGACAATCGGGACAGTATTGTATAGGCCTAAAACTGTCCAGGTGCTTAATTAAGCAACGCGTCATGAAGGTATATGGGGGAGTAAAGGTATAGCTCCATGAATTCTTAACCCAGATAATAGGAGTTGAGTGGTAAGCTATGCGATCCAGCTGCTTTACTCCCGGGAAAAGAACGTCCGTTGCCCATTAGACAGAAAATGAATGGGCCTGCTAATGGGTCTGGATGTTCTGGAGGAGAGAAAATTCTCTTACTTTTGTGGTCGCCCAGTCCGTTACTTGGTCACTATACTGATTGAGCTAGCAAACAACAACAACAACAACAGCAACAACAACAACAACAGCAACAACAACAGCAACAACAACAGCAACAACAACAACAACAACAACAACCGTGGTTTTGGAGGTGGTGGAAGTAGTAGTTCAGCAGCAGTTTGGAGAGAAGAGAATGCATTCTTTTCTCTCCAAACTGCTGGTGGAGATAGGTAAAGGAAAGAGACTGTTTGGAAGACCCAAGCATAAATGGCAGAATTCAATCAAATTGGATCTCAAAGAAGCAGCATGGAAGGGTGTTGACTGGACTCATCTGACTTAGGGCAGGGGCAAGTGGCGGGCTCTTGTGAACACGGTAATGAAACTTCAAATTTCATAACATGAGAGGAATTTTTGACGAGTTTGGGAAGCATTAGCTTCCAGGAAGGACTCTGCTCCATGGAGCTGGTTTGCTAGTTGTTAGTTCCTAACAACAACAACAACAACAATGGTACTACAGAACATAGAAAACAAAGAATTTTAGCTTCACGAATATGCAAGTCGTGTCTATTTTCTCATCTTTTCCTTGTGAACTACTGACTAAAAAAACATGCTTCTACGCTACTTTCAATGATGTACCTTTGGGAGATATACACTGTGTTATTTACAGTGCTGTAGAATTGTAATGTCTGCTTGCATAGACCTGTTTTGGTGTTTTGTTATTGGATCCATACGGATGGCGTACAGTATTTCACTGCACAACGCTTTTATTCCGGACACGTACCTAAATGTACCTTCAGGGAATATCGTAACATCCAGAGGGCACTTCACCTCGCAGTCACATCTTATATACCCGTTCGTTATTTCAATGTAGGGTTTTAATTTTTAATGCTTTTAACATTCCAGCTGGAACAAAGCCTGCAGGGTTTTGTTCTCCTTTTTCAGAAAAGGAATAGCAGAATATTGGATACTGTCCTGCAAATTGTAGCTCTAACAATGTGGGCGGTATACCTAATGTTTAATTGAAAAATCACCTCATTGGTGCCATTCAAAACGTTTTGGATTTCAATCAGATGATTTCCCCGGAGTAAAATTTCCTCCTACCCCTCCTGTCCGCGCCGTACTATTCTACGCTGCTACGTCTACACTGCTGCGCAAACACAACTGATTTCTTTGCAAGCAACTTCATTTTTGTGGATTTAGAGAAAAAGCCCCTCACCAGAACCACGTTTATTCTTTACTCCTTTGTTCATTTAGTGGTGCTTTGTCAGTTACATAAGTCATATGCCTATAGCAGCAATGGTGGCAAATTTAGGCATTGCAAATAAGAAGTGGTTTCATTAACCTCTTTGTTTCACTTCTGTCTGGTAGGCATAATGACACATCTACCGCTGAAAATTTGTTGGACTATTCTTTGATTCTTATACTGTAAGTCGCATATAGGCCTAGCTACTACACATGCCATCTACTTCAGTCAACGTCCTTTCCTCCTCTTCTTTCGTTTCCCGCAAAGTGTTTTTTGATCATGATGAAGGCAGCATATTTCTTGCAGCCACAGCCATCTGCAGCACCTCCATGTCGTCTAAGATGAATTTGTAATTGCAGTTTTCTGTCTCCGTGCTTGGAGTTGGTTTCCTGCAAAACAATTCTAGTGTCCACTCTACCGTGTTTGACCAATTTTATCATCCATTTTACTGTGTTTAACCAATCCTTTTACCCACTCTACCGTCTTTCACCCGCCACGGCTTTGTGGAAGATTGAATATTTACCTCCAACTCAGAATTGGTGGCACTTCTCATTTTTGGATTCCTTCTGTGTCTATTGTTGACATTAACATTATCTAATCGGTCCAACTGAATACGTTGTCTCATATTATTCCTAAGAACAGGGAACAAAGGCCGTCTACAAAATTTAATATTTATAGTACAGGTAGCCCTCGATTTGCGCCGGTCCAATTTGCGCCGATTCAGAATAACACCGAATTTGAAACCAGGAGGTAAAAAAGTGAAAAAAATATATATTTTACTATTATTTATAACGTTTTACAATTTTTCTCTTACTGCTTCTTATACTAAATCGTAATTCTCACAACTCTGATGTAAGAGGAAGAAGGAGAGGAACAGGAGGAAAGAGACGAAGAAGAACTTCCTCTACGTGAAATGAAGACAAGCGATCTCCAGCGCATCCTCTCAGACATACATAAACTCACTGATGAGCTCTGCGAGATTGACCGCGACTGGGAACGGAGTGCTACAGCGAAGAGGAGCGTTATGTATATCCATGAGGCCTTATCATGAAATTTTGATAGAAAGAAAGAAGAAATCACGAGAGTCCACACTGCATGCTTTCTTTAAAAAACGTGACGATCCTCAACCAGGGACTTCGTCAGAGAACTAACGCTGCTTCATTACGCCATCGCCGGTTGTAAGTGTACAACATATATTTTTTAAATTCCCTTTATTATATTTACGTTATTTCAGAGCTTTAAATGCAATGCCATTATATTACTCTTCAATGTTTGGGTGCCGGGAACGCATGTCATGGACTTCCCATTGATTTACATTATATAATCGTTTCAATTTCCGCCGATTCCGATTACGCCGGTTCGTCCAGGAACGCATCCCTGGCGTAAATCGAGGGCTACCTGTACTACTTTAATCAGAAAACAGATGAACTCCAGCTGCAGTGTTATGCTAGTAAAACACTGCACTCATAAGGCTTGATAGGTGGCTTCCTTGTCCTTAGCTAATGCAATGCTCTGATTCCTTGCCGTATTGCTACAACTCTTGGCACACATGCTGCTCAATATTGCAGGTGGTTACATACAGTAACAGCAAATATATGTCTGACAAAAAGGACGTATGACTAAAGAAACTACTGAATTGTCTAGTAACGGACAAAGCCTCTAATCATTTGTGCCAGCTAGTATCTAATGCGCTGTCAACATTTCGCTGTTCCTAGACTACATTGCAGAGTGGGAAGACAGTTATGAATGATGAAGTGGGAAGAATTTAAAAGGAATCAGCAATGACCTGCTGTATGATGCTATCTCACCATTTCGTTCGGTGAAGTTTATGAAAATAAATAACGACTCAGGATACTCAGTCTGTAAGAAGAGAATTGATCTCAGGACTTCCGGAATGCCAAGGATTGCAAAACCTGAGTTTAAAATATTGGGGCTGTCTATAGATGATACAAATTGTGTTGCAGGTCTGCCACTATCCACGATAGGTCTCAATGGTTTTGAGATGTTTATATATCATCAACGTTTAACAACGGTAAAACAACTGGGCAAGTAATTTATTATAGAATGGGAAGCAAGAATAATAAATAAATAACGCAGTAAATAGCAGAAGAGTATTTTAAAGCATTATTTTGTAATTCGATTAATGGGACTGTGAGTCTCTACGAATATTAGTTGCACATACTGCCTCCTGGATCATGATGTTTAGATCTCATGGGAGAGACAGTTTAAAGTGAAGGAACCTATAACATTAAATGGAAAATTGCAACGACGACTGTGAAGAGAATAATTTTGTGGAATACAACGAGTTCTGTTCCAGAATTACTAACAATTAATTGGTCTGAACTGTTACTATATTCACAGTATAGGCCTACAATATCTTCACGTATATCCTGCTTAGTCTGCCACAAAGAACTTTATTCAAGAAGGCTACGGTGAGAAACATGTAACACAAAAGATTTCATTTCATGCTTTGTGTAGACGCAAATTTTACAGCTCAAACCTAATTCTCAAAATACGTCAGAAAAGGATCCTGAAAATAAAGGGCAGCAAAATGAAGAGTGCTGTGACAGGATGTTTAAGTTGGAACTTCCTGCAAAATGCTGTTGATAACTGCAGTGTAGCTGTCTACCTTAGGCGCAGCCCAACACTAGCCGAGACGATGAGATCCAGGGGGAAACATCCGCCGGGAAACTCAATTCCTGCTCAGTTCTTTTGCATGGAAGCGATGCTCCTTCAACTAGTATTCTTCTTGCACGCTTCTTCTGAAACTTCAGGTGGGCATGACAAAATAAAATTGTTTTGTGTTCCATCGTGTAACAGTTTGGAAATTGTTTTTTATTGGTTTACATTCGAAGGAACACTACAAACCTAAGAACGAGTGTTTATTTTTATGGACATGGAAAATGCTACGCAAACATCAAACCTCTTCAGTATAAAATTTTTATTTTGTTAATGGCTTATTGTATGCGCTGTCAGATCTTCAGATTACACAGCGTCGAATGGTAGGATGATCTGTGGAATGATGAATGCCTTAATTAAAGCAATATCCTGGTATTTACTTGGAGGGCCTAAGGAGAATCATGAAACTCCTAGTCATGATAGCCTGTGTTCCGGCCGAGATCGCAGTGGCACCTCCCGAAAAAAAGTGTAAAATTTCACCGCTGCAATAAACTGGTCTGTATTTGTACACACAAGAAAAAGCCGTTGTAAAAATTATAATATGTTCCGAATAAATGAAAAGTAATATTTGGATGTTGGGAATAGAAGAGCGTGGAGAGTATCACGAAGAATGAAAAGGAGTTTTTTTTTTTCAATTTTCGTCAACAGCCTCTGCACTCTATATTTTTCTTGTAATATGAATGTAAGATATATCCTGGAGACAGATGGAGGTAGGGGCTTATTTTCCCTGGTGCTAGGTCCACTGTCTGGGACGACCAGAAGGAAGTAGCGATAAATCACACTGGCGAGAGTTTAGGGGAAGGAAGAGAGAAGGTGGCTGGGGTGGAGGTCGCATCCAAGTGACCACACATCTTGATCATGTTGAGTAAAGGCGGCTGGGGAAAAGTAGGGGATGAAATATGGAATATTTATACCGTAATTGAATAAAATATAGATGGGCTGGTAATGGTGGGGAAGCTCCTGAGTATCGTGCAGCCGTTCAATCGTTTTTTGTTGTCTAAGACTACCAACACAAGGGAAGCTGACATTACAAGCGTGTTAATGTAAATTTACATAAATACTTCATAGTCATTTATTGATATCAAGGATAATGTAGTACGCAGTGCTTGTAGAACGAACGAATGATCAGGAAGAGAAATGTCTAGGCCTATTAAGTTTTGTTTGAAAACAAAAGTGAGGAGAAAAGAATTGGTAGCCTTAGTAGTGGATGGGAGGAAATGTTAAAATGGGTCTCAAAGAATTAGGATGAAAGCATGTGAACTGGATTAAACTGGATCAACGGCAGGCCCTTGTCAACACGGTAAATCGTAAAATGCAGGAAAATTCATGACAGCTGCTCAGGATGGATCCTGCTCTATGGCTTGTATATAATGTACGTATATTGACAATGTGTTTAAATGTGGAATTTCAGAAACCGCCACTGTACTGGACAATATGTATTCTGCCTTAGGATAACAGCAAAGAAATTATAAAAATCAATCACAAGAAACTTCTACGCTTTTCATTTAAGGCAAGTGCCTATAAAAACTTTTATATGATTAGAATGATTTTAACGAAATTGAAAAGAAAATCCATCAAATAGACATCGTTATCGTACTTCAACTCAGTCAAGTAAAGTGGCATGTGTTGTGTGTACAAGGCCTATATATCGGAAAAAAATTTGTTCCTTCTTTGGTGTGTGATGATAAAGTTTGTTTTGTTTGAAGTTTGTGGAGAAGGCAAGTTTGTGTGTGTAACAGGATCAAGCGACATGGTGTCGTAAATATGGGTGATACCTGAAGACAATTTAATATGAGAGTTTTTACATTGCTTTACACCAGTTTCTAAACATTTTGAAGCAAAAACATGAATCTGAATGAAACATCAGGGGTTGGGGTGGGAGGGGTCACACAAAGCCTGAAGAACAGGACACTCCCTAGCCAGGGTGTTCACGAAAATAAAAATCTTCTCGAACGTCACCTACATAATGTTTAAAAAGTCAGTTCCTACCTAACAGAAAACACACTGTGTCCCCATTACAAAAACACTGATTGATTCTGTGTAACGAAATAAGATCTGCTAATTTTGATAAACATACAAAAGGCATAAATGTATTCGAGTGGCAAAATGCAGAATTTCAATGTTGAAGCAGGTGATGCATGTAGTGACAAGTGCACTTTAAAGGGTTAAAGATATCATCATGACGTTTTAGTTGGTCGAATGCTACAGGTCGTTCATTTTTTAAACAATACAGACGCGCTCTAACGATCGGGAGGATAGGCTGTGGGTTGGGATGATAAAAATGCATACACAATTTTGGTCGAGAGACTTTAAGGGATTGAAGTGGGGCTACGAGAAATAGGGCTCAAGAGCACCCTGATGATGGAGGCAGCAAAAATCTCTGAAATGCCGGTATGATTCTACCACGATCCACAACTACTACTGCATTCCCGAAGATACAGGTAGTTCTAAAAAAACGAAATTTAATTTTTAAAACCTTCAAGTCAACAACGAACAGTTCAAGTCTAGTAACACATTCCCGGCTGAAAAATATTGGTTTATCTCTCTCATTCTGTTTTGTCATCCCTCTTCCTCGTGCAATTTCGTCTTCTGGCTGTATCACTTTTCGATCTACATTGTGCAGTGTCTTCAACCATTTTCTTTCTTCAACGGTCGATTTCAATATAAACATTCTTCTCATATTGTGTCCGGTTTAGATGATCAGCATTTGCGACAACTTGCATTATACCAAACCTCCCATTACTGAAAATTGTCTGTCCACAGAAATAATTAATTTTAAATATATTCAATTCCGAAATATTCAATTTGGTACTCGCTATTGCACAAAATTGTTGAACATTTCCCTAAATATTCTTTGTACAAAAATGGATACATTTTCCCACGAATTCATATCCACAAAATCTCCATATATTAGTTTGAATACTTCATCTACAGAAATAGGAACTGAGTTTGTAAGCATATATTCTTCTTTTCTTCCTTTGGGATTTTGGAAATAGTTTCAGAAATCAGTACTTTCTGGACACGGCATTAGTAGGCATTTTATAGAGTTTACCAGAATTCGGCTGTTTTATTTGTGACACTTCCATTGCTACGTGAAACTGTCAATACAGAATGGGCTTGGAAAAAACCAATATGACCATGTGTTAAACCAGCAGCTTACTCAATTGATTTTTCCATCAGACATTCCTGCTTTTTCCCCATGTTTTAGACTTCGCAGACTGGCAAAAATTCTATTTTCAAACGACTTGCGCTTTTCCGTTTTCTCGTGTTACAATTGTTCCGACATGGTTTTAGCTCTTTAAAGGTTTCGAATATTTGCTCTTATCCGTCACAAAAATATTTTTATGTAGCCTAGTATGGGATAAGGCCCGTTGAAAATTCAACGGATGTCGATGCACATCGAAACCACCTGATATTTAATGCCATCTCTCGGACACTGAGAGCAACTAAATCTTTTTAAGCGAGATGTACTTACTCAGCAAACCATACTGTCTTCTTGAATGTGTGTGTCTGTCTGTCTGTGACTGTGTCTGTGTGTCTATTCTGCACTACGTCTTACACGTGGGATATACTGAAGGCTCCTTTTACTAGCCCACCATTACTGTGTCCATTATAAGTAGAATAATTATGCTGTTTTAAATTTATTCACATTTATCACAGTGTTTACGTAGAATTCGTGGCGGGCGCTTGTAAATGCGGTAATGATCCTTTGGGTTCCATAAAATGCAGGGAATTTCGTCACTAGCTGAATACCTGTTAGCTTCTCAAGAAGGACTCTGTTCCATGGAGTAAGATTGTTACACAGAATTTAGAAATCCAAAATTTGCAATTGTCGAAAGACGTGCCCGCCACAGAATACTCGTATGTTCCATTTCTACCACGTTCCATCAAGTGCCCTGTAGTGTCCTTTCAACCATTATTTGCTGCAACAGCTTCGTCTTACAGAGGCCCCAATTTGTTTGAAACAGGTTGTCATTACAAAATTTGTGTGTTAAAATTTGTGGGTACAGGAAGCATATCCATTTCTGCACATAGAGTCTAAAATACTTTCCTTCATTTTCTAATGAACATCCAGTTACATACCTACCCTGTATTGAGGCCTATTTCACGTAACATATTTTAAGTTACCTGAGCTGTCTAAATTACACATGATAATCATTACACAAGACATCAGCCCGTTTCCTCACATGAGATATCATAAATGTTTACATTTACTTCACGGAATTTATACATTTATAATTACATCACACGATTGTACTTCACATATCACACTACAGAACTTTTCGTGTAACGGTCGTCTCTGGGGAGATATCACACACGTTAGAACTAGATCTTAAGAGAGCAGCAAGCTTAACAGCAAGGCGGAGACATCTGATGACAGAACTGTTTAAAGAATCTAAATAAGATAGTCCCCTTGTAATAAACTTGTAACCTTATCTGCACTCTGGCTTACTTTATGTATTTATTTATTTATAATACATTTGACACTGGCAGTATTTCAATTTATATAGTGTTGAATGATAAGATTATTAATATACAATGAGTCGGAAAAGATGTGTAAGGGTTCGGTCATGGTCTGTTTCAAATTACTAATCCAGAATTCGCTCGACTGACTGAAGAAACCCACGAAAATCTTAGTCAGGATAGTCAGTCTCCTGTCTGATGTCCGAACCAGGTATTTCCCCCTTGTAAATCCGAAGTGTTACTGCATGCACCTGTGTGTTCTAACTTAAAGTTTTAGTACTCAGTTATGTTCACTAAAAATGCGTCATTTTTTAAAAAATACACTCTAAGTCTTTTACTGGTTGCCTTTGTACTGACTTACGTCGTTAAATTTATTAACCTTACAAATATTTTATCAATAATATACCAAACACGTGTCTGATTATATCTAGACTAGCCTTTCTTTTCAAGCGGGAAACAACCGACAAACAGAATGATTTTATAGCTAGATATAAGCTTGCAAACCAAAGGTCCACCGCTTTTGTTCCTTCTTATCGGACATCAGTGTTCACTTAACATTGATTTCTTCACCGCTGTTTGCATTTGGACTTCGTAAAGTTGCTCGTAGACAAATAAACACGTACATATCGAGAAATATTGCAGATTGCCACAAACCTTCTCCTAACCTATCATTTTTGTCGATTTATAGAAGCTTGATGTGTGCATTACGTCCATCTTTCCTTCTCTGCAGCCTTTGTGGGTGATTATTAACCTACGCCTCACACTACGCAGTCAGCCCTTAAAAGTATCATTACGGTCGGTCAATGTACAGCGTGTAAAGCCAAAAACAATTTCTATCAAATAAGGCAAAGTTTTTGAAGTGCACAAAAACTATACGGAACTTTATCAACGCGTATAAATATATATTCCAGTATGTTTCACGTTTCCAAACCTCAGTCTGGACGGGATACTGTTGCTTTGAATTATGTGTCACAAAAAGTTTTCATCGTGAAATTATTAACCTACTTTCCTCGCTAAAAAGGAAAAAAGTATGCTTTTGAGATTACCTGTGCGACCCTTCACTTTAACTTTTGAAGCAGTTAAACGATTTTCATGAAAATTTGTATACAGGTTATGTCATTAGAAAACATACAAACGCTCTATTTTATGACCCCAGGCAACGAGATCTTTTGAAATATTTCAATTTTTTTTCATTTTTTCATTTTTCATCATCATGCAGTCTGTCTCACGACAGGTCCATAGCTCCTTCCAAAGCCAGTTCTCCAGAGAGTGCGATCTAGTGCTTCTCTTTAAATTCCAATACCTTCTCCTTTCCTTACATTCGACCAGTAGGTGCTTACGTCTTCTTCCTCCTCTTACTGTCACTTCCTACTTTCTATCTTTCTCACAATAACGTGTTTTAGAAGACAGTTCCTACGCAAAATGTGACCAATCCAGTTAGCCTTCCTTACGTTATTGTATGTAGGATGCTCCTTTCCTTCTTGACTTGTTGTAATACATCTGCATTTTTCACACAATCGGTCCAACTGATCTTCTCCATACTTTTCCACCACCACGTTTTAAAACCTTCAAGGTATTTTCAAAACCACACCGTGTAAAAATCCGGGAGACTTTACCAGTAACAGAATATTGAAGTGAAACATAATAGATAAATTTTCAAACTGCTGGCCTAAAGGGCCTACCAAAGGAACGTTTCATCAAAATATCCCCGCTTTATTTCATTATTCCTCCCATCAATCATTTATTAGCTCACGTTTCACACCCGTGACGTTCCAGTTTAAACCAGCTATCGGCTCCACCTATGCTCAATAACTAATGGGTTTCGGAGGCTCACTGCCATCCAAGGCAGAAGTTCAGAATACCAGAACCCTCCTGCTGTTGCCCCGGTATAATGTTGTGGCCATCAGACGTGAAATAAACGTAAAGACACAACTTCACTTCAACCGTCGGGAAGGAGAGGGAGTAAAATTCCCATTCTTATCTTTACTGCATGCACAAAGACACTGGCTTTCAAAAATATATTATAAATTACATATGTCACTGTCTGAGAAATCACTTCACTCAGTCGCACCTCTTCTACTGTAGGGAGTATTGTTTACCTGTAACTAACTAAAATCTTGGATATGAGCGGGATTGATCCGCAGTTGTCTGAGAAATAATGCATAATATTAAAGTAAGTATAGGTCCACATGTTTTGTCTCTCGAATTCTTCGAGTTTACATTTAAAAAGGATAACTGGGTTTTCTGAATATCAGAAACTGTGTTATTGCAATTATGGTATATGTAACCCTTGTTTTACGCCATAGTTGTTTTTCTGAAAAAGTTCGCGTAAATATAAAGAGCGTAAATAAAAAATTATAGTCCCATAAGAAATAATGGAATAGGTGGGGGTTAGGAGCAATCATACCAATGACAACCTGTTCATACGCGGTATACGTACATGTACTTTTTATATTATTGTGTTACGGATATAAATACACAATTAACAATTAATATTACTTGTTATCCTATGTAAACTGAAAAGGAATTTAAACAACCTGCGTACACTTGTCACGAATGGCACATGTTCCATATCGTTGCTGTCATGGATGACTATAAATTCACTCTCAGAGCCTTCACAAATCAGTTGCTTTACTGCCAGTGTTGATTCTTGCTTTGGTTAGGTTAGGGTTTCGTTTGTGCCAATTTAAAATTAGGTGTGTAAGATGATGATTAGGTTAGGGGTTGTGTTATGCGTCGTTTGTGCCACTTTTATTTGCTACAGTCTACTTAGGTTGTTACGGATGGTACATTTTCCGTATCGTCGCTGTCACACATGTTCTGTCACGGATAATCACATTCACTCTCACAGGTTTTACTGCACAGTCACTTTATTGCCCACAGATCATACACATTGCTACCATTACAATTACTGCTGCAATTATTCATTGTCGTGTCTGCTTCTTCTTTTTTTTTTGAATGGATCGTGGTGTTTGTAACTAGAACAAAAAAGAAGATTTAAATGGAAATAAACCACACGGACTGAACTAAATGGCGAGCGCATGGTGACACATATTTTGCAGTGAGCGCGCAACCTCCCAATGTTTTTCAGCGCCGTGAGTTTCGTACACTATCGGATGCGTCCTAATGCGCAATTAGTCAAAGGGCGTTAAACAGAAAATGACAGAGCGCAAGTTAAAAAGTGCTGTCAATTGGTAAGGCGTATTACAGCAAAAAGGCGCAAAAGAAACGGGCGTAAAACAAGGGCTACGTGTATATAAATAAAACAGTTCTTGTCGTCTTCTATTTTTTTAAATAGAGGCCTGTGCACTCGTATTTTTAATTCAAGTAAAAGTTTCTAGTTGCTATGATAGTTGGATCGGACCATAGTAAGATCTATACCGCCATAGAAAAACAGAGATATCTCGAACATTCTTCTCAGTCGTAATATTACCCTTCTGATCTCCTGCCACCTGTAGTGTTATCTGTGATGAAAGAATTTCAGAGAAACATGCTGCCTCAATCTTCAGGGCCGGACCACTGCAGAGATGTTGTCACTCCGTGGGTTTGAGTGGCTGACTTCCGCGCTGCCTTCTTCTATAGCTTGAGTATCCACGCCGTAAAAAATTTAACCCTAAAGAAGGAGGTAGCATGATTCTCCGAAACATTGGCACACATCTACCAAACTACACGCTGTCATAACCCATACGCCGCCGTGCAAACCCCAAATAATATAAGGCATCGTCAGCTGAATCTTTTCTAACAACCCCAGTGTTAGAGTTGTCCGAGACGCTGCAGTGCGCCAGCTATTGTGATCGACAGTTACTGTAATTATCGAAGGATACTTCATATTTACATTCCGCGTTACAAATTCAGATTAACAATATACGCTTTATTTTTACATGCACCTTGTAGGCTATGTTCCGTCTGGTTAAATACGTTTCCGTATTAATGTATTCAACTGTACTAAATTTAATTAAATCAGATGTACAGTTATTTACTCTAAACGAAATATGCCCAGAGCGCTGTAACAACTGAACTGCTGTAATTGGATCGCTGATCCCAGCTACGTGAACACAATATGTTTCACATCTGTATTCATTAAAAAATGCATACAAAGGATTCGAACTGAGACCAGCTCCAAATTATAAGCACATGCTTTTACATGAACAGCAACTGAGCCGAATTAAAATAACCTTCCCCCTGTTGCACTTGAATAACAAAAGTGTAGAATTTTCGGTTCAGAGAACATAAAAATGAAAATAATTTCGATGACTTGTTATAAATGTTGATCCCTTTTACTTTGTAAACAAAAGGAGAAACGCATAATTACGGTGTTACCTCATCTGGATAGTGTTTAATTGAATTTTGTTACACTCGTATACAAATTGTCAGAGTGAACACCAAGTGAAGCTGCGCTTTTTCGAATTATGGAGATTTGAAGCTTCAGCGACAATACATAATTATGTCTACTGTCTTCTGGGATGTGTGCTTGTGTAGCACTTACCGACGTTTCTAAGAAACTGACTGCTTTCTATTTCAGTTATTTTTGTAATGTATTCAGAACATTTATTCTTTTTTTTTTGTGATGAGAGGTCCATACAGGGTTTTGGTTGAGAAAGCTAAGGAAAAGAGACAAGTTGAAAGACCTAGGCATAGATGGGAGGATAATATTAAAATTGGTCTGCAAGAAATAGGATGGAGGAGCGGACCGGATTGATCCAGCTCAGGGTATGGACCAGTGGCGCGAACACTTGTGAAAGCGGTAATGAACCTTCGGGTTGAACAAAATGGGGGGGGGGGGGGATTTCTTGACTAACTGAGCAAGCACGGACTCTGTTCCATGAAGCCAATTAGTTAATTAGGAACACTTATATTTAGATTATATGCGTGTCAGGCTGCATACTAATAGCAGTCTAAGATTCATTGTTTGTTTACTTACATATTTACACTTGAGCTACACGACTGTATGAATAGTTCAGACTATATAGTGTCGGAGATAGTATAAACAGTGAATAAATTGGAAAGGATGTGGAGGGAAGCGATCGTGCTCCAATTTGAGATACTAGACATTTATCTGGAGGGACTAAGGAAAGCAAAGGCAAGCCTAATTGAAGATGACCTTTCGTGGCACGACCAGAATACCAACGGCCGGTGCCAAAACCTTAACTGTAATATTCACTATTGTTGAACGGTAGTAGCCTACACTGCTCTCTGGTTTTTTATGTCACCGCTGACAGCCCAATAAATAATTCTACAATATTGCATGGCATAATTTGTTCCACATCTTTATTTATTATAGAATACTTTTCCATTAAATTTAAATTTTAATAAAACGTATATTAATACATATTCTAACGGATTCTTCCTTACGTATTTTTTCACATGATGTTGTACTTGACATTTATTTATTACGGATAAACACCTACAGTAGCAAAGTTAACCAACAGCTCAGGTACCATACCGCCCGAGATCATAAATGCTCATGTCACGAGCTGTAATTAACTGTTTAAATATTATACAGCTTACAGATATAAAACATGTTCTTTATATTTCGTTAAATATGAATAAATATATACCATACCAAACATTTTTCAAAATAAAGGATTAGATGTTAACAATATTTATAATTTGTTCCACGCATCAACCTTTTTACGGTGGATTGTTGTAAAACAATTTAATAAAATTTCACTATTTCGTTGTGAAGTGGATCGAAATTAAATTCACAAAAGAAGGTTTAGTATACGTTCGTCCAAAAGTTGCATGGCAAAGGGCCACGCCCGTTATTGTGGGCTGGTTCGTGGGCCTCATGGGGACAAATAACAATAATTAGTATATATAACCGTCTAATTATTGTGTAATTTTCATGGTATATGCATATACAAATATGGCTGCAGGCCGCATAATACAATCTGGCGGGCCACGCGTTGGAGAAACATGCTTTAGCACATAGTATCAGGAGCAAATTTAATCGAAATCAGTCAGGAGCAAAGTAACTCGAAATTCGTCAAGTAATTTTGGACCTGCAACCTCCGAAAAGGAGACAGACGGACCTAAAATGCCTCTCCATTATAAACTAATTCTATATATTTCGTGCAGGGAAGTCAACTTATAACAACGGTTAAGAAGGTATCAGATAATTTTGCCCATGTTATTAATTCAAAATATGAATCTGTCTCCAAGGTCACACGATTGCCACACGTTCCGTTTAATAACCTAAACATAATAATATAATCCAACTGGAAATAAACTCTTATATGCATATTACAATTGTTACGGCTTTGGACAACCTGTTACTTATCGGTCTGCATTCCTAGCCACCCCCGGCTGGCTGCCTGTATGACTTGGCAAATTTTGTTTAGGCGGCTTGTACCCAGGTCTGCAAGCTGCAGGAAGTATGCGACTCCGCGTTATAATGCACCGTTTTTAGGCGCGTTCGTAAAATTGCAAAATCCAAGTATCAGCTTCGTCATGTCTGTCTGTCCATCCACATGGAAGAACTAGGCTCCCACTTAACGGATTTTCATGAAATTTTATATCTGATTTTTTTTTTAAATTTGTCAAGAAAATTAAAGTTTCATAAAAATCTGACAAGAATAACAGATACTTTATATGAAGACCTATGTACATGTATGATATTTCGCTTAATTATTCTAAGAATAAGAAATGTTTCAGACAAAAGTTGTAGACAAAATCAAAACACATTTGGTGTTCAATATATTTTTCCGAAAATTGTGTCGTTTATGAGATAATGTGGAAAAATATGGTACAGCCAGACAGGCCACAGATGACAATATAAAACGGCACGAAAAATATGCGATTTGCATGCTGCACAACTAAGACAAGAACACTGACACACACTTATAATATTTAGTGTTTATTGTTGTTAACAGCAGTATGAAATATTTTGTAGCTCGACAATAGTGTAAACTAAATCCACTGTTGCATTTACATGGCAACACTGAATACGTTTATATTGTTGATAGCTACATCTACGCCAACTAAAATATAAAGGGGAAGTATTGTTGCGTTTCCATTGCGACAATGGTTCCGCGAAAGCGCCGCAATGTACCGTTGTTAGATTGCCTGTCTTGTTTCCGCTGCGCAGACAGCCCCACTACCTGCAACTTGAAACTCTTCCCGACCGCATCTCACTAGCAGGGAGCTGCCGCATATTGCTTGCCTTGCCTTCTTCAGGCACTGCAGACGTTGACTGCTGTGTCAAATGTTTTCTACATGCGTCTGACCTTGACGTTAAGGTAGTTATTGCTTTGCGACGTGACAAATCACGTAAGGACTTTCTAAATTATATTAACCAGGCATACACAAGGTGTAATCCGCCGGTGGCCGTGCCATGGCTCAGGCGGTTATTCGCCGGCCTGTCACCGGTCCCAGGCTAGTTCTTGTGTAATTTCTGGTGTACGATGTGCCATTGGGACAGGTTGTTCACCGAATACTTCGGTTTTCCGCTGTCAGTATCATTCCATCGCAGCTCCATGCTCATTCATTTAACACCGACGCCATACAATCTCAGCAACTGACAATGTTGTTAAATAACACTCTTAAAAATAGACCCCTTCGGGTGTGGCAGCGAGCAGCATTAATTCACCTTAGCTACCCCATCACTCTACCAGTAGAACTTTATAAATATTCTTTGTAATATACGGAGTTGGTACACTGCAAAATTTCAGGTTCTCACAGAGGTATTGCTGAAGACTCAGTTCTTCTGGCATGTCACATCCTCTCGTTGCGCGAGCAGTACTCGACATTTTGAACGATCACATTGCAATCATCTTGACAGTGAAGATAAAAAACCAAGATCCTCAGAGACGTCAGGAACTACTCACCCAACAATACACCATCACATCCCAGAAGAAATGACTTTGTCTTATTTTGAAATACGTGCATCAAGAGCAACCCAACTTTAAAGTCTCCAACAAACAAACAAAAATGTCTTCTGGCATGTTACGCTGTGCCGACTGGTAGATATTTAACGACGTTTAAACGAAGTGTAGTGCCTTCGAACTGTCAACTATTTACCAGCTGACAAGTTATAACTTCCCATAAAAGTAAAGTCCACCCTATAACCTGCCATTAAGGCACGGAGGGGGAGTAGAGGTGTAGCGGTACTCTTTCTTTGACCTCGGCGCTAGATGGAGGGTCGGTGGTTAACGCCACGCCTCGGCCATTTTACCACCGCGGTACGACCCGGTATCCGTTGTATAGGAGGCTGGATGGGCCCCAGGGTCGGTGTGGACGGGTGCGGAAAATTTTGCCCCCAGCGGGATTCGATCCCCGGAACATCGAGCCCGTAGCGAGTCGCTATACCGAATGAGCTACCCCGGCCCATGTTATAAATTCACATAAGATTTCAATCACCTTCAACGCGGCTGTAATAATCATAAGTCTAGAAAACACACAAGATGGTAACTTACTTAGCCATGTTATTTAAGGATGTAAGGCTTGAGGTTTTCATGATGGTGAAAATTCAAATTGTGATCTACACTGTTATGACACCGTGCAGTCTGGTAGATGGTTAGCAACGTAGCTTCCATCTTCAGGTTAGAGATTTTCTTCCGAAACGTTCAGTAGCTGAACGTGAACGACTGCTCGCTGTTAAAGACGAACTCTGCGACACGACGTTTAGCTTTTAATTGCTGCCAATCGGAAGCGAGGACACAGGCCTTTCATTATGCTGCTGCCTGATTGCAGGCTCTCGTTTACACCACACTTCGCTACGTGAGGATTCAGGTTACTGGGATATTACGCCGTGTCGACTGCAAAAGAGCTACCGACATTTTGAAGGACTATAACGCCTCCATCTTCAGTGTCAAGCATTCCAAGAAGAATCTCTTGGTCGGTGACAATTCACCATTCGACGCGGACTAACATCACAAAAGACACAAACCTTCAGCAACACCGCAGTAAAAACCTTAAATCTCGCATAGTTCTCTATGCACTGAATCTGTTATTTCTTATGAATTTTCAAAAGATACTGGATAGAACGCTAAGAAAAGCGTGGGCTATGTTATTCTTACTAACTCAACCTCCGTTACGGAAAGAGGTGTCACCCTGCCACGTTAAGTAACTCTCTCTTTGTGAAGCAGAAATACATTTCAAAATTTCGATCTGAATGCAAAGGAACGAACAGGAAATTGGAAAAAAAAAAAAGAGATAAGGTTTTACTGTGTGAGGCACTTAAGTGGTCACGTGACAGTCATTCAGCATGCGAGTCGCGTTCCATACTCCGTAATGTATTCAGGAGTGAACTGACTTTATTCCACCATCCCCCCTCGTCACACGTGTATAGACTTCACCCCTCTCCTATCCCCTATCGCACGACGTCAATTTCAACAGTTCTATTATATATTAGACGATTTCCCAATGGGACTTGGTAAGTGGATTATGATGTACTTCACAGGCCACCGTTTTGTTAGAAGTGAAAAAAAATTGCACATGCGTGGAATAGATAAGTTTTGCGTGAAGCTGGAGTACGTTGTTTAAATGTTGAGCTAAAGTCACTACGAACTGCCAATTTTAAAATTTCACAAGTTGACAAAAGAAATGTCTGGTAGGTTAATTTATGTCAAATAGAAATCTGTTTGCCAGTGTCACTTTTGTGTTTGATTCTAAGCTTCTGTGTGATACGAATTACATAATAAAGTAGAAATCGAATTCACCTTTGTTTTACTAACTGATGAAAGCAGATGCAGTATTTTTTCAATGTGGAGTTATTCCATCTTTTATAGGCTCTCTTTAATGTATCCACGTGTTTGACTATTTACTACGGTTTTTTTTCATGGCACAACAGCCCCTAGTGGGCCAGGGCCTCCTCATTATCGAGGCTTCACGATCACACTCAGACACACCATACTCGGCAGGACTCCTCTGGACGAGTGACCAGCCTGACGCAGAGACCTCTACCTGACAACTAACAACACTCACAAGAGGCAGATATCCATGCTCTCGGCGGGATTCGAACCCACAATCCCAGCAAGTCAACGTCCACAAACCCACGCCTTAGATAGCGCGGCCACTGGAATCGACAATTTACGACATAGCGACGTACAATTTCTGCTTCTTTGTAATAAATATGGTCTTTTCACTACACTTAAAGTTTCGTACTTCGTCTTCTTCTTCATGATCATCATCTTCCTCTTCTTCCCCCTTCTTAACTCTGTCTCTCTCTCTTCCTGCTACAAACGGATGAAATTTCCGTTTCTCCAGAGTTCTGGTGGCGAAGAGACGTCTTTCAGTTTAAACAAATTTTCGTTTATGCGAAGATCTAAAATGGGGAGGGGGTTAAGTAGAGCAAGTGATAAATCGTGCTCCAATATCGACACATCTGTGAGTGAATGTCCACGGGGTCATTATCACCCGGACATTGCACTCTGCCACAAGGTGTTATCTCCCTACCAAGATGAGCTTATGGACTATCTCTGTCTCTCTAGCCGTGGGAGATATTGCACATGTTGGCACGATCACACCGACCAGTGGGGGAATCACCTGGCTGCTCAGTGTCGTCACTTTCAAAAATACGTTTCCATTTGTCTTGTGTTTGGGAGGTACCGTAATATATTGGGGTTATAATGGACTTCCTCAATTCTTTCAAATCAATGCCGCTAATACAACATGACAGTTTCAACTATCCCCACTTTTCCACGTTACGTATCGAGTAGTTACCTCTTCTGCTTCTTTCTGACGGTTCCGTGCTTGTAGCGGACGTGCGCCAGGCGGACCGTGCGCGAAGCGGACACGTCGTGCTTGAGGCGAACATACTTGTTGATAAGGAAGACGATACGATTACGTGGCTGTAGCGGCCGTGGGCCAGGCGGACATGCTTTTTAAAAGGAAGGGGATGTGAAAGAATACAAGAAATACCTGCACACCTGTGTGCTTGTGTGGAGATCAGAATGCAGGACGAAGTGAAAACATAAAGATAGATAATACACTTTGATAGGGTGGAACAGTTGAAATATTTGGGAAGGACTGTTGAGGAATGGAAATTCCATTAATGAAGAAATTAAGAGCAGATTGAAGTCGGGGAATGCTTGCCATCATTAGGTGCAGGATCTTCTGTCTTTCAGTTTGCTATCCAAAAATACAAAGATTAAGATATACAGAACTGTAATTTTGTTGTTGTTTTGTATGGGTGTGAGACTTGGTCTGTCACACTGAGGGAGGAACATATGCCGAGGGTGTTCGGGAATAGGGTGCTGAGGGGGATATTTGGGCCTGAGAGGGACAAGGTAACAGGGAAGTGGAGAAGACTACATAACGAGGAACTTAATGATCTGTACTCATCACTAAATATTATTCGGGTAATCAAATCAAGAAGAATGAGGTGGGCGGGGCATGTAGCACGTATGGGGAGGGATGTATATAGGATTTTTGTGGGGAGACCTGAGGGAAGGAGAGCACTTGGAAGACCCAGGCGTAGATGGGAGGATAATATGAAAATGGATCTTCAGGACTGGACTGGATTGGTCTGGCTCAGGATAGGGACAGGTGGCGAGCTCTTGTGATGTGGTAATGAACTCCGGGTTCCATAAAATGTGGGGAATTTCTTGACTAGCTGAGGACCTGTTAGCCTTTCAAAAAGGACTCTGCTCTATGGAAGCGCATTTCTGTCTAGGCTAAAGATTTCCTCCAGTTCTTTACCTGACGTCGGCCGGAAAGCGGGTGCCTCTACGCACAGTTCCCAGAAATGATAAGCTGCCTCTAGATCAGCGGTCGCCAACCGGTGGTCCGCGGACCATTGATGGTCCGCGAGAAAATTTTGGTGGTCCGTGGAGAAATTTGGACATTATTTGCAATTTTTATATTTATTATACTTATTTCAAACAAGCAGCAACAAATATCACACTAATAATTTTGTTATAATTAAACAAGTGCATTTCATATTAATAAGATGGAAATTTTATGATCATTATTTTATAGATGTTTGTACCTTTTTAAAAAAAATTCATGTTAGTGGTCCGCGGGATTCAAATTTGTGAGTTTAGTGGTCCGTGAGGTCCGAATGGTTGGCGACCGCTGCTCTAGATGTCTGCATTCCGGCGAACTTCATGTGTATAGGAAAAATTGACCTTGGGTCAACGGACTGTCAGATAACGGCCTGACCAATAACTGCATGTGCATGGATACCTTAAACTATGGGTTCCCCGCCGTTTTGCCTTAGTCATTTGGTATTTGGTTTTCAAACAGTAAACAGCTTATGCCTGCGCGAGTCAATAAGGGAATCATGGCTGGTGAAACTGCAGTAGTTTCTACTAGAATGGGAAAACCGTCCTTGATATTTGGCGGATTTCAATATCGAATTCATCGTAAAGATTCGAAGTTGATAAGTTGGGCGTGTGTTAAGACAAGTGCGGTAAGTGCAAAACTACTTTACAGTATGAAATCGTTAGTAAAACGGACCATAGTTGCGTTCCAAACCTATCTGGAAAGGAGGTTAAAGTAAAATTGGAAAACTGCATAAAGAGAGCTAGGCACTTACGCGAAAGGATATGACATGGTAACGGAAATACCAAAATACGAGAGTGTTAAGTCTCGACTGTGTAAAGAACGGCGAAAAGTTCTGGGTACTGAGCAAAATCCAGAAGACAGTTCGAAAATTTTATTTCCGGAAGAAGTTTTACGTCTGGCAAATAACTCCAGTTTTCTTCGAATCGCTCACACTGATGACTCAGGAAAAAGAATTCTCGTCTTCGCTGGGGAAGATTGTGAATATTTACTTAAAACCGGAACTTCTTTTTTTCTAGACGGCACATTTAAAAGTTGTCCGAGGCAATTCGCTCAGTTGTATAGCTTGCACGTAGATCTTGGAAGCACATCGCATGAAAACTACATATATCCGGTTCTGTTTGCACTTTTACCGGACAAAAAAGAAAAAATCGTATCATTGTTTGTTAACTCTGCTGAAGAATTGGTGTGTATTCTGGTCACCAAAAATTATAAAGGTCGATTTTGAAGCAGCGGTCATCAGTGCACTAAATAAAGTCTTTCCAGGCTCAGTTATTACTGGCTATAATTTTTATTTTAATCAGTGCCTGTGGAGACAAATACAAAATATTGGTCTTGCGGTGGAATACAAAGAAGATGACCACGTCCGAATAATTTGCAGAATGTGTGCTGCTTTGGCATACCTACCAATCGACAAAGTAGAAGAAGGTTGGCTCATGATCATGGAAAGTGTTCCACAGAATGAGAAATTAACCTTATTTCTCGTTTACTTTGTCGAGCAATGGATGGAGAATCAGAATGTTCCCATCGAGATGTGGAACATACGAGTACATCAGCATCGGCATAGGACCAACAATGCAGTCGAGGGTTGGAATTCCAAACTGAACAGCATTATAGGAAAGCAACATCCTAATGTTTTTCTGCTTATACAGAAATTAAAAGAAGAAGCAGAGGTGGTATCTTGGCAAATAAAATCAAAAGAACTTGGACTGGCTGGCCAGAAACTAAAAAAGACTTATGTAAAACAAGATGAGAGAATTGAAAGAATTATGGCAGAATACGACAAATCAAATGATCTGTACAAATGTCTCAAAGCTTTAAGCTACATAAATACATTTGAATAATGTGTTAATGCCAGCTTGTGTGACGAAGACTTTTGGTCTGCAGTTATTGTGTTCGGGAATAATTATAAATAACGAAAAGAAAAATGTGTTAATGCCAGATTTTGTGACGAAGACTTTTGGTCTGCAGTTATTGTGTTCGGGAATAATTAGAAATAACGAACAGAAAAATGCGTTAATGCCAGATTTTGTGACGAAGACTTTTGGTCTGCAGTTATTGTGTTCGGGAATAATTAGAAATAACGAACAGAAAAATGCGTTAATGCCAGATTTTGTGACGAAGACTTATGGTCTGCAGTTATTGTGTATGGGAATAATTATAAATAATGAACAGAAAAATGTGTTAATGCCAGATTGTGTGACGAAGACTTATAGTCTGCAGTTATTGTATATAAATATTAAATAATGAAAATATTATATGAGTAACTGACTGACAAAGCTTCTTGTCTGCATGTCATGAAGACAATGACTAGTCCCAAGTTGGGGGGAGAAAAATGTGTGAGGGAAAGTTTGCAGAAAATGGACTTGTGTAACTTGCACAACCTTCGTATTCTTATCTTAATCATGTAGCAGATAAAAAGGGATCAGTTTCACTGTCCGCCTGAAGCACGGTATTTAACACTGTGTCCGCCTCACGCACGATTTTAGCTTGTCCGCCTGAAGCACGTCCGCCTCGCGCACGACACCTTTCTGACAAGTTCTAACAAAAAAAATAACGGCTATTCTGTCTGAGGTTCACGTAGTTTTCCTCAGTATATCTAGACAAACACCGAGACAGTACCTCAAATTAGGCCACTACTGTGTTCTTCCACAAATTCTCCAAATCATTATCCACTAACCACCCTATCATTTCACGCTATATAGTCTGACATACTGAAAGTGTCGTTAAGCAAACCATAAATAAATATGACCCACGGTACACGATTATCTTTTAACCCCTTTAATGTTAAGTGACACCTGTAACTGACGTAGTGATATTAAATACCTACAAACCGATTGGTAAGGGACCCTTCTCTGCTTTATTTATAATAAATTATATTCCAAGTATACTGAATTTAACGCGCCCTGGCAAATTAAATATTACAAATACCGCGAATTTAATGCACCGTGGATAATTAAATTTTATTTCAGGGACTGTAAAATTAACGCGCCCTGGAATATCACAGTCACTTAGGAAAACGTTTTATGTTTTAAGCCGACGGAACTGAAATCAACACTTAAGCCTTTCATAATAAAAGAGACAGCATGTTCAAAAATAATTGTTACTAAAAGTGGTGAAACCTGTTTTGTAAGTATTCTACAGCCATTCGTGACAATTTATATGACGTGTGAAAAGTGGTTATAACTTCAACTGCCACTGTGATGCAGAACAAATTTGTCGGACGTTAAAAATAAATTGTCGGTAGCTATTTTATTACTTTAAAAGTAAATGTTACTTCATTTTTCTCTACGAGAAATATATATTTCTTGTTATTGCACTTTCAATATGGTGCTATACTATTATCATCATAATGCATATTTGATTCACTTTTTTCTTAATTTTAGCCTCTAGGCCACATGTCCCCTCGTCAGCTTGTGGTCCTTGGAATCTTTATGGTGAGGCACCCTGCTCACCTGTAGATAAATGTTAACACAATTCAGTGCATATCCCCTCCTGTTACGGAACCGGAGTATTTACAACAGTTGACATAAAGGCTCATCAGTAGTCCCTATCTGAAGTGAACCAGTCCCACAGAATCAGTCTAGTTTCGAGAGAGTCCGGTTACAAATGTTTAATATATGCATAAGGCTTACTGGGTTTGTGAACTGCCTTAATTCTTCCGTACTTCGCACAGAACACAACAATGTGAAAAGAATTTTTCCCGGCCTCAGGTGAAAATGTGGAATGTGGGAGGGCAACTAGTGAGTAGTTGTGACCGCTGGAAAAAAAAAAAAATTTTTTCAATCACTGGACCTGTGAACGTCTATACAGTGAAACTTGCCAATAACGGAACAGCAAGGGACGGTTTTTGTTTCCGTAGCAGGAAGGTTTCATTTAATACAGGTATTTGAGTTTAAATTAAAGATCCTTGGGACTGTGAATTTTTTCATTAAACAGATGCTTATATGGCGGTATTGTGCAGTAAGTGAGACAATTAATTAAAACATTAAAGCGATGCTAGGAGAGTCGGTCATAGAACAGTTTACACGGAATATAATTTCGTAACTAACGAATCTACACTGAATGTGATTATATCTGGGAAATTCATCGCCGAGCGACCGTCATTTTTTTCCAGCGCCGAAACAAAATCTTGGCGATTACAAATTTAAAGATGATCGCGAGTTGGAAATATTTGTGACATGATGGCTGATAATACAGGACACGGACTTTGATCGACGGAGAAGGGAAAACTCGACCCGGGATATAATAAAGGCCTCAATTATGGCGGGGGTTATTTGAAAAAAAATAGTGAGATAGCAGTATAATTAAATCTGAACTGTTTTAAGAGACCTGAAAATAAAGAAGCCTAAGATGTATGCATTAAAAATTATTTTCTGACCGACCCTCGTATTTTGTCGTAAAGTGAATGGTGTGTTCACACGAACAGTGCAACCCTGAAGTCTGGGGGGGGGGGGGGGGGAGGGGGAAGAGGGTGGCACCGTGCCTTTAGGGATTAAACTGATGCGCTCGCCTGTCTGCCCAACAGTAGTGAAGCTGTCCTCCCCGACACGACCTGGCCCCGTGTTATGCTGACCGCTGCAGCTAAGCCATCAAGTCGGCAGACGGGTCATGGGAACTCCGCGCCTGTTATCAGATACACCGCGCTGCACTCTACGCTCTGGGTCGTAATTTCGTGACATACTCTCTCAGCGAGACGAAACAACTGAATGGTATCCCACAGTCTGCCCCTACTGCAGTTAACCCGTTGAATCCTGAAATTAATCTGCATTAGGTCTGCTGAACCTTTAATGTGGTGCCAGCAACTTCGGCAAAATTCGGTCTTGCATGCCGGCAACATGAAATTCAAAAAACAGAAATAAAATAATAAGTAGCCTATACAAACCATTATACGTACACTTTTAGTTGTGTACGTTTCTATAGACCATGTGCAGTAAAATATGCCCATAATAATAGAAACATATTAAAAAATGCAATTCACAGCAATGGCTCGGGTGTCGTTGGTTTTAGTGCATTTTTAAAAAATGAATTAGTAATGTAATATAATGCAAAGCAGTGAACGTCTCCATAAATAAACAGCTCAAATGTTTTTCAAAATGTATTCATATCAACCGTCAGCGCGGGCAGAATTTCACCGTGGCACAGGCAACGTGTTGCCCGCGAGCTACTGGTTGAGTGGGCCTGAAATAATTAATGTTAAAAATCCTGTTCTTAGATTACAAAACATAATGTTTTGACATTACAAACACCAACCATTTAATGCTGTTAAGGAAATTTGTGAAGGCGAACGTTCCCATGTTTAATTAAAGCAGCATCAAGACAGAAATGACATGTATGGGAGTGGATGCAGAGTCCTGCTTATACTTAGCCTTCAGCACTAGATGGACGAGAGTGGTTAGCGGCATGTCCCATTCGCTTGACCCCCGGGGAAAGAGTCTCCGGTACCCACTGGACAAGAGTGGACCGATCCTGTGAAAAATGAAGTATTACGAAGAGTCCAGGAGGAAAAGAATAACTTACATACAATAAAACAAAGGAAGGCTAACTGGATTGGTCACATCTTGCGTAGGAACTGCCTTCTAAAACACGTTGTTGAAGGAAAGATAGAAGAAGTGACGGTAAGAAGAGGAAGAAGAAGAAAGCAGCTACTGGATGACTTTAAGGAAACGATATTGGAAATTGAAAGAGGAAGCACTAGATCGCACTCTGTGGAGAATTCGCCTTGGAAGAGGCTATAGACCTGTTGTAAGACAGACTACAAAATGAATGAATGAATGAACTGTTTTTTCTGTAAATCGCAAGAAACCCAAGCATACACATTCTTGGCCAAAGCTCATAATTTCTTAATGTTATAGCAGCTGACAGAAGCCGCACTTTGGCTCAGGCGGGTAGTCGCCAGCCTCTCACTGCGATGTCCATTATTTAGGCCAGCCGAGGTGGAATTTGTAATGGACAAATTAGCACCGACAGAATTATTGTCCAAGTACTTAGGTTTTACCTTATCAGTATACTTATACCATGACGTCATATTGACCCACGTATCCATCACTGGCGTTACATAACCTGAGCAACTGACAGCGTCGTTAAACAACACACTAAAAAAGAAGCAGGAAGTATATGCAGTAATAACTGCGCTTTAAAAGTTTAAGCCAATTTATTTATGTAATCACTGCTTCATTAAGAAGAAGCACGGCGTGCAGGTAAAAAGACACTCTACTAATCTGGGTACCATAAGATGAGTAGTCAGCTTCATTCTTCGTTTGTTTCTGCCATTCGAAAAAAAGGCAATCCTTTGTACTTTCTGGATACGAAGTGAAATCTAGAGACGTTCTATAAATATGATGGCAAAAAGAGATCAGAAAATTCCACCGGGAATCGAAACCTTGAAGGCCAGGAGTAATGTATCACTTTTCTGAGCTTGTATTGCTCCGAAGTATTCAATAATGCAGTCTCCATTCTGACAGTAAAAAAGTAAGGCAAATTGTAAAGGGCGATTACAAGTGGTTTGACCTGTTACACAAATTTATTGGTAAGATTTAATAGGGAAAAAATAATTAAAGGCACCCCCCCCCCCGTACCTTATGTGAGTCCAATAAGTGCTCCAATTTTGTCCTGCACAACAAAGTGACAACATTCCAGTGCCACGACAACATCTACAGTGAAGTAACAAATTTCCAGCTCCACCACACATCCGCAGTAAAGTAACAATATTCCAGCTCCACCACACATCTGCAGTAAAGTAACAATATTCCAGCGAAACCACACATCCGCAGTAAAGTGACAATATTCCAGCGCCACCACACATCCACAGTAAAGTGTCAATATTCCAGCGCCACCACACATCTACAGTGAAGTGACAAATTTCCAGATCCACTATACATCCGCAGTAAAGTGACAATAATCCATCGCCACAGCAACATCTACAGTGAAGTGACAAATTTTCAGCCCCACCACACATCGACATAAAGTGACAATATTCCAGCGCCAACACACATCCACAGTGAAGTGACAATATTCCAGCGCCACCACAATATCCAGTGAAGTGACAAAATTCTTGAATTGGCAGTTCCCTGAGTGATGGTTTGGCCATGGACAGTCCATGTCCGGTTCCGCGATCTCCAGATCTCACGCCCATCAGATTTTCTGGTGGGGCTTCGTGTAAGGTAAGGCTTAATTTCCACCAAAGCCTACAAAAGTGAACAACTTAAAGGATCCAGTAAGATCAGCGACTGCAAAAAGGGAACGCCATTTATTGTAAAATGTTTGTCATGAAATTGAAAATCGCCTTGATGTGTGCAAAGCAACAAATGGAACACACACTGAACTTTGATACGGTATAATAAGAAATCTTTGGAATTATATTTAATTTTGTGTGACTAATACTTTCTAAACATTACATTTTTGTAATATCTCACATAATTTTAATCATTCCTTATTTCAGATTTCCCCTTCTGTGTACATTACTGGACTGTTAAAAAAACACTTACTGGAAAGAAAAAATTAAACAAATTATTCGCTACCGGCTAACAATTTACAGTAGCATTTCTTTCTTTCTTTATTTTATAAAACAAGAATATATATCATATATATATACTACATATGTGTATATATACTACTTATGTATGCTACATACATGTATAAATACACACAGATATGTCCTACATAAATATTACATATATGTACGATATATATATACTACATATATATGCTACATATAATTGTAAACCCACAGATATTTACATACATAAGGCAAATTTTGAAAAGGAAATATCACAGAACGCATAGCAGACATCTTGCGCATGAATCAAACGTTCCTCAGCTAGCCGTGTCCCACCGTGTTTAACAGGTAAAGCATCACTAAGATAATCATAATCATCATTATCAAAATTTCAAAGCGTTGAACCACTTCTTAATTTGTTCCTCCCGCTGTCGTCCAATTATTTTTCAAAAACTATAATTTTCAAATATCATTCTTAGGGTTTCGTACCAATTCGTAATCCATCATTAATTTGGAGAGTTTGTTCTGTATTCTGTTGGCGTGACGAATCAATTTGCTTTTCTGTTCTAAATTTTCGATTCATATTAATTCAGTCTTTAGTTCTTAATGAGAACCACTAAAGGGTTTGTAAGATGACTTAAGAAATGAATAGTAACTAACTGAATACCTAGTAATGAGAAGTACTGTCCCAGTCAAATAAACCTCCATGTATAATTCCAACTAATTGGTATAGGTGGGTGCGCGCACACAGTGTATATATATAAACATACGGTATCTTACAAGAAGCAGCAAATTTTTGCCGGGACATACCCATCAGACTGCATATGTACTGCTTGAGAATGAACACTTATATGTCTAAAATGAAACAAAGTACGAAGACAGTGTTTACAGTTGTATTTCATTTAGATTCTTCAGTTGAGAATTATTCTGCTTTTTTCCAAATCAGTGTTCGAGGATTTTAAAGTCTCTCAACATATAAATGTATTTAAATAGTGGATTACATTGTCTGTCAGGGAAAATTCTTAATTGAATTAAATTTCGTATTTTTATCCTCATTTACATTATGCATAGACTTGCGTTGAAGTTACACCAAAATGGTGTGATCTGACCTGTTCGGCATACTGGTTAGTAGGGTGATTTCCTTTCCAACCACGATTACCACAGGAAAGCCCGTAGCCTACTCGCTGTACGGACTAGCTATCTGGCTTCCACGTAGTGGAACCACTAACTTCGTTAATATTAAGAAAGTCTTTAATAGCCTACATACCGTGTGTATTGGTTTATTAGCAAATTAGGTTTTGTTAGGTATCCAATCAACCACTAAAATGGAGGATCACCCTTTGTTTTGCTTCTTTATTATTTTCAAACTTACCCTCTATATGTAGACCTGTTCCTCCAACTTCCCCTGAAAATGTGCCATACTGTGGTTATAAGGGACCCAATGTAATTATGACTAAGGTACTGAAATGTGGGATAAAGCGGAGAGGCCCAATGGCATAAATGAGAAAATCCAGATGAATTTGTGTCAGGAAATCTTGCTTCATAGGAAATGAAAAATCCTTGACCAGCTTAAGTAAAGCCAGCTTCTAAACAGGCCCTGGAATTTTTTAATCACTATGTTAACAGTTTTATGGATGAATTTTTAAAGGCATGCTGAAAATATTGGGCCTGTATCTTTTAGCACAAGTCGCGCTCTAAATACGTGGTACATTAGTGGTATTACTCGTATGCAGGATTCCCGAGCTGATGAAAGATTTCAATTTTGTGGTGGCTGGAATCAATGCCTGCGTAATATCAAGCTGATCAAGCAAAAGGCACCGCCCACTGACGTCCCTATACAGCCCACCTCACATTCAAGAAACTAATTAGCAGTCTTTTTTCGATGGCGTTATTTTTCAATAGACAATAGTAGCGAAAATTGAGAGTTCGCCTTAAATTCTCTTCAACCCATTCCAGCGATCTTTTATACAACATAATTAAAAATGTAACATCAAAAGCCCTTTCTGTTTATTAGACTATCTTTCAGTAAGTTGATAAAGTTTCAGTTCGTTAATGAGTTTGTCTTGTTTTTCGTTTACGTAATGAAAACTCCTCCCTCCATACCTTTTAAGTATTCAAAGCGAATATGAAACCTCCATCCATCGACATTCAGTAGCTTGATCAGTGCACAGAGTCGCGAGGATATTTCCCAGTTCGGTGAATGTAGTTATTTGTACACAATCGGCTAACAGATACTCACACAGGTCCACAGACTTTACAGTTTCGCTTCACTGTTCTTCAGTTGTACAGGTTTCAGTTTATTGTTTTCGATCTACAATTACCGCTTATGTGAAAGCAACCGTAATATATTTTGAAAGGTGAACAAACAATCTCACATTTACGACTACACTTATAACACGAGTTTATTATTTCGAGAAACCCCTTAGAACTATAACATATATCTTTGTAAGTAACGTTTGTTATATCTACTACTAACGTCATTCAGATATATTGCAGGAGAAGAAATGAGGATATTTGGGACCAGGGGTGCAAAAATCCCAGTAGACTAAATTTTCTACAGTGGCAACTAATATTTGTGGGTCCTCAGTACGAACTTGCTTCACGTCACCAGCCTTCTGGCGCCTAGAGTGTTTAGGTGGCTTCTGCATTTCTGGAAAAATTGTGCACCTTTGTTTGGGATGGTGGGAGCAACGCGGACCAAACTTGGAGAGTGCTCACTACTGCATATGATGTGCAAGGATTTCAGATCGGACGCATGTCAACGCTTCACCTCAAAAGGAAAGAAAATTCCATTGCACGTTTTGTAAATCTGTCATTAAATGTTGTACATATTCAAGAACAAGTCTGTACAAATTGAAGTCACTTTGAATAACTTATACAACTAAATGTGTAACAAATATACAATTTGTGGCGATCAAGAAGAGATATATTTCACGAAACTGGGCAAGTTCTAGCTGCACGTTATTTATATCGTGGTTTTCTGCGTATAATACACTGAAGACTGAAACAGCACTTTCCTCCAAAATTTTTGTTAAATATTTACGAATTTACTTGGTGTCATAACCCATATAACCACAATCTAAAGTTTCACTTCAAATCTCAACATAAAATATTTGCTAGATTTGTCGGTTAAAAATCACTCACATGTCAACAATGCAGTTTAAAAAATGAGTCAAATATCTTGTTCATCAATGAATCAATACTTTCAAACATCGCCCTAGTCATAAGCTTTTCTTTTGTTTCAAACCCCTCACCACTTACTGAGCCACTGTCTTGGAAATCAGTGCCATCTAGAACCTTACTTACTCCAGAAGAAAATTAGCTGCTCATTTATTCCCTATTCTTCCAAAAGTACTACTGGAAAAGCAGCTGAGAGAGAGAAGGAAAAACTCAAGCATTCCTTATGATAGGGGTGATGTATGGGCTCATTCACTGCTAGTATCGCATTCTGCATGAGGAGATGGGGGTTCAGAATTATGAGCTTCCACAGTAATGAGCGACCGGGAGTTCAGAATTATGAGCTGTGACGGTAATGAGCCATTATAATGTTTCGCTGTAATGTATTCGCTCTTAAACAAATATTCTTACACAGACCTCTTAGGAATCACAATCTTTGTCTCATTTACTAAATAGTTTGGAGTTCTGAGCAGTTGCTTCTGTGTACCATCGTGTCTTTTTCCGTACTCCTTATTTAGATGTGATTCTATATGGCGTACTTCATACATCTTTCAATATCACGTTTTATTAGTGATTTGAAATATTTTCGGATATAAATTCTTATACTGCTCTTGTATGGGTAGCAATACGCCAACATTAAATGCCTGTGACTTAAAACTTAGTAGTAAGGATATTTACCACATACTACAACATTAAAAAAATTCGTTTTAAGCACAGATATGTGGAAGTCAACATTTAGTTGAAATTCAAATTTAATACAATTTAAAACAATTATGTAATTTTCGCTATATTTGATATAAATTTAAATTAACTTATTTGAGAATTCGGGTTTTGAATTGATTAAAGTAGCAGACGTCATGTTTTGTTCTGAGACAGGCTGTGACATGTCTCCTCTCCGTGGGCGTATGTGTTTATGGTTACAGATTCAGTGCAAAATATTTCATGTTTTAAAGACGCATAAGCAACTGCTCATTGTTAGGTTGATGATTTAGTTTGTACTTCAATTGCAATAACAAAAGGTGATTGAATCAGTGATCAGCGTTGTGGATAAAAAGGTCGTGTTTTATACAAATGCTCTAAGAAAACGCTTCTGATACTTTCTACGCCGAAACATGTTGTGAGAAAGATGTTAATAAATATTTAATTATCAAACATGGATTTGTGTCTGCTATGTAATTATTATTAACAAATATGACTCACCATGCATATTCGCTGGAGTAAAAGTGCTAACAAGCAAGTCGCGATTGTAGCAACTCTCTTGGTGTGTCTTCTTCTTCTTCTTCTTCTTATTATTATTATTATTACTATTATGATTATTATAATACGGTCCTAGTATTGTAGCAATAGACATCTCTCCTAGGCAGAAAGTAATTTCAATATTTAATTTAGATAAACGTCAGTTTTAATGGTTAACATGAAGGTACTTTTATGATTAGGGAGTAAATCTCCGTTATTGACATAGGCCTACGTTTTCCTTGTCATAGCCCAGCGATGTGTTTCATATGCAGGAATGTCTGCAAAGACCAAACATGTCGACTTGCGCGTCACGAAACTCTCCGCCCTTCAGCTGTTAGATGGCTGGTTTTATGAGGCTGTATAAGGATAAAGGTAAAGGTTACCAATTACGTGCCATGAAGGCACAGAGGGAAGATAGAGGCATAGCTATACCCACACACAACCTCGGCACTAGAAGGGGGTGGGTTAGTCAACACCACGCCCCAGCCGCTTTACCCCCGCGAAAGAGGCCCGGTACCAATTGCACATTTCCGGCTATAAAAATACACATATTTAATGCCTTATACAAATCCATGAGACTGCTCGACATTCATTTTATCTTATCTTAGGATCTCACACAGTGAAATATTTCATATCATCTCCCTTGTTGTAAATGTGAATTTACTAATCTCCGGAAATCGATGCTTTTAACTTTACTGTTCAGTTCGTCCGATGTGACCAGCCACTACATGGCTCTCTACGTGTGAACGGCTGTTTTAGGGTCCTCGGTGGATCACTGAACCAGCACTATCGTACAGTGTGTTAATACTAACTCCAGCAGTCGTTAAAATTAATGGCTGGGAAATGTAGCAGGGCAAAGAGACAAAATATTAGATGTGTGATAGACAGGAAACAGCAGAAGTCTTTTGTTGTTTTCAATGCCTGTAACTGCGTCGAAGCATTTAGAGTTGTGATTCAGTTTACAAACACGACGCCAACCATCACGAACGTCGATGTTTGGTCTTTCAATTTCCATCCGACCTTCTACTATAGTTCCGGGCGTCCGAAGGGTTTATCATTTCGTTACGTACAACATTGCTCCTGTGTTTAGTAAAGAATCACAAAATGTAGACAAGTGAGAAAGTGGATATATAAGTCCACGTATTCTTGACCACCGCAGTGGATTTGGGTGAACTGTCAGCTTTGACGCCACGGTCGCTTTACCCCCCGGGAAACAGACCCCCGTACCCATTTGACAGAAGGCTGGGTTGGGGCCCTAGAGTTCGTCTGGCAGATGTGGAGAAAAGAGATTTTTTTCCCTTGCCAGAAATCGAATTTCTGTTACCCTGTTGTCCAGTCCGTAATCTACTCACTACGCCGACTGCGCTGCACCTTCTCTTCCTTTAAGCACACTTGTATAACTTTAAGAGGAACACTACACACTTTCAGGTGAGCAAAGCAATACCTTACCGTTGAGGCCATAACAGTCCGTTCACTTCTACCCTGTAGTAAGAGCTAAGCTGCTTGTCTTTACTTGAGGTAAAATTATGTCGTAGTGGTGGAACAATCCACATTTGGACTGTAATTTTTCAGTTTTCCCAGCCAAATCCCATCAGAAAATTAAAAAAATATTTAAAATTGCGCTATACTTCAAATGACATTTGGGTTTTAAAGTAGTGTAGTGGAGCACGGGGGTTACATTTTCACCGTTGCCACTAACTTGTAAGGTTCTTTTACTTATACACAACACCATGTAGACATTATTATGGATATTCCGGGCTAATTATACTGAAATCACTACTCAAAAACATGAACTAAATAGGACACCTAAGCTGTAATTAAAATAAAACAAAAATAAAACATTAAACAGAGAAACTAAGAAAAATGTATCCATGTAACACTGAGCAACAATCTATTGGAGAAGACGTTGATCACCACCCATTTCCGCGGATTTTTCTACTTTTACTGGCTCTAAATGTGGAGTAAAATTTGGAAGAAAAAATAATGAAATGGAAAAAAACGAAGAAAATATCCTCTCTAAATTAGTACTGGATTGAGTTTATAAGGCTTAGCTTAAAGAATTAGGAACAGAAATTCTGCCCGCATCTCACCATTAAAGCACGCCTAGTTTCATCGGCGGTTCTGAAGAGAATGTCCCTCTCCCTGCCGCTTTCTAGAATCCCTGACGCGTTCTATCTCCAGTCAGCAATTTATTTATCACTTAGCAACATTTTTTAGCAGTTTCAGTAGATTTACTGTTGCTAAGTGAAAGATAGGTGATCCAGCCTTGCTGTTTGTCCACCTGAGGAAATGATCTCAGCTAGTTTATATAGTTAACTATACTGGAAAAGCATTCTGCTAAGGAAAAATTAATTTTTAATATACGAACAAATAACTCTAACAACATATGTAATTTAAGAAGAAAATTATACAGGGCACTACAGTAGATTTTCTTGTCAGAATTTCCGATTCTTAGTTTTTGGAGTAGGATAGAGTGTAGCCAGAGTCTACAAACGTCGTAACCCAGAGAACCATTAAACAAATCTTAATTGCCGTGCATACTTTACACGTTTTAAAAATTAGTGTTTTTTTATCATTCTGGTGGTCAAATCAAGAAGAATGGGACTGATGGGGCACGTGACACGCATGGGAAAGAAGAGTAAAACATAAAGGGTTTTGGTGAGGAAACTTGAAGGAAACGACCACTTTAAGCGTAGATAAGAGGATAATATTAAAATGCTTATTAAAAAAAAGAGTACGGAAGATCGTGGACTTCATTCACCTGGCTCCGGACTGGGACAAGTGGAGGGCTCGTGAACTTAGTAATAAACCTTCAGGCTTCATAAAATGCTGGGAAAATCTTGAGTAGCTAAGGAACAGATAGCTTATCAAGGACTCTGCTTCTCAGAATCTTGTTTCCTGTATGCATGCAAGTGCCTATCTATTTTTAAATTCTTGGGTTTTTTATGATAGTGCAAATAATTTATAAGCCAACATAACAAACCCTAGCCTATACGAAGCACGTCTTTTCTCTCCTTGCATTTCTTCCCCTTAATGGTTTCATATTCTTAGAATTATTTCCCAAGCCTTTATTGTACGCCCCAATTTCAGGAAGCACGTACCTGACCCATATAGCACACACAACTCTTTAAGATATTTTCATTTATTAACTTCTGACTGTATTATGCAAATATATATTCACGAAAGAATGCGAGACAGATTCAAAAATCCTTTATGTTTAAAGGTGTACAATATTTCTTTGAACATAATTCAGGTAAAGTTAGCAGCAATCCCATTGCAGGCCTGGACAGGCCCTTAGGGTTCCAGGAGGTTGAGGCTCCCAGATTTCTAGACAATCGGCACACGAAGGTGATAAGGTTGTCAGCCCTACGCACCGGCCGCCTTTACCCCCCAGGAAATATTCCTGGTACTCATTTCTGTTAGAGGCTGAGTCGACCCCAGGGCCATAGTGCGACCGAAAGGATTATGTCAATGAAAAATTTCAATGACACCATCGGGAATCGAACCCGCGACCTTCCGGCTAGTAGAAAAGTGCCTCAACCAACTGCGCCACCGCGTGCCCCCAGGTAAAGTTAAGACACATATAATTTTAAGCAGCCTATAAAGCCCGTCCACTTTCTCCCATTCAGACTGCTTATATCGTCATTCCTTCCTCACATACAATGTAACTCTTGAGAGATACATCTGATATTCAATCCAACTCAGTACCACTACACATATAAGAACTCTCAGAAGCCTCTAGAGTTTAGTGGCTCATTTCAAGAGCGCATCCGGAGGTTCCCTTCCTTCTCCTGTGGCATGAGAGTTGTACACAGAGGCACGGATAGAAAGTCGCTGGATTGATTGCTCCAATTGTTATGGTGATGAACAGTGAATCATATATCCCTTGTTGCAGCAGCTACCGCCCGGAGGCGAGGTAAAACCGTTCAGTTTAAGAAATCACCATGCTTCCTTTTACTTATTCAAATCTTGTCTGTTCAGCCAAAGTGAGACAAAACCTCCTCTCCTTACAACCAGAGTCGCAGGTATTCCGTGTAGAGCAGAGACCAGACGTGATGTAATCTTAAGTACAATGTGACATGTTGAGGAAATGCGAGACCGAGATATTGCAATAACGAAAGGAGCACGATGTTGGGGAAAAAGTTAGGTTATCCCCCTCCTAATCAAGCACAAGGCCAAAACACGTATGACGAATTGGAGGTATAGCTCCACGCATTTTAACCTCGGCACTAAAAGGTGTGCTTGATGCCCCGGTCGCTTTGACACTGGCGAAGAAGCCCCGTGCTTACAAACAGGAGGCTGAGTCTGCCACAAAGCTTGTCTGGAAGCCTTGGAGAACAAACAGTTTCTTCCACGTGCCGGGAATGGTGTCCCAGTTCCACTTTGTGGACAAGCTTGATGACTTGACTTCTAAACACAGCTCCGAGTTTCTTGCAAAAGAAGATGCCTGCAAAAGTCTTGTCTTCCAAGGACAGCAGTCTTCTTATGTTACTTTTTTTTTTACTTTTGTTTGCAACTTGCTTCGTTGCGAAATGTGGAAGGCAAATTTAAACTTTCCAGCGTTTGTTTGCTTTGTTTTTGTTAAGCAATTATACACTTGTCAGGAAGGTTATAATGTACATTTCTAATTCTAACGATGTATTTCAATTTAAGTAAAGTTGAAATTGCACAATCAATAGCAGTTTCAATAATTGCAACAACAAAATGTCAAAGGTAAATAAGAAAATGTTAGTACTAATGAAATGAGCAAAAGACTGATTTTTAACAATAAATTGTAGAAGTTTCGTTACCTAAACTAAAGGATGCCGATCCCAGAGGTCCTGCGGTCTAAGGCGTGGGTTTGCGGCCGGTTTGCTTACTGGGATTGTGGGTTCGAATCCCACCGGGGGCATGGATGTCTGTCTCTTGTGAGTGTTATATGTTGTCAGGTAGAGATCTCTGCGACGAGCTGATCCCTCGTCCAGAGGATTCCTACCGAATGTGGTTTGTCTAAAAATTGTGATCGTGAAGCCTCGAAAAAATGAGGCGGCATAGGCCCCCAAGGGGCTGTTGAGGCATTGGAAAAAAAAATAAAGGATTAAATCTACTACGGCCTTCCCATAATGTTAACGATGATTTGGCAATTTCCATTTTACAATTAACTTAAATCTCTCCCCATTCGAGGGCATATACTCGTAAATTCTGCACTCAACACAAATTTCAGTTTCACGTTTTTCTATAAGAATAGGAATTAAAGCATAAATAAACAATAAATTAAGTAATTAATTAATTTTTCATTGCTACTTACACTTTCGAGTGTCACAGTGTAACTGTAGGAGAGTATTAAGTACGTAATGTTTAAGTCTTCAGGTATGTTGCATCATGTTGACTGGTAAGTAGATACAGACGTTTTGGAGAAGCGTAATTTCTCATTTTTCGGGGTCAAGAAAATACCCTCCTTGAACTGCTTGATACTGAAAATAGAGACTTTAGGCTACTCCGAAACGTCGGCAACATGTTAGCAGTCCATACGTCGTATCATCCCAGTAACTTTCATCCCCTACAAGACCGCTGCGAGAACCTCAAATCTCGCATTATATGTACAGTTGGTAAATTTGAAACCGACTTACTTTTGTGAGACGTCATAACTGGTATAGTGACTAGGATACGCGCTAGGTGATTCGGGGTTCGGATCCTTGTACGGATAAGAAATTTTGCCCAGACCGGCTCTGTGGCCCAATCAGCCTCCTACCCATAGGGTATCGAAGTCTTTATTCCCGCGGATAAAGCGGCAGGAGCGTGACGTTAACCACTGACTTCCATCTTGTGCCGAGGTTAAGAATAAGTGGTACTATAGGCCTACCTCTTCTCCCCTTATATGCCTTCATGGCTCGGACAGACACAACTTTATCCTTTATATGGAAATATGCAACTGCAAATACTTCATCATGTAACAGTCTAGTTTACTTTTGTTCTGTAAGCCACTTTTTTATACGTCGCTATGACTGCTTGTATCTCCGTCTGCCAGTGTGTCTCTCTGCCAGATATTTTAAAAAATAAAGTAATTTTAAAATATGTCATAAAAATCCTGTGACTAAAGGCCACCTTACATTTGATACGGTGGGACCGACATTTCTCTCGCAGGACTCTTAAACTTTGTGTGGCAACAGATCTCATTTTATCAAAGTTTTGCTAACCAACTAAGCAACTTCTTGAGAAGCTAACAGGTCCTCAGCTAGTCAAGAAATTCCCCGCATTTTACGGAACCTGAAGGTTCATTGCCGCATTCACAAGAGCCCGCCACCTGTCCCTATTCTGAGCCATATCAATCCAGGCCACGCCATCCCATGCCACTTCTTGAAGATACATTTTAATATTATCCTCCCATCTACGCCTGGGTCTTCCAATTGGCCTCCTTCCCTCAAGTCTCTCCACCAAAATTCTGTATGCACCTCTCCCCTCACCCATACGTGCTACATGCCCCAACCACCTCAATCTTCTTGATTTTATCACCCGAATAATATTTGCTGTTGAGTACAGACCATTAAGTTCCTCCTTATGTAGTCTTCTCCACTCCCCTATTACCTCGCCCCTCTTAGGCCCAAATATCCTCCTCAGCATCTTATTCTCGAACACCCTCAGCCTATGTTCCTCCCTCAGTGTGAGAGACAAAGTTTCACACCCATAAAATACAACAGGCAAAATTATAGTTCAGTAGATCTTATTTTTTGTATTTTTGGATAGCAAACTGGAAGACAGAAGATCCTGCACCGAATGATAACAAACATTCCCCGACTTCAATCTGCCCTTAATTCTTCCTGAATCATCCAAGTTTTGCAGAATGTAAAATATGAATATGGCAGTTGTGAGAGAATTACCTTTCAGTTTGAAGGCAATAACTGATGAGACACAGAAACAGGGCATATGAATAGAGACTGATCATAAATCTAACTTCAAGTTCCGTGCAGAACACTTTTGTGGGTCTGTGTATCCACAATTGGAAATATTGCAACGATGCTAAACTTTAAGATTACGTGAGGCAATTATAATGCCGTCGGGACTTGTAGATATGAAAATAAACATAGAAATGTGTTGCTGTGTTGCATATTATTAATTTTATTATTATCGATAACCTCACAACATAGGTATAAATATTGAAGGGAATTCAGACATCACACATTCTTCCTAGAACTGACACTAGTACGTTCCAGACCACAGACATGTTTCCTTGCCCCAAACGCATTCTGTTCCTACACAATGTAACATCTAGTTGGGCAGAAGTTGAGTACAAATTCTGCCCTATACGATTTTAAATACTTTAGGATTGCCCACAAGCGAAGACAAGTAACATTTTATATATACCCTACAATAAAGTATAAGCATTACAAAATAATCACATACACTACAAAACTGATTGTATTTTGGTGACATAAAATTGCAGCGGAAAGTACCGAAGATAGTTAGGGGAATCGTTTGATAGAATTTGAAAATAAATTCATAATCCTGAATCTAATATTCCGTAGATTCACTTTACATCAAACCAAGGAGAAGACGATATCTGTGTACGTATACGCATGACCAACAACAGTATTAGCCAGCGGCCAGAGGACATCGAGCTCTGCTGATGTAAGGGAATCAATAGCAATAGGCAGCATTACTGATTGCAGACCAGGGTATAAGGAAAGAGAGACGGGGGTCTCGAAATTAGATCTGCAATTACCTTGGCTTTCTTCTGTGTCCTCGTTTTATGGAGGGTACGACAAAAATTTGTTTGGGGATGAGTAAGTCCATGAAATTTGTTGGCCACAAAAGGAAAACAAGAAGAATTCGATCTTCGGTGATAATACGCCGTGTAGACTTGTATATACGTACCAGAGTTTCGGTACAGCCTACTGCCTTCATGTTTGGGGCAGTTCAAACCCGTCTTAGAATTGCAATGAACTTGAGATCTGTGCTCTTCTGGGATATTACGCAGCGTAGAGTTGTAATTAATTCTTCCATCTTCGACTAGGTGTTGCGAAAAGTGAAGAATCTCTCGACCAGCTGAGCGGCTACTCTCTCCTCTGTAAGGACTCTGCTCCATTAATTTAGTTATACATGTCAGTATAGGTCAGCCGGCGTAGCGAATAGCTGAAGCATGCAGCATCGAGGATTCGAGAACGAGGCAAGACATGTTTCTTTTCTCCAAACCAAATTCTATAACACACCCAGCTTACTTTTCTGTGGGTATCGAAGGCGCTTTCTCTGGGGATAAGGCGACAGGGCTGTGAAACTGACAATTCAACTCTATTTAGTGCGCAGGTTAAAAATGCGTGGAAGTGTAGCACCTTTCTCCCGCACGCCTGCGGTTCTTGGTGCTTAATGAAGTGCAGAGATAATGTCATCTGTACAATACTTGCACTCTACAGTATCGCGTTTGGGCTTAGAATATGACAGTTACGTAAGTTCAAGTTTAGGGCCGTGCCATGGTACAGGCGGTTAGTCGCCGGCCTCTCACCGCGGAATCCCGGTTTCGATCCCGGGTCAGTCCATTTGTGATTTGTGGTGGACAAAGTGGCATTGGGACAGGGTTTTCCCCGAGTACTTCGGTTTTCCCCTGTCAATTTCATTCCACCGGTGCTATATTATTTCGAAAAACGAAAACAAAACTGATCACCTTTCTCTTCATCTTCATTACAAGGGTTGCACAATAAGCCTTAAGGCTGCGGTGCGTCCGTAGCTTCTGCTGCGAGGCCCTACTCCACAAAAAAAGTTCAAGTTTAACTTTTAAGGCACCATGCCTACCATCAGAAATGCTCTCTAAGTGTTAGGTCAGAATTGCTTTATCCAAAATGACAGTTAAATCAGTCGTGCTCAGTTTGAAGTGAGTTGGTACCATTTAGAGAGCACCATCGCCACATGATGTTAATATTCTGCAAGACTGGCGATATTAAAGTCAGTAATGTTAGCTTCCGGAAGGACCCACTTTCAGACATAAGAGGGGCATAATATATCATAGGCGTCAGTACTCATTGTGGCCGTAGTTCTTCCCATGACGTTCATAAAATGCCCATCAATTTTCCAATAAAAGCGCCAATGTTTTGACGTTTAGAAGCGATGTTGAAACAGTGTTTTAGAACAAAGTTCGGGATAAAATTAGTAGTTCGTCCTGCTGAAGCTTAGATTTTACACAAATTACATAAGGTGTTTCAGTTAAACAGTAGTTTCAGTCCAAATGATGTGATTGCACCCATAATGCTAAATTGTTTAGTAGAAAGTCAGAACCTGAAGTTCATCTAAATAATGTCTAAAAACATGGGTCTACTTCTTCTCAATTACACAAACCGGTTTACGATCACTGGGGAAAAAATTTGGTGTGATTATTACAATAATCATACAAAACACACTAAAGCACTCTGTGGGCAAAAAGCACGGATTATTTACGTTAAAACGAGAGGTACATATAGTAATCACTTTGTTTTACATAAATAAAGCATTTGAAAAATATCCGTAATTTCCACGACGTATAAATAATTTGTTCAAAATAACGTACCAGTGTCATTGCTTGACGTTCTAGAGTACCCGAAAGTAATTAATTTGAAATTAAAATAAGACATGCAAAATTATTTCTGAAATTGTAATAAAAATGATTACGGTGGTATGTGGTGATACAATTCCAAGTACTCATAAACTAGGTTCTAATGGACGTAAGATGTGCTCTTGATATGCCAACTTCCTTCCTAAGGGTAACATAAGAACGTATCAGACTGAAATGGGCCCCATAGCTGTTGTGGATGCAATGGTAAAAAATAAAATACAGTTAGCTATCCTTGTTTGAAAGAGAAACTTTAAAATTAAAATCCCATAATCCGATATTTTATAGACTCAATTATCATGGTAGAAATATAGATACATTTATTATATATGTGTGGTTGTTAACAACGCTGTAAGTAAATCAGACTATAGTCTATATTCTATAGTCTAGAGTCTATAGTGCCCTGCAGCATCATGAATAATGAACTAAAATTTGAGTAGAAGAGGGCGTGACGTAATTATAAATACTGTCCTCTCATTTGCTCGGAGAGACTAAGCGATCACTGAAGACGATAGATAAGGTAGTCGATGTTACAACCGAGACTCAAGCCGGCCACCTCTCTAATGTTATTAGCAAGCCTTATCATTTGAGTCAGTTTGGTCTGGTAGATTTACGTAAATATATTTAAATAACATTAAAATTTGAGTTAAGAGTTTAATCCTGCGTAATATATTTCTTGAAAGGCGAGATGAATTAAGCTTGACCAAGAAATACGGGAAAATTTCATATAAAACTTAATTTAAATACGTTTTCAGTTCAACTAACGTCAGTATGACAGATTATGGTAGACACATCGATAAATATTTTTGCAAGCCTGCTTAGGAAGAAGGGACTCTCCTAAGTGCTCACCTCTTTCCTTCACATTCAGTTGTGACACTTCTCAGCTGGTCTTTCACTTTACGTATATTTCTAATTTATGCCTAATATGTACTCCAAAGGATTAGCCAATCATTTCGAACTGTCTGGATATGTACGTAGAGCTCCTGAAACCCCGAACAGATTATCAAGTTAGGCAATTTATTGGCCACATCCAATGCCAATTGATGTACAAGAAATAATTGTATTGTTTGTGTTAATAAATATGTCAAAAGTTGTAACTAGCACACGACATCATGCAAGTGTGCACCGCTGATCTGACCGAATGTTAGACGATAGGGGGTTAACATCCCTGGCGCAAATCGCAGCTGGAGCCAAGAAATAATATGGAAGGGTTAGCGGTTAGGAGAGAGGGAGAGACAAGGGTTCAATTATCTTCACGAAACATGGCGTGTTTGCAGCCTGTATGCAAAGTTATCGTGTGACATAATCGCCAGATTTTACAAACTCCACACGCTGGAAGCTGATACTGCTCCGCAGTGACTAAGTCGGGCACAGGAAGCAGGAAGCTTGCGAGTTTCCAAGCTTCCGCAGCGGTACAGCTGAGGTCTCATTTCAAGACAGCGTAGTGGTCTCCCACTTCAAGAGTCGGAAGTGCGATGTGGAATTCGACCCTTAAACGTGAGAACATTACTGCGTCCTGAAGCATCGGGCACCAATCACACAGAGCCGCTGCGCAATATCGCAGAATAATGGTGACCTCAAAATACGACGCTTGTTCTAGAACCCCTGGTAAACCTCATCCCACTTCCCGAAACAGACATTTTTCTGCATTTTGAACTTCTTTTTCTCAATTTTTGTCTCTTCCTTGTTGTAAACAACACGCTTATTCCCATTTCAGAATTGTCTGTCATTTAATGTTACTATTAATTACGCCTACATTAGGCTATGAATAAGTCTATTAACAACAAATTTCACTTGTCCATGAATAGAGAACCACTCCTACATGTTTCGGCTATTACTTACAGACATAGGCGTGGTTCTCTATTCATGGACAAGTGAAATTTGTTGGTAAACATTTTTATGTAGGTTACATGGATGGCTCGGAAGATATGCAACACACAGGCCTTATTTCAAATTCGTAATTTCCCATAACAGACATAGAATGTTGCTTAGCAGCGATTTTCTTAAGACTTGTGATAATGGTCGTTCGGCAAGATTACCAATATTCTGTCGGACACTGGCCACTTTCTGAAAAAAACGTTTGTCACTCATAACGCTTCATCACTATTATTATTATTATTATTATTATTATTATTTATCACCATTATGCAGGGTATTTACAGTTGTATACCTGAAACAAACTATGTTTCTATGGGATATAGTTTTCCAGCTATTCTTCATTTACAAGTTATGCTACATGAACTATTATTTCCCATGTTAAATGTTTTGTACTTTTACATTATAACTTTTCAAAGTATGTGTGCAGTGCCCAATATGGCTGATTTTTGTAGCTCCTTGACTTCGTGCTTTCCCGGTATGTTGCTCAGGTATTTTCTGAATGATATTGAAATGGTTCCAGTTGCCCCTATTATTGCTGGTATCACTTTTGTTTTTACATTGCACATGCGCTGTATTTCTATTGTATGGTCTTTATATTTTAGGATCGTCTCAGCTTCTTTCTTAATCACATTCCTGTCTCCTAAAATTGCAACATCTATTAACATAAATTAACATCTATTAACATACATGTTCTTTTATTCATTATCACTTATTATTATTATTATTATTATTATTATTACTTATCGCCTTCATGCGGGGTCTTTTCAAACCACATTTCTAGGGTACATAATGTTGCACCTATTCTGTGGTTACAATAGATGGTACATGCAATATTATTTCCCATGATAAACGTTTTGTACTTTCCATTAGTACTTTCCGAAGCACACGCTCAGTGTCCAGTATGGCTGTTTTCACTAATTCCTTGATGTCGTGCTTTCCAGGTATAGTGCTCAGATAAATTCTAAATGATTATGAGATGGTTCGACTTTTCCCCTATTATTATTGGTATCACATTTGTTTTTACATTTCCCATGAGCTGTATTTTTATTGTAAGATCTTTATTTTAACATTTCTTTAACGTTTCTTTCTTGATTACATTTATATGTTCCTTTTTAATTATCACAGAATATGATATCCAGTTCATTGTTAGGGATGGCTCTGTCGGTTTTCACGTGTTGACTCTATAATATGGTTACACAACTCTCACAATATTATCATCGTCATCATTTTTTATATTCTGTGTTTGTTTCGTGTCATCTTTATTGTCCTTTGTTATTTGTGTTTGTGTGTTGTGCTGGTTCTGTTGCTGGCAGCTTAGCCGTTGACTCAGCACGTTAATAAGCAATGATTATTATTATTATTACATGAAGTTAATCACTGTACAACCTTGACAGTATGGTTTTAAATTTCAAAGGCCTAAGAGCTGGCAAATAAGGAATAGACCTACTATTTATACACTACTTATAACGTATACTATATACCTATTTACATTCGAGACTTGATATTTTTACGGCTGTAGAGAGTATTGTTGGGAATTTCTGGGCTCTGATGTCATGCAGCCTGGGAGATTGCTGCCAACATTTCAGGCAAACATAGTGCGTCCACCTTCTACCCTGAAGATAGGTGCTGTATACACCTCCGAAACGTTTACAACCACTTAGCAGACTACATGGTATCATAACCTGCAATGTTATTCAAACTTGGTTTGGAGAACTTTCATTCAATTCTTTTCTTTTCGCATCTCTCAACTTACTCTTACAAATATCTCGTTCAAGTTGAAAGTCCAGAATAAATTACACTTGTACATTAATAAAATCATATGAACAAGAAAACACAATCATCTTGTTTCTCTCCTCAAAGAACTTGGGGGGGGGGGGGAAATAAAAACTGGACACGGATGCTATTCAAAGCTCTCCACTCAATGCGGTGAAGAGAACGACGTATATGGGCTGCAATTGGTCAGTGGGTTGATTCTGTCCTGTTCACAACTTCGTGCAGGGGAGTTGAAGCAGCGCGCTGTACAGGGGCTCGTTACAGAGGAGAATATAAGAGAGGGAAAAAACAAATAAAAATTACTCCATGTAACCACGCCAACAACAACGCGGTTTCAGCAGTGCTGTTGCATCACAATTTTCATTAAGCGAACATGTACTAGGGGTGACTAAATTCCTTGATCCTATGCGTTTGTTTTCGAAATTTCATTACCTATTTCCAAAAGGACACTCATGAGAAGGTAGACCAGTGTGTGGGAACCGGTGTACGTGTAGTCACAAAGGACACAATAAGCCTTTTAAAGGAATAATGAGGATAAATTTAACTCATTAAAAGTTTTGAGGTTTTTGCGGCGAAGATTTTTCACATTGAAGTTTTTAGGGTTTGATATCATAGGCCTACAGTGTTGTGAGTTGACAACAACACACACAAATGAATACTTGTTTCGCAAATTTCTCATTTCACCCTTCTTTTGTCGAAGTATTCAAGAAGTTCTCAACATGAAGACCTTTTCCGAAACATTTTTAGGGTCGTTTGCAAAACAATTGCGAAAAATAACCATTTGTTCAGTAATATCTGTCTGTCTGTCTGCACGGAACAACACAGCTCTCTTTGGACAGATATTCGTGAAATTTTATATCGGAACTTTTTACTGAAATCTGCTGACCATATTTAACTTGGCTCCAAATCTGACGAAAATAAGAGACAATTTACGTGAAGACTTATTCAAGTTTCTATTATCTCAATAAATGTTTCTTGTTGAGAATATCAAAACACATACTTCACATTAAATAAATTTTCCAGAAAAATGTGCACTTTACGAAATAATTACGTGGGTCGTTCAAATTTAAACGAGAATTTAGTTCCCTTTCGAGCACAAATCAACTTGTATGAACGCACTTGCGCTGACAAGTTATGACATGTTTAAACTTGCAACCCACACTAGTCGGGTCCCTCTCCACCTCAACAATCAGGTGCAATCAAGATGGAAGTGCAAGCAGTACCCAACTGTGTTGCGCAGCTTATAATTATCAAATTTCTCACGAAGGAAGGTGTCATTCCTTCTGAAATCTTTACCAGGCTTCAAGCACAGTTTGGGGATGAATTTTTGTCGCAGCCAAGGGTGTTCAGTTGGGCGAAATCATTTCGAGAAGGACGAGACCGTGTTGAAAATAAACCTCACGCTCGGCGACCAAGAACTTCTGTCAATCCAGACAACGTTTTGAAGATTGGTGAACTTATTCGGGCTAATCGTCGCATAACTCTTCTTGAACTGTTACAGGAAGTAGGAATTAGTGTAGGGAGTAGTGAAGAAAGTCTGCACGACGAGTTGAAAGTCTGTAGAGTGAGCGCAAGTTGGGTCCCACGGCTCCTGTCACCGGAGCACAGGGAAAGCCGTTACTCAACTTTTGCAACGATACGAGAGAGAAGGAGCCGAATTTTTGGACTCAGTTGTGACCTGTGAAGAGAGCTGGGTCCACTACTTCACACCTGAATCAAAACGAGCAAGTAAGCAGTGGAAACACACCCATTCTCCACCCCCCCCCCCCCCAATAAAAGCGAAAGCAATTTTTTCAGCGGGAAAGATCATAGCTACTGTGTTCTGGGATTCCAAGGGTATTATTCACCTGGACTTTCTCACTGGTCAAAAGACCATCAATGTGCAGTAATATTCAACTCTCATGAATAAAAAAGTGAAGCCGGCAATTCGCTCAAAGCGAAGAAAAAGGCAGAATTCAGTTTTCTTCCTCCAGGACAACGCTCGTCCTCTTACTGCGACTTTAATGATGGCAACTCTACTGAAACTGAAGTGGGATGTCCTGCCTCATCCACCGTACGTCCATAATTAGCTCCATTTAATTATCATTTGTTTGGACCAATGAAGGGGGTTTGAGGAGACAAGAGATTCCGGAATATTGATGAGGTCATTGCAGCTGTGCAAAGTTGGATACACAAGCAACCGAAAACCTTCTTTGAAACTGGAATCAAGAAGCTTCCAGAACGTTGGCAAAGTGTATGGCAGTCAACAGAGACTACAATGAAAAGTAGTGTGTAAAACTTTTTCATTTTATTGTGAATAAATTTTTTAGAAACGAATTCTCGTTTAAATTCGAACGACCTTGGTCTAAGAAATTCGGCAAAGACAGAGGCCAAAGAAATAAGTACCTATCTAAATATAAAATGGCGCCACACATATTTGGTTTGCGTGCAGGGAAATAAGGGCAGAAATACTGATATACAGGCTGAATTGCAGACAGATATACGAAAGCTCAGAAATTACGCAACGGATGAACTGTCACTATAATCTATTCAACTGCGTTGTACGTAAACAGTAGGCAATGAACGTGCATTTTTTAACTCTACAGATATTAGCACAAATCACAGAAGTAAATGTGCTGAAGAAAGTGTGAGTTAGCTGTAACATTATTTATTTTCAAAATGACAAATTTACTATCATGCTTATAGTACAAACTAAATGGACAAATCAGGATACAGAGATCTGACTTCGCCTCGTTGTTCCGTTCTACGTACAATTTATATCTTCCACCAAAAAATCATCAAAGTATACAACTGTTTTTAATAATGTCTGTTTTGTTATAAATCCAACATGTTTCGGTCGCTTATTGAACGTCACCACGTAGATGCCCCAAAGTTTACCTAGGAAATTACACATTTCTTACATTTTTTGGAGGGCCCCTCAGCAGGTACTACGGACACACCGCAGCCTTAAGGCTTGTTGTGCAACCCTGCGATGAAGATGAGCAGCTTTTTTCGTTTTTTTCGTGTAATGGAGTACCGTTGGAATGGAATTGACAGGGAAAAACCGAAGTACTCGGGGAAAAACCTGTCCCAGTGAAACTTTGTCCACCACAAATCCCACATGGACCGACCCGGAATCGAAACCGGGCCTCCGCGGTGAGAGGCCGGCGACTAACCGCCTGAGCCATGATACGGCCCTTTCTTACATTAACTTGTATTCTGCATTGTAAATCTCATTTGAACCAAATATTTCCACTAAAACTTAGCAAACTCCATCTTTCATTCTCAAGTTTGTCAATACATTTAGCTTCATTGATTCATCGTATCAAGCTGAAGTTATTCACGTATTTCAGAATATAAGCTGGAAGTTACTACAGATTAATGAACACATTACATTCAAACGAAATATAATGCTAGATATAGATTAATGCCAAGCCTTCATAATTTCCTATTTAAACTCAATAATATCATTAGGTGAAACAACCCCGTTGCCCTTCAGTCAAATACATATATTCCAAAACACCGTCACGCACAACAAAGTTTAAAAAATCTTCAGAGTTTACAAATTTTCAGATTTGTAAAATTTTGTTGTGCGTGACGGTGTTTTGGAATATATATCAATAGTATCTCCCTGATAATGGTCATTTATCAGTCGAAACATTTTGGAGTTACAATAAAACAGGTACTATTAGTAACGAGTGGGCCGGGATAGCGTAGTCGGTAGAGCGACTCGCTACGGGCTGGACGACGTGGTGATCGAATCACGGTGGGGGCGAGATTTTCTGCACCCGTCCAGACCGGCCCTGGGTCCCAAACAGCCTCCTCTACCATGGGTATCAGGTCTTTTCCCGGGGTAAAGCGGCCGGGACGTGGCGTTGACCCTCCCCCTCCCCCCCCCCCCCCCATCTAGCGCCGCCGAGGTCAAAGAAACTGTACAGGCATACCTCTACTCCCCTCTGGGCATTGAAGGCCTGTTCTGGGGTAAAATGTGCCTTACTAGTGGTAACCAAATATGTACTTTATGGTTCATATTTTTAAATATATTTGTTTCATAGGAGGTACATGATGATTGATGAATGAATTTAATATCCTATAAATTTCACACTGTTGACACCGTGCATCTTCGTCATATTAAATTAAGTTATAAACCAACCGATGCACACTAAAACCACTTTTTAAGTAGCTTTATTATAAAATTGTTAAAATTGTACCCACGGGGTACAATTTTAACAATTTTATAATAAAGCTACTTAAAAAGTGGTTTTAGTGTGCATCGGTTGGTTTATAACTTCATTTAATATCCTATGTTGTTTATATTAAACACTAAGACTATCCTCAAAGTTCAAGTAAACAACCCATCTTTTCAAGAAATTTCAAAAGGATGGTTACATTTTTGTGATCCCCAGCATTAATCATAGGTTGACGTTTCGATGTCTCGCTCTGTTTTCAACACGTTGAATTTGTGGACACGTCTGTACGTGCGTATGTGAATGTATGCTTGTATATGTCTGTGTGGTACTTTGTAATATATTCACACCATGATTCCAGTACGTAATTGAAACATGTCCTGGAAATTCTATACAGCGGTTTCAGGCTGAGAGGTTGAAGGGGTTAGAGCAGGGAGAATAGTAAAACAAAAAAATAACACCATATCCAGGGAAACGTATATTACAAGTTGTGTGTATCTCACTGTTATGCATATTGGCCTCCCCACCGTCCGTTTCTACAAACACTGCCTCCCTCTTCTACACACCCCCTGCCGTTTCCACACCCACTAAAGCAACCCATGAAATAATTGTTACCATGTTGACTACAATACATACTGATGTCATTACCGCACCGTTGCGAAATGCCTGTCTGTTCAACAAATATTCCGTTCTGTTTACATTCTTCGTGGAATTGCTGGATCACAAGGATTCGCTGTTACAAGCGTCGCAGGTCATGACACTGTGCACACTTCAGAGGGCCATACACATCGGCAAGAAAAAAATCATACATGTCTGTTTTATTGATTAGAGCTAGTTCTGTTAATCCGGGTGATAATTCGTAAAAGTAAAGGCACATCCAGCCTGCTCACGCCATGAAGGCATATGGAAGAGCGTAGGTATGGCTCCACTCGTTCTTAACCACGTCACTAGATGGGATGAACGGTCAGCTTGACGTTTCGGTCCCTTCACCCACTTGATATCGCACCCACCCCCATACCCTTAAATAGGAGGCTAGGTGTGTTCCAGAACCAATCTGGAATGTTAGGAGAAAAGAAAAATCCCTTAGCCGTAACGGGATTCTAACTCGATTCCTCGGACGTCGAACCCATAGACTAGTCACTACACCCACTACGCTGTTCCGGCTCCGGTAGCTCATAAAACATTCAGAACGTTCTAAGTTTCTGTCAGTTTTGGATTTCCTATTTAAAACAATAAAACATATACTGTTGTTCCCTAAATCAAATCAAATATCGTTCTTATCACCCGAAAAAATAAGAATAGACCCTATAATAAATGAATTTTCCTTATGTCTAAAACCTGATACTTTAGGGTTTTTTCTGTTGATATTTCACGTACGTAGGTTTGCCAGTCATCTTGCATGTGTAACAAAATTGGACATATTTAATACTACCTGGCTTCTGAACGGTCAACTAGTGTTCAAAAAAAAATCTGTTTCGGAAATTGGATTTTTCCACCCTCAGGTAAACAGGTGAGGAGGCCATTTCATTATTAACTGTTTTTTCCTAAGGTATTCGAGAAAGTTATGCACAGTATATTAAGCCAACATCTGCATATTAACAACGCACTGGTCACAGAACAGCATGGTTTTAGGAAAGGGATATCTACTGAAAATGCTGCCTTCAGTCTAATAGAGTGTGTATTTAAATCTATTAATAAAAAAATGCATGTTGGAGGAATTTTCTGTGATTTGGCAAAGGATTTTGATTGCGTAAATCATGAAAGTTTGTTAGCTAAATTACATTTCTATGGAATTCAAGGAGTATCTAAAGATTGGATTAGGTCCTATTTAACTAATAGCAGACAGAAAGTTAATGTAAAATCACCTAATACAACTATAAATTATTTATTTGACTGGGGGGATACATTGAAACATGGAGTTGCTCAAGGATCAATTCTAGGGCCTCTATTGTTCATAATATACACAAATGACCTTCCCTGAGAATAAATTCTATATCAGAACCAATATTACTTGCTGATGACACTAGTGTCATAATTTCAAGCTGGAATTTCGAAGATTTCAGCTCAGTGTCAAATTTAGTTCTCTGCCATATGATTAAATGGTTCCAAAATCTAGATAAAACAAGTATAATGAAAGTTATAACAAATAATTCATCACATTCTACCTGGCACACTGATTATAAAGAAAAGTATACAGACAGACGGTAAATACAAAATTTCTTGGTTTACAATTTCATAACCACCTAAATTGGAAGAACCATATTGAACAAATGGTTCCAAAGTTAAGCAGAGTATGGAAAGATGTTAGGTCGATGGTCGATATCAGTAACATTAACACTCACACATCAATTTATTATGCATACTTTCATTCTGTTATAAAATATGGAATAATTTTTGGGGTAAATCTTCCAACAGTGTGAAGATTTTCACTTTATAAAGAAAAATCGTCAGAATTATGTCTGGTGCACAACCCAGAATTTCATGTATTTATTTAAGCAATTAGAGATTTTGCCTGTTCCATTCCAATATACACTTTCATTAATGAACTTCATTGTCAATAATCAAGAAAATTTTCAGACAAATTCATCTATGCAGAATATTAATAGAAGGAATACGCGCCATTTCATAGACCAAATGCCAACTTATGTTATTTTTTAAAAAGTACATTTTACGCTGCTATAAAAATTTTTAACAGTTTGCCACATAGTCTGAAAATCCTTAAGAATGAAAAGGCAAAATTTAAAGCAGCCTTAAGAAAAAACTTAAATACACACTCCTTTTACTCTGTAGGTGAATTCTGTATGTGTAAAGGTGATTTATAATACTGTTTTGTAAAATGTTTATAGTATTTTACACTATAAATTGTGTATTTATGACTTGTTCTACATCCTATTGTCTTTGGGACACACTTAGGGATACATGGAATGTATGTATGTATGTATGTATGTATGTAAGTATGTATGTAAGTGTGTATGTATGTATGTATGTATGTATGTAAGTATGTATGTATGTATGTATGTAAGTATGTTTGTGTGTATGTATGTATGTGTGTGTGTGTATGTCTCACTTGACAATGTTACAAAGAACTACCCTCAATCTCTGCTCAAACGTTTGTACCACATATTTGTGATTTTTAAAACACTAACATGTAAAAAATCTAGATGCCAAATACTCTGAAAGTAATATACAAGTGTCAGAATCCTAAAGGACTTAAATGAACAAATGCTCTTTCGTTAAGTGCTGAAATTCCTAAATAAAATGGAATCTCTAAATCTTTCTACTTCATGTTGGTTAACATGAACTACAGGTTCCTAAAAGCCGAAATATGTTCTGGAATAAATTTCGATATATCGTAACTGCCCAAACAAATTGAGAAAAATACTGTAGCATTATAAAATACAGCGACTGCTTTTGTAAACTTGAACTCGGGAGGAAGAACTGGGTTCTTCTCCCAACAAGACAGGACGAAAATTCCGTCCATGGTTACGCAGTCTGAAACTCGCTATACGATTTGCTTTTTAAGAGTTTTTTAAAGAAAGTAACTGTCGTTCAGGAAAGGGAACAGGAACGTCTTATAAGTCGGCCATTTCTGATCACACGCATAATGTCAACACTATACAACAGCTACACTCTTGGTACAAGCAGTTCGTTCGGGTTAAAGAAATGTCTCTACAAACAATAAATAAAGCCTGTTTTAATAGGTTCGTCCATTAGGTTTCAAGTTTGGTTCCTTATAGTGACAATCCCGTATAGCCAGCCCAGGTGAACGATCTGTACAATTACGTATCAATCAAAGAATCCTTCAAACAGCGACATGAAGTAATGGATATCGTATTTCAACATTATAATATAATAAGCACACTAACAGATACTTAAAATTCTTGTACCTCCCCACCCTACAAATTCATTAGTTAGGGGGCCGCCAAATGAAAAACCCTGTAGTCACAATCTGAAATGGCTACATGACGGCTACATTAAGTTTAAGCACTTTTCTATCTACAAATTACTGGAATTTACAGTATTAGTTATTCAACATTTCACTTTTATTCGCTAGTGCCTTAAAAGCGCAGCAAGTGAGGCTGTACTTCAACTGAATCAAACAGATGCCTCAAATTGATATAGAATCTAGGGAGCCACACGGGGATAATCTGTATGAATGGTTTGAGTGATCGATTAATGGGAATTTGGCGACTAGGAAAGCTGGGTTTAATCCAGGCCCCGAACGATTTCTCGAACATCTGGCTTATTGCACGGCAGATCTCTTGGATTGTTATGACTGGGCCATGTCATAGAATTCTCCTTCCCTCTGGCGAGCTATCAATTGCTTGTCATAGAGACCCATTGTCCACGCATCAAATACCCTCTCTCGGTCAGTCCATCACGTCTGAACGGAGACTTTTGACGAGGGTGAGTCGCCAAAAGTATAATAAAGGAAAGGAAAAAAAAATCGTCATGAAAAAATGAATGAAATAATGAAATTGTGGCGAGTGCTGGTGAAGATTGGATTTCCCTTGGGTTTCTTATAGAACTCAACAAGCGGGAAATAGGTTTTCATTGTCTTAACACCACATTTGTTACGTCTAAGATGGGGTTCAGGTGTACAAAAGCGAAACATTTCCTTTCTGTCTGCTGATTCATATAGCAAGTATTCATTATATAAAGTACATGGCATTTCAGTATGACAACGAATTATATTGATCAAATAAGAAAGAAGCATCTTTCACAATTGTATTAATCTGAACTGTCTATAAAAACAGAACGGATTATTGCAAAACTATGAAATTATTACTTTACTTATACTAAGTTTCAAATTTATGTTGTAATGGAGGATATTTATCGGTTTAAGAATCTTAGTCACCTGGCTTTATAGATGTATAATTGAAGTTAAACAGAGCATTGCAAACCACGCCACGTAATATGCAGTATAAATACGGTGGAAATATACTCACTGCTGAAACACACAATATAATGTACGAAACCAACAACAATGAAGACGACAACAACACTAACACCAAAACACCAACACCACCACCACTGCCGCCACGACCACTGCACCACCACTGCCATCACCACTGCCACCACCACGACCACCACCACCAACAACAACAACAACACATACCCAGAACAATAAAAGAAACGGATATAACACCAGATATAACCTAAGAATGTAGCAGACGACAATGACGATGACGCTAACACAGGCATCGGAAATCATTTGTCTTCAATAACAATTATGATAAAAGGCAGGGGGCTACAATAAAACAAAACATAAGTTACTGAAGTTGTTAGATTGCTTCGCTTGTTATTTAAAGATATATAACAATATAGCCTCCAGTAAATAAATCAAGGTGGATGATATGGGTGGGGCAGGTATCACATTTGGATATGGAGGAAGCGTGGACAGACTGTTTAATGGTATGGGTGTCATACGAGTAATATGCAAGAAATCATTACTACAGTAACTCATTAGGCGCTTTCGCAAAATTGCAAAAAGCGACCGATAGCTTCGTCATGTCTGTCTCTCTGTCTGTCTGTCCGCCTGAAACAATTCGCCTCACACTTGACGGATTTTAATGAAATTGGATATTTGAGGATTTTTCGAAAATCTGTCGAGGAGATTCAAGTTTCATTAAAAACTGACAACAGTAACGGGTACTTTATAATAAAACCTATGTATATATTCTATAATATCTCGCTTAAATATCCTTAGAATGAAAAATGTTTCAGAGAAAGTTGTAGAGAAAATCAAAACACATATTTTATGTTCAGTAAATGTTTCCGAAATTCGTGTCGTTTATGGGATAATGTTGAAAAATATGGTAGAGCCAGACAGGCCAGAGATAACCATATAATAGGGCGCATGCGCTTTGCATGCCGGATAACTAAGGCAAGAATACACACCCACCCACCCACCCACATACACATACACACTGAGAATATGTAATACTTATTTCATTTCCACGGAAAAATGATTACGCGAAAGTGCTTCTATTTTACATTATACGTACATTGTCTGTGTTGTTTTAATCATAACTCGGGCTAGTAAAAGACTCTTACGCTATTTGCTGCAACCACAATGTATGACTATAAGCACTGGGCATATCCGGGCACATTGCTTAAGATTATATCGGTTCCGTGTAATTCCATGGCAGTTCATAAAGAGAAGTGTTTTATCAATCGATCCTGTCAATTCATAAAATTGCATACAGTCGGTAGGATATGAATGAAATATGAGTGTGGAGCATTGGTGGAATGATACTGACGGGAAAACGGAAGTAGTTGGAAGAAATACTTGTCCCATTATAAACGCCACATCGACAGACGCGGGGTCAAACTCGGGCCTCGTCGGCGACAGGTCGGCAACTAAACACTACACCCTACATAACGACATCTATAGGCATTACACCTACATGTAATTTTGAAGAGTAGACCTAAGGATGTTCATGTTGTAACACAAGTCAAGTAGTATAGTTAAAAGGTAGTAGATGATGGGGAATTTCAGTGGAATGGTTTATAAAATAAATATAAAATTGTCCCTGTGTTTACTCAAGCACCAGTCCCTGAAGACATATGACGGAGTGGAGGTACAGATCCACGCAAACTTATCTTGGTACCAGATCGAGGAAAGTGATCAACTTCACGCTCCGATTGCTTATAGCCCCCTCCCCATCGGAAAGTACTCCCTGCTACCCACCCAACACGAGGCTTGGTGGACACCATAGCCGGTCTGAACGTTTTGGAGAAGAAAATAACCTCCAGAACATTCAGGGAATCGAAACCCGAGACATCAGTGATGGAAAAGACATTATGCGTGAAATGCGTGTAGGCGATGTGGATGTAGGTAAGTTCATCGGTTTCGGCAAATAACAGGTAAAAACTGTTGTAGAACATCTGGAAACAGAAGAGATGGAAGTTGAACTGCTAATAAACAGTGCAGCACAGCCGGCTGTCAAAGGATTTCATATCATTCGCTCAGTTACCACGCGTGACTAAATACCGACAGCAGAACTAATGCCGACTGCGGCCGTGACTTAATGCATGAATGCTCATAGCAGTGTCTTTCATAAATTTATATCATGCACGTTACTAAATCTGCAGAGATTAAAATGGAACTAAGCAAATACCCTGTTAATTTTTGTGGTATTTGCACCAGATGCAGAAAATGAACACATAACGAGGTGATTATAACTAATTTTACAATCGATTCGCTTGTTGAATCTCGGAACGTAATGAATGGATTTAGAAGAAATCTGTATTGGAGATATACAAAATTATATTAAAGGCTGTGGAGAAAATTTAATCACAGCTATCAAATCAATTACGTGAATAACAAATCTATCTTGATAATCTGAGAAATGTTTTTTAAAAACATCTGTTTGTAGTGTAAGATAGAGGTCTTATCATTATTACCTACAATTCTTATTTCAGACATCTGGCGATATCACAAATACTTAACGAAACACAACTTTATCACCCACACAAAATAAATAAATTTTACGCCGTTTCAATAACAACAGTTTCCAGCCTCAAATATCCACAGATATTAGTGCAAATGTGATTAACTTGAGACCTTGTTGCACTGCTGGTGCGATAATATCCCTGATCGTTTTTGCTCTTGTCTGTACATTGTTTGAAGTACCTTGAATAGCGCTAAAATCTGGTTATCTCTTTCCCCTGTACCTACTACCGACATCTTATCGCCCAGCTTTCCTCATACTGTTACTGTACAGTAGGCTCACAGATGTCTATTTCTGTTCTAAATCGATATTTTACAATTACGTACATTAACACAGCAATTCCATTGTTTAGTGCGGCTAGTAGACCTACATCAAGAATTGGTCAACAATCAATTTACAGGATACTTCCACTATTCACAGTTTTCATTCAGTAAAAACAGGCCTACATCGTAACATTATTTGTGAATATACCCCGAAGATTATCTGTAATTTCTGTTTGTAATAAATCAAGACGAATCGTCAATTACGATAGCCATCGTCTACCTAAAAGTAAAGGCAGACAATATATTGCCATGTCTGATCACAGTCTTACAATTTCTTTGTTGAAAATGTCAACAATTTTGGAACCGAGGTTTTGGCGTTCCCAAGCCTAGTATGCTGATATTCTTAAAGGCAGGGAAATAAATTACATAACAGAGACTGTTATTGCATAGAAATCTGTCATATATTACAAAAGTCAGGCTGCCATAGGCGTAACATGCGTGTCGTAATATGTTAGTCTTCCGTCTTGTATAAAATAAAAAAATAAAGAAAGACGGCGGGAATGTGATACCACGCGGATATTTACAGGGAAGCCATTCGCCAGGTTTAGACCAGTAAACACGCAACATTTCAGGCTTCCGCCGCAGTGTGTATAAGGCCATCGCTCATATGAGTTGTTACGCAGTGTATGTTGGTAGTTGTTTACCGACGTTTCGGGACAGCCCATCGGTCCCATCTTCAATGCTGTTCCGAAAAGTCGGTAAAAAAAACTACCAACATTGGCTGGGTAACAACCCAGGAGAGCGAGGACCTCATTATACGCGTCTTTTGTAGTGCAGATTAAATTATTTTTCTTTCAGCAACATTAATATAGGCTAAAGGTAATGCCACGCACAGCTGTAAAACTATTTCGCACGTGCTATTTATGACCAGGCTGTACAGCATAGTGTGGTAAAGGACAAGAACATAAGTATATGCTGCTTAATCCAGCAGACACGATCCGGCATGTAGCGTAATATGAGAAAACGAAAAATTGCGCGTGAACCCGTTTCTATCGATTCTGGTGGCGCTAAGGGGCAGATGTTTTTGCTTACTTATTGGCAACAACTTTGTTTATCCTTGAAATTACGTTAACTGGTCTTCTCTGGAGGTAACTGTAATGCTCAGGCTGTGATTAAATTACGGAAACGTGATTCACGAACAGCACCATACGCGTGTTACTGCCAGTGCCCTCTGTATTATGCATATTTGTGACCTTTGTACAGAATTTCTTTCGTGTCTGGGAAGAAGGTGCTTTGATACAATAATTGCCACAGGAGTGGAGATTCTGAATTTGTTGTTTGACATTTTGCGTTCAGCTATTCGCATGTTTACTGCACATCAAAATGTGTTATTATTACAATCAACGCGTACGCACACACACACACACATATATATACATATATATATATATACACATATAGTTCCATATCTAAGAATACATATAGTTTCTATCTCGTATGTATGCGTATGTGTATATGTACACATATGTATATATGTACGTACGTATGTATATATGTATGTGTGTATGTATGTATATATATAAGATAGAAGCTACATGTATTCGTAGATTTTAACAAAATGTACATTTGAATTGCGTATAGCAGTTGTAGAATTATATTACTTTTTTAAATAAATTTGACGGACCTGATATTTCAGTTTCAAGTTGTTTAATGATGTTCAAGATGAGCCCGCTGCTTCCAACCCTGAAGATGGAGACACCAAGTCAGAAGTCTTACTTCTTCAGTACGAAAGTATTTTTGTCATATTTCAAGCAGCCATCTTCCACCGGAACAAATTGAGAGCCGAGATAGTTCAGTTGCCATAGTACCTAGACTACGGGATGGACAGCCGGGGAACTGTTGTCTGATTCGAGCAATTTTCTAGAGAATTTTCTATTCCCCAGAAGGTCCGAATCGGCTCTGGGGCTCACCCAGACTTCTACTTAATGTGTATCGAAAATTATTTGCCCGGGGACAAAACGGCCGAAGCGTGAATCTAACCACTCACCTCCACCTGGTGCCGAGGTTAAGAATAAATGGATCTATAAGTCCATGCCCACTTATGCCTTCATGGCGTCCATAGGGACAAAGTCTTCTCTACATTTACCTGAACGCAATGCAGATATTTGTAGTCTCATAATTTTTACTTAATTCGGACTTTCATATCAAGTAGTACTTCTATACAACGCACATAAGACAACAGAGCTGGAAAGGAAAACTTAATAATTACATTAATGCTTTAAAATGCAAGGTCCTTTATACAGTATTTGGCTCAGTGTTAGATGAGAAACTGTGAACTAAAACAAGTATAACTGGATATTAAAACATTCCCGACAATCATGAATATTAGTAAGTTACTGGAATATTGCTCCTGACACATGTATTAGTCATCGTGGCAAACAAGACAATGTTCTAATTGAAACAGCGAAGACATGAAATGACATAGAGTGAGAGACTGTCTACTGGGTCCTACTTCAAAGTCATCTGAGAGCTACCAATTAATATGTCTGTTCCAATTGCCTCTTCATCAGTTCTCCTGCTTCACCAACTCACTAACAAGAGTGATTTAGCGCTCTGCTAATCTAAGCAAGGTTAATTTCACAACGTAAAGCTGCTAAAGTATTGATCTCTCTCCAGTTATATTGTCTCCACCTCGCACTTCTGAGAGCTCCACTACAGTGGTTAACGATAATTGTACCGAGGACCGCAGTTCGCGTTGCGGTGTCGTGCCTCAAAGCGTTGACGTAAGACTAAGCTAAGGCTCTTAAATATAAAAGCTTTATGTTGGATGTGATCTTATAACCAACACAGGGTAATATAAAACGCCAAATTGGCCTACTGTCCATGTTCAATGTTCAGGTCGAAACGTTAAAACACCCACGTTTCGAAATAAATTGCGTCATCCTTCTTCTACATGACCTCAAAGTGAATGAAAGATAAATTCCGGACCCGTTGGCACACCACTGTTGCAGCATTATACTGTGTTTCCTTTTAAATCTCTTTTCTCTTTGCGATTTCAAATATTACCTACTCCGATATTAAACGCATTCGCAAAATTGCGAAGAGGAACTGCTAGTTTCGTCATGTCTGTCCGTCCTCGTGGAACAAGTCGGCTCCCACTTGCCGAATTTCCGTGAAATTTGGTATTTGAGGATTTTGTAAATATATGTCAAGAAAATTCAATTTGCACTAATATCTAACAAGAATAACGGGTGCTTTACATGAAGACCTGTGTACATTTACGATAATATCTCGCTGAATTCTTCTTAGAATGAGAAATTTTTCAGACAAACGTTGTAGATAAAATAAAAGCACACATTTTATGTTCAATAACGTTTTTCCGAAAATCGTGCCGTTTGTGAGATAATGTGGAAAAATAAGGTAGAATCAGACAGACCACACATGACAATATAGGATAAGAGGGCGCATGAACTTTGCATGCTGGACAACTAAGGCTACAGACGCACACTCAGAACGTGTAATAGCTATTTCTTTTCTAGAGCAACAATGGTTAGGTGAACGTGCTTCAATGTTACGTTCATACTTACATTGCCTGTCTTGTTACCGTTCCTATTGTTTGTGTGGGGAGGGAAATGCTTTATTTAACAACATCGTTAATATCTAAGATTATTTAGCGTTGGTGGTAGAGAAATAATTACAGAGCATCGGCGGAATTGTACCAGTGTTGGCTCGTGGGATTTTTTAAGGTAGAGCTGGGGCTAGGATTATTATATGATTGATGAGGTCTAATAAAGCGCCTCTTTCAGCACAGCCACTCAACCACTTATGAATAGCGTACATAGCAGGTTTAAATTTTCTCACATAAGTATGTAATCTGCATGATTACAAGTAAGAAATCATTAATCCAGCTATTACACGACCTAAAATCTTACTCTTAGTCTTCTCGGCGAGAGTTAATTGCGAAAAATTGATGGCCTGTAAATACTTCATACGGTTTTTTATGTTCATCTTAAAATTACATGCATTAACATTAAAATATTCACAAATATGGCCTTGAAAACAGGTAGTTCAAAATGGTCATCAAAATTTAAGCCTTTCAAATCTTAGAAAATTTAAGAACTCTACCAAGTCCTCGTCTAAAACCTCACTGGAACAGAATGCCTGCAGCCCGCCTGCCGACTTATCTGGCTGGGTCTCCCATCACTCGGCAAAGCTGTGCGGAAGCCAGCGCGCAAGGTCTGGGTAGGGCGCAGCCCACTGTTATCTCCGAAGAGCTTACAGTATGTCACGATTATCTGAATTTAAAATGATTCCATTTATATTCGTTTAAAGAATGCACTATCCCCTAACGAAAACTTTTATTCAGACACATAGTTTAAATTTTTCCAAAATTTCTGGAAGGGCTGCAGCCCTGCAGCTCCTATGGACGAGCCGCTCCTGAATGGTACTGACACGGGAAAACCGAAATATGCGAAGAAATCCCTGTCCCACTTCAGCTTTTTTCCCCATAAATCCCAGACTGATTGGCTTGCTATCGAACCTTGGCCTCCGCTGTGACAGGTATCTTTTTAAAACTCTTCCAGATATGCTTCAGTCTGTTCCCTCAACTTAATTACGGACATGAGTTTCAGACAGTAGCCAATCATCGTCTGCTCGCGGAATAGACGCTTTGGTCTGCGGCTGCTTAAACACTGTGGTCGTACATTGGAATCCCGCTTGAGACGTGGTAGGTGTATACTTGGATTTATTTAAGACGTGTTGTCTTGTGCAGTTAGCAGCATTTCGATGATAATTACACAAGGTTATACTGGGGTATGTTTCCGTCTTCTGTACCCGATGTAGTTAGCCACACTGCAATGATAATCACGTAAGGTCATACTGAGGATTTTAACTGTGCTGTTGTGCGTTGTGTACTTAGCAAAATTGCGCTGATAATCATGTTCAAATTTATCTTTGTGTTGCCTTATGTAGATACTGATATTTTCACGTGTTAAATTTATCTGAGATTTTTGCCCTCTATAGTGAGTGATATTGTGATATTAGTCACGTAAAATCACGTGTTAATATCTCTGTGTTTTGTTACCCTGCGTAATAAGCGAGGTTGTGATGAAAATCACGTAAAATCGTGATGTGGAATTTATCTGTGTTCTGCTGCCCTATGTATTTAGCGAATTTACTATAGTAGCCGCGTAAGGTCACGCTGAAGTATTTGTCCGTGTTGTGATTTCCGGTGGAGATGCGACATTACGATGACAGTCGTGTAACGCCATACTGCAGAATTAGTCAGACACAGTCTGTAGAACATACTGAGTTCTGCATTCAGCATCACGCGTCACATCTTTTGTGAGTAACTCTTGTGAAGCACGATGACATTCATTTTGACTTTCATGTAACATAAAGGACAGACATATTGGTCCAACAAACTACATTTCTATGCCAAATTTAATTAAAATTCTTTAGCCTTAAATAATTTCTCTAATGAAATAAGTGTTTGCGGTCAGATACAAATGAGGGCAGAGACAACCACTGAATTTTGCGTACATATTTATGAGCTTCGTGCAAACAGTGGAAAAAAACTAGACATTTGCTGCTATTGAGTCTGAAAACTTATACTCTAGCTACCAGTTTTCTTCACACACACGTTTTAAGTATTTAACTTTATGGAAATATGGATCAAACAAAGGTCAGGCATGTTACGTCAATTCAAATGAAATCAATATATGTCGTAGACTAGGCTTTATATATCCATTCTGTCTGCGGAAATTTTGACGGTAGGTGGGGCAGGAAGGAAAAATGAAACATTCTTTCGTACGTCCAAAATATGAGACAGGTTCCATTTTGTACGGGAACTTGCGTGTGACGCCAGATGGTATTCACGACTGCAGCATCTGCTAAGAAGTGTGAGGGAATGAGACAATGTCAAAAGGTTGTGCGGGGTGCAGTCGGGGAGGAAGGGTTTCCCGCGCAGAGACAGTTCCAAATCTCGGAAAGACCCTATTCTTTGCTTTAGAGTTTGAGGCCTTTTCGCTTTTCGTAATCGTCTCCATTAAAGATGAGGTGGAGGGGAAGAAACGACGGACAAGGAAACCGGTCGTGACGTTTTCACTGATGGAACCATCTCTCTTTCGACCTCTCTCGTGAGTCCAATCTGAATGCTTCATGCTCGTGGAAATTGGTTTCGGAAAACCTGCTGATGTTTGTGTGCAAGAGAAAAAGGAGCAGACGGAGAAAGAAGACTAAGGATTTTTGGATTGATTCTGTGTGAAATTGGATAAGGTTGCGTGATTCCGGTGAAAGCGGAGACATTCACAAAAGTTGCACAAAGTGTCTTCCGCTTCACAAAAACCACTATTTATTCATAACTAACAAGAAACTGTTGGAAGAGATGGAAAATAACAATCTGCTAATGAGTCAGCATTGGCTTGAACAGTATTTGTGTATTCCTGGTGACAAAGATGAGCAGGTTTATGCTATGCGTTGTACAGAACGTCACAGAAAGACTTTCGGTATTTGAATCGCGGCACTACTGGGTCAAAGACTTTCAAAATGTAGGTCTGTACGTGTAATAAAAACATGGTGGGAAAACGAAATACTCAACTATTAAACCACTGAATCTAGACGAGTAAAAAATTAAAAATTGAGAACCAAGCATTCTTTGATACCAATCACTCTAACAAAGACGATATTAACTCTATATATAATAAAAAACGTACAAATGAAAGTGAATACAGATTTCTTTTGCAAATTTCTTGTTTAATGGGTAAATAAAATTTTTCGTAACCTTTCTCTTTTATAAATAATTTTAGTGTGATAAATGCATTTACCAAATAAACAGCAACCATTAGTGTTGTATAATTTTATTAAATAAGCCTATTTACACAGGTGAGAGTATCGGAAAAGATAAAGAAGTCGCCGAAAGCAAATGTTTAAGTATGAGAGACAAGCGAAATTACTCTTAACAGAAAGTCATAAAATCAAAATAGAAAAGATAATTGTGAGATGTAGACTGGGTTGTGGACACTTTTAATTGGTATCATATCATTATGATAGATCAAAAACAATTGGAGAATGTGGAATATTTCAATTATTTGGGTAGCATAATAACAAATTATGCAAGGTGTACAGGTGAAATTAAATCCAGAATTGCCATGGCTAAAGCAGCATTCAACAAGAAGAAGAAACTTTTCAACAGCAAACTGGACTGAAATTTAAGGAAGAAACTAGTAAAGTGCTAAATTTGGAGCATTGCTTTGTATGGTGCTGAAACGTGGACACTTCGGAAAGTAGATCAGAAGTATCTGAAATATGGTGCTGGAGAAGAATGGAGAAGATCATTGGAACCGATCGTGTGAGAAATGAAGAAGTATTACACAGAGTCAAGGATGAGCGGAATATCGTACATACAATAAAAAGAAGAAAGGCTAACTGGATTGGTCACATCCTGCGTAGAAACTGCCTTCTGAAACACGTGATTGAAGGAAAGTTAGAAGGAAGGATAGAAATGACGGGAAAACGAGGGAGAAGACGTAAGCAGCTACTGGATGACCTTAAGGAAAAGAGTAGATACTGGAAATTGAAAGAGGAAGCACTAGATCGCATCCTGTGGAGAACTCGTTTTGGAAGAGGCTACGGACCTGTCGTAAGAAAGACTGCAGTCTACAGACTACAGAATGAAAGAATAGGCTCCAAAGAAGGGGTCTCGAAAATAGGGTAGTGAAATTTCGGGCTTTTTGAAGACCGGAGTTTTCTTGACTAACTGTGTGACAGAATGTGCATTGCTATTATACTGAGGCCTGCGCAATTTTCCCGTAGACGCAATTTAATTTTACACTTTAGCCTGTATAATTCTAAACTAACACCTTGGATCAGAATCATTCCTGAGAAACGTGATGTAATTTAAATAGTCAGGATATTAAAGATTCAGGCCTCCTGAGATGTTACGCCGTGTCGACTTGTAAATAGTTATCGACGTTTCGACAAATCTTGGTGCTTTCATCTTCAGGATCAAGCAGTCCAAAAATCCTGAAGATGAACGCAAAAAGATTATTCGAAATTAAAATAAATATTTAGCAGTCCAAATGACGTCACGTTCCAGAAGACTTGAATCATCAGCAACATCGGTGATATAATCTCAGATCTCACATATCAGGCAGTTCCTCCTCATAAGAAGCCCAAAATTTCATCGCCGTGTTCACAACACACTGCTGGATCATATCGTGAGTTGGATGAATCCACAATACTTCCTCACACACACCATGTTTTTCATATTCATTTTAATATGTTCTTCCATTTCAGTTCTAACCCTTTGTCACCCAGGTTGTCACTTCAATCAACCCACTCAAAATTTAAAGAAAGTTACAATTAACTCCTTAACAGAACGAGAAATATTCAAGAAAATGTTAGGCATTTATATTGCAAGACAAAATAATAATTTATATTCTCCAAAAAAACTCTTTATCAATGTGAAAATCAACTACGAACCTTGATGGGTTCTAAGGAAATATCAAATACTTGTTTCTGCTTGCCTCCTACCAATGGTTCCTGTACAAATGAGCAAAACACCTACTTTAAAACATAAGCTATATATTCCATTTCCCGCATTGCTAAATTTTTGCCAGAAGAAAAATACTGGCATTTTAATTAGAATTGTTTGTAATAGCCATCCTGATATATCTCCATGCAATGGGTATAAATGAAATGCTTAATACTTTTAAAGCCTGTGTTTCGTCTAAATCACATTGCTCCCATCTAACAGAAGACGCAGCTTTTCCATTACAAAAATTAATCAGTTAATTAAGCTTAGGCTAATAATCACCACTTGCCCTGAGAATCATGCGACCATGTACGTATGTATGTACCTCGTATACACGTTGTTTGGGCAGGTAACGCCTACAGTAATCATTAAGCATCAATGGACTCAGCGGCATCTAAAGGTGAAAGAGGTGCTATAGTTGTATAAGAGAGACAACTGCTATCCTTATATCACACCTATGCTTAAGTGAAGGATGACAATTTCAATACATTTTGAAGTTCGCTCTCTTGAAAGCATTTTTAAAGACTTTTGTCGCAACCCTATCCCTGCGGTACGCTTATTAGAGTCGTTCGACCGGTCCTTCTGTTTTTACGAATATAACTACTCGAGAACCACTAAACCGAAATTCATAAATTTCTCCCCTGTAAAATTTTACGACAAAATTTTCCGGCAAGTTTACCTTTCGATGAAGTCGGACAAATATAATGGGCACTTTATGTGAAAAAGAACATTAACTTGTGCTTATATATATAGAAAGGAAAATAGGCCTGTCTTATTATTTGAGCAAAATTCTCTATTCAAGTGATAATTTAAAGCGCTCTCTTGTCACTGTGTACAATGTGTACAAAGCGTATAGTACGCTTTCTCTAGATTCTAGCAACAGCACCACAGTCGCATGCAATTTTTGCCAGAATACGAAAAAAATTACATGTTAGGTAATGAAGTGGAAAGACACATTCATATCTGTGGCACTGAAATAATTAGTTTTGGTTATACACTCTTATAACAGTGCATCAAATGTTAGCACTCATGAAATGAAAACCTAGAGGAAATTAGAGCACGACCGCGCAAGAACCGTAGCACTGTATGCAAATTTTCCGGCTTATTAAGAAACCATTTGACAACAATGCCCGTTTTTCGTATTTTCTTTATAAAAATAACTTAAACACTTCTCATCACTGTAAAGGATTTTCAGGTATAATTAAAATTACATTTTGGTTACAGATTACATGCCGTGTTACGAACTTACCGTGAGGGAAGAGAAGGAACACTGTCTTCATTGGAGCTTGACTGTGCAGATTTTGCCACCTGGAAGAGTGAAACTCTTAAGCTAAGTAACAAATTTTCACTGCAGATGGTATCAACATAACGAAATATTTAAACGTCAAATTACATAAATAATTTATTAACACTCCAGTGACTAAACCCGAGGATTTAACGCCCATCATTACACCAAACTTTAAGCCAAATTATTCAATTTTCCTTGTCACAGCCAATTTGTACAAGAGCCTCCTGAATACTGTCTTCTCTTTCATTCTTCTTGCTTCTCTAAATGGTGTTTCCCCACTAAACGTCTATAATCGTTTACACCCTTTGCCTCTTACATCGGACAGTCATGTCTATCATACAAAATTGTAAGCTGTACAGCTTTGAGTGTCTGGACGGATAGCCATATGGTACCAAAATAGACAAAGTTTTATGTACCTACTGCGGACAGGAATCAATAAGCCTTACGAAACGTAACGGCCTTAACAGATATGTATATGCAGGTACGTCCTGCTGCGGTGCCAGTGTCACAGTAATGAATGACGGGCGGAAGAGTAAGGTATAGTGAGAAAAAACTTTAATGACCTTTCGGAATTTCAGCAAGATACATACACGTTATTATTGGGGGTTTAATTACAACTTCGTAAGAATGACAAGTTTTTAACTTGGAGTAAAAATCAACTGGAAATTAAATTATTGTAAAAGTGTTAGTAAAACAATGTGTTCCCAATTAGTCCCTACATGTAACAAGCGGACCCTGTATTACATTTATAATCATCACATCCAGCACCTAGTGTATCTTCATGCCACGAAAAAAGCACCATCAATTTCTGAAAACTTATTATGTGCATTTTCTCTTTTGTTCCCATTCTTCACTCACACCTTTTTTTCTTCAAACACATTCTTCTCAGTGTTTGAACAAGCTACATAAGTGGTTTCATCCCTCAACCACCAAGCTTCTCTTTTTATTTTTCTCTTAGAAAAGGGAAGTAATTTTTTCCGCTGTATTTGCATTACCACGGTAGTATAGACTACTACACGGAAATGCTCTCCAAGTTGGAAGACGTGCGGAGAACTGGGAGCGGGACATATCTTGCGGCACCTGCTCCCACCGCATCCCACAGGAGCAGACTAATTGGGACTGCCGTCTCTTGCGCCAGTGTGGGGGAGTTACAGCATTTAAAATAGCACTGGCGGTGGGTTGAATGGATACCAACCAAACTCTGGCCCATATAATGAAAAGCTTATTGCATTAGGTTACGGCCAAGTTGCAGAGCGGACGGTCTGTCTGCCATGGCAACAACTTAAGCCGGTTCTGAAGCATCTTCAGTAGGGGAGAGTTGCTCTTTCAATAGAAAAGGAATTGAGCCGTGAGTTTGCTGGCAACGTTGGTATCGATTTCAGATATGATAAAGGGGTGTTCTTGTTTAAAGGAAGAAAACTGAATTGTTACAAACTTAGTTCACTGGAGCAGCTTTTGGCGCATTCGAAAAGAATATTTGCAAACACAAACATATCAAATAAATTCTAATAGGTTCTGACGATGGTATGTAACATTGAGAACTAATTGGTTTCTGGACTTTGTCCATCGTCCGGAAATCTAAAATCACGACGTTTCGGAAGCTGGATCACCTGAGGACGGAAGCAGATCCAGCTTCCGAAACGTTGTGATTTCAGATTTCCGGACGATGGACAAAGTACAGAAAGCAATTAGTTCTCACAAACATATCAGTTTTGCCGCGTCTATCTGTAAGTCACTCTTTCTGATCGCCCATCCTAATGTGGCAACAGAAGAAACGCTAAGTGTGGGATTCATTAAATTTTATATTATAAATGTTAACTGAATTCTGTCGAAATAAAGTCTGTTTAACAGAGTAAATATAAAGCAATGACACCAACAAATGCACACAGGTATAATACAATTAGTTTATACATAAAATGTACTCCTACATGTTTCGGCCAATTATGTGACCATCATTAGGAAAATGAAATACAAAGGTTGGACACATTAAAATTACAAACGTTACAAAAATATAAAATGTATCAGAACCAATGCAAAAGTGTTATTACAATCATATGAGGCTATGGTTTAAAATGTACATAAATATGAGTTACTACAATAAGAATGTGTTGACATTAGTTAGATGGTGTAAGCAGAAGTTTCAGTTAGCAATTCACTATCCGAGAGCAATTTTTGTGTTGTGGAAGACTGAGTTTACTGTAAAAGATTGTATTGTATAATAAATAAAAGGTGTGCATTTGTTGGTATAAGAAATGTGTGAAGAAAGAAAAGGTTATAGTGCGAAGAAGGCCCAACAGCTGAATGGATTCAGAAGAAACATGTGGAAGTGTAACTAGCATTACCTTCCAGTTTAGAATAAATATGACATTTAAATAGGCATAAGCCACGATGCATCATCATCATCATCATCATCATCATCATCATTATCATCAACAACAACAACAACAACAATCTATTAAACTGGCAATAAATTTGGTGAGCTTAAAACTTGAAAAAAAAATCAGAGTAATGTTCCTAGCAACATACGTAGATGTGTACACAACAAATGAGTCAAGGACTTACATACAAAAATTCACAAGATCCAAGAGATTTGCATGTGCTAAATTTGCCATTTTCTAAGCGTTGAAAACGGATTTGAAGAATATTAAGCTCAGAGAGGAGTCTCAAATATGGGATGGACAGACAACTTGATGCACGGAATACAAATTTGTAAGATCTTTCAGGTAAAATGAAAAAAGTACCAAGGAAACTGTGGGGGCTGAAAATTCAGTGGCATCATCCTGATGTAGGACACAGATAGACGCAGTTGATGATAATATTGGTAGCGGATCAACGCTCGTCTCATTATGTTTCGTGATGACCGCACAACATACTATTCCTGGGGGCGTACAACTCTTATTGACACTGTTACCAGGACGATCAATGCACGTGATCATTACACAGTAGGCTTGTACAAACATGCCTACATAGCCAAACAATAGATTAAGCACAGCCTAGCTCACGTTACCTGTAGACAAGGCTCTCAGAATACTGACAGTGCACGTTCATTAGCCACAAATCTAGCCAACCTCAAGAAGAAAATTTTGTTTTCAGAAACCGGTAATCGATAAGCCAGTCAATAATTTCCCCACATTTTATGGAACTCGAAGGTTTATTGCCGTGTTCATAAGAACTGTTTCCTATCCTGAGCCACAAAAAATTGAGTCCACATCCTCTTGTCTCTTTATTCATTATATATTTTGATATTATCCTCCCATCTACACAAAAATATTCCAAATTCCAGTTGTTTTCACCAAAATCAAACACAAATATGTCTTTATCCTCTATGCCACGCCTGCTACACACCCCGCCCATCAAATTCTTAGCCACACCGCTCAGACGATTTATGTCTTTTGGGCTCTACTTCAACGTTGCAAGATTGATACTTAGAACAGAATTTATAACTTCACCTTTAAAATTACCATTTTGTAGATCAGTATTTCAATTGCTCAGAACTTAAAAATTACATTTAGCCTATTCATGGGAGCCGGGGATATTTAGTGCAGTGGACGACCTTGGAATTGGGACTCCATTTAAAGCAGGGGCATAGGTTTCCTCCACAGCGTCTAAACTGAAAAAGCTGGCCAACCATCCTCCTTCACATTAATTTCCGAATGCTCTTTCCTTCGAGGCAATAAAGCTGCGTCATGAAGCTCACCTTAATTAAGTGCCGAAGTTCAGAATGCGTGGAACTGTCCTCTTTTTGCCCATGTCTCTTCATGATATCGTGCTTAATGAAGTAGAGGCAGGGTTTATTTTAAAAAAATAATATTTAGAACATTTGTAACTTAACAAATCTGATTAAATAAGTTCGGAAATCAAATTTGTACAAAAAGAAGTGTATAGAGTGTTCGAAGGGAAGAGTTGTGCTTAGGGATTGTTTCTTTAGCGCTTTATTTAACGACGCTGTCAATTGCTAAGTCTAAACAGCTTGCACGGTAGACGCGTGATGTATGAGTACAGAGTACTAGTGAAGGAATACTTACAAGGAAAAACTACAGAACTCGGAGAACAAACCGTTTCGTTGTCAGTCTGTCGACCACTAACCCCTCATGTACTGCCCTGGGACAAAACCTGGGCCTCCGTGGTAACAGGCTGGCGACTAACAGCCTGAGCCATAGCACAACCTCTGTATTGCTAAAAAAAAGTAAGGAAAATATAAAGTTCAAAGAATTACAAATGTATATGCAAGACTGAATTCAGTAGCAAGGATTAAAAATAATACAAGTAAAGAGAAAATCTGAAAAGATAAAAGAAAATCTTTGACGAAATTTAGAACACAGTTTGAATTAACTGAAGGCGTATAATGTGCACAGGAAGAAATAAGGGTACAATCGTCTGTTTTAAGGTGGCAACAAATTGTCGATTTAATTGTGTAAGTTAATGTAGAAAGAAAATGAGTTTACTGAAGGAACTCTCTTTATGACATACTGGATTAGTAATCCCTTCAGGAGGTAAGGTAAGATACTGTAATTCACTTCTATGACGACGCTCTCTCATCGCTCTTAATGACGCCTTCTGCAATAAAATAACCTATGCAAGTATACCGCCCACCCGAAGTGCTGCAGCTATGAACTCAAAATCCATGTCTATCATAATAATTCTCTTTGATGATTCTACCTACAGTGGAAAACAATCAACACTTTCACGGGTACTAAACAACTGTTACTGCACTAACGCTTTAGTAAATTAAAAATCACACATTTTCCGACAACCTCTTTAATGAGACCATTAATAAAATATTTTATGACATTTGGACTTTACACCAATGTGAACTAATTTCATTTAGGGAAGTTCTCCTTGACAAGACGGCAATCGCCCATGTGATCGTGACACCACCTGCTTCCTAATGTCAGATACGTGTGTCAACATCATGGTACAATATTATGCAGATGATAAGATGGTTTCCATCTTAACACCTATTCCCTTAAAACACAGAATTTAGGCTTGTAATACAGTTACGGAGTATCCTCGTATGTTTATAAACATAAAACATTACTAGACTTAAGATCACGGTTTTCTGAGAGGGGACGTCCTGATAGAGACGCAGACAGACTAGGTAGACAGGTACGTAAGAGGTAATTGGACAGAGAGACAGACAGACTGACAGATAGATGATTGATAGATAGATAGATGATACGTAGATTAGATAGATAGATACATAGATAGATAGATAAATAGATAGATAGATAGATAGATAGATAGACAGGCAGGCAGATAGACAGACAGACAGACAGATAGACAGATAGATAGATAGATAGATAGATAGACAGATAGATAGATAGATAGACAGACAGACAGACAGACAGATAGATAGATAGATAGATAATTGAACGGAAAGACAAACGGCAGGATGATGGGTGGATAAATTGATAGGTGAGTGGATACTCGTAGCTACGTAGGTATGAAAGTAGGTAGGTAGGTAGGCAGGTAGTTACATTAAATGGGGAGATAGGTAGGTAGATATAAATACAGACAGACAGATAAGTTGATGCCAGCTTTTCTTTATTTCCCTGGTACACAACTAGTAAATTAACCGGTGTAACACCCAAGAAGATCGTGGTATTAACCTTCACTAACGCCAATCGTCAAATGTTTCACTACTAGTTTTAATTACAATAGTGATCATTCTTTGTGTGAATCTTAGTCTGGGCCCGTTGTAAAGCCTCTAAAATTTAAATTTGCTTATTACTCGGGAGTCATAAAGTTCAAATCTGACGTGAAAACGGACCCGTCGGACTGAGGTTTTGGTACTTGTCCTCAGTCGCTGCAGGTAAATTCCAGGATCGTGACTCAAAGTAGGCCACGACGGCTTCCTTCCACAACGTTTTCAATCATTATTCAATAACCGTCTTTTATTTGACGTCATATAACGTGAGCTATTGAAAATGTTGCAAACAGACAAAAAATTAATTTCAACTTATAACTTTGTCGTCGCTGCACTCGTCAGATTAACATCATAATGACAGGCAAATTCTACGCAGCACAAGTAGACGGGTATTATCTAAAAGCAGGAAGTTAATTTTCCAAACGGATTTACTCCATTATTATAAAATAGCTTATATAATATCACAGTTCAATATTTGCTACGTGCCTCATAAAGGACGTATCAGAATTTAATTATTTGCTGTCATCAAAGTCTGCTCATGCAAACAAAGAACCGCAACATCCAATTTCATTCCATTTGAACAATTACAGTTCCCTTCATTCCGTAAAAAAGAATCACGCTTTCATCCTATGTCACTTCGAAATTGAAATGTTACTCAAACGACAGGGTAATAAACACACTTCATAATGACGAAACTTGTACTTCTCTGTATTAGAAAACGCCAGTAATTATCTCCACTTTCATAGCTGAACGAGCCTCAAGGCACATTATAATATTCTGATTTCAAGGATAGTACATCCAACATCTTGAGATGAGAGAGCTCCCCTAAACTGTTTGCTTATGGGTGGCATCCGAAAAAGAGGATAAGATTAGAGTTCGCTGTAATCTGTCTACCAAACTATACGGAATCACTTTCAAGAAGACCGCGGTATCTATGTCCACCGCTAGAACATCAAATATAATGGGTTTTCTTCTACGGAGACAGTGGTAAGGGTCTACCAAAGTACCTGACGTCACACGTCAGTATATCGTCATCTTAAAATTCTACACATTCAAAAATTCAAGTGCCATATACGTCTGTTTGTACTTACCCAATTTAAACTTCACTTTTGTCCAAATTGTTGGAAAATGTTTAAACTTGTTAACAGCCTCAACAGAAGTACACTAGTCTTAAAATAATAGCAAAAGTAAAGAAGTAATTTAAAAATTACATAATTTTCAGATGTTATTAGAACTTATCCCCTTCTTCAGACTTAATCCCCATTTTATGTACAATATAATGACAAAAACAGAGTTTACTCATAAATTTTACAGAAACTGAACGATATCTAAAAAAATAATAAAGCGTCACTTCGATAAGCATTGTCGAAAACACAATCAATGTTCCTCGCAATAGTCGAAAGTAAAATTTATATTATGTGCAATTGTGCCCCGTTTTCTCTGGTTTTATAATAAACATAGATGTGGGCCTATGTGTCTGCTTCTTCGCCCATGCTGGTGCTTGCTTTCAAATAGGTTTCTTTCACCTAAACCTGTATTAAACATGTCAGTGCTGATCACTGACATTTAATTTAATTCAAACGGGAATAATAAGCCTACCCCACATTTATAGACATTAAATTTTTGTAGTCGTGTTGTAGCTATATGGACAACTTTTGTAACACTAAGAAGTTCTGCGTTTTGCCACATATTGCATTTTCGTGTTTGACGTGATTCTTATAATAAACAGTGATTTTTTTACTTAAACAACTTTAACTCATTGGCCTATATAGGGAACAAGGACTGAGTTACCTGCAAAACAAGAATTGAAATATTACTTATAACGCAGATGGACGTAAACCTCTTAAAAGACATTCAGTGCTTTGAAAATATTATAAAAATTACGTAAGTCTTTAGCTTCTGTTTCCTTTTGTAAATAAAGCAGTTTGTTACTCATCCAAAGGAAGTGGCACGAAAATCTACGTAAAACACATCTGCATGTATTTTTACGACAACTGCACATGTAGAAACTACCTTTAGATTTCTCGTACTTTAAAACCGGAACTGGCTAGAAGCCAGTAGTCCGGAATTTCCTGCGGCCGGTCAAGTAAATCAACGTTGTTCGAGGTTTCCTTCGGTCGTAGAGCTAATGCTAAGCTGGTATCCAAAATTTACGTTCCACTGCATACTTGTCACGCTACCATCCCAATACTACCATCAAAACTTCCGCCCAAATGCAGCCCTTCCAAATTCGTCATAATGCTGCCTTCCAAAAACAAAATTCAACCAAAATGCTCAACTTCTTTCCTCTGCTGCATACTAAAAAACAGTCCACTTCCCAACACATTGACTTCTTCACTTCTCAGCATTTTACATTGCCTCCAAACTACTTTTACCAGAAGGACGAAAGGGCACAGCCTGGGAATCTTCACAGCTCTAAATTTTTTGCTCCCCCCCCCCCCAGGGGGAAGCATGTAGTTTCTATAACTATACCCTCCCCCCGATTTCTTTTTTTCTTCCTTTTAGGCTCGAGTCATACGCAGTCTTGAAATCGTTAAGGGAATAGTACTGGATTAGGTATAGACTATTGTTATTTCATAATATTCGCGCATAATAGGCCTATATTTATTCATGACGTGTTTCACGAAGCTGTCAGCATGTTCCATGACATAGCGTCCAATGACGTAATAATTACTGAAAAAATTAACTGAAAATGCTGTGGACGAAAGCGGCTTTGCCTAGTTTGAGGTGAGCCTACTCTCTGGACGTTTGACTGGAGGGACTGGGAGAAGCTAGGAAAGCCATCAATCATGATAGCCAGTCTCCGAGCCGAGATTTGAACCAGAAGCCTCCCTAATAAAAAGCAGGAATACTGCCCACTCGACGGCGACGTGTAGTAAGAGTAATGTACGAGTTAGTTTATTTTTTAATAATTACCGCTGAAAACACCACGCAAATCAACTCTCGGTCTCTCTCTCTCTATATATATACATACAAAATAAGTTGTGTACGAATGGAGGCGAAGTTATTGTGGCCTGTCGTAAGATAGGCCTGTTGCTTGCTGCAGACTGCCGAAGAATTCTAACTTGTACTCAAGTATCTGGTTCCAATCTTTCTTGTTGAGGACTTCGGTAGTATAAACTTGACAGTACGTCCAAGAAAATGCTGGGGTATTAACATAAAATCAGTTGCATTAAATGCACACTGAGCACAGGGAAGATCAGATTTTCACTTCAACATCCGCTACATATTTCGGCCAAGCTAGGCCACCTTCAGGGATTTATCGGACATAACTGCAATTAGGCCAACCGCCACTTCATTGTGAATTTTTTAAATTCATCTTTCAACAAAAATTTTATCATTCGACATTAGACCTATGCAGAGACACTGTCAGTCTCGTAAAATAAATAAATAAATTATCATTAACATCATCTTCCAAACGTGTGTTAGACCATGTGGTATGTTACGGTCTCGAGTCGTCTTTTTGCCGGACGCCCTATAGATAAATAGATAAATAAATAAATAAATACATACATACATACGTAAAAAAGTAAGGCAGAACCGACTAAAAATGGCGCACGAAACCTCTCGGCATATGAGATTCAAACTCCGGAACACTAATATGAATGACTGTGTGCTCAACTAACACCCTCCTGTAAATCATTCTACAGTGCGGAGATTCTAACCAGTCTCCGCAAGACAGACCACCCCTCCTAACTTCCGCTCTGATGAGACCATGGCGGGTCGCTGGTGATGAGAAACGTGGCATTTACAAAGCGTCGTACTCAAACGATGGCACCATCCAAGACTACATTGTAATACGTTGATTGTCTACGTGAGGTGATTCTAACGCTAACCCCCTTTGAGTTTCCAAATTTCCAGACCTTGGGGAGAAAGATGGAAGTTGTGTGGGTTGCAGACAGGTGATGAATTAACGCAGTGTGTTGGTTGGCCTGCTGGGACAGGAGGGGTCTTCAAATTGCAGAGAGAACGTGTGTACTATAGCTACTGCATTCCGGAGCTGGCATTGACAGGGTTGATGGACAGTGATAGATGTGTTTTCCTCCGCAGGTTATAACTATGTGCGGTTGCAGTCAGGTATTATGGTAATAGTAACCTACACGTGTGGAACGACAATGGAAGCATATTGATTGTATTGCCAGCAAAATGAAGCAGCAGATCCGTAAACGTAATAAATAGAAAACATAAAACAACCACAAACTTATTGAAATAACTTTCACTGCCACAAGACTCTTGGAATGTGTACAATGTTTATAAATTTTAGTGCATGAACAGCAAGAACAATCCTCATCCATCAGCCTTAAACTTAATTACGTAGAAGTATATTTGTCTTGATGCTTAATTAAGAACTGCTTCATGGACATGTGTGAGTAAGCAAAGGTATGGCTCCACGCATTCTTAACGTTGGTACTAAATGGAGGTGCTTTTTCACCTTAAATTCCTGCCGTTTACCACCAAGAATAGCCATCAGCATCCGTCTGATAGGGGACAGGGTGGACCATAGACCCCGATTGAAGAGGAGAGAAATATATCTCTGAACCTGACGAGAACAAACGGGTCTCTTCGATCATCCAGCCTGTAGCCTAGCTAATAAACTGCGTTACTCTCCCGTCACTTTAATGGGAGATTTTACAAGTAATTTTACCCTAACTTTTATCATCGACCAATACTTTGTATGGATGTATATTTTTGTCAAGGTACCAACTACATGCAAATGCAATGTAAGGGCATTTACGTGGTATAATAAATGAAAATATTGATTTAAATGCAGTTAGCAATTAATTTTAAAAACCTGCGTAAATGTGTTAGTGTGTTCCTGAAACATTGTGTGCGATTGGTCTCTCAACCGAACAAGAAAAATCACTTTTTCAAAAGTTTTTCACTTCAGAGTCTGCTTGGTATTCTGTTTATTTCGCTCTCTACATGAGCTGCAGGATTCGACTTTACTGTAGTGTTCAAAACACTTATAATTTTATAATATATATATTTAAGGATGAATTGGTGTAATTGTATGCAGTGATATAAACCAAGTTGGGCGCTGTTTCTAATTTTTGGATGTCATCTTTCTTAAATACCCACGTCTCATTACCATATTTAGGTAACATGTATTACTGCGTAATTTCTTTCGGTAATTTAAACAGTCATTAGCCCAAATGTGTCGTATAAATTTTATTTACTTTTTGTAAGATCTTAGTCGTTTCTTTATAAGAAATAACCGAAACCTTCAAAGTCATACCTTAAAAGAGAAACATAATTTTGGTCTGCACGGTACAGTAAGAGACAGGAGAGTTTATTCTGTAGAGTGGGCTAGACGACCGAGGAATTATTGGTGGACCCCCGGCAAAGGCAAGAAATTTTTTTCATCTCCAAAATGTATAGCCAGGCCCTGGGTCCCCGCCACCCTCTAATTCAGTGGGTAAAGTTGGCTTTCCCCAGGGATAAAACGGAAGGGGGTTATGAGGCTGGTCACCCATGTTCTTCTACAGAAGAAGCTAAGAATTCTTACAGCTGTACCTCTACTGATCATATGCCTTCATGATGCTCAAGACCCGATTCACACTGTGGGGACTGAACAGCCACATTCCAGTCAAAGGCCAATCAAATATTCTACACTGTACGTGAAGAGAAGTGTCACGTTCAAGAGACGGTACTTTCCAAGAACAGACGCACCGAAACACAGGAAAAAATATCTTCACCCACTGTAAGTGCACTCATTCTGGGAATCGGGCTGGACTAAGAACATGAACATATTTATCTGCATGGTACGACAAAATAATTCTTTTGATGTCTCGTACGTGTAATTCTGCGCGCGCAGGCTCACGTGATTGTGTGTATGTGAATACATTACTAACTACACGAACAGATTAGAAGTATGGTTTCCTTTAGGCCTTAATTTTGTGAATAATCGGGTTAAGTTGAACACTGAAACTTGGTGATCCTAAGAACATTTTCAACTGTTGTGTTCCTAACATCGCATTACAATTGTAACGGACATAACGTACTCGTATGTTACCGTATGCTACCGTATGTTACTCGTATGTTACCCTCCAAATATTGTGTTCACATAAGCTTTAGCTTCCAGTTTTACTTACATATTTCTAATCGGAACAGGAAATTAATTACTAATTTTCTTTGGGAAAAACTTTATTAACAAACATATTATTTCACGTAGAGTAAAGTGTTCCCTGTCCATGCTATAAAAGCATGGATTTGGAGAAGAAGTATAGCTCATCGCTCATTCTTAACTTCGGCACTAGATTGAGATAACTGTTTAACTTCATGAAACAGTCGATTTACACCCGGGAAAAACACCAGTACTCCCTGACCTGGAGCCTAGGTGGGCACCAGAGCCAGCCTGTATATTTTTGAGAACAAATTCCTTGCCTCCACCGGAATTCAAAATCCGGTCCATCCAATCCGTAAACTAGTCGCTACACCGACTACGCTGCCCCGGATCCTGAATATTTCACATATTAAGTCTAATCAAACAATGACAATTTACTGATGAAGACATTCTACTCACAACCTCAATCACTGGACACAGTAGTCCTAAACAGGAAGGTGGGGCAGGGAACCGGATACATTACTAAGGATTTTCATAATTTTCGACAGCTTCTACCAGCAAGTTCTCACATACCAGTCGCTTCCTTCCAGGTCTTTGCTTATTGATTGTTCAGATAATTATCCTACAATTCTACGCTATATAATCCATACAATTCAAAGCTTTTTTAGGTGAACCAAGAACCAACCAATGCGGTTGTCATAAAATGCTTGAGATATGAAAATTACTTTATTCCGGGATATGACGCCGTGTATTCTGATAGAAGTGTACGAAGGTTTCAGAGGAACCTACTGAGTAGATCACCTCCCTCATCTATAGTAATTATGGAGGAAGTAGTCTTCCCTGAACCGTCAGTACACTTCCATCAAGCTACAAGTAGTCACATCCCAGAAGACAGCAAGACAGCAATACCCTTACTCACCGTGATAACCTCAATCCTGTTTCGGATATGTAGCTCGTCAGTTACTATAGCGACAAAGACTAAAATATCCCCTGCTGTTTTGGACATTGCGTACCTGTCTTCCATTTCATAACCATAAAATTTGCCGTGTAAAATATCCTGTTGGGGGGCCTAAGTTACCACAAATATTAGGGAATATAAGAAAGATATATATGATCTTTTAAACCCTGTGTTATTAATCTACATTCAAGTCTGAGTATTTCAGAGAACCGTGTGTGAAAAGAATATTACAAACCTCTAATCTCAAGATGGAAGCATCTAGTCTTTTAATTAATTATCTAATAATACAAGCAAGAGGGAAAAATAATATTCTTTCCCCCATTACCGTTCTTTTAGGTTTAATTCTTATAAAGTGCTTGTAATTTTTGAGTGTAACGTAAAACGAAGTCCATATTATTAATCTGGTTTGGTTGCGTTCCGCCACCTGAAACAGTTAAAACACTAGACTGTTCCCCTGCTTTAATCACTGTAATACAAGCTTCGCGTACGTACGCAATGCATAGAAGGGGGAGACGGGAGAGAATGCCATCTATTTCAGGCTCAAAAGCTTTTTAAGTGTCAGGAGTTCATGATTTATAACGAATTATACAGGAACGAACACCTGCGTCCCAGCGCTAGGAAAGCAAGCAACATATATACAAGTGTCTGAAAAGCCACTTCCTTCAAACAGAAGCAAAGGAAAAATTCAATACTCCACGGGCTGAAGCAATGTGAATACAAGGCTCATAACGCTACAAGGCGAGGCAAATGTAAATTTGTCCCTGTACTTAATTAAACACTATCCTACGAAGATTCATGCGGGAGTGGAGGTATAGCTCCACAAATATCATCATCCTCGGTACTAAATGTAGGTGAGTGGCCAACTTCACTACCCAGCCGCTTTGCTTGTGGACAAAGAGCCCCATGCCCATTGACAGGAGGCTGGATGACCGCCGGGGCCGACAACGTTAGAGTCAAAGATGGAAAAATTCAGAACTATCGGTGCTGTTCTGTCAGCAGCCTAGAGCGGCTTGTCAATCTAAATTTTGTATCTTTTTCCTCGTCCCGGGTCATTTTGCAAAGAGCCGTATTTCACCACAGGAGCGGTAGGAGCTTGTAAGTTCTTCGCAGTTGCATGCAAACGATTTCGCAGTTGCTCCGTGAATTTCAGGAGTATTACAGCTTATACGCAATGACAGAGATCTACGAAGATATCACATGCAGGAACTGTAACACATTAGTTCAAAGGGACAGGATAAACCATTTGAAGCCCAGTTGCAATTATGCGTATTAATTTGTCTAACATTAAACAATTCTTGCAATTTACAATAGAATGTATTTACGGGTGTCCTACAGTTTTCAGAATAAACAGCCATAATATCCCTAAACATCATTAATTTTAATGGAATAGGCCAGAAATTACGCAACGAACGAACTGCCATTACGATCCGTACAGCCGCAATTTACTTGCATATAGTATATAGTGTATAGTATATTATATTATAGTATATTATAGAGCATAGTATATATTATATAGTAGGATATGAAACAAAGAAAACTCTGTCGTTTGAATGCATTTATTTTACATTCTATGGATGTTGTTAATATACATGTAGGTCAATGTGTGAAGATTGTGTGAAATGTTTGGCAACACTGATGTCTGTGTTCTTCTGAAATTTTGCACCCATCGCCCAGTGACGTGGCGCCATATCCGAGAAGAACGGAGACCACAGTTGCACCGTTGGAAGAGACTAAAATCTCGCATAGTTGGATAATTTTCCTCTTCTTCTTCTTCTTCTTCTTCTTCTTCTTCTTCTACTTCTGCTACTTCTCCTCCCTTTCCTCCTCCTCCTCCTCAAGCGCTACAGTCCGTTGTGGGCCTTGGCTTCCAATACAATCTTTCTCCTTTCCCGACGGTCTCTGGCCTTTGCCTCTCTGGTTTTATTCCCATTATAATTAAACACTCTTTAGCCTCGTATCTCCACCTGTTACGTGGGGTCCCTTTTTCCTTCTTCCTTCCATTATAGCTGTTGCGATTTGTTTTAGCATTCTATGGTTTTGCGTTCTTTCAACACGACTATAACATCTTAGCGGAGGGATTTTATAAATTTTACAATGTCTTACCTTTGTAAAATATCCTTTCTCTCCTTATTTGTTCTTATTCTCAAGCGTTCTCCTTCTTTTACGGGTCCATATATTTTCCTTACAACCTTCCTTCCAAATATTTAAAGCTCATTTGTTTCTTCCGTGGTCATTGTCCAAGTTTCTGACCCATAGGTCAGTATCGGTTGTTTTAGAGTTTTTATACGGTTTTAATTTAGTATTTCGAGAGAGGAGTTTGGACCTGAAGAGTTTAATGTGTGCTAGGCATGCGCGATTTGCTGTCATGATTTTGGAGCGAATGTCAACATTTGTTGCCACTTTTTAAAACTGATACCAAATATATGAAGCTGTCGACGCCTTCAAATTTAAGATCACCTACTTGCTTATGTAGAAGACATTTTTACGTACCTGGCTTTATTTTCATTGAGCTTTAATCCCGTTTTTCTGCCTTCAGTTTCCAATGTCAAAAATGATTCTTTTAAGGCTGTAATTTTCCAAGCGATCACAAAAATGTCGTTGGCGTAAGCAAAAATTTGTTTGTGTTTATAAGTAATGTTTCCTTCCTCTACAATTCCTTACAGAACCAAGTTTAGTGCTACACTGAATAATGTTGCTGACAACGCGTCGCCCTCTCTTATTCCTGTTGATTCTTTAAAAGGCCTGCTGCTAGTATTTGCTGTGAGTACTGTGGATGTAATACACCTAATGTCATAATTCTTATTTTTATGGTATGTCGTAACTATATAAGTCTATAAATAGTTAATTACTATCCATGCTGGTAAAAGCTTATCTAAAATCAAGAAATAGCATGTGCACATCTGTGTTATGATAAATTTCCATTATATTTCTCATCACATTTATTTGGCAACGGTATTTGTATTTGATCTAAATATTTGGAACATTATTTCTTTTTAATACATGTACACAAAATTGGTAGACGTAGGAGAGTACAGTCTAATTCGGTACATAAAAACGCAAAAAAAAAAAAACTAAAAAATAAACGCCTCCATGTTACGTTGTTCGTACACTCACTTTCTTGCCTTTTCAACTTTTATTGAAATAGTTTTCGCTTCGATACATGTTTAACAAATTATGCACGAATTAAGCTTGATGTTGGCAATGGAACGCAAGTAAGTTCTCATACAGTGCGTAAGCTCTTGTTCTCTGATTTCAAGGAATACTGAAAAGGTTCGACGAACTTTATTTGAACTCTCCAGCATGCATCAAATAATAACGGTTATCCGTACAGCAGTTCTCAAGTTTTTGCATGCGGACGGACAGGCAGACATACAGAAATTAATACGCGCAATTTTGCAACTGTCTATTGCGAAGTGCCTAAAAATAAAAATAGCTTAAACTGATAAAGTATCTCTAATATTTTTAATACTTCATTCAGGTGTTCATCTTTCAATGTTATTTTGTATTTGTCCCCACACGCGCACAAAGACTGACGAACTAGTCTAAGTGAAACAAAACCCTCAGAGCAAGCACATTGCTAAACTGAAGACATTTATTAATGGCTACGCCATATGACAGATTGCATATTTTTGTTTTACCAGCGAGGATTTGTTTTTATTGTAATGAAGATAAAGAGGAAAAATCGTCAAATTAATCAAGAATCTCTATAATAAAAACCGGAAAAAGAAAAAGCAAGGAAGGAGAATGCAAAGTTTAAATTGTATTGAGGACTTACTCCATAATGTAAAGTGATACAAGGGTTGCAGCGCGAAATCTGGACTTACATTTATCATTCGTTTTGGTGGCAACAACTAAAGAACAATTGGTACCCGTGGTCTAAATGTATGAAAGGAGATAAGTCATAAACGTATTCGCAAATTTCGGATAAAGCATTTATATTACAACATTTCTGAACGTGAAAGTACCCAAAAAATTTTTTGTTCATATGTAACTACTTTGATGTGCATAGTCATTTATATATGATATATAGTTATTAGTTTATAATTTTTAAAGTAATTTTTGTCAATGTTTCATCTATAAGTCTCAACCACATCTATCTTTGTGATTTATTAACTATTCACTGAAATCCTCTAAGCTTTTCGGCAATTATTTTGTCACCATTAGACGTAGTTTACAAGAAACAACATATATCAATGCCCTTATTTTAATACAAAACATCTTAGTACACAATTATTTTTTTAAATTGCACAACTGTTCCTACGATAATTATGATGAGATGATATGGTCATTAAACGTTACTGTCTTCCCACAAACGCTTGTGATTTTTCAATGTCAACAAAATCACAGATTGACTTAGTTGTTGGAGGAAAGACTTTACCGTATATTGAAATATATAAAGGAAAATATGTCGTAGGTTGTTCCCGGGGTTATTTGTTATAGTAACAGCACCAATGTTTTGAAAAGGAACAAAGGTAATCAATAACAGATGCTTGAAAACAGAAGCAAGAATTGCCCAGTCGTATGGTGCTATAACACATTTAGAAGAAATGAGAAACTTAAATTCGATTCCCAACCTAGCAGAAATGTTTTTTTCCTCCGAAGCGTGGCCTGATTTGGGGCCCTCTGAGGCTCATACCCAACTGGAACAGGGGTTCCTTCATGGGGAGTAAATCGACTCGGTTATAATTCTAACCACCTAGCCCCACCTATTGTTTAGGTTAAGAATGCATAGAGATATACTTTCACTCCTCCACTTCTTCACACCATGGTACAACTGTAAAAACGTGCGCAGACAGACGTATTCAGTCTGTCCAGTACACCTGCCAACGTCAGTTATGTAAAGCAAGCAACCTAACGTAATGTAGTATACTTAAAGGTAACGATGTCCCCGTGCACGCTATGAAGGAATATGGGGAAGTAAACATAGAGCTCCACTAAATTTTAACTTCGGCGCTGGATGGAGGTGAGTAGACAGCTTCGCGCCATGGCACTTTACTATCGGGGAAAGAGCCCCCAATACCCAATGAATAGGATTTAACCTTCTGTTCAGTGGGTACTGGGGGCTGTTTCCTAGGTAAAAGTAACACATAAAGTCGTCCTCTGCGCTTTATTAACCACCAACCCATTGATACTTATGGGTGAATAGAGTTATAGCTCCACGAATTCTTTACATCGGCACTAGACGTTGTTAAACGGTCAGCTTTTCGCTTTACTTCTGAGGACATAGCTAGCACTATCTTTGAATAGCAGGCTGAGCGGGCTTCTCAGTCGGTCTGAACGCTGTGAGGAAGAGAAAAATCTTTGCTCCCACCTGGACTCAGGTTCCTCCTCATCCGTCGTCGCCAGTTCCATGACACAGTTGCTTATACCGAGTGAGCTGTTCCGGTTCCAGTATTCTTACTGTAGTATAACATATTTTACTCTGCGATGATGCAAAATACAGAAGCTACTATAGAATACGCATTTTGTGGAATATAGGTTTGAGCCTGTGTGGGGAGAAAGATGGGAGTGAGATTTACACTTGATCCCCGAAACAGAGTTTTGTTCGTTCCCCCGTAACAATCTGGCAGCAGTACCACTGACAGACAGGAGGCTGGGGGGAGGGGAGAGGGGAGACGTGTTATTTTGCCGGTGAGTTGAGACTTTGAAATCTTCTCTGAGACACCCGCCTTACTACTGCTCGTATCTACGCACTTGCTTCTTCTATTTGTTTGCGTTGCACGGCAAATCCGCGGGCCTAGAATCCCCCATCAGCCCATCCACGGAAGAAAGAGGCTGAAAAAGGAAAATACACAACGAGGAAATTGGATAAGAGAAATGGGAAGTTTGTCTAAGATTGTCTCTAGACACATCTAGACTAACACAGACTTACCGATAAGAAAGATATAATGTAATAATAACAAAATGAATTGTTGATTTTTGTAGTTCCATAAAAGGTCAAGACACTGTGTATTGCAATTCTGCCTGCGGTCTATTGACTGGTTAAGAACACTTCTCTGTAATGAGAAAAGGCAGTAAGAGGTTGCTAGGATATCATCGTAATTACAACTTTATCCGCAGATACTCGATTTATCCCAGTTGCATAGGAAACTAATTAGAAAGGGGCAAACAGAATGTGGTACTGAATTCAATTCAACACCGCTTTGGTTAGTGAGGAGGGGTTATACATTCCCCAACCCCGACTTTGACGTCTATTGCCTCACATCGATTGACAGAATAACGTCACTATTGCATTAGTTCACAATGAAGACATTCAAATGTGCAGAAGACAACAACAAACTACTGAATCCTTGCTGATGTAACCATGGTAATGGCACATTTAAATAATCTTGCTACGATGCAAGGAGCGAGACTATTGTTACATAGTTATGTCGAATTAAAAGGAACATTGCAGAGGTTTTGGCTTTTTGTATCAAATATGCCCAATTCAAACGCTTCTTTTGACAAGTAATTAAATAGCACAAAATACCCATTTCCGAAAACTCTATAAATGTTTCTACTCCAGATTAATATGTAGGGCCGGTTCGAGACTGACACAATCCATGCGGCTGCATGGGGCCACATCATTCGGAAAGCCCAGAAACGACTCGTTTCATTTCAGATTTTTGTAAAAAAATTTTTCTATGTCAATCCTTATATTACCCTATCTGAATTGTCAGTTCAGGTCCATAAGTAGGAAAAGCTAATGCATTACACGCCTGGACAGGATCTTAGGGCTCCAGAAGGTTGAGGATTTCTAGACAATCAGCATATGAAGGTGGCCAGGTTGTCAGACCTACGCACCGCACCGGCCACATTTATCCCCCAGGAGATATCCCTGGTACTCATTTCTGTTACAGGCTGAGTCGACCCCAGGGCCATAGTGCGTCCGGAAGGATTAAGTCAATGAAAAATCTCGATGACTCCGTAGGGAATCCAACCCGCGACCTTCCGGCTTGGGGCCCAATCTCTCAAACCGGCGCTGCAGTATTACCAAGAAACACCAATCTGAACTTCTACTGCTCGGTGTAATTCCTTATGACGAAAAAATATTTACTATTTTCAGATTTTGAATCTTGTTTCTTATAACCAATATATCCACCAACAAATGCACGTAATAAAATACCATTCATAACCCTTATTAGAACTCCTACATGTTTCGGTACCGGGGTGTCGTCCTCAGGGAGCTGTAGAACAAAGGAATATAAGCCCAAAACGTTAGTTATAGATATTACCTAAAAAGAGCATGTTTCTTATGTTTATGGGTCACATGGTGAGAGGGTACAGTACAGTGACAAGGGCATGGGTTGAATGACCGGCCTATCGTGGTTATTCCTGACGGCTGCAGGGACCTTTATTAGTCAGTGTGTCTCGACTGTCTATGGGGCCCAATCAGCGTCCCGATCAATGGGTACGGGGCCTCTTCCCCGGGAGTAAAGCAGTCGGAACAAGGATTGATGAACTTTATTTCCTATATGAAGGAGAACACCTTTCAGGCTTACCTTAAGTGCATCAATACACAGTGACCATTATTCACGCTTATGATGGCGACCCAATCATTTCAGTAAGCCACCAAGATCATTACAGTAGGACATATTTCGAGTTGTATGCTACTTAATGTTGCCAGAAAAACAAAATAGAACTTGTTATCTATGACAATTACAAAAGTAACCAATATGAAGCACATGCATGCATATGCAAGAAAAGTAACAAAACCATAAATTAGAAAATTGGACATTTCTTAAAAAGTATGCGTGACAGAAATAAATTATAGGTTCATCTGGTAATCTCGAGTTGAACTCTTACCACTTTTAGCTATGTTCACCCAAGAAGCAAAACTTTTGTTTAACAGTGTTATTGCTACATATCCCACCTATGGAATTATCCGCGATTTAATTCCATAATGCAACTGATGCTTGGTCAATAGTAGGTATTTCTAAGTTTCTCATTAAGCAAAGTTCTCAAATTTCCTGTTACTTCCCATTAGAACAGGGGCTACGTCTCCTAGTCTAAATTTGTTACGTAAGTTGAAATAAACACTGCACCAACTTTCCCATAAGTTACAACCTATATTAGCCTTCTTACACTCTTCGCATTTTTAAATTCACATTGCATTTTGAAATACTGAGTTCAGAATAGAATTTCGAGTAGAACACAATTTATTAACTTGAGTTCATTTTACGGTATATGATTATATAGAAAAATCATCTCCAAATACATGGCAAATACATCAACAAACGGATTCTCACATAAATACGAGTAAACTACATTACTTCTCTCCACGAACGTATTTTGAATGGCAAACGCATTACTTTTAACTACTAGGGTTGTTAATGACAAACATTTAAAATCACGCAGTTTTCTTAATCCTAGCTCAAATATGACACAGGTACTCGAATAAAAACAATCCGAGAAAAATAGAGATTTTGGAAATTTTCCTTCGGAAATCAGATCTGACTTCGCCAGCACTTTCCATTTTGCTTCATGGTATAAATGCTTTGAAAAGAACTCTACAATTTGCCGATCGCTGAGCGTGAATTTTGTCATCATTCCTTCCTGCGTACTTGGAATTTCAGAGGGCCAAACCCCAAATAACATTTTAAGTGTGTGCACTTAAACCCGTTTTCCATGCATCGGTGTAGGGATAGCAGAGCTGATGCTTCACAAAAGAAAAGAACGACATGCGCCATTATGTGACAAGGGTTTAGCATTCAGGAGGGTGGAAGGGACAACAATGGAAGGAAATTTGTCCCATATGTTGTAAATTAGACGACGTCATCAGTGTTATGTTAACGAAGCAGTAGCAGCTGTGCTTACCTTCTCACGCTCAGCTTTTGGTATCATTCTTCAGCAGGTGATAATAAGCAAGGTAACCAGCGAATGACTCCACGGAGCAGTTTTTGTCACGAGGCTGACAAGCTAGTCAAGGAATTCCCCGCATTTCATGTAAACCATAAGTTAATTACCGTGTTCCCAAGTACCTGACACTGGTAGGTATATCTATCCTGAGCCAGATAAGTCCAGTTCACAGATTCCCACTCTATTTAAGATCCATATTATTATCATCATCCAACTACACTTATGTTTCCCAAACTGCGCATTTCCTTCAAGTTCCTCTAGCAGAATCCTGTACGTAAGCATACTTCTCCCCCATGCGTGCCACATGCTCCATCCATCCCATCCTCCGTGATTTGATAAATCAAATACTATTTTACTTAATATAATACGAGCAAAAGGCTGCGTACAGTTGCCAATCCATGAAATGGTCATCACTGAGAAACTTATAGTCGCTAAACTACTCTGGAATACCCATGTGTTTTATGTAACTCAAGTTTTCATTACCGTAAACACAACATCCAACCCTGGCAAGCATCTTAAGCCAATGAATCCGGTCTGCCCTCTGACACTCCTTAATAACAGTTTCAATGAAGTATTACCCTCAAATCTGTACCCAGGCAGCTGTGAGTTTCGTGAAAACCAGTTCAGCGAAAGTCATAGATTAGTTACGAAAGTAAATGAATTTCTATTCTATTTTCCACACTTATTGTCCACATTTTGTCAAAGGGAGTACAGACGACCTACACATAATGCTGTTTAGCAATTTTGAGTTTTGTGAAATTCGGCATAGGGTCGGTCTTACGTTTATTATAGGCAAAAATAAAATGCCATTTAGCGTGTACCGTGAAAACGTATGTCATTCTGAAAGTAAAGAACGGCTTGGTAAAATCTGTGTACTAGTGTACGTCACGGAATACACTGAGTAAAATTTAATATTATTCGTTCCGTGCAATGATAACTAAAATATTACAAAAGCCAACTAAATGCACAATTTGTCTCTCACAATTATATTACATTAAAACATTAAAATGTTAAAAACTCCTACACGTTTCGATCCCTTTAGGGTCATCATCAGGAGTATACACATCAAATAATTATGTATAGAACACTATACAAAATTATTCATAACAGTTGCAGTTTGGTATGTTGTACATCGTGTAGTAGCAGCGAAAGTAGACAGTAGACAGTTCCGTGTAAAACAGATGTAAACATACACAGACATATGGAACTCTGATGTTCAAGATCTTGGAGGCACGTTGTGTATATGACGAAGACTAGCACAGTACTCATATACACAAGGTGCCTCCAAGATCTTGAACATCAGAGTTCCATATCTCTGTGTATGTTTACATCTGTTTTACACAGTCTACTGTCTACTTTCGCTGCTACAATACGATGTACAACATATCAAGCTGCAACTGTTATGAATAATTTTACGTATTGTTCTATACATAATTATTTGATGTGTATACTCCCTCATGATAATCCTACCGGAACGAAAAATGTAGGAGTTTTTAATTTATAAAGTTTTAATTTAATAAATTTGTGAGAGACAAATTGTGCATTTGGTTGAATTTTGAAATGTTTTATTAAACTGTGTACAGTCTTGTTACATTTTAAAAAATGTGCAAGTTTCCTCTATATCCTAGTAAAAGATGGATCTCGGCTGTAGACGTGTTCCATGAGTAAGGGGAGAATTCATAGTGTATGAGATACCACTGATGAAGTTTCGTGATACAGCATTACATTAAGACAATAATACAAACTTAGCCGCAAAGAAATCAAACTCAAAACAGACTCTTGGTTTTATTTCAAAGTGCGATGTTGCGTGGGCCTAAGGACACTGGAGATGTGCGCAAAAACGTATATAGGTCGACTTGTATTTTGTATTTGTCCAATTTCTTTCACTCGTAACGTAGCCTGTCTTGAGACAGGTCCATAGCCTCTTGTAAAGCGAGTTCTCCACGGATTGCGATGTAGAGCTCTCTCTTTCAAGTGCCAGTATGTTCTCTTTTTCTTAAGGTCATCCAGTAGCTGCTTACGTCTTTTCCTCTTCTTTCTGTCCCTTCTTTTCTTCAATAATGTGTTTCAGAAGATAGATTCCAAGCAATACGTGACGAATCAAGTCAGCCTTCCTTCGTTTATTGTACGTAGGATGTTCCTCTCCTCTTTGACTCCATGGGATACTTCATTTTTTTTACACAATCAGTCCAGTTATCTTCTCCATACTTCTCCAGCACCAAATTTTAAAATCTTCAAGGTATTTCTAATCTATTTTCTGAAGTGTCAATGTTTCAACACCGTAAAAAGCTATAATCCAAATGTAGCGTTTCAGTAGTTTATTCAACCAGAATTACAATGTTAAGAAACTTTTCGTAAACTCCTTTAGTATCAGATTTCACGCAGCTCCATTTAGCTTTTCTTTTTAGTTATTACCTTTGTCCCGCAAGGCTGGGAAATGGCCTAAGAATTAAATTATACATACTGTAATATTTCGGGGATCGAAACCTGGTGGGGGCGAGATTTTCAGCACCCGTCCAGACCGGCCCTGGGGCCTACCCAACCTCCTATACAATGGGTACCGGGTCATTCCCGTGAGTAAAGAGGCCGGGGCGTGGCGTTGACCACCAACCCCCATCTAGCGCCGAGGTTAAAGAAAGGGCAGAGCTATACCTCTACTCCCCCTCTTGGCCTTCATGGCCTGTTATAGGGTGAACTTTACCTTTTACATACTGTTCATACTTATTTGAAAGCACTAAAATTCACTTGAAAGAAATTTAGTCCTGAAGCTGACGGCTTGTCTCTGAAAACTGTTATTTATAAAAGATATAACAATCATTACTTACTTTGAAATACATATGCTACATTCCTGTCCTTCGGGGAAGGGGAAACAGTGAAATCTGCCATGGAAGCTAAGGGTCTTCAGAAGTCATTTCTCTTCGTCTCGTTTCTTTTCGAATGGCAAACTTCAAGAGCTCCCTAAATGATTACTAACGACATTGGCTTTTGAAATGTTACCCAGTGTGAAGCTGAAAGAATCTTCAAACACCCAGGAACTTGTCCCAAATAGTGAATGGAGAGTGGGGTAGGGGAAGAAGAAGAAGGTTGCAGACAGAACACTACAGGAGGGATGGATGTGGTTACAGCGGTCCTGAATTCACATGAATATTGTTACAACTACACTGTAAATACATCCTTAAAATAAGCAGTAGAAATTAAAAAGGTGCATGCAGGAATCATACGTCAGTGGACAGCGGCATATTGTCTGTTTGTCTTTAAGAATGATTAGGCCTACTATAAATCCAAAGAAAGAAGAAAAACGGGAATTTCTAGAGAAAGGTGGAAAGAAAAGACTTCACTCTGAAGTCGGAACATAACCTAATACACAAAGTTACTGATGATAATTATGATGTGATAATGCACATAAATTTCGAGATACATTATTATTATTATTATTATTATTCCATACGTTATGTGTTCGGTGGAGTTACCTAGACGCGCTTTTTTACTTAGTGTCTACAGTGGTTCAAAAGTTTTCCCTACAGTTTTGAAAACTGTTTGCATTTGTGTGCCGAATCGATATTTCAGAGATTTGAATTTGTTTTATATTGATTTTACGCCTCGCAACTCTCCTTCGGCTAGATGCGATTCGGCGGCTAATGCCATCCGAAGGGATAGTGGTATATTCAATGGAAGGTCTGCTTTGATTAAGGATTTGATAGATACTTTTACTAAATAAATCAGAACTATTAACAGATTTTACGTAGTACTTAGGTCACTGACGTTTCATGTAAATTGTGGCCAAAATATTTGTAATTAATTTGATTATATGTTGTACCTTTTTTCTGCTTTTTCTTCCTTTGTCAAGTAACTGTGCAGTATCTGTGTATTTTTGTATTATTGCATTCTAGTGTTCATATAGCAACTGGCCCTGCGCTGCTAAGCCTGTATGTCGAATTGATTTCAACTGAAATCTACTATCAATATATTCAGGAACAAGTTATCTCTCTTAATCAAATTTTACCTTATTAATTGCAACATTATTAATGCTGTTTTAGAAGTAATGATTATTACTATTTTCTATGTGTTTTTGTTTGTTATTTGTGTACTCTCCTTACGTTACTGTGTTTTTCCTGTAATTGGCCTTACGACTGTTGAGCCAGCACATTAATAACAAAGAACTGAATTGAATTATTATAGTGGATAGAGAAAGTGGTAATCGAAAGTCATGTCGACTGCCTACGCTCATTATTCGAACTCCGGAGGTTGGGGAATCAACTTTCTATATGGAGTCTGGCTATACTGTCCTAGGCTTTTCGTGAATTGGTCAGTACCTTGAGGCTAATCAGCATAAGGTATTTTAAAGTAGACCATGACTTATTCTTTCATAAGCTTGGCACCGTATAATTCGACAGTACGGCAGATATTACGCACTGAAACGTTCATTACGTACGGGAATATACTGTACGAAGAAGATAAATTAAAATGGTCATAATAATGGCAATGCTTAAATATCGTTTAATGTGTCATGTGACTACCGCTATGTGTCTAATTATCTAATACTTTAACAATGAAATATTTTACTGAGCGTGGAGTCATCAAACACAGAGTACCGTATTATTCTTAACAAAACGGATTTAACAAATATTCCTTAAACTTTGTAACCCTTTAGAGCAGGCTTGATCAACATATTATTATCTGGCACGGGGAAGTTCTGCAAAATTTGGTCTACATGCGGACAACTTGAAATTCAAAACAAAAAATGAAGAATGAATAAATATACGTATAATTATAATTTCACTTATGTATTTTGTACACACAATGTAAAATAAAATATACTGATTTTAATAGAAAAACTTTATAAAATACAATTTAAAACCTAGGTTAGGTTGTCGCTATTTTCAGCACATTTTGCAAAATAAATTATTAATATAATGCGTGTCTCCATATACAAACACCTAAAAAATTTTCAAAATTGCTGTGGCGTTCTATCTCGGCTATGCCAAGAAAAGGGTTAAAAGACGTTTTATCACTTGAAATTCCTCCGCGAGCAACATGTTGCTCACGAGCTATGGGTTGAGCGGACCTTATTTACAGCATGACTTCCACGCAGTTATCCAATTAATACCTCGGAGAAACCCACTTCCTTTATGCGAAATTCTATCTCTTTTGTCCAATTGACCCTTGAGAATAAAGGCAATAAGTTCCTTCGAAACGTCGGAAACCACTCACCCAAAGAAGCAGAGTCTCATCCAAGAAGACTGGAATCCTCAATTCCACCGCTATGAAAACCTAAACTCTTGCATATGTCCTCTCAGTTACAAAAATCGATCGGCTTATTTTGAGAATCACACACAATCCACAAATACATTCTGTCTGTAAAATTCAAAGTTTTTGAACGTTAACTTAGGGGGTACATACAGCTACTAACATTCTTTACAAAGGTAGGGAAAAATGCATACAATAAGGAAGTCAATTAACACCACTCTCATTAACTGAATGTACGAAGGTCTCTTAATTCCTAGGTGTCATGCAATACATACAGGCTTCCTAGACATTCTTGTCTTCAGGGATGTGACGTCATGCAGTTTCGTAGATAGGCATCATATTCAGGGAGCTCCAAAATATCCATTCCTCTGTACCAAAGTGCACAGTGTCACATCCATAAGCGTGCGCAGTACATCTAATTAGGTTGTACATCCAGGGAAATTTATTTTTCATTTTTTAAGATGCGAACATTTATTTAATATTCAATCATAAAAAGCATTACTTTTATTCGCCAAACACATCAAAGTCAATACAAATTAGTTACACTCTTTTTCAAATTAACAACTAAATTCTACTTTAAAAATTCAAACCTAAAAAATGAGACACAAAATACCAAATCTTGAGACGTCAGGGTGTGCCTGGGCACATCCACGTCACACCCCGCACGTGTGCCTATCGTCACATCCCAAGCCAAAAGAATGTTTAATGCAGGACCACTACGACAACTTAAATTGCGCTTCACGACAGCCGACAGCTGAAATGCGCAAGCTGACGTCGTAGGGCAAGCTTCGCGCCCCTGCCGCTTTACCCTTGCGGAAAGAGACCCCGTTACCCTGAATACAAGGCTGGGTGAACCCAGAGCCTGTCTGGATACTTGGAAGACGAGATCAATCTCTTGCCTCTGCCGGGAATCAAACACAGTTTTTCCGGCTGTCCAGTCGCTGTTCCGACTACGCTATCCCAGATCATGGACGCGGTGTTCAAGGGGCAAAGAAAAAATTAACATGGATGAAACCTTGTCGTCAATTCTCTGACAATCACTATTTTAAATATGCTTAGGAACTGCGAAACGATAGAATTGTGTATATGCTTGGAAGCATGTCCGCCTGTGAAATGTCGACCATTGGCGTATTCCACAGCTTTTGTGTAGGAACGAGCGGTTGTAATTTTACGGTGTAGGTGGCTGTAAAGTAAGTGTGGAGAGGTCTAGATACATGTTCTGGTCTGGATGATTAAGTAAGCTAGAGATTGCAAAGGTCAGATGGCGGGTTTAGATAACAACTCGCAGCGCACCGTCGAGGTCATACCCGGATATTCAATGAAGGGAGCTCCGGAGGTGGAGAGAAAAGCTACGAACAAGAAACAGCGAAATAAGATACATCTTTGACACAGGTCAAGACCAACACTATGAGTATGGGAAGACTAGCGGGTTCTCAGTATAAATTATACTTTTTTGCACTGCTCATTTTGACATTAGCCTCTTCGACACGAGTGTCTTATTGTAACGACGTTATTATCAACCAAGTGGCAATAAAAGTAGAGACACATAGATTTATGGATGACCTCCGCCCGAGATGGTCCACGGATTTGAAATATTGCTGTGACATGTCACAACTTCCATCTTTTATCCACGTGCAAAATTCTTCTGTCTCACCACAAGAGAATAAAATAACAACTTGACGGTATTCTTGAATTTCGCCAAGACTAATATAATTCATGCAAGACTAGATTTATTTTTGTATCACACATACATTAGACCGTGCGGTAAGACATAGGCCCACTCATGTGCACTGATATTTTACTCGTATATAGCCTAACTTAGGAATCCAAAAATCTATGAGCCACTTTCAAATTCTAGGCCTCAGAAAGGTGAAATGTCCCGTGTTGAGAAACCACAATTCTGGAGTGCCTGAAAACTCTGTATTATCAGATGCGGTCTGCTCGATGTATGTGAACTGATACACATTTTTGCATGTAACGACAGGAGTGCTGCAATTTTGCAGAAAATATTAGGTACCACTGTATAAAATTTAGTCGCCCGGTGACTAAATTTTGAGCCCTTGTTCTACCTCATTTGCATTATTTCCTTTAATATTATGTAGTTCGGATACAAATACTCTGTTGCAATGTTAACAGCACTTTGGTACATCTTCAGATGATAGTCTTACGCGTTTTAACACCATGTAAGTTCTTAGATTAACACAGACATTTACGAGGAACATTGAGTAAGCACGTTCTTCCGAAAAGACTACCATCCGGAAAACAACCACCGTGAAAGCTTCGAAACATAAATTTCAGTATCTGTTTACTGTAAAGTGATTTTTCTACACTTTCTTTAAGTATTACCCCCATCGGACCAAAATTGATTTCAATGATATTCGTACTTTCACATAGAGATGTATGGGGTCTGATGTTTTCACGAGAAAGAAACTTAGATGACAGCATCGTGTAGTGTCGTAGGTGGTTACCAGCGTTCCGAAGGACACTGCTACATATATTTTCAAGGTAGAAAATGGAGAGAGCAGATAGCATATCATCTACGAGTCTCATAAATAAGTAGACCACAATCTAAAGCATGTTTTTTATGTGTTGATTAAAGGTAAGGTAAAGTTCACCCTAGATCAGGCCACGAAGGGAGTAGAGGTATAGCTCTACTCTTTCTTTAACCCTGGCACTAGATGAGGGTGGGTGGTCAACTCCACGCCCCGGCCACTTTACCCCCGTGAACCCAAAGATAAACTAAATATTTCAGTTTCATTTTAATTACGGTCTATAATTTGATACAAAAAGAAATCAAACCCACCAAAAACTTTTAGTGGAAACGTTAAATAACAAATAATATTCCGTAGTTACGGCGGTGATACACATGTAGAGAGACTGCCGGGTACCACAGCCGTGCGCACACAGAAAGCGCTGCTTGATGCAAATTATTTATTATTATTACTTTTTTTTCAATGGCTCGACAGCCCCTTGGGGGCCTAGGCCGCCTCATTTTTCGAGGCTTCACGATCAGACTTTTTAGACACACCACATTCGGTACTCCTCTGGACGAGGGACCAGCTCGTCGCAGAGACCTCTACCTGACAACACACAACACTCACAAGAGACAGACATCCATGCCCCCGGTGGGATTCGAACCCACAATCCTAGTAAGCGAGCGGCCGCAGACCCACGCCTTAGACCGCGCGGCCACTGGGATAATTATTTATTATAGTAAGTTATTTTTATCAAAAAGGTTTCAATAAATACTAATGATGACACACGTTTGGTTGTATTTTGAGTGAGGCTAATTATACGGTCAAGAAATGCTCCGTGAAGGGATACCCAAGCGTGAAGCTTAAGGGGTCTCGAACCCGGTCACACTGGGCGCGAAACGTGTCTCTTATCCACATGAGTTACATCACTGCCGTCAGAGAGCACTGTAATTCACTAAGAAAATATAAAGCAAAAAGAAGGAAAAAACTTACAATGAGCACAGGACAGAAGGAGTCAGTGGACTGATTGCATCAACCGTGTAATGATTTCAACCATTACACAAGAAAGCTTCACTAACCTTAGAAAGTGGATCAACTTTACAACATGGCATTGTGTGTGAGATGAGACTAAGTCTCGTACTCAGTTTGAAAAGACTTGAAAAGTTTGCAGGGTGCGGGTGTAGGGAAACCTCCCTTATAGTTCTCACGGTTGCCGGCGGCTGATATTTTGACCTCTCCAATTCTCTGAACCCCCCATCAAGTTGAGCCCATTCTTAATGCTGCTGGCACAAAAGACCACAGACACAATACCTCGAGCGTCAGCCACCATTTGCAATGTATCCGCCTAACTTCTATGTAGACAGAGTGCAGCAGCAGTGGCGGCATCAAATTTTCCAAGCGATCTGATGAGTGGATGGATTTGCGACAGTTTTCGTCACACGCACGTCATGGAAATCTCGGCGTTCTGTCCTATGATCTTCGAAAGTATAGGTAAGAAAAATGCGGAAATCGTGGGGTATCATGAAGAATTCGCCGTGGTTCAGCCACCAGTGAATCTGGCAATATATTTAGAAAATGTATTTCCTTTTCGTGGGATCTAAGGTTCCTACGTCTGTGAATGTTAAGATTACCGTATTGAGAGCATAGTAATTTGGTAGGGCGTTATGGACATTACAAACCTTCCGACAATGGGCAGCACCTTACTCCGAAACCTTGGCGCTTATCCACAGATTACAAGTAGCATCCCAAAAAACAGTCTTCTCATTTCCTTGCCGTTTGCAGTTTTAAAGTACAAAGACGGCCATACTAAAGTCGAAGCCCAATTGTGTTGCTAGCACCACGCTTAGGCATATCACCTGTAGCGAATAGGCCTTTTACATTGCAATGTGTAGGCCTATTTAGCGGAAATCCATTACAGGTTCACAAACAGTAACAACTTTTACTAACTAAACCAGTGAAAAGCGACCCTTTGTGTGACAAGAGCGATTTGAAACTCGTCAAATCATGCGTGGGCTGCAAACGAACTGTTAACAGAAAAGTCTCATTTTAAGGAAAATTTGTTATATTAAACGACAAAGGGACTGAAGTTACTACTAATTATTATTAGCATTATTTTCTTAAAGATTAATATAACAATCAATTACAATACAGTTCTTAGTAATTCGTCTTTTTTAAGAATACAATGACGTCGGTGAGAAACTCTTCACTCTTTCTTTGTCACTGATATTTTTAAGAACTACATGAAATTCCATTCCATAAAATTATGCCTGACGTACACTTTCACTAATTATTATCAGAAGACACTTAAAACGGTAAGAATAATTGGGATGGTGGAGCTTACCACTCCATATTTTTCTGACTCCTCCCACTCTAAATATTCCAAAATAGGATGTTCACATGAAATAGGTATGAAGTCCTTTAAAACAAATATTGTTTGCTAAATTAAACAACGCGTGCCAATTTAACCCAAATATCCCAAAATTGTTTTTTATTCTGATATTGGAACAAAAGTGTGTTCAAAACCTCTCGCGGGTTGCGGGTTGCAGTCACTTCTCTGTGATATATTTAACCGTAACACCCGCTCGGAAACAGGCCACATACATTTAAATTTCTGTACAGGGCCCTTAACTATGTGATGAATGATTATTTGTGAACTAAATTCCGAGGAATGACGAATCAGATGACTGGAGGAAATAGATACAAGACCAACTATCTTCCACTGCCATCCAGGTAAAAGTAATTTTTTCTCTCTCCATACTATGAAGGCATAGAGGGAGAGTAGAAGTATAGCTCCATTAATTTTTAACCTCGGCACTAGATACAGGTGGGTGGTTAACTTTACGTCCCAGCCGCTTTAACTGCGTGAAAGAACAACGGTACCCATCGAATACGAGGCTGGTTTGTCCCAGAGCCTGTACGGACATTTTGGAGAATAGAAACATTCTTTACCTCTACCGGAATTCGAATCCCGAACTGTCCATCCTGTAGCCTAGTTGTTACACTGACTACGTTACTCCGGCTCCTCACTGCGATGAAGTCGAATCATATTTAGTACCACTCGAAGAAGTTTAAGAGTCAGCAGCTAGGCACCTAAGAGTTTACTCTCACTTCATCTTCAGAATCTGCGCTGCATATTAAAGATTCTTCTATCAATATAAGAATTTCATGGCGATGAAACTTCCGACTGTGATCATGTGATCTTTCCTATTGGTTCAATCCCTTCACCCTTGCTGTATAACCCATCTATATCCATTCTTATTTCTTTCATCCTGACCGTTGTTGAAGCAGTTTTCTACAACACATCTCTAAGCCCCAGCAAAACTAAGTTGTGCCACAAGGCAGAAGCCGATAATCTAAATCCTTGGATCGAAATCTTTTACTAACTAGGCCTACTATAAACCATTTTTTTTAAGTTTCACACAAGTTACGTAAACGATAGTGTTTTATTTTATTTTTCAGGTGGTTTATTACAATAGGCTTTCCATAGCTGAAATTATATATAATTTAATAATGTCACAATTAGTGAAAAGTTAATTGAATAGGAGGTGGAAGGAAGCATTCGCGGTATGATAGCATATTTGTTTTGTCATTTGCCTGGAGGGGCTGCAGAAAATCACGACAAGGCACAGTCAGGAGAGCTGGTCTCTGGCCGGAAGTGTTCTCTGTAAAACCGATATAACGCTGCCTTCGTCAAGATGCATATACAGTATCCGCCACTGACTGCAAAGTAACCCTCATAAAGGACAGCTCCCGGCTGTGGTGTGCCTAACTTTCATTATGACCAAGTTTAGAATGGACCTTATGATCCGTTTTGTATTATAACGCTGCGTTAGTTCGGAATTTGTCTTCGTTTCTGACCTAAGAAGTTCTAACCCTGCTTCCGTGAGCTCTGTGCTTCTCTTCAGAGCTGTGGGTTTATTTTACAGAAAAGAACTTGGCAATGAAAGGGGATGATACCAACAAAAGACAAGCAATTTTCAGCAGACATTAGAGGCAACATCTATCGAGTAATTTACGAACACGCGCGTATGTTACTCCTCTAAAGTATACAAAGCCGGGATACATCATTTCGTATAGTGACTAGGCTAAGGGCTGGACGACCAAAGAATCGTGGCTCCATTCCAGTCAGAAATAAGAGAGTTTCCTCTTCCCAAAAGCATCTAGACCGGTTTTGGAACGAATTCAGCCTCCTATTCAACGGGTATAAGGGACTCTTTCCTTGGGTGTAAAGCGGCCAGGGCTTGAAGCTGACAAATTACCTCCATCCAGTGATGAGCTTAAGAATGTATCCAGCTTTACCTACACGCATTCATATGCCTTCACACGTGCAAACGACAAATTCGTCTTTACCTACAAAATATTAAACTCAGGTTTTCTAGCAACAATTACATCCCTGTTCAGCCTCTGAGCTTCTTTTTCTGTGACGCTGTGTAGTTCAGGCCTAGTCGCTGGATTAAACAGATTCGAAGGGACCGACATAAGTATGGCATGCGTGTGGCGAGTTGTATTCTATAGGCAGGTAGCAAGGAAGGTATACCGAGTCGTTTATACTCATTTCTGAGTGTCGTGACCCTACTGGCACGAAGCCATAGGTTGTCATGGGAGAATTTACCAGCGGTGGTTTCCCGTTGCCTTCCGCCGTGTATGATTCTATTCATCCTGATAGGACCGCTAGAGCCCTCTAGCAGCCGATCAGGAGACTTTGGGTGAGAAATGGCCGCTAAATTTTGCTTACGAAACATCTCTATGCCCGTAAGGTTCTTTTACATGCCGTAAATCTACGACATGGGACAGACGGCTTTACTTCCCCTCCGAAGGAAGTGGTGCTACGGATTTTTATCACCCTTAAAAATCCATCTACCTCGGCCGGGATTGAACCCGCAACCTTGGGTCCAGTGGCGAGCACGCTAAATACTAGTCCACTAGTCCACCGAGGCAGGTGCAAGGAAGGTACAGCAGGATTAATTCCACGGTCTCTAGCTTCAAACACAGATAATGTTAGCGAGCCTAGGCTGATGTCACAAGTCGGGACAGTGCGCGAAGTGGTGTGCGCATAGGTCAGTGTGTTTCTGCAGTCAGAGTGGTGGAGGTGCCAGTATTCGTCTACTTAGTAGCTGCAATACCGCGACTGCGGTTATACTGTTATACTGTTCACCACAGCACAGTATTATTTGGTGGTAATTTGGAGTAATTACTGCAGCTATCAGCAGAATTTAAATAATGTGTTTCAATGCTTTTTTAAATCTTACACCGTTAGCTTCCATTTAGCACCCAGACACATATTTCATGTGCAAAAAAAAAACATTTGGTAAATATGGTCAACAGACACCGGTGAAAGCTCTTTCCGATCAAAGACAGGAAAAGAGAAGCCTTAGTTCAGTGCTAAAAGTATACGGGGGTTCAAAAACTACATAACAATACTAAATGGACAGAAATTTTCCAGCATCGGATCTAAATAAGAATAGGTTTGAGCTTGTTTCAACTCCAGACGTGGAGGAGGAGTTGAAGGAACGTGCCATAAATTTGCTGATTGTGTCCTATGGGATATATGGAATATAATTAGATAGCCTGCCTTCGACTTTGCAGAATCAACTAGTCTGCAGTCTCCTTCAACTAGGCATGCTGTATGGTTGTTCCTGAAAATCGCGAAACCTTCATGAACTCTTAAAGGTCTTCCACTTCACACCCTACAAACAAAGAATATGGCCCAAGTTGCAGGATTTACAAGGCCAAACGTTTTGTGATTTTGATATATACAGAAAGATCAGAGAGCAAAACAAAATTTCCGAAGAAGGGATGCTTAATATCGATAAAAGCAGGCATTTTAGCGGTTCAGACAGCTATGGAGGTATTAGCAAACAACGAAACAAGTCGCAGAATAAGTCCTGATGAAAGGACAAACATCACTCTTAGGGACAAAACGTTAATGTATTTTAAAGTTTTGGTTGTTTCTACTAAAGTCTGGTCCACTCTTAATTGTATGATTAAGTGTATACAAGAATGTTTTGTTTTTAACTTGCCACTAGTTGGTACATGAACTTGTCCCTGGATGCGTGGCAAATTCAGCAGTGGCAAAGTTTTTATAAAACCATTTTGCAAGTATTAGCATTTCTGCTTACTGTCTGCATATTAAGCGCAATTAGATAAAATAACTTTTTTATTTGAAGTGTATTGTCTTGTTTATATCGAAGCGTTCTTCTTCACGTGCTGACCTGATCCTAGCCAATATTAGGGATTACTGGAATGAAGTCAGGAAATGTACCTTCTATAGTGAAGCACTTTGTAATTTGAACGTATTATAAACAATTGGCGCGGAATGTTTACAAACTATTTTCTGCTGACCTGAAAGTTAACGTGTCAAATTCTGCAATGAAAGCTGAATGTCCAGCTGTGTTTTGAAGAACTGTTAGCATTAAAATACACAAATATTCCTCTCCCATTTCATGCACTCTCCCGTCTCCTTGTCTGGGTAAGCAATACTTAGGTTTCAATGCCAAAAGAGAAACTTTGATAGCTATTGTGAAATCGTGTTTGAACATAATTTTTAAATTCATTACAGAAGGGTATTTAGCCCTTACTTTTACAGATATTTGTATAATTAATAAAAGTTTTCCTGAATTGACGTTAGCTTTAGATAATATTTTGTTCAGTTGTTATATGGTCTCGGAAGCCAACACAGCTCGGGAATCAAATTTTCTTTCAGAGCAACGGCATTTAATTTGCTTAGTCAATAAAATGCGAAGTTGAGTGGGCCTGGTTATTAAAACTGACACCTCACAATGGCAAGGTATAAAACAATCTGAACGTATGAACAGCCAGATGCCAGGGGAGGTTTAAAAAACAAAGTAAAAAATGGAAAAAAGTTTAGCTGAAAATAATTTTCGCTACCGCTTAACAAATATAAAAACTCAGTTTACCAGATACATAACATCGGAAATGAATTTTTAACTGATGATATTTTCAGTACTTCTTCAAATAAAGCATCACGGTTATTTTTCAGAATTCCTTACTTATTTGTTTTTAATTTTCTTGTCAATGCTCTTTTTATTTCCAACTTTTCGCAACGAAGATCATATTTTCTTCATTTTCAATGCATGAATCTCTCGTCGCGGCTGAAAATAGTCTAGACCGTATGCTGTCTGTGTGTGTATTATGCAGACCCCAATACCTAAATATCAAGCTCTTTACACAATAGTTGCCGTGGTTGAACAGAGAAACGGTGACGTTTGAATGAGGGAGCTTACTCGCTAGAATAATCTGCCCGAGAGGAGGTGTCAGGAAGGGTAGAGAAGTGGCACAAGGGGGAAGAAAGAAGAAACTTTGCATGACGGAGAGAGAATCTGAAGCTACCATTGTTAGTATGGACGTGACAGCTCTCAACTGTGCCAAGGATTCTCTCTGCTTGAGGAAGTTTGAATTGGCGAATGACACCTCCGTGTTTTCTGCCTCTAATGTTAGGAATCGACGACCTACCGCGATGCTGCGATTCCCTCTCTTAGCGCTACAGGTTGATTGTGAAGATATTGTCTCTATTTTATTTGTCATTTAGTTCCAGGATTGCTTTTGTCACTTTTCACCTGCCAAGTGTACTTGTTGCCCGTTTTCACATAACAAGTGTTTTCAGATTTGTGGCTATTACCACTTTTCACTTACCAGTAGTTTCAAATTTGTAGTTATTACTCATTTTCACTTATAAAGTAGTTTCAGAATTTTGGATATTGTCGCTTTTCTTCCGCCAAGTAAATAATTCCAACTTGTCTTTACTGCATATTTTCACATGTGACGTAATTCCATACTTGTCGTTATTGCCACTTTTCACTTGTCAAGGGGTTCCAGACTTGTGGTTATTGTCACTTTTCTTCCGCCAAGTAATTTCAATTTGTGGTTGCTGCAAATTTTCACCTGTCAGGTGGTTCCACACCTATTGTCATAGTCACTTTTCACTTGTAAAGCGGTTCCAGACTTGTGGCTGTCGCTTGTCTTTTGTCAAGCATAACCAGTTTGTGGCTACTGCCACTTTTCACGTGTGAAGTAGTTCGGGACTTGTGTTTATTGCAAACTGCTCTTATTAAGTGATTCCACACTTGGGGTTCTTGCCCTTTCCCACCTGCCAAGTAGTTCCCCAGGTATTACTACTTTTCTACTGCTAACTGGTGTGGGACCTCCCTCTCTTATTTTAGTACTGGATTTTCTTGTCCAAACACTTTCGCTGCTCTTACCAGTGAACGTAGGTGAGACGACGATAACAAGCCTGTGGAGCAGAATCGTCAGAGCTGATAATCGCTCAGCTAATAAATTAATTTGTTTCTTCTTATTACAGCGTACACAAGGGCCCGAAACTTGGCCTTACATTATCTAGTTTTAACAAGTTTGCACTTCCACACACTGTTTATTTAATATCTACGCTAGTATATATGTTATGCAGACAAATGTACACAGTATATGTTATTTAACACAATTTTTATTAAATGTTGCCCAACATGTTTCTAGCCTATATAAGGCTCATCTTCAGGGGCTCTTTTGTTGAAATTACAAAAGCTATATTATTGGTATATAAAATTTTTAAAAAGCCGTAGGTGTATTTGGTTATTGGTATCTGAAAACAATGTTAAAACGTCTCTAAGTTAAAATATTTAAGCTAAAATTACAATTAAAATTCTGTATTGGTAGAACGGTTGTTGATCGTACATACCTGTACCGGTCATGCTGCTTTCACTATAGATTAGTTGGAGGCCTACTGACTCTACAAGATCAGGGTGGGAGTTTATATAGGTCAAAGTCACGTGAAGTGACGACTCTGAAGGTTATAAACAAATTTGAATAGGGGGTTAAATTCTCCTGGTATCTGTTCTGTTATTAGATTTTTATTGTGTGCAAATAATTGGATGTAGAATTGTTCTAGTGAGTTCATATGTGGTCCTTTGTTAGCTTGTACAATCCTTCCGTCCATATCAAGGTCTCCCAGATGTTTTACCTTCATTAGATATTTTCCAGCCAATAAGTTTCGTGTACTTCTTACCTCTCACTTGCGTGCTACATTTGTTGCTTGTTTCATTCCCACTAGAATTGATCGCTACAAAAAAGTTTGAATGAAATTTGCAGGAATTAATAAAACAAACATCTTATATTTCATAAAAATCAACATCTATACACAAATCACTCATTCCTAAAAATGATTACGGTAATAACAATAGCCTAAATTTAACGTATGCGCTATTACAAACCATGTCAAAAGCGCACCTGTCTCCCTGTAATATAACTCAAGAACGGTATACGACTTAGAACGCAGTCAATGTACATAAACAGCAGAAGAAATGCTCTGTAATGCCACTCAAAAGACAAATTTTCCCTTAATGTTGATTTGTCTCATTTCTATTAAGAGCATAATGCAATAATTAGTATCTCACGCAGGCAGCTCTTTAATTAATCCACTTAAACTTCACTACAAACATTTAGAATTTGTGGAAATAAATAAGGACAGCGAAAATCGTATTAAGTTACTATTGTACACTTTACCTGAATCGAATAAAGTACACGCCAACTACTAGCATTTAATGTCAGGTCTAAGGATCTCTAGTTGTGTGGAATACGAGTGAACCATACCAAAACGAGTGCCATTGTCCTCAGCTCATTGATAGTCATTGCTGAAAAGGAGGAAACATTTTGTGATCATCCTGTGAGCACAGAGACTATTGTAGCATGAGACATCGTGTGTGGTCACGTGTAACTAAAATCTCTGCGGTAATGCTGTATATATGTGAGAAATGCCACGTGTCACAGGGTTAGCCCATCAGAACAGAAGTATACGTCAAACGGACTGTTCGACACAGTATATTGTTCGCTCTCAGAGAGACTACAGAGGGAATTGTTGAATGTGAATTAACACACAGCACTGTTTACACAGAATGTACAGCAACTGAGCCTACAGCCAATGATGCAAATGCGAATTGCAATTTATTTTATAAGCTCTAATAATTAGCTTTTGTTGAATGTTCTCAAAATAGGCTGGAATAATTAACTGTGTGAAGGTATGCGTTAGGCTAGGTCTACCGTCGTTTGGAAGTATAAACTACAGATATCGTGTATGTTACGAAATTTGTAATAGTATAGTTACTCTCAAGGAACTAAATATATATTCATGCCTCGTCAACAGAATGTACTGTACGACAAAATCACAACATAAGCACGGATTAATTCTTCGAAAATACAGCAAATTTCAAATATTTGAACGACAATAACAAATAAAAATTGCATGCACGAAGATATTAAAAGCAGATTAAATCTGGGGAAACACTCTTTATTCCAGTTTGATATCTGGAAACATAACGATTAAAATACAGAGAACTATAATTTTGCCTGTCGCTTTGTACGAATGTAAAACTTGGACTCTCACTTTAATGGAAGAACACATACCGATGATGTTCGATAACATGAGACTGAGGAAGATATTTGACCTTAGAGGGAGGAGTAATAGGAGCCTGAAGATAACTGCGCAGGGAGGAGTTTCATGAATTTTCCTATTCGACAAATACATGTATTATTACAGAGCAGATCAAGGAGAACGACAAGTGCGCGACACGCGGCACGCATGGCAAAAATTAGACATGAAAAACGTTTTCGGTGGGCATCCTGAATTAAAGGGCATTTTCTCAGACCTAGGCATGCATAGGATCATAATATTAAAAGGGATCTTAAACAGGGAGGGAAGGCGTCGATTAGATTCGTCTGGCTTAAGATAGGAACAGGTGGCGAGTTTTTACGAAGAGGATACTGAAGGTTCGGGTTTCATAACACGTGCAGAAAATTTTGACTGGCTAAGAAACTCTGACCTTCAAAACACAGTCTGATCTCTGGATTTAGTTTGTTGAAGAAAACTTCTTAAACTAGTAAATACTTAGTCTATAAATAGTCACAAAGGAAATTAACACATACACGTATTGTGAGCAAAACTAAAACATAATCATATAACAATAATTGTTAATAAATCCTGTAAACGTGTGATATTTTTCGTGGTTTAGAAATAACGATTAGTTTAAGTTGTTCATTTAGCTTGTCACTGGAAACATCACTAAATATAGGAGTTCAATTTGATGTCTGGGAAAAGTGCAAAGTTGTCTGTATGCATTAAGCACCACACCATGAAGATACGTGCAGGCCTACGTAGGGGACTCGAGGCAGAGCTCCACACTAAGTGAAGTGAGTGGTCAGCATTACTCCCCACCCGCTTATCCAAGGGGAATAAGCCCCTGTTACCCAGTAGGAAGCCGGCTGGGCCCCAGGGCCGTTCTGGTCGCTTCAGAAAAAAAAACCCTTGCCCTTGATGGATCCGAACCACAAATCCTCGGTCGCCCAGTCTGCAGCCAAGTTACTGCACTGACTGCGCCACCCTGGCTCGTCAGTCTGGAAGTGAACATATAACCAATTTTATGTAGTGTTGGTTTATCCGTATGTTATTTAACGACGCTCTTTGAAGTGGATGGATTTGGATTGTAATATATTCAGATGTTTATGGACATTAATTTGAAAATATTGGGGAAGGAGACATTCTTACAATATTCATATACATGAGAGTTTATGCATGGTGGAGCTGAAGAAAATCACGAATTACCTCAATTATGGTAGATAATTGGTCAGAAGATACTCTATAATTGGACGTCCACAAATATATTTCAACTGCATAATCTTTTCAAATAATCAGCCCCATTATTTCGTTGAGAAACACAAAAAGGTAGCTCTCTAGAAAGCCGACGTTTAGAATGCATAACCCATTTTTAGTATGGTTATATAACTTTATTTTAAAGAAGTCAGTTATCACGAGCTACCTACCGAACATTCCAGGATGAAAGCTAAAATGGTAGCAAATATTTCATTTATAATTTTCGTGGAAATCTATCTTTTCAGATGTCTGATTGCTGGCGGTGTTTGAGGTGCCAGAGTCATTTATTTCAGAAATTATAATTTAATTTTTTACAATTGTTTTGAGTGGATGAATTTAAACAGTTTGCCAGATTGTTAGATATTCTTTCCTCCCTTCGATGACGCTGGCTTTTCAATTCCAACTACCGCATACGACAAAGGTTTTTAAATTTATTTCACCCATACACGAACCCAGGCCGGCGGCATACTGCACAGAGGCCGGCATCACAGAGTTGAAATTCTTGCTCTAAACCATGCAAAACATTACTGACCACTGCAAAGTCAAGTGGTGTCTGCTGGTCTGCAACAGGAAAAAGAGCAACTCTGCAATTATCGCGTCCAGAAGAAAATAAAGAAAAATAGCTACCTTTCACAACTTTTGGAACTTAGACTCTACTTAACAAATTCCTATTTTACTTCATTTTTCCTACACTCAGAACTTTGTTTAAGAAATTGAAACTAATCGCGCTTATTAAATATTAGACAAGGCTGTCACTTGCTTTTTCCAAGAGACTTAAAAGAAGGAAGCACAATTTTATACGGTACAATTTCTGAACGCTTGGCTAATTTAGTAGAAGTAAGCGTCCATCCTCTCTTTCGTTCGTATGCCTTTTACACCACGTCTTTAGTAAAGCCCCATTTTATATGTAACGTGTTACACTGTTTGAGCACTTTTTTCTCTGTGTGTCGTTAATTCTGAAGTGACGGGCGTGTATAATGGTGGGAAATGAGGCCTTTGGCAAATAAGCGGTACTAATAGAAAGTAAATTATGAGTGCCCAAATGTTGACACTGAGTATCTGGCATAAATGCTACGTAGTTGGTTCAAGACAAAAATTGTTTCTCATTATTTGTAAGACCAACGATTAATAAACTGCTATCACTCTCTACTATGAATTTCATCTAAATAACGTACGAAATCTCAGACCGTACGTCACAGTAACTACGTCCATTGCAAGTCAAATGGTTAGTCCAATTTAAGGAAAAAACTGCTGTTTATTGTGAAATATTACATTTATAAATGCACTGTGCGGAAAATTGTAAGGTATTTAAATGTTAAATAAAATGGTACACATTGTAGGGCCGAAAAAATGAGACTTACATGGTGAAATGATAAGACGAATATAACCAAGTATATTGAAGCTTGTAATGATATTGCTATATAAGGATTTAATTTAAATTCTTTATGTCGTAAATATTGCAGCGTAAAGTGGGCTTTATCTCCATATAGATTTAGCGTACCAATACACATTGCGTTATTTCCAGATAGTAAAACATTCCCATTCGAATTTTAAGAATTGTAAACGTCAGAATTAGACAATTGCAGAATATTTGGAGGGATGGCAATTTTTTAACGCAAGTAAAGATAATACAATATTTATCACAGGATCCTGGAGAGTGTGATCGGTATAGTGAGTAGGCTAGGGGGTTTAAAGTCGGGTAACGTGCTTCGATTCCCGACAAAGGAAAGAGATTGGTCTCATTTCCAAAGAGTGAAGACGGGTTCTGGGGGCCGATCAACCTCCTATCCAATGCGTAATAAGCGATCTTTCCCGGAGGTAAAGAGGTCTGAGTGTGAAGATGACCACTCCCCCTTATCTCGTGCCGGATATAAGAATGAGTGGAGCTATACTTCCACTCCCCTTATGCCATCACGGCAAGCAGAGAACAAATTTTACATTCCTTTGTTTTTCAAGACTGGATTCAATTAGGTGTCTGAACAATTTAAAGGCTGTAACGTGGTAAGACGATTCCACATCGATGAGAGTGTGTCGGCATGTAATTCCATACCGATCGCAACCTCTACTTCTGCTAACTAAATAGCTCCATAAATCGAATTTTGGATAGCATAGCTCAAATAGCAGCAGCCTGTAGCAGAAATTTAAAAGTCTGAAAGTAATTGACAAATTTTACTCCAATTTCAGAAGGGACAGACGAATGTATAATGTTATACATACATCAGCTTTTGAAGCTTGAAAGAAAGAAGTATACAGGCAACAAGAATGATCTCTTCTAATCCATGATTTCGTTGGAATGGGAAGTGATTCTGCATTCTCTGCACCATAAGGCTCTGCGCCCATTATCTCAGAGACAATACAATACTGCAAGAGAAGTAGGAAGGGAACGAACAGGAGAATACGCTGACAGTTCCTCGCAATCACAGCTGCGTTTAATATTGAAAAGGTTATATGACTCCCTTTCTGCCATCAGAATGGGTGTCCATGTTAGACAGGGGTGTTTAAAAGTACGACAGCATATCATTTTTAAAGTTTTGTGTAACATTTTTTCATTTAAACTTCATATATAGAATGCATTAGCGAAGATACTGACTTCAGTGTGAGATGGGAATGTAGAGTGAAAACACCTTCTCCTTCACCACGACATAACATACAAACCATACGTTCATAACATTTCCTTTTCAAAAGAGTAAAGGTAAACACTTTGTCATGGCATTTTATACGATTCGCTAAACGTTCCACGTAAACTAACCAAAAGACCTTCATGAGACGCCAGTAGCCAGTCATATGGTCAAGAATGGAACCCAACAGTTTATGGTTGTGTTGATAAAAGTCCGTCATTAATCAACATTCTGAAACACGTGGATGAAATTCATATCCTCATAACCTATTTACCTAAAATCAAGTTTAAAATAAATCTTGTCTGTACGTCTAGGTCTTTTGCCGTAAGTTTTAAAACCAAAATATTTTGTAGCTTTCAATTTCTAAACATAATTTATCATAGTAGAAGCAAATAAATAGATGAGCAGGAAGTCTATCAGTGTAGTTCAATACAGTGTTCAGGGAAAAAACGTTGCGTTTCCATAGAGCGAATTTTTTATAATCGCCTGTAATAATTTAATACAAACTCAGCTTTAAGAAGCAGCAGCTACAACTAATAAGCATTATGCGCCGTTGATTATAGTAATGCAAATATTTTAATATACATAATTCATTAACTTTGCACTCCGAGTTCTTAGGCCAACACTGATTTGCAGTTACGGTTCAGAGGTATTGGTTAAGATGTTAGGACACCCACGTTGTATTCCGAATGTCAGAGCTTCAACTCTCATCCAACAGACCGGATATTCTGATATCTTTCCTGCACATCTCCGATCCCTCCACGTAAATAGCCTCATGGTACCACAAAATACTGCGAAAATTTTCCTTCCATATATTTTGCAGGATTTTATTCAGTAATTAACCTCACATATTATGAGGTACGACGTCATTATGTATGTAAATAAATACATAAATAATTACTAATATTTACTTTAGATTGTCCCAAGGAAAAAACAAGATAGGCAATGTAAGTATAACGTAACACTGCGGCGCATTCGCGTAAGATATTTACCTCCTCGGCTATCCTACCAGCCTGATACCTTTTCATTAAAAGCGCTTTTATGGCGATTTAATGTCACCGGCAACAATAGAACGTACTTAGGTCGTCATGTAAAGTGCCGGATATTTTTGCCTGATTTTAACCAAATTTGGAATTCCTCGACAGACTTTCATAAAAAGTCCCCAATATCAAATTTCACATAAATCCTTCCAGTGGGAATAGTTTGATACATGCGGACAGACAGATGGAGGGACGGATGAGGGACGGACTAATATTCTGATATCATCTCAGTCAAATAGAGCGCTTTTTTGGCGGTTAATGTCGCTGGGAGAAATAAAATATACACAGATCTTCATGTAAAGTGCTTGATATATTTGTCCGATTTTAAGCAAACTTGGATTATCAGAACAGATTTTCGTAAAAGTACTCAACATCAAATTTCACTGAAATCCCTTCAGTGGAAGCCGCACTGATACATGCGGAAAGGCGGAGAGACAAGATGAAGGTAATAGGCGCTTTTCGCTATTATTTGAATGCGCCTAAATATTAAAGGCCTTCCAGAAATATTTTTTTTAAATTTTACGTTGAACATAATTATCTCTACATCAGAATGTTGTGTTGCTTACCAGTATTACAATAATCATGACAGATCTCTTACAATATGTTTTCCCACATTATTATGACACCTTTCATCATCAGCTAATATACTTATCGACAAGAACACGTGTGTCAGGCTTTCGTCCACTTTATTAACCGGTTTATTAATCACTTGAAGCATGAATTGCATGTAAAGTTATTTGAAAACTGAGTTTATATACCTCTTTGAAAGCACTAAATTTTATGTCACAAAGAATAATCGGTTAATGCTATTTAGAGAAATATCAACTCTTTATTTTGGGCATCATAGGAACACACAAGTGTACACTGTGAGCAAATTGCAACAGTTCCTGATATTATTGTATGTAGTAAATATTGTTTTACACTATGCTTACATATACTATTTCTCACTTTCTGGTGCCACGGACCCTTGAAAGTCTTAATAATTTGGCCGACCTGCTCACCAAAATTATCTCAACTTGCTGTAAACTTAAATATATAATAATTACAAAAAATAATCATACATAAACTTTGAGAAGCTTTATTAAGTCAATGCAAAAAATCATTACAAAAACCTTGATTTTTTTTTACCAGTCATGACATTGAAACTAAGATCAGGAAAATTTAAAATAAGAACTACGTGTTATAGAGCAGAACCTAAGCTGTGCTAAGCCATTATTCCAGACGGAGCACTTGTTTACAGTCAACACAACTTTATAGATATCATGTTAATTAGTAATTAGTAATTAGTAATTAATTATAAATTACTAAATAAAATTAATGTCAAGAAAGTTGTGTTGAAGTTAAACAAGTGGTTCTTTGTATTATGATATGAAAAAGCACGATGCATAATATTAAATTTACATATTTTAATTTATAATAAGAGAAATCTCTGGATGAGCGCCTAGACTGACCCTGCGAATCCCTAGGGGTTCGAGGACCACACTTTAAGAACCACTGCTTTAAATGCTTAAATGCAACATCTTTGTCAGAGAAATGCAGACTGAAGCCAGGAGAGTGCAATGTACTATAGCTAATACAATAAAGTTACAAGGACAATAATTCCTAATATAATGTTCTTTTCATAGTATAATTGTCAAAACATCTACGAAAAATTCTGCGCTGTAGGTATAACACAAAACATTTCCTGTCGCTTTGTAGGAATACAGACCTATTATATTTGCAGTAGTCCATAAAAACATAATGTTGGCTCATTTATTGATTACTGTATCTTCTACGTTCCTTTCTGATAAAGAACAAAATGCTAACAACCCATTCATTAAATTATATCGCCTGTACAGCACAATCCCAGAAGGAGGAAAAACTAGGTTATGGCGCAGATTAAATCTGAAGAAAGACATTAGAATGAGAAATAAAGTGCTAACAACCTACAATAAAATTCTACCTACGTATGTTGAATTCAGAAATATTTTCTTCCAACTAGGGTTAATTTTCTCAGCTTTTAATGTACGTGATAAAACTGAAGCCCTCCTAATTTCAAAAACAATTTCCCGTTAAGCTGTTCCTATTCGTCAGCCGTAAATTATCAGTTGGTAAACAGGCTTCTTACAGGGTCGGTGATCTGTGTTCGGATTTTGGAAGTGTTTATTCAGTAAAACTAACACGCTGCGAACAACGCGAACGAGATTTCTAATAAGCACTACCAACTTTAGAAGCGCAAATTTTCTACAAAACTAAATTCTTGTAAGCACATACTTTTAGGGCCACTTAGTTTTTAGTCTTTGTCCATCGCACAGTGTTTCACAAACACAAAGATATAAAAAATAAACACTACGTTTCGGGAATTGAAAGTTTCCATACAGCGAAAAGTCGTCCCTGTACACGCTATGAAAGTGCATGGGAGAGTGGAAGTGTATATAGCTAACCGCATTATTAACCTCGGCATTATGTGGACGCGAGTGGTCAGATTCACGCCCCGGCCGCTATAGCCCCCGGGTGGTGAGACTCCGGTACCCACTGAATAAAGGGCTGAGTGGACCCCGGAGACTACTTCCTGCATAACATAAGCTGCAATGTCATATTATGAGACAGAACCCCTTTAAAGAACGAAATTAATCTGAAGCCATTTGACAGTAATGAAAACTTTTTATGCGGGAGATTCGAAATGCTCGGAAGACCGTTGTTGATTTTTCATTACAAAACATTGAAAATATGTGTATTGAGTCTCTTTTGTTTAATTAACTCTAAATCTACAAGACTTAACGGAAAATATGTATTGGCATGAAATGCATACTTTATTATTCTCTGTGACTTTTATTCAAATACTTTTGTTCCGATAATGTTTAGAATTACGACCGAGAAGCATTTGGAAACACATTTTAAGTTTTCATGAAAAGTGGTCTCTAAACGGAGACATAAAGGCTTCGAAAAGTTTTTGGTAAAATTCTCCAAATATTAGATTCCTGAAAATCCATTTAGCGATACTCCAGTTGTTATACGCGTGTACAAAGATGGGCAGAGAGAGCAATTTTACTAGAAGCTCCGCACGGATACAAAAGCTTCTAAAAATGTAGTGGTGTAGAACATACGTAGACCATGTACGTGTCGATGAGACAAGTTACCGAAAAAGTTTAATAGTAGCCTTACACGCTTCTGCTCCTCTGATGATGAATAAAAGTCAGGCTAAACAAACACGTCATGAACTGAATTCCTGTCATGACATTTCTATATAGTTCTGATTTTATATTAGTTTAAACCAAGCGTTATATGTGTGACATCCCTGATTTATGCACAACAGTACATAACAGAATTCACATATTAGAGCCTTCTTTTGTTCCACGCTAATACCGTGAACCTGGGTACAACCGACCCGACTTGAAGACAATGAAAGCGCTGATGCATTTTCAACTTAGGGGGCGTGTATGAAATGAGGGTTGTAGACGTAAAGAGGGGGTTGAAATAAGAACTGATGTAGCTCTTTACTGTGACAGTGATGACTACAATGGATTATTGTTATTTCGAGTGCTGCAGAGTCTCTATAGATGTGCTGACTTCATGGCTATGCTGCACTGAACAAGAATACCTGAGCACTTCTGCCGTATAACGAGCAGAAAAAGTGACTGGATTAAGGAACTGGAGCAAAAGAACTCAATAAATATCTACGTTTTAACAAAGCTAGTTTTAAAGCGCGTTTGAGATTGTATTTATTTATGGCGCTATCAGCCTCTCATTCTGTATAATGCAGAAGGATAGGATGACTATTGACTGATGAAATGGAACGACCGGAGATCCTGTCTCAGGATTTCGCAGGAGAAAAAGCAAGACAAACTCCGTCAGGATTTATGTTGCCAACCATCTTGGTTTGTGGGCCGGGATAGCTCAGTCTGTATAGCGACGCGCTATGGGATGGACGGTCAGCGGATCGAATTCCGGTTGGGGCAAGATTCTCCGCACCCGTCCAGACCGGCCGTGGGGTCCATCAAGCCTCGTGTACAAGGGGTACCGGGTTTCTTTCCCGGGGGTAAAGCGGCCGTGGCGTGGCGCTGACCACCCACCCCCATAAAGAAAAAGTAGAGCTATACTTCTACTCCCCCTCAGGACCTTCATGGCCCATTCTAGGATGAAATTAACCTTTACCTTTATCGTTAACTTTAACCACCTTGTTTTATCCCGAATTTCCCGTATTTACAGTGATTGTCCCTTTTCTCTTACAAATAATGAGTGAGAAGCGGTTTGTCCCGTTCTTGACCGCAGTCTTCTGACAGAAAGTCTTGGTGATCACCTGTTTGTTACACGTCCTGTTCACACGTACTCAGGACAAGTCCTCATTACGATTTAATTACGATGCAGATCTCTACTAAACTGAGACAACGTCAGAATTTATCCAATCTTAAATGATGTATGTAGTTACATAGCACGCACACGCGCACACACACACACACAAAGATAACTGAATTCAAATGCAGACTCAAATAATAAAATTCGGCCAATGGCGAGAAAGCATCTATGACTTGCACGTCATCTGTTGCACACGATATGCTCACGATGTGCTCACTGCACTGATCGTACAGTGTTATTGTCCAGTGTTTGTGTCTAGTTTTATGCTTTAATAATATTATAAGTCCATTATTTATTAAGGAATTGCAGCCCGAGCAGAGTGATGCATAAAACAGCTACAAGACTGTGCATAAACTTAAAGAAATTGTAAAAAAACTGTAAATGGTTGAGACAAGTAGTTCTGTATAATGGGAAGTGTCCTGTGTTTACGGAAGTTTTCCATTTCCCATGAATGATAAAATGACTTAAAGCAGCATGACGTCACCTCAAAAGACAGCATTCTTCAATAATTAATTTGTTAATGCTGATTTTAATAAAATATCCTTTTAACACCGTTATTTATTGATAGACTGATAAAAATAAAAAAATTAATTATATTTTTCGGTAGCAGCGAGCAATCAGACGGTTAAACATGTTACATTCAGAACACAATAGTCATTACTATAAAAACTGCTCTTTTAAACATATTGTTAACGCCATATATTAAGTTCATTCATATTATAATTGTTCTGCTGTTAAAGTTAATGAGTGTAAAATATAGTGACCTAATTAAGCAGGTAAATTCTTAAATTTCACACCTTGATACTAACGTAATGTTATTATACCCTGTACAGAACTTACATTTAACATAACATATAGCTTATTGATTGCAGCGATATTTATATACATCGCAGTTTAATTTTGACCTATCCAGCATAGAACCAGTGTTTTTAGACTGGTTCAAAAAATTGCGAAAATCAACTATTAGCTTCGTAATTCTGTCTGTCTGTCCGTCCATCCGTCTGCCCGCATGGAACAACTCGGCTCCCACTAGACGGATTTTCATGAAATTTTATGTGTGAGTATTTTTCGAAAATCTGTCGAGAAAATTCAAGTTTCGTTAAATTTGATAAGAATAACGGGTACTTGACAGGAGTACATTGATGATTTTATCTCGCTGAATTCTTCTTAGAATGAGAAATGTCAGACAAAAGTTGTAGTGAAAATCAAAACACACGTTTAATGTTCAAAGCACACATTTAATGTCCAAGAACTTCTTTTAAATCGTGCCGTTTATGAGATAATGTGGAAAAATATGATAGAGCCAGACAGGCAGCAAATGACAATACAGGGTATACACAAAAGAATGGTGCGGTTTCCCTTTATTCACCATTGAAACCGCACCATTATTTTGTGTATACCCTGTATAATGCGACGATTTGCGTGCTGAATAACTAAGGCTACAGACACACACTCGGAATATGTAATATATATTGCTTTGCTACGGCAACAATGGTTTTGCGAACGCGCCTCGATGTTACGTTTATGCCTGTCTTGTTTACGGTTTGCATTGGCGTTATTAGTGTAGTGGCGTCTGTAAAATGAATGTATTGGATGCAGGCAGAATCTCAAGAGAAAATTTATACCACATATTAACAAGCTAGAATATGTATTCACAGTCGTGCATGTAACTGCTCCTCCGGGGCTGGGCTGGCTCTTTACTGATGGGTGTTTGTCACAGCTTAGCTCTCACTTTGCCGGTTACTCTCGCTACAGGCCCTTAAGGTTAAATCCTCAAAAACTGGATTGTTGCTTAATGTGTGTTGGTCATTATTTTGGGTGACTAATTTAGCTGCTTTGTAGACACTGTACTTTTCAACTGGCTCCATATGACTACATATTGGGACCTTCGCTATAACGGACAAGATTTCAATAATTTGGGCAAATGGATGGCCCTGTTCTACCGCGTGTTCGGCGAATTTTGATTTCCCAGTATTCGTAATAAATGTCTGTAGGTGTTCTTTAAATCTTATGGAAAATGATTTTCCAGTTTTATCTATATAAACAGCTTGTAGCCACCGTTGCACTGACAAGGATCGTGAATTTTTATCTTTCCTATTTAGAAGCCTGCCTATAGCCTTGCTTGAAGTGTAAGAGATGTTTATGTCCATGTTCTTGCATAGTTTTCTGTTGTATGTTGTTTCTTTTCCTCTGTATGTGAATTTGACGTATCTCTTCTTCTTTGTTCTTCCTTCTTCATCGACTCTTTTTCTCTCCTTAGCATTCACATTCGGGCTGTAAGTCTTCGAATGAAATACATTCAGTCACAATTTGTTGTTGTGGGATTGTTTCTGGATTATAGTTTCTTCTTCTTCTCTTCTTCTTTCTTATTCTTCTGTTCGATGGGGTAATTAAGTATGTCGGGTTGCTAGGAACCTGACAGCTGCTAGATTTTGGTGCATAAGGTGGCAGAAATAGGCTGGTATTTTGCTGTCAACAAAATTTGCCTTTCGACATATGGAGAATTCCAACTGGCCTTCTCTATTGCTGATACTTAGGCTCAAGAAAATGATTTTGCAATGTGTCTCTGTTGCCTATGTTAACCTTAACTCTCTGCCTACGTTGTTCAAATCCTCTGCAATGTCAGTTATGTCTGTTTTATTTTGTTTATAAAATTTAATGCGCAGCTCATCAACATATCGGATATAAACTACGATATAAAGTTTGTTCAGAATATCATAAATTTCTTTGTGTTCCAGGAATGTAAGTAGCATTCAGCTAGTAGCGAAGACGTGGGGTCCTCCCAGGCTAGTCCATCTTCTTGCACATACACGTTGTCTTTAAGCACAAAGTCATTTTTTTATAACACGGTCACGTAAATTCATAATTTGTCTTCTAGTATTTACCTCAGCAGTATTATGCCTTACAACTTGTTCAATGATATCTGGTAGGGCGCGTGTCAGTATGTTAGTGCACATGTTTGTTATGCCCAGCGACGCGAGTTTAGGGCGACTGTTTAGTTTGAATCATCTAAAATCATTTATGAACTCAAGTGAGTTCTTTATGTGACATGCTAAGGGTAGCGGGGTGTACGTATTTAAACAATTCACTAACAATTTTGCTAAGCCGTGGGAAAGTGTATTCCTCCAATTTGCAATGGGTCCGATAGGATCGCTCCCTTTATGCAACTTGATTAAACCCCTTATGGAGGGTAGGTTTGGGTCCACACATAAGTATGTCCATCCATCACCACATGGAATTATTGAGGCGCTCTCTTGTATGCACTGCTTAATAGTTTATTGGTACTGTGTTCAAGGGTCCTTCGCCAGAATTCGGAAGGTAATCTCAGAGATGTATTCTTCAAATTTTATATTGCAATCCTCTGCATACAAGACTAACTAACTCCATGGAGTAGAGTCCTTCTTGAGAAGCTAGCAGGTCGTCAGCTATCCAAGAATTTCACCGCATTTTATGGAACCCGAAGGTTCATTACCGCATTCACAAGAGCCCGCCGCCTGTCCCTATCCTCAGCCATATCAATCCAGTCCATGCCCCCCATCCCACTTTTGAAGATCCATTCTAATAGTATCCTCCCATCTACGCCTGGGTCTTCCAAGTGGTTCCTTCCCTCAGGTCTCCCCACCAAAATCCTGTATGCACCTCTCCCCTCACTCATACGTGCTACATGCCCCGCCCACCTCATTCTTCTTGATTTGATCACCCGAATAATATTTGTTGATGAGTACAGATCATTAAGTTCTTCGTTATGTAGTCTTCTCCACTCCCATGTTACCTCGTCCCACTTAGGCCCAAATATCCTCCTCAGCACCCTATTCTCGAACACCCTCAGCCAATATTCCTCACTCAGTGTGAGAGACCAAGTCTCACACACATACAAAACAAGAGGCAAAATTATAATTCTGTATATCTTAATCTTTGTATTTTTGGATAGCAAACTGGAAAACAGAAGATCCTGCACCCAATGATAACAAGCATTCCCCGAATTCAATCTGCTCTTAATTTCTTCCTGAATGGAATTTCGATTTGTTAGAGTTGTTCCCAAATATTTGAACTGTTCCACCCTTTCAAAGGATTTATTATCTATCTTCGTGTTGTGATTTTGTCCTGCATGCTGCTCTGGTGACATGATCATGTACTTAGGTTTCTCAGCATTTACGTCTAGACCAATCTCCTTACTAGCGACTACTGAAGCTTCTGTGTTTTTCTTTATAGCATGTACACTTCCGCCCAATATATCAACATCATCAGCATAAACTAGAAGCTGATGTGTACCATTTAATTTCAAGCCCTCCAGGTTTGCCTGAACCCTCCTAAAGGCACACTCCAAAGTAAAGTTGAAAAGCAATGGCGATAAAGCATCTCCTTGTTTCAAACCCGTATACAAGGTGACAATATTATTGCCTTTAACCGCTTTCTTAACAGCAGCATTACTAGAGATGAGTTTCTGCTTAATTTCGAACATCTGTTTCTTATCTTTGTTGAATGGTTTGTCATTAAGGCACTTGTTTCTCTTTTCTCTCTTCTTTAAATGTTTTAAATTTCGAGCTGCTTATTAACCTTAATACGAGAATAATTACCATATGAAGGAACTTGATATATAGCGTTACCAATATGTTTAAACAATAGCCTATATACAGAAATGATTATTGTCTTCTGAATCTAATTTCTCTAACAAGATGATGGCTCACTGGAGCCGAAACAGAAATTTCTGATTATTTATCAGTCTATCAATAAATATCTAGCTGTGTTAAAGGCACATTTATTGAAATGTTTCATTCTTTAAATAACACAGCAGAATACAGCAAGTAAAAATATTAATTGTTCATTTGTTTTTAGACTTTTCAAAGTGGACTTATTGTTGACGTTCAGAAATAATCTTTATAACATATCATTTTATATCTTTAGAAACTTGGACACTGAATACATACGTGGAAACTTCCTCTGAAACATTAGCAACGTAGTCTACTGCCACACAGTTCAAAAACCTCAAAGATGGTCAATATTAACGAGGCAAAATATGTGGAGTCTTACAATAAGTTTATAACTTTCTTCTTCACACATTGCCTTTCGAAATAATGGGCCTGTAAAAGGAAGACCTAATAATATTTAGTCATGAAATTATGAAATTGTTATTGATGTAAAATTGGAGGTTAATTTGTGCATATCTTCACAACGAAGGAGACTGAGACCCATCAAATAAACAATTTAATCATGAACTAATGACTCCTTAAAGATGTTAGTAAACTAAGATGCTGAAGATAAGCTGAATACTAATACGGTAAAATCAATAAGCAATGAAGTTATCGAACAAAGATTTGTAGTGATTATCACTCCAAGAAAACCGGGGATGATATTTCAATATAGCCTATGGCAGCATTCTTTCTCATTGTTTTAACTTTATCTCTCACAATTATTCTTCCTTATTATAGTTAATAAATTACGCATTCGAAAAGTGTCTTTAAATTAACCAGGAAATAAACAGTAATTAAAACTTTGAGGTTCTTACGGTAATAATTATTAACACTACAATCTTCTGACATGTAAGTCACGTACTTTCTAGATGGGCACAAAAGTTTAGGTTGGGCCTGCTTTCTACTTTTTAAAGTAAAGACTTAGAAGTTGGAGGCAGAGAGTTCTTCCAAAAACTCGATACAGCGTCGTATCTCAGAAGACCGTAATCTTCAGTAAAATAATTATTCTCAACAATGGTCAAGAAAGGTAGATGTGGTCAAAGGAATGACTTGTGGGTTGCGATCCTAGGACATTTAAAGGTATAAAGAGACTGCGTAAAATATACCCCCAAACTTGAATTAATAGAGTGAGATTGGATGAGCAGGGTGGGGGGGGGGTTGACAGGTTGACGTTGCTTATAAAGTTAAGTCTGTGTGGCGATGTCCTCCCTAACGAGACTCGACCCAGAATGACGGGATATAGTACGGGATTATTACAGCAGGTCATCATAATTACGCAGCCTGTCTTACGATAGGTCGATAGCCTCTTCCAAAGCGAGTTCTCCAGAGAGGGCGATCTAGTTCTTCCGCCTTCAATTTCCACTATCTTCTCGTTTCCTTAATATCAACCAGCAGCTGCTTACGTCTTCTTCCTCGTCTCCCCGTCCCTTATATATTTGCTTCAATAACCTGTCTTAGAACGCAGTTCCTATGCAAGGTGACCATCCAGTTAGCCTTCCTTTGTTTTATTTTATGTAATTGTAATGTATGTAATGCATTTTTGTAATTCTTCTTCATTTTGCACACGATCGGTCCAAACTGATCTCCGTACATCTCTAGCATCACATATAAAAACTTTCCAGGTATTTCTGTTCTACTTTCCAAAGTTTCAGCACCATACAGAACTATGCTCCAAATGCAGCATTTCACTAGTTTTACAACAGCTATTGAGAAATTACCTATGCTGGGAAGAATTTTGTCTAACTGAGCAGTAGTTAGCCGACATGATTTTCCCGTTACAAACGATATGAATTCACAGCAATATCACCAATTCTGAAATGACATTAAACCTGAATGCTGTGAATGCTGTCCAAAACACAATATGAACTTATCACGCAGACGGCAAGAGAGAATATTATATAACGCATGAATGGAAGATCCACGTCCGTTGCTCATCACAGTCAGGTACATTTTATAGGGGGTGAAGTAGAAATGGCATCTTGAATAAATCAAGAGCGTACTGCATATTGAAAACCACCGCAGCATAAAACCAACGCTTCTATTCTCAATTTCGCCCTCGACAACACACACACACAGACTACCACGCTCTCTTTTCAAAATTAGCGTAAGAACCACAGCTAAAGAAAGTAAAGTCGTAAACTAGAGGAAGTTTTTTGTCTTGACACAATGAACAGACAGGAGTGAGTGAGATGCGTTTAATGAGTTGAGGAAGGTTCTTAACAAACCTCGCGGAAACCCTTCTCTTGGGGTTGCTGTCGTAATTTCGCTGCACCTTGCACTGCTGAAATCCTTAATGCTGTGAAGAGCAAACTACACTTGGGAGATGAGATCGGAGGATTATTGTCTGGCTTGTGACACCGTATACTGTGGTAGTTAAATAAGTACTGACTTTTTGGAGCAACTTACTGTTTCCATCTTTAGGGTACAGGATGGAGTTAGCAAGTTAATTCTCGATCCCGGTAACCATTTATGAAAATACACTACCATATTCTTTATTACACTGGGTAAACAGCTTACCAGCCGACACCGGTGGCCGTGCGATCTAAGACGTAGTCTGCAGCCGCTCGATTGCTAGGGTCCAGGGTTCGAATCCGGCGGAGGATATGGATATTCGTCTCTTGTGTTGTGTGTTGTGTATGTAGCGGCATCTGCGACCAGCTGGTCACTCGTTTCGTACGGCGTGTGTGTATGTAATTGTGTGTGATATAGAAACCTCAAAATGAGGCGATCTAGGCCCGATTTGAGGTGCAGCCTCACAAAAAAAAAACACCTTGATACATTCTGTCAAACAGCACGTGCCGCTTCATAAAACCAGTCAATTCGTATATATTCATTAAACACCAACTAATGCACATAAACTTTATTCACAATAGTTTATTCTTAAAATTCCCCTATACGTATTTCGGTGGTTTAAACCACCATCTTCAGGGGGTCGTAGAGATTATTTAGCATAGACCATACATAGACTGTATGGTCTATGCTAAATAATCTCTACGACCCCCTGAAGATGGTGGTTTAAACCACCGAAATACGTATAGGGGAATTTTAAGAATAAACTATTGTGAATAAAGTTTATGTGCATTAGTTGGTGTTTAATGAATATATCTTAATTGAAAAAATGCACGGTAAATACAATGTTAAAGTCAATTCGTATACATCTTCTGTACCAACTGCACGAAACAAGTGGAAATATGCTTACTGTTATACAGTTAGGATGGATGGCGATAGTTTAATCTGAATGCGAATCAATAATAGTTTTCACTCTTTCAAACACAACTTTATTAGTAAAAAATTCCTTTTTAGAACCCTAGCTACATATTTCGCCCTTTTAATACGCCATCCTCCGGGTAGCCACTATAAAAACGTAAAGAAACATGTGGCTAGAGTTGTAAGCAAGAACGACTGTTTACTAACAAAGTTGTGTTGTTGGAATCAAAAGTAGGCTTGATTCAGCTTCGAAAGCAAAACAGGATACAATACACGTACACCAAGACTATTCTGAAAAGCTGGTAGGTTTCTACCAGATTACACGGTGTTACAACTCAGAAGAGAGTATTCTTCGAGGTTACTGCTGCGATAACTTCTAAACTCACAGAAAAACTCATGTCTGTCAATCCGTCCAAGCTGAAGCCAATTTAGATTAAATATGATGTTAGGGGGTTTGTAATAAAAGCTGCAGGGCAAATTATATTTCAATTTGTATCATTCCCAAGTAACCATTAATATTTTAAATACATATCAAAGTTTATACCAATTTTCAAAAAAGGCTCATAGCACAAATTATTGGTCCACTGCATAGCATATAAAAACCAATAACATCTGCGTGAAGAAATTTCGACTTTGTTAAAGTTTAGTGGAATGAAAGAAAACTATTTTCTCCCCTCTTAGTGTAATTTGCTTTACGACAATAGCTGCATAATAGATACAAATGTCGATTGAATATGCAAAGCAGAATCAAATGCGTTTTGATATTAATCTTTACTTTTTCAACCAACGAATGCACTTTTTATTTTCGTAATTTTCTGTTCACTATACCCTACATATGTTTCGGCCTTAACTCGGCCATCATCAGGGGCACCTTGTTAAGTACACTTCACTGTTCACTGTTCATTTGGCACTATCATTGAACTGTTATTCCGTTCAATGCTAATATTCACACTAAGAATCACGAGTATATAAAATTTCTTCAAGTAGTTTCTTGAATTGTTCCGGTGTATAAAGCATCCGTCCGTGTCCGAAGTACATAGTCCAGCACTACAGTTTGTGATTGTAGGGTACTACGTCGTTGGTATCTGTTGGAATCTTCAAAATTATTAAAACTATTGTTATTAAAATAGTTAAAACTGTTAAAAGTGGTGGCAGCTGGTCATGTATACATGTAGAAGTCCGTATCCTACTGTTGTTGTTGCCTTGTTGCGTGGCTGTGACTGAGTTTGATATGTTCGCTCTACTACAGCATATCTTTTCCATGTTGTTTCTTTTCTCTCAAACCATTAGGAACATTTAATTCAATGTTAATATACTATTACTTTCGTCCATTCCATATCTGTTTCCTCATTATGTATATAATTTATACATAAATACATATATAACATGTCAATATATGGAGAAAAATTGTACAGTTGTCTTTTTATATTTTTAAGAACCGTGGCTTGAAGGAAAGTACGGAGGTGGACGCTAGGTTCTAGGCATTCTTAATTAATCTCGGCAGTAGAAGGAGATTTTTTTTAAGTCGTCCTTTTCTACCTACTCCGGTTTCTCGTTTTAATGTCGAGGTTTGTAATTCCTTTTGATCAAACTGAGAGACACACCACAGTCGGTAGGACTCCTCTGGACGAGGGATCGGCTCGTCGCAGAGGCCTCTACCTGACAACAACACATAACACTCACAAGAGACAAACATCCATGCCCCCGGTGGGATTCGAACCCACGATCCTAGCAAGCGAGCGGCCGAAGACCCACGCCTTAGACCGCACGGCCACTGGATCGGCACTAGAAGGAGATGAGCGGTCAAAATCACGCTACAGCCGCCACAGCTCCAGTCGCTATGCTCACTATGGTACTGGTTAGACAAACGAAGAATTGTGGATTGACTCCCTACAGAGGTAAAAGATTTTTCTCAGCTCCAAATCGCCCAGAACTTTGTGGCCCACTCAGCCTCTTATACAAACGGTACGGTTGAAGTTTTCTCGAACTAAAGTGTCCTCATCCCCACCTTGTGCCGAGGTCAAGTGTGGCTTTACCTCCACTCTCCCTTATGTCTTCAATGCATGCATAGTGGCATCTTTATTTTTTAATTTTTTCTCTTGTGTGTTTATGTACCAAGATACGCCCGAAATTATATGTATGCACTAAGGTAAAATAGGTCTTGATACGAAAAACAGTTACGAAAGTGACATGTAGGAGAAGCGAAAGAGGAGTTACGTGCATCGAAGTTTGTTAAGAACTTGAAGGGCCACGTTACCAAATTAACAAGAATGACTGAGACTTTGGACCCGGTCTGCCTTGCAGAAGTTTATACTTCCTGTCAAACAAATGAAAGGACTCCAAGATGCTTTTCAGCAGTAAGTAATTCGGTGTTATTTATAATGTGTTTTGGGATAACAGATAGAGATGGAAGTGGGATTAAGGGATTACACGTGAAAAGTTTAACAGGTCTGCCTCATAAAAGTGGAAGCAGGAGAAAGACAACAGCAGTCTTTACGCACTGTCAAAATTCGTCAAGCTTCCTTATTCATGAATAGTTTAAGGTAATTTATCCAACATAAATGAACTGACGTGCGTCAAACATACAACAGATGCAGTGACGTCGGGACGTAACTCTTCCTGTGTAAAGTTTTATGGTCCTCGGCGTGAGGATGTATGTTTTACGCATATTCTGCTACCAACACTGGGGGAGGGGGGAGGTAGATGGGGTTGCTCTTGTTAAAGTGCAAAACTTTCCCGTTACCGGGGTTTTTACGACCACAAAAATGTCCTATTCCATGCTGCTTTTCATTTCATACCACATGAATTTCAATGCAGGGGCCTGGTAGCTGTGTTATAAACGTAAAGTCTCACGTGTAAAGTGTTATGATTTCAATCGGAGTTTTGCAACGGAAAATAAGTTAAAGTAAATTTTCAGTTTGTGTTGCTGAAGGAAGGTTGATAGTCGTGAAATGGCTCAACAGTCAAACAAAATTGTTTTTCATAAACGCAAGAGGTAATATTTAGTTTATCCTGAAACGGTAATACGGGAATAATGGGGCGTACAGGCGTGAAATGAATGGAATAAAGTGGCGTATTACACACACAACATTTGAGTAGCTGAATAAATAACAAGCTCCATGGAATAAAGCCCTTCTTGCAAAAACTAATAGCCGCTCATTTAACCAAGTTATCCCCCACATGATATGGGCCTCAAATTTCACATTACTTTGGCAACTTAGACACCCTTATTTCAAATTGGATGATGAAGGGAGCTTGTCCCTGTGAAGGACATGGAAGTACAGTTCCAGTCATTGTTAACCTCGGCACTAGATGCAGGAGAGTGGTCAGTTCACGCTCCGGCTGCTTTACAGCCACGGGTAGCCAATGGCAGCATTGATTTTAGGCTTCCGCCGCGATGTTGATGGAATCTGCGGTCTTCTGGGGTATTACGCTGCGTCGTGTGGCAATTGTAGGTTTAAAAAGAAACAATTTCGTGTCTAATATATAAGGACAAACCTCAATGGTTAATCTCCTCACAAAAATATTTACCGCAATGTTTCGACCCTACGTTTAGGCTACGAAATCACACACAAACACACACACACACACACACACACAAGAGGATCTATGCAAACTCGTGACTGAAGGTACCTAGGTACAAAAACAAGTAATGTATACACTTGTAGCCCTGATTATACGAGTAATTATACAAAAACCGGTTCAAGATACTTTTAGTTATCTGCAACATAAAATTAATCGAACTATGATATAAATATTCACATCCTATCACTCACACAATCTACTGTAACCCAAAACAAAGATTAATTGGGTAACGCGATTTAGAAAAATAATCACTATTTATTCTATTCTGTGACTGGTCTTTGAGAAAACGATTACAAAGCACTCCAATACGAATGCTTTTTAAATATAAGTTTTAATTTTATGAGAAGTAAATTTCAGTTCTATTGAAAGCTGTTACATTCCTTATTTATTTATTTAATTTTTTCCCATTTTACACTGTGCTACTCATCATTCATGCCACACAAGTTTCTAGAAATAAAAGTGATCAGTCCCACATCCTACTGCCGTTTAGAGTATAGTAAAACTCTATAATGCCCTCCGTCTCTCTACTGGGAACATGCATATGATATACGTAATATTTTAAAGCTCCACTCATAAAACACAATCATGATTGACAGATGGTGTGAAACAACGCAGTGCAACTACGCCGAGCTATGTTACATTTCCATGAGAAATCAATAAAAGTGGCCAATACCATACGTTGCGTATTTAGACCAGACTGAGGGGGACATTCTGCATGTACTACCTCCATTAAACCTCGCTACAAAATACCCCGTACATATAGTGCCAGCGGACAGAAGACTGTGGATACATCGCCTATAGCTGATAGATCGCTTTGAAATGGTTAGGCAGCTTTCACCACTGCAATTCAATTTCCGTACGGGTTATACAACAAGCTCCAGTATACACTGATGTGTATGGATGTACGGTATCATAGTGCTGAGGGGTGCACTGGATGACAGCAATGGAAGTCGTTATAGGATCCATGGTCACAAACCCTCCATCCACCCTCTACTGCTAGAATACCATAGCAATAAACCTAGCCACAAAATGATGTAATGAAACCTTGTTATACGTAACGCATTGGTTATAGTACGAGTCTAAATAGGAGAGTAGTGGTAGAACATGACAACAGATGATTAAATTAGCATTTTACACAAATGTAAAGCAAAATGCCTCGCATAGGCAGTGCCTCAAAAACTACGATATGTGTACTTATCTACTTAAAAGGATTATGCAATACTTAACATAACATCTACCGTTAATAACAGTCCGCCGAGACCAGGATGTCCTGATCCACATTAAAGGGCTAATGACGGTTATGTTTCTTCATCAAAGGTTTTGACAGCAGTGCTCTAATTGACCATGTGACGTTAATGTATTTCACACATGTTCATACAGCAATGGATACAATTAAGGGCTTAAGTTAAATGCGATTAAAAGCTTACAAAATTAAGAGACACAGTTTTACCATGATAATCATTACCTAAAGGAGTTTCAAATTACAGGTTTTTAACTTGTTTGAAAACAAACCACAAAGCATAAATGAACTAAGTCCACGAATGAACGTCCTTCTTTAGAAGTTTTTAGTCACTCAGATAGTTGAGAAATTCTCCGAACTTTATGAAATCCGCAGTTTGTTCACCGTGTCCACAAAGGCAGTCAACAAACTCTATCCTGACTTAGATAAATCCAAGCACAACGTCTCTGAGTTATGAAAGCACTTCGTATCAATCACGTTACGTTCTACATGTCGTACACATCATCCTCCTTGAGTTGATAGCCTTAAGAATAGTGTATGGCGAAGAATGCAAAACATGCAGCTCTTGATAGTGTAACGTTCTCCCTGCCCCTCTTACTTCCTCTCTCCTAGGTTAAAATAAACAACTACAAACACAGATTTACCTAGTTTTATATACTATATTACCCTCACTTAAATTTAATTGAAACCAAATCCAGGTTTATGCTGTTGTTAATACAATCAAACCTTATGTCAAATTCCACTTAAGGAAACGACTAGAGAAGCGAAAGTTGCTAAGTTATGATTTTATTGTCTAAAATCACTTTAGTTTTAATATATACGTCGTTTAATTAAACGCTATATTTTAACTCGTAAGTTAAATAACGAACATAATAAATACATAATACATACATAATTAAGACGCCCAAATAATACTTCAATGTAATGAAACAAGATGGTAAAAAACAAAATAATTTCCAAATAAATTGCATGACTAATATTTATTTATCAATATTATGTTACACGGAAATATCCACGTAGCAAATATCAGTGCTAAGTTACTGTACCCCAGCGTACACATTGCCTATTAATAACAAATACAAAACTTTGAACCTTAATTATTTGGTGTAATGATCAGCGTAATTCAACAGTTAAAGTGGGACTGCATCTCCGTTAAGGAATATTAAACAACTGTGCACAATTATGGTAGGAGAGCTTACACTGCGTGAGTCATATTTCTTCATATGCAAGTAATCCAGTTTCTACTATAAAATGCTTCTAACGAGGTTCCACAAAACACGGAGAAAGTAAATTTCAGTATAGTCGAGCGTATGCGCGACTTGGGACCAAGGCATCTTCTTGTTAAACGCGAAACTAAGCCGGTCTGTGCGTCCCAAAACTTTCCTCTACATTTGCAGTAATATTATGAGTGTTTCTGTGTAGAGGACTGAGCAATGTTTGCTTAGGTATTACTGCATACGCCTATTCCTTAAGGCAAGATAACAAATATATAATCAGCTATGGGCTAACGTATAGATTCCACTGGTAGAAATAAATATCAACAACACGTGCCACCGTATAGTCTTGCGGTAATCTTCTCCGTTTCGGAGGAAGGCGCGACCTCAAGTTTTCAGGGTACGTCTACGCAAAAAATGGAGACACTACTCTACTTAATGATAAAATTAGTAATTTTAGGCGCGTTTGCAAGTAAGAAAAGCTAGTATTAGTTTCGCCAAGTCTGACTGCCCGTCACTCTGTCCGTCTGTCTGCCTGTCCACATGGAAGAACTCGACTACTACTGGACAGATTTTCAAGAAATTTTAGGTTAATTATTTTTACTAAAAATTTGTCGACATATTCCAATTTTTGTTGAAATCGTAAAAAATAACAATAATTTACAAGCACACCTACAGCGTTTAAGACAAGAAATCATCTGCGGTGATCTACGGGTTTCTCCACATCTTAGCAACAGAAATACAATCCATTAATCCATCATGACTGATTGTAATGCTGTTGATAAAGTATGGAATAAACTTCCCACGTAAAAAGGAGACACCTACGTGATCGATTGCAATCCTGTTGCTAAAGTGCGGAGAATTCTAGTGGTATGTGTTTTGACAAACGTAGACAGTTATATTTAAAATATCCTTACTTCTGCGTGATTTCAGGCTTCCGCCGCGGTGTATATGTAAGTTATATGTAATCATAATTAACATGATCAATATATTCAAAGGACAAGATCCAATATGGATGAAGAAAAACAATAGATGTTTGTATTCCACTGCGAAACCTACAACAGTATATCAAGCACATGGAACATTAACTACGCATACAATGTTGTACTGAATTTTTATATCCTATAAATATATCTGCAGATATTACTACGAAACATTGTATACTAATATGGTAAATATATCATATTTTATTATGTTTTAAATATATATGTTGTGTATACTCCCTGATGATGGCGGCTGGCCGCCGAAACATGTAGGAGGAAATAAGAAATTATACTGTTGTGTATACTGTATGTGCAAATGCTGGTTTTATAAATAAAAAATATAATCTCATTCCACGTAATAAATTACGTTACGACAGTGGTTGTAGATGCTTACGCCGACGATTAATTGAAAACCTAAAACAGGAATTACGTCACATATAAGTACAATGAGGGACGAAATATGCTTTAGCATGATCTGCATTTTGTAGAGAGCTCGAAGCTGTACAGTGTGCGACATGTTGCACTCAAATGCTTGTACGCATGTTCTATGTGTATTAGCCATGTGCGTATATCCTATGTAGGTACGTCTGTATGTCACTAGTTCTTACACGACCAACAGATGTCGGTCTAGTAATGCTGTACACGTGTGGTCGAGAGATACGTATGTTGTCTGCAGCTGCACACAGTTACCAGAGCATATCAAATTTAGGATTTTTTTTTCAGTCTGTGCAGGCAATTACAGAATATTAGGGAACCGGCATCAAGGGACCTGTACCTGCAAAATTCTTATACATTCTGCATTTGTATTATTGTCTTGATTATATTTTACTCAGTTAATATCACCCTCAAAGAGCAGGGATTGCATAGCAAATATAGCGACTACACTACGGGCAGGACAAATATAGCGACTACACTACGGGCAGCACAAATATAGCGACTACACTACGGGCAGGACAAATATAGCGACTAAACTACGGGCAGCACAAATATAGCGACTACACTACGGGCAGCACAAATATAGCGACTACACTACTGGCAAGACAAATATAGCGACTACACTACGGGCAGGACAAATATAGCGACTACACTACGGGCAGGACGCTCAAGGGTTAGAATCCCAGTAAGGGCAAGAGAGTTTTCTCTCCTCCAAACGCCTAGACCGGCTCTGGGGACCTACAACCCTCCCATTAAATTGGTACCGGGGTTCTTTCCCCGGTGATAAAGCGGCCAGGGCGTCACGTTAACCACTTGCCTCTATCTAGTGCCATGGTTAAGAATGAGTGGAGCAATGTATCTATTTCCCCTATACGCCTTCACGGCGTGGACAGGTATTAATATCGTCCTCAAATGGCCTATAAATTGGTCGACTGTCAATAACTTAACGCAGACACAAACAATTAGCCGTATCACATGCGTGCGTTGTTTGGGGACGTGTGAGCCTAACTTTGTTGACACGGAAGGCTGCATTCATCTAAATTAGCTACATATAAAAGTTATAAAGTTTCCACAAGACTTATAATTTCTGGCGCATTCGCTATATTATTTTCCATAGTTTTTAAATTCTTGAATAATTTCTAGAAAAGATTTTAACACACACTGTTAACATTCTAACTGGCTGCATACCTTTGTGCGACTTAATAGTATAAGTTGAAAATAATGACAGGAGCTATTTCTATTTCTGTACTAAAATTGCAGTTTTATTCCCACAACAATATTTTGGCTTATTTTTCGGCCATCACCAGCTCTGATACAAGATTATTTAACACCATATAACTTAAATGTATTCAAAGATTGAAGTCTCGATTTTTTACGTGATATGGTGCTATAAACTTGCAATTTTTCATAAATAGTTTATATTTACAGGTGGGATAAGATACGTACATTTTCGTTGAACTTTGCGTTATGTCGGATAGGCCCTTACATAAAATTTCCCTTAAATTCTGTGTGCCTATGTGAGGTTCAGTACAGACTGCATTACGCTTGCGTTGTTCATTTACGTCTTAAACTTGGTATTTATCAACTGAATTTTTATGTTTCGTGGATATTCGGGCATACGCAAGTTATAGGCATTTCTTCGTTTTTAAGGTATGTGAAAAGAGAATTTCAGTCATAAAATATTCAAGAAGTATATATTGATTGTGGCTGCAGGTTTGGGGACCTGTATAACGTATTTATAATTATTCGTGGTTTCTTTATCGGATAAGCGGAATGTACGACACGTATTGTTACTATGTTCTATTGGTAAAACTTATCTGAAACAAGGGACGGGGAGTTTACATCGGATAAAAAGTGTTCAAAAAAGTCCCAATCTAAATGTAATTTTGAGTGAGGTGAAAACTGTATTACTTACGGAACGTCTCTTAAAGCCGCAGGGTCGTGTGTACAGCTGGTTCGCCTATTGGTTCTAAACTGACTGGTCTACGTCCTGACGTAGGTCGTGCCTGTCTCACGTTACAGGCTGGCAGTGAATAACAGAAAAACAAGAGAGGCGATGTAAGTATAAACGTAATATTGTGGCGCATTCGCCTAACCATTCTTGCAGTGGAAAAGCAATAAGCATCTAATATTCTCAGTGTGTTTTTTTTAGCCCAGCATGCAAAGCGCATGAGCCGTAATATATTGTCATCTGTGGCGTGTCAGCCTCTACCATAATTTTCCACATTATCTCATAAACGGCACGATTTTCGAAAAAAAGTTATTGCACACAAAGTGTATGTCGTGATTTTCTATACAACTTTTTTCCGAAACATTTCTCTTTCTAGGAAGAATTGAGCGAGATATTATCATAAACGTACATAGGTCTTCACTTAAAGTACCCATTATTCTTGTCAGATTTTAATGAAAATTGAATTTGCTAGATTGATTTTCGAAAATCCTCAATATCAAATTCCATACAAATCCGTCTAGTGGGACACAAGTTGTTCCATACGGATGAACGGACAGACAGACAGACAAAGAGGCGGACATGATGAAGCTTTTTGTAGTTTTGCGCATAATTTATGAGACACAACTACGTGTTACATATTTTATCGTAAATGAAATAAATGAAATTTACGTCTAACGGTATATTACCACTTGTAGACACTGTGATATTTATCGGTACCTTACGAACTTATTTAAATCGATCATAATCAATATCTCGAAAAGTCTAGATTTCCTAAACGGGCAGATTTTCAACCGATCATAATCGATATATTGCAAGAGCCGGGATGTCGAGGATGGGAAGATTTCAAATGATCGTCTTCGTGTCTTGGGTTTCGACCGTCAGCTGTTTCTTCGATCTCAGATGTACCTCACAGAGAACACAGTCTGCTTTATTTATGAAAACCGCAATATTAAAAGTTACGTAGGCCTCAGTGTAAAAAGGCATTTTATTTTTACCCGATCTTACCAAAATCGGAATATCTCGACAAACTTTAGTACGTTCCAGATACGAAATTTCACAACAACCCATCCGATAGTAGACTCCCTGATACATGCGGACGAAGAAATACGACGATGCATTTATCGCTTCCGCTTTGCGAAGGCACCTAAAATTTCAGCCCATATCTCATACAGAAAACAGGGCCACTCCACTGTAAAGACCAACCAGTTAACGGTGTATAGAGAGGTATTCTGTGTCTGCAGAGACAGTAAGACAGATCACATTAATTCACTCTGTGAGCAAAGCGTAGAATTTTTTAATGTTAAACCTGGTGTTATATATAGTGGCCTCTAATCTATAAAAAGAATTAAGTATGTCCTTAAATCTCCACACGTGTGAAGAAAATCAGATTTTAATGATGGACTGTGCAATTCAAAAAAGCTCCATGGAAGTGTAATTTACAAACGCATTTGTCAAAGTGAAAAGAGACAGGCCTGCCTTGCACACTTTTACTTACCAATAACAGCTTCCAAGAAATTATCTATTATTATTCCACGTTAAACATCACAAGGAAGAAAAGAACAAAAAAAAAAAGAATATAAAAGGAATCCGTTCAAACACGTGTTGTATAGAAAACGGAAAATATTTCCAAATAAACATATTTCATTCAGCATACAAAAGTGTCCTTGTCCTTCCTTTCCTTAGAGTGGGGAAAAGACTCAGATATATGGTAAAGTCTAACAGGTGCATGGGAGCTACTTATGTTACCACCGAGACAGCAAGCTCATTCAAACAATAATGCACAAAGCTCTGATACGAAAAACAAGCCTGCAGTAGTGTTCTGTAGAGAACAAAACTGAAAATCACAAAGGACACATTCCTAGCAAGACGATCAAACAACGTATGCAAAATATTCCTGAGTCTTCCTTTCGTCTTATCTGTAGCTTCACAGACGAGTAACTCTCTGATTCCTCCTTTTCTTTTATTCGGCTTCTCTGAATGCGTATCTAACTGTTATGATTGCTCTAGAATTGGAAGAAAAATAGACAAGTACAAAAAAGGACAGAATACCGCCAGAAACAAGCAAATGTGCGCGTAGCAAAGACTAACAAAGTCATTATGTTGTACATTATAGACTGAGCCTCAAAAGAAATACTGATCTCTCTCTCTCTCTCAGGCCCGCTCATATCATGAGCTTCTATTGCTTTAACCCTTTCTTTTAAACGATTTAATTAATGGAGAAGGGTGGATGGAAGATGCTATTATTTATTGTAACAAAAACATATACTGACAAAGCGTTAACAAGATCGCCAGACCATCTATTGTGCAACGACATAATCAAAGAGGGGGATGACATGTGGCAAATAAGTAACTCAGAGCTATGTCTTCGTTCCATGTGTTGGTCCACATATTTGTAATTTCTTCTAACACTGTTGTTTAACTGTACTTTTTCTGAGCGTATTTCCTTAAATTCACCGTTTCCCCAGTATTACGCTTGTTGGCTTAATTGTTGCCTGTTCTCACTGTGCTTTTTCTAACCTCTTTCACCACGCATCTCCTTTTAACTTTACCTCATTTTCCCCATTTCCCGGCACTTCAACGCGTGTTTCATTCAGACTACTTTTTTCAACAGTACCGGTAGTGATTATGAAGGTGGCAACTTAAATCACGAGTTTTACGTCTTTCTACTAATCTGGCTATACCACGTGACGTTTAGAAGAACTGATGGTATGCTCCTTGTCATGCAAATAAAATGATTATAATATACTGTGCAAAAGTACTGTAAAAAGAGTCAAAAATTTTAACTCCGTCTATACCCTCTAAATCATGTATCTTCCGCTCTAATATAACTCTGCAATTTGCTCTTACAGTCTACTGATGTGTTTCGTATGACACTCAAAATAAATAGCTTTGTCCTTATACAGTACCAGTCGTTTGATCTTTGTAATGGTGCCAGTGAAGGCTTACTGTGAGGTACAAACTGAATTTTATATATATTTTAGATTAATTTCAGTTCTAAAAATTTTATATATTAGTTGGACCTAATGAAAGGCATGACACGCGATGGCATATCTGTAGTCCGAGTCAAAGGAAAGGGAGTTCGTGTGACTGAACCTAGAGAAGATTAGTTGCATATTAAATAAGGGGGGCACGTCGAAAAACAGACCTAAATATATGCAGTATTGTTCTCACAGTCATGGTCTATAGTATGGGTAAAAGACTAGCCAGACTACGAACATTGCTAAGTCTAGGTACTGATGCGACATGTAATTTCGCGGCAGGTAGCTCTATATTCACTACAAAATTACGCGACATCAATGGAAAACTGATAAAGCAAATAAGAAACAGGCATACTTTCGTGTCGCAATTAGAGTCTGGCACTAGAAGCTTAGCAGGTCTAAGAGAACGGATGAGAAATTTGAGGTTCTCACAGCGGGGTTCATTGAGATTCAAGTGTTGTGGAATAAGAAGACCTCTCGATTGGTAAATACTTACCTCCAGGTAAAGATTCGCCTATAGGTATTAAGATAGAGGTAACGATTTACAAATCGACAGGGTGCCAATATAAGTGACTTGAATCCAATGGTAAATACTTATCTCTAGCTAAACATTCGCCTATGGGAATTGAGCTATAGCTTATTACTTACCAGTTCACATGACGTCATATGTCATAAGACCTGAATCTTCATCAACACTGCTGTGAGCATCTCACACGGGCAATGAGTAGGTTTACCCTACACATCGGGATGTATCAGAGTATATCCAACTGAAAAGCACAAAATCACAAGGCATTGATAGAATTCCAGCAGAAATGATACAAGCAGGAGGTAGGAAAATCCGTTTTGAGATCCATAAATTTATTAAATCCATTTGGGATAAGGAAGTACTGCCTCAACAGTGGAAAGAGTAAATTACTGTATTTATTTATAATAAGGTTGATAAAACAGGTTATAGTATCTGCTTATCGAGGCATGTCAATTCATACACACACAATTTTATACAACACCCCTCTGTCAAATTTAACTCCATATGCAGAAGAAATTACTGGGGATCATCAATGTGAATTTAGACATATCATGCCAACTACTGGTCATATGATCTTCGTTCTTCCAATAGTTGAGAAAAAATTGGTATAGGCTTACAATGGGGCAGTGCATCAGCTATTTCTGGAATTCACAAAATCCTATGATTCATTTAGATGGGAGATCTTGTATAATATTCTCACTGAGTTTGGTATCCCTATAAAACTAGTAACCCTAATAAAAATGCGTTTCAGTGAAACCTATAGTATAGTACGGATAGGCAAATAGGATATTTGTATGACACATTTATATTAAGAATGGTCTGAAACATGGACACGCTTTATTGCCATTACTTTTCAACTTTACATTAGAATATACCATTTCGAAGGTTTAGTCAAACCAGGAGAGGTTGAAATTGGATGGCACACATCAGCTTCTAGTTTATGCTGATGATGTTAATATATTGGGCGGAAGCATACATGCTATAAAGAAAAACACAAAGGCTTTATTAGTCGCTAGTAAGGAGATTGGTCTAAAGTAAATGCTGTGAAAACTAAGTACATGATCATGTCTCCAGAGCAGCCTGCAGAACAAAATCACAACATAAAGATAGGTAATAAATCCTTTGAAAAGGTGGGACAATTAAAATATTTGGAAACAACCCTAACAAATCAAAATTCCATTTATGAAAAAACTAAGAGCAGATTGAAATCAGGGAATGCTTGCTACCTTTCGGTCCAGAATTAATGTCTTCCAATTTGTTATCCAAAAACAGAAAGATTAAAATATACAGAACTATAATATGCCTCTTATTTATATGGGTGCGGAAACTGGTCTCTCACACTAAGGCAGGAACTTAGGCCGAGTGTTTGAGAACAGGGTGTTGAAGAAGATATTTGGGCCTAAGGGGCCGACGTAACAGAGTACTGTAGGAGTTGCATAATGAGGAGCGTCATGATATGTACTCCTAACAAATATTATTCGAGTGATTAAATCATGAGGAATGAGATGGTTGGGGCATGTGGCACGTATGGGGAGAGGAGAGGTGCATACAGGGTTTTGGCGGGGAAACCTGAGGGAAAGAGACATCTCGTAAAACCTGGGTGTAGGTGGCGGATATAAATAATAATAATAGTAATAATAATAATGGATCTTCAAGAAATAGGACGGGGGGCTTGGACTAGACTGAGCTGGCTCAGGATAGGGACAGGTGGCGGGCCCTTGTAAAGGCGGTAATGAAACTTTGGGTTCCATAAAATGCGAGAAATTTCTTGAGAGCTAAGGAAATCTTAGCTTCTCACGAAAGACTCTGCTCCATGAAGTTAGTTTAGTTAGTCAGTTAATTTTCCCAACTGCAATATTTTCACATACTCTTGGTAGGCCTATACAACAATAATTGTGGATAATATTTAATTTTGATCGTCTTTAACAAATCCGGTAGTTAACATCTCTGTCAAATGCTGAGAGATCATTTCATGTATCACACTGAAGAAACTATATTTATTGCGCCAGTAAGACTATTTATTCTCACTGCATTACGTTATTTGCAAAGTACAGAAACATTCAGATTACAGTCTTCTGGGATGTGATACTGTGTAGTTTCGTTGATGAATAGCAACGTTTCGGAAGAATTTGCTGCTCCTATAATTAGGTAGACAAACGGAGAGAACAGGTTTCTGTAAAACGTTGGCTCATTTCCAAACAAAACGGCGTCACACCCCACATGACTGTAATCTTAACATGACACAGCCATTCATTGTTACGTCAATGCTTGTTTGATGGCTTAATCCTTCCCGCTTAACAAAGACGCATGTTGTAATCAGGTACGAAGTTGAAGGCACATAACAAGCTTCATCTTCCTAACTAAATGGTTTCATTCCCCAAAGTCTGAGGACTTGAAACTACCAGGCATGAAGATAGTGTGACTTTTAAAGAAACTTGTCTTCTCTCAGAGAAGCAAACCAATATCGTAACTCGGTTATCGCCAGTGTGACTCTGATGCCACAACGCTTGAAATGTTTCTGTTCGTCTTAGTAGTTTGACAGAGCCGACCGATTTTACTTGTTAACAAGTATGCAGCCATTATATAGAGACAACGTGAAGGGACGAGGGTGGAAGACCTGAAGATGAAAGGTCCGCAGCTTAGAAGGAAGAACTTTAGAATGACCAGATTCTGATCAAGGCAATTTACTTTTGTGCAGTTCTCCTTAAATCTTCTTTGAAAGATTGGAACTGGTAGCTGGATTGTGTGTCATATTTTACCAAGAACTTTAAATATAGTCTCAGAGATATGTCTTTGCCATCTGCTCCTACGTATCTCCCACCGCCTTGATTTCATGGCCCGGTTCCAGTTTTTCTCGTTCTTTTATGTCAAACCGAATACAAAATATCAGGACGCTTGTCCTGGTTTGCCGTAAATAATTATTTTGTAACTCACACGCATGCAGAAATATTTGACTATCGCTGACTGTTGTGACTAAATAACACCTTAGTTTAAGATACAGAAGTTATGAATTAGACCTTCAAATCCACATGGCCGTAACCAAATCCGGTAGTTGGTCTAAAATTAATGAGGCTGATATCGTAGAACATGTGACACTTGGCGGTTTGTAATCTGTTAGTGACATTCCCTGGCAGGTTGAAGAATTGAAGGCAGAAATCGGAGATCCTTTGAATAAATCACTAACGAAATAATGGCTAGAATTTTAAAAAATATTTTTTTTTTACTTTGCATGATATTGGATGCAGAGGAATCACATAATGAATATATTTTTACATGAATACAGTGTCCGATACCTTCCTGGCCTCTTGATGTAAGAACTGTCGCTAGTTCAATACATCGAGGGACAGAGGCATTTAAATTAACGCGTTTATTTATGACTGAAATTTCGCGCACAAGAGCGCCTTTGTGTGTGCGTGTGTGTGTCTGTGTGTGTGTGTGGCGCGCGTGAGCGCGCGTGTAGTCTATCGTGTATGTCATGGTTAAATTTTGCATTATTTTTCCGTCTCCGGTATACGAGTATATTTTACAAAATCATTTGTTTTACCTCCAATATTTCTATTACAACAAGTATTTTTTTCTTTTTTTTCACAGACAAGCAGTTTCTGGGAGTCTTAAGTACCGTTTTCTCAACGTAATTGACTCTTCCTCTTAAAGGTGAATAAATTTATTTTATCACATTTCCATGATACTTTAATGGTCTCGGAATGTATCCAAAGTCTCCAAGAAAATTTACTTTCGTTTATCTTCGCACGTACGCATAAATACTTTTTAAACTAGCCTCAATAGTTTGATATAAAACTTGCCAAAATTAAAGTTTGTTAGCAATATAAGAGCTTACACTTTTACTCGAAAACAGACTGCGCAGTCTTAGTGACACTGAAATATTTTATACGTTACAAAATAAATTTATTTTAAAAATAGGAAATAATTCTGAAATTAAGTGGAAATATTACTTGCTCTTAAATTCTGAAAAGATACAAAATATGGCTTGTGTCGTAGTAACATACACGACCATATGTATGTACAAATTTGGAAGACTAACATATACTGCCCATCCGGCACACAGATTCCGTCACTTAACAGATATTTGCATTTAAAAATATAGAGTAGCAAAACGCAGACCCAACGGGTGGATGAGGATTTTAAAACTCGCACTTTTCCACCCGTCTCACAGACAGGGCTTACGTGACTTTAACTTCTTTCGGCGTAATAAAATGTTTATATGAAGCGTTTATTGATTCGTTCACACTTTAATACTACTAATAATTTAAAACATTATAATTAAATGATGGACTTTTCTCTCTTTTGTTTCCAAACTAGAAAAAACTTTATAATTCATTGCGTATTCTTTGTATTAAGCTCTTGATAAGCTGGAAATCTAATCCGTCAGAATCTGATGAAACTTATGGAACCTGGAATACAGCTGTAATTAAAATTTAAGGTTTCCCCGACTCGGGCCTTTTAAATAATTATTCTCTTACGGAATTGAAACTTTAATCTCGTTTTCTAATTTCTCATAAATTTCTGAGGAATTGAAGTCACGTTTCATCGAAAAATTTACTCAAGTTTCAATCAATAGACAACTACGTTCCACAAACATTTTGGACTTAAACGAAGTAATTATGACAACTAAGAAGCAGAACAGGCTATAGGAACTGAAGTCAGTAGTTCTTTGTATTCCGCACTAGTCCTGACTTCATGTGGAAGAGAGGATTTCGACATTCACGACAGCCAATCTGCCTGAGATCCATTCGTTTCATTTATAGAATATCCACACAAGTGCGGAACTATAACATAAAATAAAGTACGACTATTTTCAGGCGCTTTCGCAAAACTGCGAAAAGCGACTATTGGCTTTTTCATGTCTGCCCGTCTGTCTGTCCGAATGGAACCACTCGGCTTGCACTGGACGGATTTCCAAAAAATTTGGTAGTCGAGGACTTTTCCAAAATCTGTACAGAAAATTTAGATTTCATTAAAATCTGACAAAAATAACAGGCACTTTACATGAAGACTTATGTACATTTATGATAATATCTCGCTGAATTCTTCTTAGAATGATAAATGTTTCAGACAAAAGTTGTAGACAGAATCAAAACACACATTTATATTGGATATATTTTTTAAAGAAAATCGTGCTATTTATGAGATATTGTGGAAAAATACGATAGAGCTAGACAGGCCATCTACGACAATACAACACTGAGCAGGAAAGATGCGATTTTCATGGCCGATAACTGAGACATGAATACAGACACATGATGATAATATTTAATACAACGGTAACGCGAACGCGCCTCAATGTCACGTTATAGTCTATGTAAATTTCCTGCCTTGTATTACATTAATTCTCTTCTTGCCCGCGCACCCATCCAACTGCCATCCACATATCTACGTACACACTTTCATACCCTCAGACTGGCTTCTTCTGGGTTGTGACATCGTATAGTCGTGTAGGTGGTTACCAAATTTGGGAAGAAATTATGTGTACACCAAAACTCTCCGGCATTGCAAAATTTGTTACGAATATTACGCATTGTAAATTGTGCTAGTTCGATGCCTTCTACCTAAATCTTTTTAAGTAATTCATGATTAAATATCCCTCATAAACTATATTTTGTGATCAAGTAAAACAGTTTCGGTTTTTGACCCCATACAGACAATGCACACACCAAGATAGACACAGGAAAGAAGATTACACCTCTAGAGAAATCTACAGCCATGTGAGACTATAATACACGAAGGAACAAACTGAACACAAGGCGACAGAAAACAGGTCGGCTACGTGTAGGAACCACTAGAAAATGAATTTTTAAAAGTTAGTTTTAAATTTTAAAGCCTTTCATCCCAAAATGCACGTTTCTTATAGCTTGATTTCAGACAAAGTCTTTTAGATATCTGATAGAGTTACGACAAACGAAACACAATCACAACCGTGTAATCAATAATTCCTGATTGTTTTAATGTAACCCTTGAAGAAGATTCCAGCAGGAATGGTAACATGACGGATGTAAGTACCTAGTAGGCCTATAGGTGTCAAGTGAAATACACTGATAAAGTTGCATCAGCAGGTGTTCGAAATCAAGTAATCACAATGGCCGCCTCTAACACAAATTATGAACTTTCAAAAAATCACAATTATTTATCAAATTCTCCTATATTCGGCTCAGTAATTTAAAATTTGTTGAGCGCAGAAAATCAATTTTTTCATTTAAACTATTCATCTTGCCGCCCACTTTGCCGCCCTTTCGGCTCTGCTACCCGGGACGGCCGCACCACGCGCCCCCTAGCTACGCTCCTGTTCAAAATTAATCTTATGATAAAATGTTTTTAAATAAGACATTTACTCGTTTTACACAAGGCTAGCACGTTTGCTCAGGTCCTGGGAAAGGATAGCGCCTGAACAAGCATGTCATGCCTCAGGACTTGCCAAGCAGCTGTTAATCTACCTCTACAGTGACTGGGTCTCCGTTGCCTACATTTTGGACCAACCAGCGAGCTACTGCAATGGAGGAGTATGAAATGGGAGCCCCCTCGTTCTCAGCCGTGACGGGGATTGATACCGCGGGCAGAGCACGGGGAAGCGTGACGTGCAGCAGTAGGGAGACAGCAGTAGGAATTAATCTTGACAGTGCTGGATTGTATTCAGAGATATTGGAACGGCATTCTGCCACCCAGGAGCACCCAAACATTTCTATTCTACTTCCTCCAGTTGAATGTGGCAGCCGAAGTTTTCATGTATCATGACCTAGCCCATTCTACTGAAGAATTCGTAACATAGGATTTAAACTACAGTTTTAAGTAGGTGGAAAGTTTAAGATGAAATAAAGTGGCATTGCTACCTGGCAGAATAAGCAAGGCTGATTTATATTTAATGCCACGGGGAGTATATCTACAGTGACGGTGGATGCAATAGGTTACTCTGAAACATCAATACATGTGTACCAAACTTCAAAGTGTCTCATCTCAGGAAGCAATTACATTGATAATTCAAAGTACTTTAAAAAGTGATAACGCTAAACAAGATTTTAGTTTCCCATGGTAAATACATATATATATATATATATATATATATATATATATCGTACAACCACGCCTGAAACAAACAACAGCTACGGTTTCTTCTCATACGAACTGGGAAAAAAATTTTGTGTACGTCTACATGCCTTTACCTCCGATCAAGAAACTTCTGCCAGCTTCCCACTTTATTTTAGTTGCACTTCAGTTTCTTCCTCTCTTCCTTGCGTCTCTATATCGGTTATCACTAGGTCTCCCTAAACCTTGTCCTCCTCCGGGAAAGTAATTTTAATAATAAAATTACAGTATTTTGTGATGTGATAACATGTAATATGGCAAAGAGTTACCAACATTTCGGAGAAACACGCTGTTCCCATCTCTAAGGTAACGCTTGGACTTTGAAGACGGACACAGCGGGTTTATATATCATGATATCCGGTCCTCGGGTTGCGCTCGGAATCCGAGACCTTCGAATACAAAAAGGATTAACAATAACTATCCTGCAGCGGTTACCTTTCTCAATATCTTACTTTGCCTTATTTGTATGGATTGGGGAGCACAAAGAACACGCAAGACGGGACCCTCATTCCTGAATCACATTAAGCAGATCCCAAACAAAACCCTTTTTTGTTATGTTAGGTGTCTGGCAAGTGCCAATTTACACGCAATTTATCAACATCAATACTTAATGACATACTGAAGAGGAAAATGGAAAAAGACAAGTGACTGTGGCAGCACGCACTGCCTTGTAATCCCACACCAAGCAAAGCAATCCATCCTTCAACAGAAGCACGACAACCACAAGATGTAGCTAGTTAGTAACTCACCTCACAGAAATTGACCAACGAAGTGATGACAGAAGTTAGTGCAGCTTCAACCATAGTCATCAGTCAAGACGTTGGTCTCGCTGTTGTTCCCATCTTGTATTCTCCTCTCTTGTCAGTGGATGTTTGCCTGAAAGAAGAAGACTTAGGATCGTAACTCTAAAAGTTCACATGCATATATTTTCAACAGTAATTCATGTGTACAACAAAGTGAATGCATCAACACATAATTAATCTTATCTAGTTCCGGAGTTTAAATTTGGGCCTGCAGTTTTCTTTCTAATAAAACAGAAGAATGATAGAATGAATGACAAGTTTAAGAAATGTAAGCAAAGCCTAACAATTCTAATTATCTAGGCAGTTCTCAGAGTGTTTTACAGGCGTTTATACCAGAATAAACAGCAGTTATTTCCTTAAATAACACTGATTAGCTGACTTCCATTAAGGAGGCAAAGCATATCTTGTACGAAATAAAAATTTTAATTTTTAATGGTGTAATAACTTCACACGTTAGAGCGTTAAAAAACGAAACTCTTGCGAAATGCTTAAAGTGGACAGCTACGGCAAAGTTCTTGCTGGTCACTAGCTGCATATTTTACTCTTAATGTAATCATTCAATAATTTAAAAGTTCCTTGTGTTAAGTTATAAATTAATCTCTGACGTTCAAAGGGTGGCTTATTCGATACATAAATCATCCTACGATGTGTAAAATCAAGGTGAAATTTATTTTTATGCTGATAATGAAACACGCAGGCTTAAATTTAAAATACCAATGCTTGTAAAGTTGCTTCTGTTTTCATTAATGAAGAGAGTGATTGCATTTCTCTCGTCTCTCAATGTAACTTCTGCAGGCAATTTAATAATTCGATATCGGAGGGAGATTCCAATCTGAGGGAAGGAGGTATTCAACTTCCAGAAGAATTAAGACTTTAATACATTCTATTCCAAAAACTTGACGTACGTCTCACACAGAACTTAACTCCAATTTATTTTGTAACTGCCATCAATACACCAATATACTCTGCCAAGAACCGCACAAAGCACTTCAATAAAGCTCTTATAAGTCCATCCTGCAAACACGTTACATTCATCCTATCGGAATAGAGACTAAACATACCCTTCACACATCTGATTATGTTGCCCTCAATTCAGATGGGATTTCAATTTTCAGGGAATCGCTAAGAAATGCGATTAATAAAAGATGGACTTATTACATATTAAGGTTATCATGTCCAGCAACATCCAATGACTGTACATGAAATCACAGTCAGTTCTGCTATAAGGTGATAGTTGAGTTCCTGTGAGGCCTCGCGTTATATAAAATCGCGTATTATTATTATTATTATTATTATTATTATTATTACCTTTAGCGCGGTATCTTCACTCTGAACGCTGAAATCGTGTAATAGCCAAAACGTGCATGCGAAATTTCGCGTTATACAAAGAGCGTTAGAGCCAATTTACTTTAAAGACACACGTACAATAGCAGAACTTATGCACGGAGTTAGACTTTCACGTTTTCTAGGTATCCATGTTAATTACAGACTACTGAAAATTTGAGGTTAGGGAAAGTGCTTTTAAAGCCGCTAGATATGTCTTTCCTCATGTGAAAAAAATGTCTAGTATTTGTATATTAGTCACTTGCAAACATTTCGGTTTTCATGTTCCTTCGGTGTGTCCACGTGTTTTTGTAGCTTAAATAACTCTGCTCTGATTGGATAAATTTATTGAGAGCTTAATACCGCCAGTTCTTACTGAGAACAGGTTGAAGGTTACATTTTGTTAAACATTACAAATATCTACTTAACCTGAAGTAGTGTAACTAAAGTAACAACTATTAGGTGTCTGATAATCTTAGAGCTATCTCGGATGTGAGGCCGTGCAGTCGGGTAGAAGTTTAACCTACACAGTTTTCAGAATTACCTGCTGTATCCGTCTTTATGGTGGACAATCATCATCAGGTAGCTATCCTTCATCTACCCTCCTGATGCAGATAGTAGATTCCTCCGAAACGCCGGTACACTTCTCTCACACCACTAGCAGTTACATCGCAGAAGACCGTAACCTTCATGGTCATCGCCCTGAGAACCTCCAATCTCACAAGTTCATCTGTTTACGTACGTCTTGAATGTACTAAAATACAGTCAATCCCAGACATAGCGCGACCCACCTTTAGCACACATGAAAGCCTGCGAACAGAAATTCCCTATTATTTTAACATTTGAAACCCTCGATATAGCGTCAAACTGCTAGCCGCCATCCGCCAAAGGCTTTGGTGATAAAAATGTGCCTACAAGCATTAAATAATGTAAGATAAACGGACATGGTGCCGATCCCAGTGGCCGTGCGGTCTAAGGCGTGAGTCTGCGGCCGCTCGCTTACTAGGATCGTGGGTTCGAATCCCACCGGGGGCATGGATGTCTGTCTCTTGTAAGTGTTGTGTGTTGTCAGGTAGAGGTCTCTGCGACGAGCTGGTGCCTCGTCCAGAGGAGTCCTACCGACTGTGGTGTGTCTCAAATGTGTGATCATGAAACCTCGACGAAACGAGGAGGTCCAGGCCCATACAGGGCTGTCGAGCCATAGAAGAAGAAGAAGAAGAAGATAGGACATTGTGGAAGGTATATAAGGAATACGGTTAGTGTGATTTGGGATTTGTACCTGGCGAAAGATTATGGGTCAGTGACTACAACCTGTACAAAAATATTTGTCTACGCACTAAAGAAATCTCTTTCCAGTCGTTCTATCGGCCAGTGTATTCGGGACTAGCGTTTTTAATTGACTCGCTGACTTCACTTTTGCCTCTTTGTACCGCTTTCAGACCCACAAGTTTCAAGTTACCAGTCCTAGCCTATTTAGACCACAGACCGGATAATTTCAATATCATTGCATAGCGGGGCGATAAAGAAGCTGTTGAGTCACCTTGAGTCGGATGTAACCCCGCAACACAGATTTTAATCGTCCGAGCTATTGAAGTATGGGTGAAAGGCCAGTAATAAGCAGAAAGTATATACGTGCTTATACAGACCAATTTCCTGTGGTTTTTCTGAGGAACGTCGCCAAACATTTTTCCTTATTATGGGACAAAACGATTAGTATTGGTGATACACTCAGTGAAAAGATTAAGTCAGTCTGTCAAGTGCAAACATGAAAAAGATGATGGGACAAAACATGAAGAACTGTAGAAAACATTAGGAATATGGATAGAGTAATTAAGTGTTAAAAACAGTACAGCAGCATATGAGATTTTTAATGAAAGAACGAAAATGGTTTGCAAGTACTATTACTGTAGTAAAATGCCATAATATGTTTTTAATTTGTAACTAACATCTTTTTATTACTTCAAGTAACTTTTACGAGTTTAAAAATGTCCAGTATTTCGATTTACCACCACACTTAACACAATACCACCCTCAGTACAATGCCACAATTTGCGGCGAACAAACGGCTGCGCTGTATCGGAAGTTGACTGTAGTCGTATTTGTTTGTTACATAACTTCAGGTTACAGTATTATTGAATGCTAACCCGTGGAGTTGATTGTTGGTAATCAACGTTTCGGAGGAAGCTGCATCTTGCATATCTAAGGTCTGATGTGAAGAGAGCAGGTTTTTCTGAAGCCCTGTCAACATATATTAAAGTACACGGCGTCACATCCCACAAGACTGTAGTTTTAACTTTCAGATCTCCTTATGGAGGCATGGTCCATCTACGGGAAGAATATGTCTAACAGTCAATATATTCTGTGTAACAACGGAATTTGTAAACACTACCTTATTTTCGTAGGTACACATTTTATTGGGGGTTTATGTGTACTTATATGTATTTTCTTACCTTGTTTGTCGCTTATTTCTCCCAGTATATTGTATCAACGCGACTATCCTTCAGGGTTTTCATACACAAAGCTGTTCTCTCCCGATGGTGCTAATGCCAGTTTTAATCGGAAAATTTTTACAAACTCTTTGTAAGGTTCACTTATCCATAAAACATTGTACAGGGAGTTCAAATAAAACCCAACCCAGATGTATGGCCTTACATTTCTGCGTATAATATCTAATTTTTTTCCCCAATGGTTCGACAGCTCCTTGGGGGCCTAGGCCGCCTCATTTTTCGAGGCTTCACGATCAAACACTTTAGACACACCAAACTCGGTAGGACTCCTCTGGACGAGGGACCAGCTCGTCGCAGAGACCTCTACCTGACAACACACAACACTCACAAGAGACAGATATCCATGCCCTAGGCGGGATCGAACCCACAATCCCAGTTAGCGAGCGGCCGTAGACCCACGCCTTAGACCGCGCGGCAACTGGGATCGGTTCAAAAGTTTTAAGCCCAAGAAACATTTTTTAAACAAAAAAACAGATAAATTTTATTACGAACATCTTAGATAGACTGAGTTACGTCAGTCCTATATGAATTAAAATTTAAATAGTACAACAAATTTATGTTTCAATACTAATACTGAATGCCTCGGAAATACTTTCGGAGATGCTCGACACACAAAGTTCCTAGTTATGGTTCCATTCATGAGCTGGGCCACTGGGATCGGCAATATAAAATATAACGCAACTAATTTTAAAGTAGGTGTTAGAAGTTACCTCCTTCAGCTATTAGACATGCTTTTTGTGGAAGGAATAAAAACAACAAAAACCGGTATTTTAAATTTCCTATGACACCTTTTCATACGCGTTCTTCCTTATATAGGTTTACACAATGAAAATCCTCTGTATTAAGCTGTGATGCATACCCACAAAGAAAAGACAACATACGTACTTTACACTGCGTTTCATCCGCCTGTTACAGAAAGAAGATGAAACCGGACTGTGTGACTAAGTTGGAGCAATGTACCGTACATGCGTTGATGTAACTGCCGGTTATGTATCATTCAGATGCGGTTAAACTTGCCGCGCAGTATCGGCAATTTCTAGACACGAGCTTCAAAAAGTCTTTAATAACCTGTTTACCAGGTGTAAAAGAATGTCTGAGAGTCGAAGGAGGTCATTTCTAGCCTCTACTCTAACATTCGGTACATTATATTATATACGTGTACTACCGGTATATAAGGATTTGGAAGGTCGTTAAGCTTTCCGTGCCTCTGGGTTCGATTTTGAACTGAACTCTCTGTATAAAATCAACTGGAGAATTGTCATCCTTAGCGTAATATAAAAAAATGTAAATCACTCTCCTTTAAAATTCGTTGTAAAGCAAAGCAGCTTGCGTCTTTGGCTGCACCATCAGTCATCAGAGTGCTTGACGCCACAGGAGTTAAGAGAATCAGTAGGGTCTCTGATGTAATTACTCACCGCCCAGTTTTATTTCGCGGTCCGATAACGGGCGTGAAAAGACAGCTCCTTCCTCCCTAACACCCTCCACAACCACCGTCCATTTCCCTGAAGTTGCAGCCATACTTACAAACCTCACCGCACCTCAGCGCACCACAACACATATTGTCTGCGTGTAAGTAGCGGGGCTTAGTCATCATTCAATCATGTCCCATATAGTGGCCAAACCCAAGAGCCAATCAGTGTAATCTAGTTTCATGATGTAAGATACAGAGATACTACAAGGATCCCTTTATATCCTTTGTTCTCGTGTAACGTAATGTTCCTTCATTGAATTATTGAAGTGGCATAGGGGAGGCTACTTTCATTACCACCCACTGGAACTACCACCAACCGCAGAGCGCTCCTAACAACTTTACTCCACACTCGTCTATGACGTCACTGTGACACACGTATCGACGTAAGCAACAAAAGATATACAATCGATAGTCTCTTTAAGATAGCCACAGGAGTAAAGGTTCTAAATGATGCCGCCTTTTCCTTAATCGCTGCACTTATAACGCAATTTACTTGGTATCGGCTATGACCCTAGTTCTTTAGAGGTGGAACGTTGTCTTCAGAGAAGCGCAAATTCAAAGATGATGATATCCAAAATTTCATCTGCAGACCTGGCGCCTGAACAGTTACTGATGTAAAATATTGTTACACGGTCCAGGATAATGTCCAGAAACGGACTCCTGTGAAAATTGCAATAAACCGGAGTCTTTAGACGGCGGAGAAGTTACTGACCGGTTGATAATATGTTATAGCCTTCTAAATAAAACGTGTTCTGTATCGAATTAGCTATTGTTAAATTTTAATTCATTCTCAGCCTATTCACTCCAGTTCTAACAACTTCACACAATTCTGTGATTTGTCTTCCCCAACATACGTACTAATATTTTCTTTCAGCCCTTTCTCACTTTCCCAAACACGAAATGGATTTCTCGAATAAAACTAAACACACGTGCACATCCCATAATATCTACACGGCCAGCCAATCTTAATCTTCATCGAACAGAAGAATTCTTGCTAAAGTGTATTCAAAGAACAACATTTCTCGGTATGTAAATTTCTTATTTTTAAATAGTGAAGTTTCCCTGTGCTTAATTAAGTGCCAAGTCATGCAGACGTATGGGAAGTTGAGATAATACTCCACGCTTTCTTGACCTTCACAATACCGACTGGGCTACCTCGGCTACTTAGTCGCATATTTAAAGAAATTATTACAATATTGCTTCTTATGAAAACGTAGGCGTTTTTGTAGCAGTCACTGTAATGATAACAATGATGCCACAATTACTGGATCTGCCTAGGTTAGTCAACACAGTTAAAGGCTACAAACTGGGCGGCCAGGATTCAATTCCCGGCAGTGTCCAGTTACGCTGTGACTTCCATCCACCCTCCTACCAAATGGGTATTGGAGTTTCTTTCCCAGGGGATAAAGCAATGGAGGAGTCAAGATGGCCACCAACATCAATTTAGTGCCAAGGATGAGAATGTCTGAATTTATAATTTTTTTTCTCGCACATTTTTATGATGTGGAGGAAAAGTTCGCTTTTCATTGTCAAAATTTCTGATAATGTTTACAAAAAATTTCCAAATAAATTATACAAATAAACTAGTTGAGAATTTTATGTTGTAGTGTATTCCGTGTGGCCTCTTGTAAATTTCTGCTGTGTAAGATTCAACTGCCTTTAGCACTTAGTATCTTTGTTGCGACATAGCAGTTTGACGTCTTTCATGCCATCAAATTCGTCTTAAATGTATTGTGGTTTTACAGGGTCGTGTTTCTACGTAGAACCACAGTACATTCAAGACACTGATGGTGACGTAAAAGACGTCGAAACGCGTACGATGAAACTAAGATACTAAGTGTTAAAAGTAGATGGACCTTAAACAAAATAAATTTAATCAAGGATTACCCTTAATTCCACATATTTCTATTTACCACGAAGATTTTCATCAGTGTCAAACACTGATAAATGTCACAATTGTAAAAACATTCTCAATGTGGGTTTCTGCAAGATACAAGTCTCTACCGACTTTAGGTTCTTATAGAAATTTCGTTACTCCTGACAAGGACTCTGAACAACCGAACACTGTTGCAAACGGATTATCGGAAACTTGGACAGCAATTGTGAGATTTTAGGTTCTGACACGAAGTGAATATGACTTTATGTAGGTTGGTAGAAGGTTTCGAAGGAATCTGTTGTCTCGATCAATCGGGGTAGAAGACTTGAAGGTGTAGCTTGCAAGTTTCTAAGAAAAGTCGATATCTTTCTACCGGACCATACGGCATCAGAAAATAAAATAACATATTTTAAAAATCCTGTCAATCATAATATTTTCGTATACGATATTCTGTTTTAAAGATATACGAATTTATTTCCTTCAAAAAACTTGTTACAGAGTTGAAATATTTGTGAATGTTATTCATGATGGTGTGATATTTCGAAGAACTTTGTTCAAACTATCAAGATTTCTTCCGAATTCTGTGAATGCCACAGAAGTAAGACACTAGCAATATAGATAGCAAAATAAAATGGAATAACAGCGACGATGATGACAACTTCACATGCATGTGGCGCCATCTGAAAACGTGCCCAATAGGCTCTATCTATTCTTCTGGGAAAATGGAGATACGAAAAAGATCAGAAATGCCTGCAGGTAGCCTATAGGTTTGATGTCAGTTTGGCATTGTCTGTGGAGAAACGTGTGTGGGAGCTGAAGTACGAGAAGTCAATATAGGAGTACACCGCATTCAGAAAATCTTCCTTGATATTTCCCTGCTTCAGACTAAATATACTTTATACATGTAACACCACAGATTTACGATTAAACGCATTTTCTTCAATGAAATTTTGTCGAGAGAACTTCTGAATTGTCGGGCCCGTCACATATGACAATAGTTTTCAGTTCTTTAATAAAATACGTTTCAATATTTTTCGTAGTCTGCATGATCTTTAGTTTTGTCGTTATTTCTACCCTACCCCGTTTTCTCCTTTCAGCCACATCTGCGAATCACTAGACGAAATGTCACAGACATTACACGGTCTTACTGAGATAAAGGAAAGTTATCAACGAATTACCTTTCATGGTGACAATGTGCCTGTCACGCGTTTAAGTGACGGTATATTTAGTTTGAACCTGATCGGGCAACTCTCTAAAAAGTAATCATTTGGAAGAACAAGTTACAGATTGTCAGATGATAGGAAAATTCTCCTTCAAGTAATGTGCTGCGGTGAAGAATTTAGAGACTAATAGGAGGTTTCCCTGTTAGTACAGTTGGATATTTCAATTCTATTAGGCCTACAGTGAAACCCGTCTTAAACGGAACACGGATAGAATGGAATCCTCTCTTCAGCGGACAACTTTCACAGCCCCGAGGATCTTTAATTTAACTTTAAGTACCTGTATTAAAAGGTACCTTCCTACAACCGAAAAAAATCCGGTCCCTTGCGGTTCCGTTATTGGCAAATTGTAAGTTTTATTCTTTGGACCGCTTTTCCTTTTATGATGCTTCAGAAGTAAAAATCCAGTGGCTGGTTCCTTCACTGGCATACAACAATACCGCACTGTGCCTTTTAATAGCTCAACAGCGGAAGATATTCGAGGATAATGAGGAAGATGTGAAGAAAGCGGTGGTGACCTTTTTCAAGGTAATGTCGCAGCATTTGTCCTGAAGGACAGAGAAAAATCATAAAACCTCAGCCAGAACAGCCGAGCTTCTGTCAGGTCAAGTAATTCAGAATCATCAAAACACGCCAAGATTGTTAAAATTAGACGCAACATAAATATCTTATGTAAGACGAAGATGAAACCGAAGATAACACGTGGTTAAATATTAATTTTGTGACCAATTTCCATGATTATGGTTTAATTTAGTATCGCTCGAATGTGTACGTTTCCAATTTGGTTAGCTAAGCAGACTAATGCCCTCCTGTCACATCTGCCATTCTGATCTGTTTATTCCGTGACATGGAGGCTGCATATGTTGACGTATACCAATCATGAATTAGCAATTACAATCAGTAAGTTGCGGTGTGCAAGGACACACAGGTGCGTGGTAAACCCTGTACATGAAATTCAGCCCTTCTTGAAAACTAATATCAATACACAAAGTCTTGCATATATTTTATGTGTTTTCTGTACATTAATAACACTGTCAGTTTGTTTGATTATATGAGATCGAATAGCAGAAAGACTAGTAAATGGAGAATTGGAGTGTGTGTGCTGAAGAAAGCATTCATGGCCTAATATGCAGTATTATCTCGGAATCTGCTGGTTTAACTGAGCGAAAGGCCGCAAACATTCTGTCAGGGTAGCTAGTCCCCGGCTGGGATTTGAAATGGGCACCTGCAAAATACAAATCAAAAGCGTTAAAGCTGTAATCAACCTGATCGGCATTACGCAGAATAAATTATCACTTAAGCACTGGTTATTTTAATAGGTCGTATCATCTCTAAAAATTATGTAGAATCCAGAGAGACACGCTATCGTGATAATGACTTCGAAGTGAAGTGAACAAGCTGTCATGTTTTTTTAATATGATCTGGACATTCTCCTGGGAGAATCTGAGGCCTGCGCTTGAACTTGATCTCCTTCGAACGCGAGGTATATGTATCACAGGAAGGTACTATAATGTAACACATGTGACCAAAACAAATTGATTCACCTAAACCCGATTTGCAGGATAAGATAGGCGATGTATGTGGCAGGTGCGGGGGAGAAAATAAATACATACAGGATTATTGTAAGGAAACCTGAGGCGACGTGACCACTTGAATGACCTAAGCGCAGTTGGGAGAATAATATTAAAATGGATCTTCCAGGTGGAATAAGGGAACATGGATTGGATTCATGTGACTCAGAATAGTGGCAAGTGGTGAACCCTAGAATTAACCTTCGTGCTACATAAAGTGCAAGAAATGTTTCTCTCTAGCTGAGTAATTATTAGCTTCTCAAGAAAAATTATCCTGTTTGGGGTTAGATTTTACCTTAATTTAGACGTTATTGATAAATAAATAGTGGGAAATTATACCCAGAACTCTTCTGTTAACCCTTTAAAGAAATAAATCAATCTGAACAGAAATTCAGTTCCTATTTGTTAGAAAACACATTGCGTCTCCATTAGAGAGAAAAATCCCATACGATACCGCAGGAAATAATAGCCATTTATAACGAGTACCATAAAAAAAAATATAAAATAATGTTTAGTCTGAGAGAAAAATGGAGAGCTTTTAAACGTTACAGCAGGTGGAATATAAATGAACGGCGTTGAGAAATAGAGGACTACGAAACAAAACGTAATCACTCAATGACCCCGACGTGATTCGAACACGCAACCTTCTGATCTGGAGTCAGACGCGCTACCATTGCGCCACGAGGTCGGTTATAAGTACTTCTAATGTTCCATAGGCCTATACGTTTCCAAGATGTACACGAAATATAATGCCTCCTTTTGTCACCCTAGAATAGTATCACTCCAATTACCAAGTCATTCGTCTTCGCAGTGACACCGAAAAACAGGGCATAACAAGGAACAAATGAGGCAGGAGACCGGTAAGGCACTGCAAGGTTTTATGTATTTTGATTATTATATTTATCAGATCGTGGCACTGTCTTAATGCGCACGAAAGTGAACTCAGTCTTCTGAGTTTTGGAAACGTGGATTTCATAATGAGATGTTCTGTAGCGTTACTAGCGGAACGCTAAGAAATTAAATGTTCCCCTATTCCAGTCCAATAAGGTGTATGGAAAAAGTATAGTATAATCCATGCAGTAATAACTTCGGCACTAGATGCAGGTGTGCGACCACACTAAAGATCCGGCCACTTTATGCCCTGGTAAATTTCATCGTATCTATAGCATACCAGGCTACGTTGACCAAAACCAGTCGGGAAGCTGCCGGAAATCGAACCTCAGTTTTGGTCATGTAGCTCGTAGCCTAGTCAATATACTGAGTGATTTAAACTGACTCCTGTGCAGTCATTAAATCTAGCGGACCGAAATTCGGGACCAAATGGAACACTACAGAAACAGTTGCATAAGACAGAAATAAATACTCTTATTTAACAGCAAACATTAAACTGTAATTATACACGGCAGAAGAAAAAATTAAGGTTATATTAATGAAATTCACGTCCCTAGTTTCACAATAATATCCAGTAACGTTTTATGTAAGTTTAATAAATAATATTTGATTTAAATTCAAATATATTTTTGGTATTGAAGCAAAACATACATACATACATTCGGTAGCTGAATTTAATACTGGCACTCCCAAAATGTGTTTCATCACAACCAGGAGACGTGGAGACTTGCAAGAAAGTCATTATTAAATCAAAAACACCAAAAGAGTGATTATTTCTTACTTCGTCTCTTGTTATAGTTTTCTTAAAACCTCAACATTTCGGAAGTTAGCTCTATTTTCTCCATCACGAGAAAGAAACTTCTATGTTGGAACATAAGTGAGAGCTACTCTGAAATAATGATCTGTGGTCCTAATATCTTCTGAACCGAAAGTCAAACATTCCTTAAGGTTGGTATGAGAATAACGTAAGTGGAAACAAGTATAGTATGTATTAATGTAAATGCCTGCTGTCAACAGTTCCAACAAGGCTATACTTTACAATTTTGTGAAGGGAATAACGCTTTCCGTAATTTTGTATTCATAATATTCAGTACGAAAATTTAAATTCGAATCAGCAGATATACTGTCTTTCCAAAAACATTCATTTTAACGACTGAAATGTGAACCTGATCTCTCTTCGTCAGAGCTTACGGAGTGTCATTAGTTACAGGAAAAAAACATACACAGATTTGTCACAAAAAAGACAGAATAACCGTTGACGACTAAAATTAACCCTTCACAGAAGCTAAAGTTTAAATTCCAATTATTCCCCAGGAAGGAAGGGGTTTAAATATATAGTATACTTAAATTTATTCACGACCGTATAGTACCCTAAGGCCGGCAGCATGTGGAGAATTAAAGATCTGTGCAGTGTAATGAGGTCGAAATTAAAGGGTTAATCTCCACCATAAAAAGTTCAAATTCTATGTCACAGAGAACAAAACATGCTGCCATTAGAAAGAAAAATCAATTTCTGATGTTTGGAGAAATCACGGCAAGTTATTGTACAAACCATAAGGAACAAATAAATAAAATATGTAAGTAAAATATACAGTATCTAGTGTTACACTTGACGGTACGTACAAGTACAGTAGGTAACCACTGGGATTGAAAGGGTATTTGCGTAATTTTCTGAAAATTACCAATTTCATTTCAATTTGTAAAATAATTGTTAATATAACATATTCAGAAGGAAATGTACATGCAGCATCTCTGTCGCAAAACTCGAGCCGATTTAAAAAGTATGAGTTGAGAGAAAATATAGTAAATATACCGGTATTGTGCACGTGATGTGATCCTCGAAACTGGAGAGAGAAGGACAACCGCCTAGCTTCTGAGGTAACGGTGTAGCCTAGGTTCTAATGTGCCACATGGTTCAAATAATTTTTTTTTTTAATTCAATTCTGGTTTATTAATGTGCCGAGTCAACAGCCAGATGGCCAATTACAGAAACAGAACAACATACAAACACAAATAACAACGGACAATAAACAAAACAAAATAAAACAAACACAACCAAAACAAATAAACAAACAAACAATAACTTACTTAGATAATTAATAAAAACACCTTAAAATAATGTAATAAATTATTACATCTCACTAAGTGTAACAAATCCTCTTCTAAAAACATCCATATTATTACAAATAGAATTTGCCGCGATAACACACCGGCCGGAGGGACAGTTCTTATAATATGAGCTAACATAAAACAAAGAAAAGTCTCGGAGGTTTCGAGTGGGAACTCGTAGACCAATAATGTCTAAGGTAGACGGACAGGATTTAGAACCTAATAAAACATTAATGACAAAAATTGCATCAAGTTTATGTCTTCTGTCATGTAAAGTACGTAAATTAAGTACTTGAAGAGCATTGGCATAACTATAACCATTGCTGTCGCGGGAAAGGAATCGATTATAACATAGAGCTACAAACTTCCTTTGAATGCGCTCAAGCTTTTTTGCATCGGTAGAAGTAATTGAATTCCATACAACAGATGCGTACTCTAATTTGGGTCTAACAAGTGAAAAATATAAAGTCAATAAACAATCAAGAGTCGAAAATGAAAAGGTAATATTACGAATAAGACCCAAAAGCTTGATGGATTGAGAAAAAATGTAATCAACATGGGAATGAAAATATAATTTGGAATCAATAAAGACTCCTAAATCCTTAATACAATCCGTACGCGTAATATAAGAATCCCCAAGTTTATATTTCAAAAAAAGGGTATTTGTTTTCCTAGAAAAGGTAATAGCTCGAGTTTTGCCAGTATTTAGAATCATAAAATTAGCAGTGCACCAACGTTGTATGGAATCAATATCTGATTGCAACTGAATAAAATCATTAGGTGATGTAATAGCACGAAAAATTTTTATATCATCTGCAAAAAGAAGAAATTTTGAATGTGTTATTACTTTACATATATCGTCTATAAATACATTAAATAGCAAAGGCCCTAAAACAGAGCCTTGAGGAACACCCGCAAGTATTCTAAAAGGCGTCGAAAAAATACCAGAAATTTTCACACACGAAAATCTACCAGATAAATAGCTACAAAACCAGCTAACATAAGCACTTGAGAGTCCAAAGGAACTAAGTTTGTTTAAAAGTAAAGTATGTGACACAAGATCAAAAGCACTGCTAAAATCAAAATATATAGCATCAACTTGACGCTGAGACCTGACTAACGGGGTTATATAATCAAGATAATTTACCAAATTAGAGGTGGTAGACCTTGATTTTATAAAACCGTGTTGACAGCAATTAAGTTTAGGCTGAAGGTAATATGAAACGTGATTATATATAACTATTTCAAAAATTTTAGAAAAATTATTTAAAATTGAAATAGGGCGATAATTAGCAATTTTAGTACTGTTGCCTTTTTTAAGAATAGGTACAATAGCAGCTTTTTTCCAAAAAGAAGGAAACAACTGCTGAGACAAACTGAGATTAAAAATATCCTTCAATAAGGGTACCAAAATATCAGTACAGCTCTTAATAATAAAGCCTGGAATACCATCAAGCCCAGCAGATTTAGATGGCTTTAGCCGCTTAATAGCTTTACGTACGTCAGAGTCAGTAACCGAAAAAACAGATAAATTGTCTGTAGAAATATCATCAAAAGAAGTTTTAATATTAGACGGAACTTTAAAAGCAGTGTTATCATACACCAATTTAAAATGATTAGCAAAGGCTGCAGCGACTTGGTGCGGTTCCACTAAGTGTGTGCCATCCACCTCGAGTTGAAGAGAATTTGATTTATTTTTCCTAAAATTAGACACGTAATTCCAAAATTTCCTAGGATTGTTTTTTAAACTTTCGTCAATAGATTTGAGCCACCTAGATCTATCGAACTTAATAGCATTCTTTACAAGTTTCCTATAGTAGGAAAATTTACTATAATGTACATAAGACTTATTCTTTTTGAAACGTTTGTGATAATAGTTCTTTTTCAAAATGTAATGCCGCAAAGTGCGAGAAAACCAAGAGGGAAATTTGGAACCTTTAATACAGCGTAGGGGAATTGATCTATCAATGGCTTCATGAACAGCAGAGTTAAGGCTGGCCACAGCAGCATCAACAGAAGATTTGGAATACACACTTGACCAATCGTAAAAGTAAAGAAAATTATACAACGATAAATAATCGCCACTAGCGTATTTAAAGTACGATAGTTCATTAGTTTTATAACATATTTTGTCAATAAGAGGCAATTCAATTAACAGTGGCGGGTGATAAACGTCAGGTTTAACCAGGCTAGTATCGGGAGAAGTAATATAAAGGTCAGTAATATTAGAAAAAACAAGGTCAAGCATATTTCTACTGTGATCAGCATCAACACACTGTCCTAAACCAAGAAAACAAGTGGAGGTGTAAATAGCATCTCCCCTAAGTTTAGAATAAAACTGACAATTTTCACAAGGCAGGCCGCTTTCCCAATCAAAACCAGGGACATTGAAGTCACCTAAAAGAATAACACGATAATTTGTCGTGTCAAGTTTATTTTCTAAATGGGAAAAGTATTCACAAATAATATCTGGTTTAAGATCAGGCGAAAAGTAATGATTACCAATAAGTAATATATAATAATAATAATAATAATAATAGCAATAATGAGCCTGCATAATATGAACGTTCCCAGTGCTACTCATAAAACTTTAACTTTAACGTTTGAACGTTATTTTCCTTCTTAGCCTGCCTATACTATCCAAGTTCAACGGATCACGAGCATAAATATTTAATCTCAAAGAATATCACTGTATAGGTTCTACTTTTGTTTCAAAAGCGATCTCGATCTTATATTTTGTGAGAAATTCGGTATTAACAATTTCTACCATCGTAAAGATGCTCTCTTCTTTATACAAGCCTTTTCTTACTTTGGACTTAAATCTGTTATCGAAATAATGACAGCCACCCCAAGACTTCACGTTCTGAACCACACAACATCCCATCAATCCCTCAGAGACCGACGACAGAATTGAGCCCCTCCCCGCAACACCGCCACAGCACCGCTTTCTACCTCGCTGTTTGCTGTTCACTCGAATCAGAAAAGAGAAGGGAGAATCTCGGATTTACCGGACAATTTAACACCAATTACGATTTTCAGAGACAGGGAATAAAGGCACCACAGACTAGCCCTACTGTTGGCACAGGGCACTGGAGAAGGGAGTCGGCCGCGCTGGTCTTTTGTAGACAGCCACCAAGTGTGGTGGGGGGGGGGGGGGGGAGGGCTCTCAACAGGGAGTTCAGTAATAGAATGAAGTAATAAGATACTCCGTTTTATCCACGTCTGTGGTTAAAAATAGAATGTAAAGAAACAGCCAATTTCATTTTTCTATTTAAAATTCAGCCCACACAGTTGGAACGACTGCATTTCATCAAAACTAAAGATTAAATAAATATTAAGTGAGTGTTTAACAGATTTTCGTCTGTAGAAGCAAATATTCAACCAAGAAATACTTCGTGATTCTACTGTGTACGGAAGAAAGGTGCACGTGGACCCTACCCTGAGCCAGACGAATATAGCCAAGGACGAAATATTGTGATTCTTATGTCCATGCTACCGGTAGGTAACAAATTCTAGAAGAGATCTGTGCACACTAAGATCTGTCCTGCTACGTCATATTATTATCATCGAGTTTTATGAAGCTCGGCTTTTACTGTCTGAAGAAATACGAGTGGGTAGAGCCCTCTAAACAATGAGAGAATGCGAGCATATGGTGGAATCAGAAACGTATAAAAAATAATGTAAAATGCGTTCTCCACTTCAGGTTTGAATGTTGTTACCAGCGATAAGCAAGACAGCTGGGACAGGAAGTTGTCCATTTGAATAAACATAGCAAATTCTTTCAAGTTACTGAATGTAACCGGGATATGTTAAAGGTAAAACGTAGTAAACGGAGTTACGTAATCTGCACTCATTCTGAAACATGTAGAACTTCAGAAGTTGATAAAATGTACCTTTGCTTCTAGCATTAAAATTTCTGAATCTTTTTATGAGATTTTAATGGATCAGAATATTGTCTTCCACGGCCTTCGCTATACTTTCTTAGAAACTGAGGGTTGTTAAGTAACACGTCCATGGTATTAGCCTATAATTCTTGGATCTAACTAATTAACTAACTAACCAACTAAGTAGCTAAGTAAGAACGAAAGAACCAACCAAACGACCAACCGACCAACTGACTGACACTTACTAATTGACTGACCGACTAATGACTGACTGAATAATGACCGACTGACTGAATAAGTAACTAATCAACCAACCAAACAACCAAGCAACCGACCGACCAAACAACTAACAGACAAACCAGACAACCAACCAACCAACCATCTAACTAACTAACGACATGCAGCAAAGTATTGAGAAGCTAGCAGTTCCTCACCTACTCAAGAAATTCCAAACATTTAATGTAAACCCAACATTCATTCCATTCGGCACCCTACCATCACATTTCTTCAAGATCCTTTTCATTTGTATTCTCGTGTTCACCGCTTTACCTTGTAAAGTGTTTTCTTTCTTCGGGTTTTCTCATCATCACCATGCACGCTTTCCTCTTCCCACCCACACGTGCTATACGTTCCAGCCATTAATTTCGTGCATCTAAGTTAAACAACGTAAACACACATCTTGTAAGTAAAGAAATAAATGCAAGCAGCGTGCACAGAAATCCTGACCCTCTAGACAAACACGTAATTAAGTGCTGACAGCGGCACAACCCCATGTGTGTTGCTTCCAAAAACTGGTATTTCGGACGGAGCTCTTGCTAGTGTTGAAGTCGGCCAAGGCATTCTCTAGCAGTGGACGTGGTGGCAGTGGTTGTGCAGCGTCTCGATTTGCATTGCCACTACAACTGTACACAATGAAAGTAAGAAACCAGTTGGCAAGCGTCTCAGTACAGACCTACCTTGACGTATTGCAGGAAACGGACGCACGGCTCAGCGCCCTAATTTAATCACGGACTTTCAAGCCCAGATGTTGCCCCAAGGTACTGGAGATTCGGGATGAAAGTTGGTTGACGACGTGACGCGTCTGCAAGATTCCTTTCCTTGTTTCAAGAATTGTACGTTCATGCAAACTGTGACCAGGACTGACGTACATGCTTATTCTGTAGTTATGTTGCATTTTAGGTCGCTGTCATTAGCCAGACTACACCACTAACGAGTAGTAGGGTTATTAGTTAATAATCATTTGAGAAGTATGTGACACAAAGCGGAAGTTGTCCAATTTGAAGTACTATCACTGAATTTTCCTTAAGAGACTGAGAAAGAACAGAGAAAGGCTCATTTTGAGACAGACATCCATCTCACTGGCGGGATTCAAACCCGCAATTCCAGCAAGCTAGCGGCCGCAGACCAACGCCTTAGACCGCGCGGCCACTGGGATCGACTATCGGTATTGATATATATACAAAATTGTTTGAATGGGGATCGAAAAGGTAGAACACTGCCAGAGAATTTAAATTATAACAAAATGTATCCTATTGCAATCACTACTGTTGTAATATCATAAACGTCATTATCACTAGCACGCGTACTGTAATCACATCAGTGGCATAGAAAGGCGTATCGCTTTACGATAAATCAATGATCTTGTAACACAGGGCTCGCCATATCGACAGCTTGCTTTGTTGTGCTATCAGCTACCTCTTCTGTTGAAGAACACCGTGGAACTGGAGGCTGTATAGCAACTAAATCAATAATTTATTCTGAGATTTGAGATTCTCAAGGTTGTCACTCTGAAGATCACTGCACTATGGGATGTGATGCCGTGTAGTCTGGTAGAAGCGTGATGACGTTTCAGAAGAACCTGACACCTCCGTGATCAGGGTAGATGAGGGATTCACTCTGATAATGGACGCAGTATGTTCCCCTGAAACGTCGGTATGGGTACAGTAAGGCGCACACGTCCTATCCCTGCAGACAACAATCGTTATGAATTTGTTCCACACTGTAGTACTGTGATATAATAAGCTTATTACATCATGTATACTTCATGAATTATTTCATGTAAGCCCTTTTATTCAAGACCGATATGTTTCGTAACATCGTAAGGTTTTACGGTGAGTAGTTAGCACCTCGCCCAACCTCTAAGCTGAAGGACCACTTCTTGTCGGCTGTGCGCGACTGCTTAGTCAATATATTCACAGCTACCCTCCAAATATGAAGGCCGTTCCTCCATCCGCAACCTGTGAACGCGTCGTGTTGTGGTAATTGGGGAGTGCAAAAGACTACATAATGCGGAACTTTTTGATCTGTACTCCTCACTAAATATTATTCGGGTGATACAGTCAAGAAGAATGAGATGGGAGGGACATGTGGCACGTATGGGAGACAGGAGAGGAGCATACAGGGTTTTAGTGGGGAGACCTGAGGGAAAGAGACCACTTGGAAGACCCAGGCGTAGACGGGAGGATAATATTAAAATTAATCTTCAAGAAGTTGGATGGGGAGGCATGGACTGAATTGATCTGGCAGAGGACAAGTAAATGTGGCGGGCGATTGTGAATGCAGTAGAGAACCTTCGAGTGCCATGAAATGCGGGTAATTTCTTGACTGCGCCATGGAGTTAGTTTATTAGTAAAGTCCTTTTATTAACAAATAATCAACTAACTCCGTCCTAACAAATGTATGTGAAAAATCTAATTCCTTTAAAGCGTGTTATGTGTCTCCCAGCAACTTTCCTTAACTTAATCACCCTGAAAATATTAGCATAAGTTTGAAAATCATAAAGCCTTTCAATATAAAATATATTCAAGTAATGTGTTTATTCATCTCTTTTATGTTCCTGTTTCTTCTTCTTCTTCTTCTGTAGCGCAACAGCCCAACTCGGGCCTAGGCGCTTCATTTTTTAGGTTTATAGATCACACATAATTAGACACACACACACAACTCCGTTGATGAGTAATCAGCTGTCTTCCAGTTTACTATCCAAAAATATATGTATACTTTAATACACAGAAGTATAATTTTGCGTGTTGTTTTATATGGGTGTGAAACGTGGTCTCTCACATTCAGACGGAACATAGACTGAGGGTATTTGAGAACAGAATGTTGAGGAAGATATTTGCGCCTACGACCGACGAGGTAACAGGGGACAGGTGGAGACTGCATAGTGAGGAGCTTTATGATCTCCTCACCTGGGCGGGACATATGACACGTGTGGGGGATAAGAGAAATGCATACAGGGTTTTGGTGGGGTAACCTGAAGAAAAAAGACCACTTGCACGACCCAGGCGTAGATGGGGCTAATATGGATCTTCAAAAGGTAAGATAAAGGTAAATTTTACCCTATGAAAGGAGATGAAGGTCCGGAAGGGAAGTAGAAGTATAGCTCTACTATTTCTATAATCTCGGCGCTAGATGGGGATGAGTAGTCAACGCCATGCCCCGGTCGTTTTAACCCCGGGAAAGAGACCCGGTACCCATCAGAAAATAAGGTTGGGGGCCTAAACTGGTTCATCTGGTTTAGGATAGGAATAAGAGGTGGGCTGTTGTGAACACGGTAATGAACCTTAGGGTTTCACAAAATGCGGGGAATTTTTTTTTTCACTAGCTGAGGAAAAATTAGCTTCTCAAAAGGACCCTGCTCCATGGAGCTAGTTAGATTGTTCGTCTCTCCTTAGTCCCAACGGCAGCCGGTATAGTGAGTACGGTATAAGATATGCACTGAGGAAGTGTGGTATCATTCCCGGCTGAGGCAAGAGATCGTTCTTTTCTCCGAAGCATTCAGATCAACTCCCACCTAATCAATGTGTCCGTTTTAATATTATCATCTCACCTACGGCCAAAGCATCTAAGCGATCTATTTCCTTAACGATTTCCGAATTCTTATTACACGAATAATTATCTTATTAATTTCAACATACAACCGCTAAAATTAATTTGTTTGGCTCACAGTATTAGGCAAACAAAAAGGGCTATTATATATAGAATGTCACGAAATTGTCAGACGTCTGGGAAAACTGCTGATGTCTTCTCTAAAAGTATAAATGTTTCAAAGTTATACATCTTAAACTTTCAGCCTACAAATACTCCACTCGGTGTTTGTGACGCTTATAAAAAGATTTCGCGAGAACTAACAATGGGATAAGACGTATAGGATATATAAATTTCGAATCAGAACCGATGAATGATTTTTTTAGTCACTCCAGGTTTACGCTGGAATAATATTGTAATGTAGGGCACAACAGCTTCCTCCACAGTTATTCCCACTCACAATCTCTAAATACGTATACTGTGACAGATCATTCAGTGCTAAGTCTCATAAGTTTATAAAGAGTTACATATAAAGATGAAGTTATAGAACCAACATGTTAATGCTCCCATTATCGTCATAATCATCATAATAATCATAAACAAGTCTTGAGTCACGTACCCGCAAGTTTTAAAGGGATATATACCGTTTTCCCATACCGAATTCGAAATTCAAAGGAATAACTATTTCTTAATGGCACGGAAGTTCAAAGACTACTATCTTTATAGGGCTGTTATTTCTTTATTCTCATTATGCAAGAACGTTACAACCACCCAATTGTCACAACATTTCAAGCATATAGCGACATTGTCTGACGCCTTTCGGAGCGACATAATTCCTTCCACTTTACTGGATATCTTACAAGTGTACAGTTGATAAGAAAGTAGTCTGCGCACTGACCCGTAGCCAGGGACGTCGCATTATGATAAACCTATCCTTTATCTGTATACATTTCGTAAATTATGGAAATCTTTGCAAGTTTCTGTGGCTACTAGCCTGTTTATAACTTTTTGCACGTCAATAAAATAAGCAGGATTGTTAATACCAATTGAAAAACATCTTCACGTTTTGATATCCGAAGTTTTTGATTGTTTCTGGGCAGACGGCTAGCGCCAGTTTCGGAATCATGTTCTCCAGTCCATGATTTTTGCGCAAATATATATTTTCGGAACCAAATCTCATCCAGTTCTGGTGCTTGTGCAGCAAGTACGTAACGATTATGAAAACGAAATTTCATTCATCACAAATACAAGAACTGCATAAAAATTTGTTAGAGAAAACTAGATACCAAAGAGAAAAAAAACCTGCTAAATTAAATAACTGAGATTTCAGCTGTACATTCAAAATAAAAACGTTTTGTTTTGTTCGAAAGTATGTAAATTAGATATCAACCAATTAAACCTTAACCTTGTGCGCACCCTGCCACATGGATTCATAGCAGCTCAACGTGGTTTAAAATAAATTACATTTTCCTACAAGGTAAAATATTATCAAAACTTCTACTTAGCGGAAGAGTACAAAGTCCCTTGTCTCATAAATCAGGTGTGCGTACGTGTATGTGAGTGTGTGGCAGGTGTGACACACAACAACCCGCAAATTCTGCCATTAGCTCTTGCTGCCTATGGACAAAGCGAAATCTTTAGGCACCCCGTACAATGGTTTCGAGTCACTGCTTTCGACTGTAGAGAATACGAGAGACGTTGTTATCAGGGGAGAGACTATAACAGGAAAGTGATGGAGACTTACGATCTACAACCCTTCCAAGCAACCCCTTGTGAGCTGGGGTATAAACAACGCACAGAAATACATATACCGTGTAGTCACTCAGACATGAATTCCAACCCCTCAAATTCCCTACCCACCGAAACTTACAGCAGCATCTAATTTTCATTTTCGAAACCCCGTCCCTCAAGATTTCCTGTGTACGCATAAACTACTAAAGTAGGTCTAGTCTGTGTACCCGCTGTGATTCTCCACCAGACAAACGCAGTTTCATGTTATGGACGAAACACTGGGACCCGAAATTCGAAATGGACATAACAGCGAAATCATTGGCTAGTGTGCTCTGTTACAGTACACTGAAAATTATTGCAATAAAATGTCAGATACTTAAACATAAAACGTGACTGAACATGCGTAACAGAGAGACAACTTAACGGTTTTAGAATTGGAAGATATACTAATAGAACATCAGAAGCGTAGACTGGAGTGTTTGATAGGTAAATTTGTGTGTCATGAGACACTGAAGTCAGTAATTCAGCAAATTTGTGGATTGTAAAATGACTAAAAACTCTGTTCTCGTGACACTTAATGGTGAATATTACGATTTTGGAAATTAATATTCTACGGATACTGCACTGGATATTACTTCGTCTCCCACTGTGTGATATCAAAATATCAGCGTTATTCAGTATTTAAACAGTAATTCAAAATTTCGCCATACAAACTATTCACACTAAATGTAGCCCAGACATGAGAAATAATGATAATACGTAAGTTACAAATGAAATTTAATCGCGATTATTTCCTTATTGTTTCATGTAAGGCTACCATTTCAAACGTGACTACAATTTCAGTTAACAAAAATGTTGAGCCTACGCAACATATTATGGTTTGTGGATAAGACCAGTCGCTGTAGACTGCTTAAGCCTAACGTAAGGTCATGACATGCCTATGCAGGCACAGAGGGGAGGCGGAGGTATAGTTCCAACCCATTAGCAACCCGGCACTAGAAGGAGGTGGGTGGTCAGCATCATGCTCCGGCCGCTTTATCCCCGCAAAAGACCCGGTACCCAATGTACAGGAGGTTGGGTGGGCGTCGGGGCCGGGCTGGATATCACGGAAAATTTCATCCCCTGGGATTTGACCCCTGGACCGTCCAGCCTGCAGCAAGTCGCTATACCCACTACGCTTTCCTGGCCGCCGCTTAATCCTTACACATTAAATCACTGCATTTAAATAAATAACGGTATGTGTTATTTGTTGTCAAAATGATTGATTCCCTTACCAATATTGCAATATGAAACATTAAAAACTTAAAAGCTGGAATAAAGCTCAAATTCACTAATTACAATATATTTATGTAACAAAAAATGGAATTTTTTATTAGAATAGCAATCGTAATTCTTTCAAATAGCCTAAATAGTCCTGGCCATGCTATGGGCCTATAAGTACGAAGGAGTGTTCTAATATCTTTGGACCTTCGTTATTGGGCCGCGGTGGAAAACAGGAAACAAATAGTAAAGTTATATTTTCATGTAGTTCGTATTCTATAATATGCGTTCTGCTTTATGTCAGTATAACAATAATGTCCCATGTCTTTGGCGAGAACTTAAAACCTTGAAGCTTACAAACATAAGAATGTTCTGATTTGAATTTATATGAGATACTGGTAAGCCTATCTGTACAAATAAATGAAATTAATGGAAAATATTTTGACGTTTCACATCTAAGAATATTGCAACAACTACATGTCAAAAATAATAACACTACATACGTTTTATCACAAAATTTTTCAAATGCCTCCATCTCCAGCATGTCGAATTTCATGAGGAAAAAGGCACTGATAGATACAAATTATTCCTATTTTCATATCAAGAACTGCTAGTACACGGAAAGTAAATTCACACATTTTATGTTTTATAGCTAAGCATACAGCTTATATTGTTTTGCATTTTTGCTATGGTATTTGATACCTAGGTTCGGAGTAGGTCTATTACGTGAAGTCTCTCAATGTGTCATCGTAGGCATGCGTGCCTTAGGTTGTCTGCCACAGGTAAATTACTTCATTTATTTATATTTTTACATTATAGCCCGCAATTAACATTTCTGAAAATCCACGAATAATTAGTTACTATTTTATAAATAAAACATTCCAGGTTAAATTTAACAGACGCGTTAATTAATGAGTCACATTACTTTTAACACTGAATGGAATGAATTCTTCAATGTTCAGGCAAATAGGACTTTAAAAACATTTGACTACATCGTGGTGCCGAATAATACAATTTGATTCATCATTTTGTATTCATGGAATTTAACGCAGCACGTATTCTTGCAAGGATTCAGGTGCAATGCATTGTTCAACCTCAAGACATGGTGTTATCTAAATGACCTTAAGTCATCGTATATTTTACTGGAAAAGTGAAGAATTTGAAACGCAGGAGAACACTGGAAATATTTCCAGGAAACTATACAAAAATTACGTTCGATACATAAGCCAGATCGGACAGTGCAAGTTACGAACAAGCTAGGTTGATAACAGACCGTGTTGTAGGTTTGAGGGGAAGCAACTCCATGTATCGGCCCAGCCCCCTATAAACATCCAATGGCTTAGTGTGCCTAATCATGTGATCGTAAATAGTGGATAAATGCACTCCACACTAAAGTTCTGTTAAATTGTGGTTTCTCACGTTTCCTTATCATAACAGAAGCATTAAATAATTAACTAAGTCCACAGAGTCCTTCATGACTAGCAGCTCAGTTCAGCAAGGCAAGAAGCCCCTCACCTTATATGCAGAACTCGAACTTCATTACCGTCTACATCCAAGGATAAACTGCGACAAAAATATACTGCAATTAAAATAACTTTTATGTTAAGGTCAACATTTACAACTGAAGGACGTTTGTGCGGCACCTCTCTAGGTTTCACATTTGTTTTGTCAAAGAATTCTTGAGTATGTAACCAATCTCCCTACTGTCAGCAAATACATGACTTGTTAACTGACTTAATAAGTCGAATAATCTTCAAATACTGTATTCTAGAGAAGTAAATTAATGTCAATCGTTTAGCAAAAGGTTCTACAATCCATCATGTACGTAAATTACTAGGGATTTATGAATTTATTTTATTCAATCAGAATTTATCCAGCACAAAAAGAAATCTGTGTAGAGTGGGGTTTTGTCTTTATAGCTTCCTTTGTTTGCTTTCCGTTTGTTTTTTGTTTACTAACTTATTTACTACCAGTCAAGTAGACATAAATAATCATATTATCTTTGTATTTTTATTGCATAAATTTAAGGATATAAACAGGGAATTATGAATAGTGACGCCGTTTACCTTGTGGATAAGTACCGATTTTTCGGAGTAACCTGTTTCCTCCAGCTTCAAGGTAGGAGGCCACATTACATGGCGTTACATCCCAGAGTCACTGCCATAGGATCATCAAATCTCACAAATCGATTGTAGATTTACAAATAGAACCCAGAAGCAATGGAAGTAAGTTTATGTAATTTATTTCTGGTCTGTTTCTACTTAATAATGCCCTCTTCTACCTGTTGTTGATCGACAATTTTCATAACATTCCACCCTATTTTTAAATTTAATCCCCATATCTGTAACAGATTGAATTGCATTTTCAAACAACTCGAAACCCGTAGCGAGATTTGAAGTTTTGAAAGGGTTATTGAAGATTCACATCTTGTGCGATATGAAGCCATCTTGACTGTTAAGAACTGTCGAAGTTTCGGAGAATTTTTCTGCCTAAATCTATAGGATTTTTATTGTGGTGAAGAGTCCCGCAGCAGATGCTACGGACCCACCGCAGCCTTGAGGCTTATTGTGCAACCCTGTGGTGAAGATGATTAGTTTTCTCGTTTTTCCGTGTAATGAAGCACGGTGGAATGAAATTGACAGGCGAAAACCGAAGTACTCGGGAAAAAACCTGTCCCAGTGCCACTTTGTCCACCAAGAATCCCACATGGACTGACCCAGGATCGATCCCGGGCCTCTGCTGTGACAGGCCGACGACTAACCGCCTGAGCCCCAAATCTATAGGATTTATTGCAGTCCAAGGAGAGAAGGTAAAGGAAACTCCCGTTGGACTACAAAGCTCCTGAAGACGGAGACAGCGAACTCCTACCAAACGCGGGTAAATTTCCCAATCGACAAGCCGTACTATCCCAGAATACTTGAATTCAATTCTAAATCCATTGTCTCTCCAAAGATCTCTTAATACCTCCAAGCAAAGCATGTTTCCCACCTTTGGGAAAGCGTAGTAACAAAATAATAAATAAAATATATAAGTGCTTATATGCGACATAAAATAACATTGCATTTACTTCGTGTACAGTTCTTCAGGTTCAAAAGTGATATTTCGAATTTTTCCGATTAAAAGAAAGGTAAAGTTAAGTTGTCCCTGTGAAAGCCATGAAGACATATGGAGTAGTAGGGTATACACGTGTATCTGCTTAGTCTTAAACTTGGCTCTAAGTAGGGGTAAGTTGTCAGCTTCACCCCCGAGAGAAAAGCCCCTTTGAAGAGGAGTCCGGTTGAGTCCCAGCGCCGGTCTAGACGTTTGTAAGAAGAGATAATTCCTTCCCTTTGCAGGAAATAAAACCACGATTATTCGGTCGTCAAGCCCGTACAGTTGCTATACCGATTACGCTACCCCGGCTCCCTAATTAAAACAAAGACGATTTCCAATGAACCCATTTAGCCACATAGAATCCTGTATAAATGAGTTTAATGTGAACAGATGGGTCCTATTCTTAAATTATACAGGCTTACATATTTGTCGATTATTTAATATGCAGTATCAATTACAGAAGTAGTGGAACTTTTAAGATATTTACCATCTTACTACTTTACCGACGTTTTGGAAGAACCCGAACTATAAGAAGGTAAAAGCACTACGTTCCTCTGAAACGGTGAAAACCATCTACAAGACTGGCCGTTGTCGTAACACGTAATACCACAATCTAAATAAGGGGACATATTCTCGATGGGGGCGCCTAGTTGCGAGATGAAAGGCTACCGTTAACTTTTGGAGACATGGCTTCCGAACATCAGATTTACTCTGGATGTAATGAACAGGAGAATTCCAGCATCCCTGCCAGGGATCCAACATCGGATATATAGTCCATAACCAGTCGTACTACAGTTCGTGTACGTTACGATTAGGCAGTCTTGTAAGACAACGTCGTCCCTGCCTTCGATCAGTGCATGGGGCGGCCAACGTAGCGGTCGATATAAGGAAATAAAATGTCATTGCGCCACACAACATAAATCAACATTGAAGTAATATCCCCTGTGCTGCGTACACATACTTCATACTTCATAGTTGCGCATAGCTTCTGACTTTAAGCGAAAAGTTTCCAAAGTAGATAAGCTGCAGGCTGGAAGTGTCTGACATATCATCCTGATAAACAGTTACGACAGATGATTACCTACGTTCCCTGCTAGACGTAAGTCCCATCGGTGTATTTAAATTGCGCAACGTAAATTGTGGCTTCGCGTTAATGAATACACCCTCGCAAGACCGCGGAACATACCCAGTAGCCTATCCAGCACAGTACACACGCTATCAGCTGACGTGCGCACCTCGGCTGCCAGTATCGAATGACTTGTCACCTTCGCCGAGTTGCATGGACTCCTCCATTTCAGGCACAGACGAAATCTGGTTTCTGAGCGTGTGCCACTCATTCTAACTGCAGTATAATAACCGTTTCAAAATCGTGAACTGAATCCAAGTTTACCTCCTTTCATGAGGAATATCAAAACTGTCATTTGGGACAGTTGTACCTTTTCCTTACTCCAGGTCTCCTTGTTGGTAACAGCAGATTTTGCTTCATATTTCCTGACTAAAACTTTGTATTCATTTCTCATTTCTCCCATGACACATACCCTGCCCTTATTTTCCTCCGCCATGTGACCGCGGTATTAACAGATGTTAAATACAAATCACTAACTTTTTCATTACGTAATTTTCTCCGGCCTCCTGTTACTTCTTCTCTCTGAGATCTAAATATTCTCCTCAGGAGTTGATTGTTCATCCCTTAGGCTGAAGAACCAAGCTTTACGCCCATTCAAAACGTCAGTCGAAGAGACAGTATGTACATTTTACGATTTACGTTTTAAGTGTAAGTTTGAATTATAGGGCAGGGTATATCGGAAATATGAACCCATGTTGCATGTAAACAAATCCGGAAGATAGGTGTACTTTATACCAGTTTTGCAGTACAGAATCGTACAGGTCTGCTACGAGAGGAATCAGCCAGAAAAAATAATGAGATATATAACCATGGAAATATTTGATATTTAATATTTTAATTTCAGAAGATTATTCAAGAATTTTTAATCAAAATTATTACCATTGTTAGAAATTAATATAAAAATTCCAGCTCTATTTCAGTACTTGTATTTTTCCAAAGAGCTTAATATCACTTACGCGTGCTTTCATAATCCAAATAATACTGCCAAGGTCCGTTATTCTTGTCTCTCCAGCAATGCCAAACGTAATTAAATGTTACATAAAGCTAAAACAAAAAGATTCCGCTTCCCCCCCCCCCCACTACATTGTAATCTGTTTTTAATTGCTGCCTTTCACGAACAAAAAGTGGTGTTTGCATAAAGGACATGAGGACTGAAATAACAGACTGAAGCCACTGCGAGATTTCAAGGGAGCTAAATCCGTCATTCTTTATGTTAAAATGCCTAATTGATAACTTTCTCCTGAACAGAGTATTAGGGGAAAAAACTAAGCCTATATATTGTATTACAATTTAAGTCACATTACTGTCTGTCCACCACAACTGGTAAGTGCATTTAAAATTTTCATAAAGCACATAAAGTAGGAAAGTATCTTGATTTTAACTGCAGTAAGTCTAGGCCGTTAGCACCGATTCAGTGCAAAGTAAAGGAAAAGCTGTCCCGTGTTCAATTAAGCATCATCGCATGCAAACATGGAGGAGTAGAGGTATATTTCCACTCATTCTCAAATAGGACACGAAATGGAGGTGGTTAACTTCACAACACGGTCCTTTTATGTCCCTTCTCCTCCCTGTGCCGGAAAGAGCCACCAGTACGTTTTGAACAGGAGGGCGGATGAGGCAATATTCGGTCTAGATGATCCGGAGAAGAGAAGAACTATTGTTTGTTCCGGAAATTTACCTTCGATTTCTCAGTCACTCCAGTGACTGAGCCAGAAACAATCATTTTTCTGTTCATTTTGTGCATAGCCGAGAGATAATTCTTCACTGTAGACGTCATCCATGTTTTGGTACTGTAGTATCTAAATACTCACGTTGTCTTATAAATGTAGCGAGGTGTCATATTTCTTACACACGTTACTGTCTTGATTAATGATATTCTTGGAATGTCTGTCGACAATGGCACACGAATTAGTAAGGTCACAAGCATGAAGAAGGCGAGACAGGGAACAGGATGGCCCTCATATGTTGAGCACACATCAGGATGTTGCTTTTTTATAACCATCTGTAACAAAGCAGTAGCAGAGCAGAAGCAAACCTATCAGCTTACACACAACACAAACACGGGGACAGAACTGACTTAAAACTTGACAGAAATGTCTGACATTTTCGTACTTAGCGTCGTCACTATGAGAAGGCACCCTACAAACACACCCTCTCTGTTAAAACATTTTGGGGATGATGTGTCACGGGTGGTGGCATTCACCACTACCAACACCGCCACCATAAAAGAAATATTTCTCTTGTCATTTTTTTATTTCTTCAGGTCATCACTTCCGCCACAGAGAGGTCATGTACTGCTCTTGGCAGCTTCCGAATATTTACATAACACAGGGATGTTCAGAAGTCAGGTTAAGACTGAGAGTAAAGCTTAAAGAATTATTGGACCCTTTGGAGAATTTTAATAAAATTTGACGTAAATATAATGCCACCACAGGTCACCCAATCCTTGTACTTTATAATCTCTGTCAATAACATCAAGATACCGCCAGCGCCATATTCCAACACAGAAACCATAATAACGCAACACAACTTCAAAGCTTAATGTTGTTTTAGCAAAAATAAGATATCAAAGAATAAGCAAGTTTTGATGCGTCCGTTGGTAGAAGTACGTGCAACGTGTCGCCTCTGCATTGAGACTTCTTATGGACATAGGCCAACCCTGAATGGCATATTCTATACCTCAACAGTCAGCTACAAAAATCTACGGTGGGAAGGTTAGACAAATCTATTGTAACGGTTTCTGTATCTGATGGTATTTATGCAAAGCAACGAATCACTTTTTTTAATAGTCGTTGCTAACTTTGTTGTAAGACACAGCATTTGAAAGTAACGGTATTATAAAAAGACAAATGTGTTACTGTAATTAATTAAACACTTCGCCATGAAGATGTATGGGGAGAAGAGGTATAGCTTTTCGCATCCTTAATGTCGGCACTAGGTCGCCCTCGGTGGACTAGTGGTTAGCGTGCTCGCCACTGGACCCAAGGTTCGCGGGTTCGATCCCGACCGAGGGCGATGGAATTTTAAGGGTGATAAAAAGGGGAAGTAAAGCCGTCGGTCCCATGTCGTAGATTTACGGCATGTAAAAGAACCTTCGGGCATGAATAGAACCAGTAATGTCCGTAAGCAAAATTCAAGCGGCAAGTCTCCCGACTGCCTGCCAGATAGCTCTGGCAGTCTCATCAGGATTTAGACTAGACGATCAACTTCACACCCAGGCCGACTAACCCCTGGGGCAAACAGACCCGGCTACCCATCGGAGAGGAGGCTGAGGTGGTCCCGAGTCCATCAGGAAGCCGTGAAAGAAAATAAAATTTCTGCCACTGCCGGAAATCCAATTCTTATTATAACGTCGTCAAATATAATTAATAATATATATAATAATATAATAATAATCAAATTATATTTTGATTGAAGAGCAAATGCGTGCAGTTCAGCAAGTGCGTGCGTATGTATGCATGTATCTACGAATGCATGCATTAGGAATTTGTTTAACAGGGAAAGTTAACTGAAACCAACTCTGGCTATAAATCGAGATGTACGAGCTTCGAATCTCGGTTGTATCACAGCATGGCCTGAAGTCTTTGTCATTTCATTATTCACTCCAGATGAATACGGGCATACCATATTTAAATACATCAGAACTACCTCTTTTTCATCCTGTCATTCATTCTCTCCTCGCTTCTCATCCGGCGAGATAGAAAGCAAAACACCAGCGATAAATGACATATGAGACAAGCACGTGGATCAGTCCCTGTTTCGCTGACGAGTAGTCTAAACGTTTCGGATGGCGCTGTATACTCGCAGCTCCCGCAGAGCTGACACGATGCACTCTGTCGCAATCCGGCGTCGGCGGCGGCTGTCACTCAGCAGGAGTCAAATGGATACCTTCTTTATACGCCTCGGTTTCCGGTCTTATTTTAATTATATAAACATTGTTTTCGTCATTAATTTAACTCATTCTTCTTTTTATAAAACATAGCATCCTGAGTGCTGGTTACTTTACGTGTCTACGTCTCAAACACAAATGTCTAAGGAAAAATCAATGTCTCAAATTTACGAATTTTCATTGCAGGTTTCTTCTTTCAATAAAGAACACTAATTTATGAGTACGGGCATCTGTTACAAGAGTACAGAGATAAATTCCAATAACTGTAAAACTCACCCAATATTACACGTATTAGGACAATAAAACAAAGGAAGGTGTGGTAACTGGAGCTTGTAGCACGCAAGAGAGAGAAGAGGAATGCATACAAAATTTTGATTGGTAAATCTGAGAGAAAGGAACCACTTCGAAGGGACGGGTGGGAATGAAAGGGCAAAATGTAGTGTGAGAGTGAGACTGAAATCAACTGGTGTGGGATAAAGACCAGTGGTAATCTCTTCTGAACATAGTAACGAAAGCTCATGGTCCATAAAAGTGGTAAAAGTTTGACTAGCTGCGGGACTATTTGCCTCCCAAGAGAAGAAATATGCTCCATAGAATAAATGCATGAATTATTCAGAAAATACGGAATGAAAACACATTTAAAATTAGTCATTTTTGTGGAAAACAGGTCAAGGTCTGAAATAAATTCTCTGACAGCTATAGAAATATATATATATATATAACAAATTAATTATCTTTTGTGGATCATTTTAAGACAATGTCACTGACTCAGTTACAACCTTACCGCTACACCAACACTTTCTTTAATGTTCTCATTTTGCATGCCTTTCCGATTTTATGAACGCAAGTACAATATTTTCACAATGGCGGCCTTCAGATATTCTTAGCATTTTATTCTTTGCAACGAACACTTTACATGATTCTTTAGGTTTAACATCCCATTGTGTTACTTGCAAAATAAAAGAATAAACATCCGTCAAAACAACTACATTGTTTATAGTATTTTACAAGCATTTTAATTATATTTTTTCATATTCTTGTCACAGGCCTACGCTGCGTATCATAGTCGTATGTTCAGATACGTTTATACGAGTTACAGATCTATAATTATGTTATTAGCACGAGTCTACACGCCACTAAGGTCCGGCAATAAAGGCCGTGTCATGGCTCAGGCGATTAGTCGCCGGCCTCGAACCGCGGAGGCTCGGGTTCGATCCCGGTTCGGTCCATGTGTGATTTGTGGTGGACAATGTGGCACTGGGACAGGTTTTTCCATGAGTACTTCGGTTTTCCCCTGTAAATTTCTTTCCACCGGTGCTTCAATACACGGAAAAGCGATAAAATTAATCACCTTCACTACAGGGTTACACAATAAGCCTCAAGGTTGCGGTGCGTCCGTACCATCTGCTGCGGGGCCCTTCAAAAAAAAAAGCTCCGGCAGTAGACGTAAATCAGTCCCCACTTTTTTAAAATATACATTTATGTAGTCATTGGCAACATTCCAACAAACGTTAATGATATATCGAGAATGTTTGTGCTGTAATCTGAAGTAAGTACCACTTGAAATGTAACCGATTCTGCGTGTTACGTCCAGATATACTTCATGTATTCTACACTGAAATTTTTCCAGTTGGGACAAAAATGCAGAGAATACAAGCAAAAATTAAATTACGCCATTAAGTAAGGTATAGCTTTCACAGCACTAAATTTCACGACTCACAGTTACTGAAGGGCATTACGTGGAGATCAGGTGTACCAAATTTCTTCTACATACGTTAAGAATTGTGGATAGTAGGGGTAGAATTTATTTAAGTTTTTAAATAATGTGGCTCTCACTGAGCAGCCCTTCAAGCAACTACGCTTGCTGGAAAACTTTTTGTAAAACCTTCTGCATCGAATTTCATGAAAATTCAATAACCATCTTACTACTAGGTCAAACACAGGCAGACAGGGATAGTCAGAGATACAGAGAGAGAATCAGACGGAAGGATGGATGTAAGAACGGGCGGAGGAACTTGGTCTTGACATGCGACGTTCTTTTTTCTTCGTAAAGAGCACCAATATGTAACATGGCATTGTATTCATTTTTTCCCTTTATGTCTACACACGAGGTTTCGAATTTTCTGTTGTGTAGAACGACCAATGAAATTCATTTTGTTACAGTGTGCATGCCAAATAGTACACAGTATAGACGTGCAGTACTACAGTGGCGTCGATAAAAAGTGTCCTATTATAGGAAAGGACTTCACGATGGAGCTCGTTCACGAGTGACGGAAAATGGCAGAAGAAAGCGATATAACCTTCCTGCTCCCAGCAGTACGCCACCTGTGGCGTGCAGACCGCAAGAACTTGAGTTGCGCCTAGCGCTACGATGTCAAATTACTGTAAGAATCATGGTAGAGTATTATAAACTGATAATTTTTCAGAGCTCGGTCAAACACCGGAAAAAGGTGGAATCGCCAACTGGGAACCGAATGTGTTAGTTTTATACCCTGTACGGGGTATCCTATAAATGAGTATGGAGCAATGGTGAGTGGGATTATTTTTGGCAGATGAAAACTGACCCCTTCAGAAAGAGGTCTGCCACAGTGTTATTGTGTCCATCACAAATCTCACACAAACTGCTCTCTCAATAAATATGATCCTGCATGATGACAAAGACGACGGTTAACTGCTTGGCCTAAATTTATGGCACATCAGCTCTATGAGAAGAAGAAGAAGAAGAAGAGAATAAGAAGAATTTAAAGAAGAAGGCTCGTATAGTGAAGGACACCACAGTTATTTCAGAAAAGACACAAATATATTGCTCTGAAATCCAAGAAGTTTCTGCTCCTCCGACTGGAAAAGGTAGGTTAGAGGGAAATGAATATGATAAGGTGATGGGAAGTGGCCTGTAGCCTATGAAGCAGAGGAAAGAAGTTCCGCTTTTAGGCTGTAATTTGAAATTTTGCTCTTGGATGGCTGCAATATGACAAAGTTTGATAAGGTTGAGAGGCTGCGTTTGGTCAGGAAATTTGAATTTAATTTTGTGTATGTTAAAGGGGGGGGGGGCGTGGCTGCATGAGAAGCATTGAGTGCAGCGTGAGATTGAGTACAAATTGAGTATTTGCTTTATGATCGAGGAAAACGACGCAAGAACTTTGAGGACTCACTTTCCTCTACATTATACTTACACTCGCACACGAACTACGTCACACAAAAATATTCCGTCACCATTAAAAACAGCTGGTTAATTCAGTATAGGAAAGTAATCGCTGTTTATTCAGAGAGCCATACGAAGCACATGCATGTGCAGGGTCAGCCCAAGACATGCAGGCGCCCCGAGCAGGCTAATAATTTGGCGCCATCTCCAACTGATATTCTTTGAACTTTTTCAGAACAGGAGGGGCTGGCGAATATTTTTGAGGGCTCGTGCCCAAGTTACGGACAATTTTCGGATATATTCTTCCGCGTGTGGAAACCTGAGTTTACTGGCAACATATTTCGATTTATTCCAGTGACTCATAGCGCCCCTTATACGTTGGCACCTTGGGAAACTGCCCGGCTGCCCCCCCCCTCATTAGACCGGCTCTGTATATACATATGACAATATCACAGTATCTTCATGTTACAGCGGTTGGTACACATAATTCACACTGGGCTTTAAGCGATTAATAATAGTCTATATCCTTACGTGTGACATCCCGTTGTGATATAGGCCTATATGTAAGCGATTAATAATAGTCTATATCCTTACGTGTGACATCCCGTTGTGATATAGGCCTATATGTAAGCGATTAATAATAGTCTATATCCTTACGTGTGACATCCCGTTGTGATACAGGCCTACATGTAAGTGATTAATAATAGTCTATATCCTTACGTGTGACATCCCGTTGTGATACAGGCCTACATGTAAGTGATTAATAATAGTCTATATCCTTACGTGTGACATCCCGTTGTGATACAGGCCTACATGTAAGTGATTAATAATACTCTATATCCTTACGTGTGACATCCCGTTGTGACATAGGCCTATATGTAAGCGATTAATAATAGTCTATATCCTTACGTGTGACATCCCGTTGTGATATAGGCCTACATGTAAGCGATTTATAATAGTCTATATCCTTACGTGTGACATCCCGTTGTGATATAGGCCTATATGTAAGCGATTAATAATAGTCTATATCCTTACGTGTGACATCCCGTTGTGATATGGGCCTACATGTAAGCGATTTATAATAGTCTATATCCTTACGTGTGACATCCCGTTGTGATATAGGCCTATATGTAAGCGATTAATAATAGTCTATATCCTTACGTGTGACATCCCGTTGTAACATAGGCCTATATGTAAGCGATTAATAATAGTCTACATCCTTACGTGTGACATCCCGTTGTGATATAGGCCTACATGTAAGCGATTTATAATAGTCTATATCCTTACGTGTGACATCCCGTTGTGATATAGGCCTATATGTAAGCGATTAATAATAGTCTATATCCTTACGTGTGACATCCCGTTGTGATATGGGCCTACATGTAAGCGATTTATAATAGTCTATATCCTTACGTGTGACATCCCGTTGTGATATAGGCCTATATGTAAGCGATTAACAATAGTCTATATCCTTACGTGTGACATCCCGTTGTGATACAGGCCTACATGTAAGTGATTAATAATACTCTATATCCTTACGTGTGACATCCCGTTGTGACATAGGCCTATATGTAAGCGATTAATAATAGTCTATATCCTTACGTGTGACATCCCATTGTGGTATAGGCCTATATGTAAGCGATTAATAATAGTCTATATCCTTACGTGTGACATCCCGTTGTGATACAGGCCTACATGTAAGTGATTAATAATAGTCTATATCCTTACGTGTGACATCCCGTTGTGATACAGGCCTACATGTAAGTGATTAATAATAGTCTATATCCTTACGTGTGACATCCCGTTGTGATACAGGCCTACATGTAAGTAATTAATAATACTCTATATCCTTACGTGTGACATCCCGTTGTGACATAGGCCTATATGTAAGCGATTAATAATAGTCTATATCCTTACGTGTGACATCCCGTTGTGATATAGGCCTACATGTAAGCGATTTATAATAGTCTATATCCTTACGTGTGACATCCCGTTGTGATATAGGCCTATATGTAAGCGATTAATAATAACAATATTTATTATTATTATTATTATTATTATTATTTACTGCAATTGGGTTTTCACCCGGTGGCAGTAGTCCTTACACTAGTACACACAATACAAATGGACATATAAATATACATAAAATTAACAATACAAAACAAACTATACACAATTACAAAACAAAATACATACAGTAAATACAAGTACACACATTATAACACCGTACACACATTATAAAAACATCCACACCTTGCAAAAGCATCCACTCCTTACAAAAACATCCACACCTTACAAAAACATCCATACCTTACAAATACATCCACACCTTACAAAAACACCCATACACATACAAAACAAAATACATACAGTAAATACAAGTACACATATTAGAAAAACCCCGTTCACACCTTACAAAAACACCCATGCACATACAAAACAAAATACATACAGTAAATACAAGTACTCATATTAGAACACCGTACACACCTTACAAAAACACCCATACACATAAAAAATTAAATACATACAGTAAATACAAGTACACACATTAGAACACCGTACACACATTACAAAAACATCTGCACCTTACAAAAGCATCCACTCCTTACAAAAGCATCCACACCTTACAAAAACATCCAAACCTTACAAATACATCCATACCTTACAAAAACACCCATACACATACAAAACAAAATACATACAGTAAATACAAATACACATATTAGAAAACCGTACGCACCTTACTAAAACACCCTTACACATACAAAACAAAATACATACAGTAAACAAAATACATACAGTAAATACAAGTACACATATTAGAACACCGTACACACATTACAAAAACATCCACAACTTACAAATCATCCACACCTTACAAAAGCATCCACACCTTACAAAAACACCCATACACAGAATAAAAAAAAAAATTAAACAAGCACAATACAAAAAACACCCACACATTAATTAATTTCAGTGCGTTAGAATATCCTCAGTATAAAGTCAGACCAAAGTACATGCTAATTATATCCCCCAAGAACTTAATTCACTTCACTTCTCTTCGAAACCAGAGCACTTCACTTCACATCACTTCACACCCCTTCACTTCACATCCCTTATTTTTATTTAATCTCCACTTAAAAATCCTTAGCTTGTAATGACGTTCTTGACCCTTTTTTTAAAAGAGCTTAATTTACAGGGGAAAGTCGCTAGTACGCTAGGAGGTAATTGGTTCCAGCTTTTTATGGTCCTATTTACAAAGGAATATTTACCTACATCTGTTCTTTGTTTCCTAATCCTAATTTTCCGACTATGATCGTCCCTACCCAGGTAGCATGGTTTTAGCAGTCTATCCCCTATTGTTTTCCAAGCCCGTCCCCCGGTGTATGCTTTGAAAAGGGCGCATATTCGGGCTATCGCTCTACGCTGTGTCAATGTTTCCCAACCCGATTCATTTGTATTATTTGCAAATTTTGCCGCTCTCTTTTGCACGCGATTCAAAGCGCTTACCTGACCTTCTCTGTATGGGTCCCAACACACCGCTCCATACTCAAGTATCGGTCTCACTAGTGCCGTATAAGCTAAACTTTTCGTATTATTATTTGCCCTTTTGAGTATACGCATTACGAAATGAAGAGCCCTCCATGATTTTCTTAGTGTATAATTTACATGATCTGCCCAGCTTAGGTCGCTGCGTATAATTATTCCTAAATACTTAAAGCTATTTGCCTCTGGAATTAGTTGATCCCCAATACAATACCTCAGTTTACCTTTCACCCTAGCTCTATTGAAGCTTACTGCTTTACTCTTACCTGGATTTATCCTCATTTCATTTTCAACCGCCCATTCCCCTAATCTATTTAAGTCTGTCTGCAAATTTTCAATGTCATTACTATCGATTATCCTCCTGTATATTATACAATCATCAGCGAAAAGCCGTATATTTGACCCAATGTTTCTCCAAATATCATTAACATAAGCGAGGAAGAGCAACGGACCTAATACGCTCCCTTGCGGCACTCCCGACGTTACTCTGACTTCATTAGATAGTTGTCCGTCTACTCTAACTCTTTGCGAACGTCCTAACAGAAATTCCTTTATCCATACCACTACCCTCAAGTCCACACCGGTTTCCGCAATTTTTGAAAGCAGCCTATCATGTGGGACTAAATCAAAAGCCTTTGAAAAATCTATTATAATCGCGTCAGTCCTGACTCCCTCGTCCAATGAATCAGCAATATCTTGACAAACTGTGACTAATTGGCTTTCGCATGAGTACCCTGGTCTAAATCCATGCTGACCCTCATATAACCACTCACTCATTTCCCAGACTTGCCTTAGATACCCTGCTATAACGTGCTCCATTTGTTTGCAAACTACTGAGGTTAAACTGACCGGTCTATAGTTTCCCACTACTGATCGATCTCCCCCTTTATAAATAGGAACCACTATAGCTTTTTTCCAGTCCCCTGGGATAGAATTGTTGTTCATCGTTATATCTAGTAATCTCGCGAGGTATGGAATCATGGCTTCCCCACCTAACTTTAAAATTTCCCCAGGAATGCCATCTGGTCCGACGGATTTATTTCTCCCGATTGCTGATAGTCGTTTCCTTAAAATGTTGATACTAATGGTGAACGGTTTTCCTGAATCTGTCGATTGGATTTGCGGGGTGTTTCGTTCGCAACTGAATACAGACGCATAATAAGAGTTTAGGGAGTTGGCCTTTTCTATTGGTTCGGTGATGATATTTCCATTAATGCCCTTGATCGCAGGAATATTTTCTCTATTACCTTTACGTCTTTTACATACTTATAAAACTCTGCCCAGCATTTACCTTCGTTTTGTAAGACCGAACTTAAGAATGTCTCCTGAGCCTTCTTTTTTGCTATCAGTAACTCTTTGGATAAACGTTTCAGCTCTGCTTGGTAATGCCCACCAAATTTTCGCTTATTGTAAACTTTCCTCACCTTTACCTTAAGTCGTTTTACTTCCTTCGTATAATATTCCGGATCCGGATTTTTACTTAGAATTTTATGTGGTACAAAACGTTCTATACCCTCAAAGACTATTTCCTTGTAGCTTTTCCATATCTCCTCCACGCTACTACCATTTCCAGCCCATAAGCTAAAATTTTCCCGAAGAAATGTTTGCAAACCTAATACATCTGTTTTGTGGTACACCGGGACTATCCTTTCAATTTTTTTTCTCCCGACAATTTTCATCCCATTCTACTTCCAATAAAACCCCGCTATGATCGCTGATTCCGTGCACAATGTTACAAGAGTTAAGCGTATTATCAGGTCTGAGGAGGTAGATGTCCAACAGCGCGTCACCTCTCGTCGGGCCACTTACTACCTGAGTATAACCATTTTCCCATACTAATTTGTTTACGAAAGCCTGAAAACCGGTTGTCTTTCCTGCATCCCCATTCCAATTCGCTTGAGGTAAGTTCAAATCTCCTCCTATAATGCATCTCTTCGTTGAGTTTCGCGTAAGTAAGGTACGGGCTGCTAGTCTTTCAATCGCCAACATTTCCTCGTTAGGAGCTCTGTATATACCTATAATTTCCCACGAATATTTTGGATCCATTCCTTTCACTTCCACCGCGATCATCTCAAAATCCTCATCCACCCACAGCTCCGTACAGGCAATGTAATTTTTAACACATATAAAAACCCCACCACCACGGGCTGTCCTATCTCTTCTGAAAATTGTAAAATCTGCCCTAAAAACTTCAGCATTGTTAATGTCTTCTTTAAGCCATGACTCCGTACCTATAACAACATCAGGGTTGTATGTGTCAACTAAATTCCAGAAATCTAAGGCTTTATTATATATACTCCTACAGTTAACCTGTAGCACCACTAGCGACTTACCTTCAACCCTATATGCAGATGTTGTACTTATAGATTCAACCCCTGACCTAGCTTCAGTTTCCCTACTCACCCATTTATTCGTCTCTGTCCCCCTTTCTTCATGTAAAGTCTTCTGTTTTTCAATTGATGGTTGCCGCATTTCCCTGGTTGTCCTCGTTCTGCGAGTTCCATCCACCGAAGTATGTCATTCCTTCCTCCGTGAAGATCCTCCGCCATCAAGTCCACTAACCCTAGCGTACAGTTGTCCCAGTCGTTTCTTTCCTCTTCCGTTCAGATGCAGCCCATCTCCAGCAAAATCCCCATCCTGTATCCAGCTGTTCGGATCAACGAATGTAATTCCGAGGGCGTTTGCTATCCAGTCGAATCTATCATTAAGAGCACCAATACGCCGCCATGATACATCTCTACGTCGCAGCACTCCACTCAGGACAAGTCTGCAGTTCGGACATTTATCCTTAACCTTAGCCATAAGCGTATACACTTCTCCCATTACAAAATCCAGATTTCGCGTTGTTTTCAAGTCATTTGTACCTACGTGAATAATAACAGTTTCTGGACAACCTACATCCCTCTTATCTATCACTCTGCGTAGCTGTTCAGTTTGAATTCCCGGAAAACACTCCACCTTCATATCTGTATGTTCTGTTCCAACATTACGCACCATTGAATCGCCCACCACCACGCACTTTGCAGCCTTTTGCTCAGTCGGCACTATGTCCCTCTTCCCAGCTCCAGCCCGTAGTAACTTTTCTTCAAGATTCCTGTTCCTAGCCTTCAGTTCATCAATTTGTCGCAGAGCGTTATGCAATTCTTCCTCCAACATTCGAATCCTTTCAGTCCTACACTTATCACAGCTCCACTTCTCTCTCTCAGCCGCTTGAGCCTTCACATTACCACAACTATAGTGATACCAACGTTCACATAATTCACATTGGATTCCCGACCTTAGATTCCTGCAACAACCAGTACATAAAAGTTTCACAGTGTTACCTCCTTCCACAACAGGACCGGGATTTTGTTCCACTCCACCAATCACTAGTAAAACAGCTAAAACCATTGAACTCAGCATCGTCAATCCCAAGCAATGTCCAGTATCTCGGTTAGCGTCACCACGCGTAGGCACGCCACGCCACGTGCACCTCCCGGCCCAGGTACCCACTCTCGCCCGGTAATCTTCCAGGTAGCAACCCATAGTCTGTCCTTACTCAGGAGCTCACCACAAACACGTCTGCCCACAACAACCTTCGCAACCCGACTGTCTATATCCTTACGTGTGACATCCCGTTGTGATATAGGCCTATATGTAAGCGATTTATAATAGTCTATATCCTTACGTGTGACATCCCGTTGTGATATAGGCCTATATGTAAGCGATTAATAATAGTCTATATCCTTACGTGTGACATCCCGTTGTGATATAGGCCTATATGTAAGCGATTAATAATAGTCTATATCCTTACGTGTGACATCCCGTTGTGATATGGGCCTACATGTAAGCGATTTATAATAGTCTATATCCTTACGTGTGACATCCCGTTGTGATATAGGCCTATATGTAAGCGATTAATAATAGTCTATATCCTTACGTGTGACATCCCGTTGTGATATAGGCCTATATGTAAGCGATTAATAATAGTCTATATCCTTACGTGTGACATCCCGTTGTGATATAGGCCTATATGTAAGCGATTTATAATAGTCTATATCCTTACGTGTGACATCCCATTGTGATATAGGCCTATATGTAAGCGATTAATAATAGTCTATATCCTTACGTGTGACATCCCGTTGTGATATAGGCCTATATGTAAGCGATTTATAATAGTCTATATCCTTACGTGTGACATCCCGTTGTGATATAGGCCTATATGTAAGCGATTAATAATAGTCTATATCCTTACGTGTGACATCCCGTTGTGATATAGGCCTATATGTAAGCGATTAATAATAGTCTATATCCTTACGTGTGACATCCCGTTGTGATATAGGCCTATATGTAAGCGATTTATAATAGTCTATATCCTTACGTGTGACATCCCGTTGTGATATAGGCCTATATGTAAGCGATTTATAATAGTCTATATCCTTACGTGTGACATCCCGTTGTGATATAGGCCTATATGTAAGCGATTAATAATAGTCTATATCCTTACGTGTGACATCCCGTTGTGATATAGGCCTATATGTAAGCGATTTATAATAGTCTATATCCTTACGTATGACATCCCGTTGTGATATAGGCCTATATGTAAGCGATTAATAATAGTCTATATCCTTACGTGTGACATCCCGTTGTGATATAGGCCTATATGTAAGCGATTAATAATAGTCTATATCCTTACGTGTGACATCCCGTTGTGATATAGGCCTACATGTAAGCGATTTATAATAGTCTATATCCTTACGTGTGACATCCCGTTGTGATATGGGCCTACATGTAATAAAGTAGAGGAAAAGGAGCAGTAAGTCACAACTATATTCAGACGTATTCTATTGAATATTATATTGCGACATGTTTCGTCTTGTATCAAAAGCCATCATCAGGCATACATAAAATACTTGCATAAGGATTACATACATCCAACAGACACAATAAAACAATATCTTCCTGCACGAAAGTGTGTTCATCACACCTTTGGTGCAGGAAGAACTTTTCTTGAACCTGAGAATGCATCTAGATTGCTTATGAAACAGGTGATCGGTATTTTGTCTGATTGCACCCTAAAAGCGATCCATAAACAAGAGCAAATACTTGATTTAAAACTTTAGGATTTTAAAGACGGCCTTGAAGGTTGTGATCGCATTCTGATGTAACGTGGACCGGGACAGCATAGTCAGAGACTCGTTACGGGCTGGACGGCCCGGGAGTCCCCGATGGCGGCAAAAGTTTCCGTACCCGTCCAGCCCGGCCCTGGGACCCCCCCAGCCTCCTGTACAATGGATACCGGCTCTCTTTCCTTGGGTTAAAGCGGCCAGGACGTGGCGTTGACTCCCCACCCCATCTAGCGTGAGGTTAAAGAAAGCGTAGAGCTATACCTCTACTCCCCCTCTGGGCCTCCATGGCCTTTTAAAAGTACAACTACTAATAGGTCTATGTGGGGCTCCGCGGAATTATTTGAAGTTAAGAAGCGGTCTTATTTTTACAAAAGACTCAAGTACTAAACTAGCTAGGGGCTGGAAAACAGAGGAATCTTGGTTCGATTCTCCATAGGGACAAAGACTTTTCTCCAAATCGTGCAGACTGATACACGTATTGACGCCTAATCCGCCTCAGACTGATTGCGTACCGGCAGCAATTTCCTCGAGGGTAAAGCGTCAGACTTATCACTGACCGATCTGGTGAGTATAGTAAGAATGCGTGGAGCTTTGGCTACACCCCCTCATACACCCTTACGTCGTGGTGCTTAAATTAGCACAGAGACGCATTTACGTTTACGGTACTGCAACGTTCGCACGCCACCGAGCGACAACAGGAAGGTAACAACACCACGGTTCGTATCTTCCTTAGTTTTCCCTGCATGCTCGTAAACGCTAAAGCGAGCGACAGCGTTCGATGAAATAGGACATCTCGTAAGTACTTCGGTATGCCGCATATAGCCAATTGGGCCGTCTTCTCCAGTCCTTTTCACTTTCAGTATCTCGTATATATTTCAATACTTGTATAACTTCTTAAAAAGTCCAAAGGTAACTACACGTAACTCCCACTTTAACATCGATAACTCTGCATTTTGTCCACAGAGTGCAATATGGCGGCAGGAATAGCGTAGACGGTATAACGACTCCCTACGTTGTGGATGGTTCGTGGTTCCAACCCCAGTGGGGGCGACATCTTCTGCACCCGTCCAGACAAGCCCTCCTCTACAATGGGTCCCTGGCTACCGTCTCGGGGATAAAACAGCCAGGGCGTGGCGTTGATCACCCACCCACATCCGGAGAAGACGTTAGGAATGAGCAGAGTTGTACTTCCTATGTGTGACTGCAGGGTATGTTATGGGGAGACATAACTTTACCTCTACCTCCAGCAATTGTGTGTCTTTTACTACACCCATTATTATTATTATTATTATTATTATTATTATTATTATAGTCCCTTACGCAGTCAGTCTTCAAATGGTTAAATACTATATTTAATCTGTATAGTTAACACATGCACTTGACATATGACTTCTTGAATTGTGAACACCCAAGTACCCAGAGATAAGAAGAAGGACTGTTATAAAATTGAGAATCTAGTGACTGACAGCAGCAAACACGGATGGTAGGTCCTTCCACTTATCTACCATGTTATGCGAGATAGATTAAAGTTCCTTTCCCCCAATCATTGGCACCATCCGCTTTCAAGAGCTAGATAGTATTTGGTTTTGTATTAACCCGTTAATAGTGTAAATAGTGATAATTGTACGTACCTACTGCTTCAAATTTAAAATTCCTGCATTTCTCCCGTAGAAGGTGGTCACGGTTCTCGCATGATTCTTAGAACAGTTGCGATTATGCCTCTCAGCAACACTAGCCAGATGTCACAGATGTATTTGGTGACACGTGGTACGAGTTATATTAGAATAAAAAGGTAAAGTGGAGATGAAGTTCACCCTAGAACAGGCCATGAAGCCCCAGAGGGGGAGTAGAGGTATAGCTCTACGCCTTCTTTAGCCTCGGCGCTGTATAGGGGTGAGTGGTCAACGCCACGCCCCGGCCGCTTTACCCTCGGGGAAGAGACCCGGTACCCATTGTACAGGAGACTGAGTGGGCTCCAGGGCCGGTCTGGACGGGTGTGGAAATTCTCGCATCCACCGGGATTCGATCTCCGGGCCGTCCAGCCCGTAGCGAGTCTCTATACACACTACGATATCCCGGCCCACAGTATTTAGAATACGATCACAAATTTCAGGGTCCTCTTTAAAGCCGTAAAGTTTTAAGTCAAGTATCCATTCTTGGTTATGGATCAGTTGATCAGTCAGTTGAAATACTGATCGCCTGTTTCACGGGCTATCTAAGTGCATCGTCAGGTTCAAGAAACTGTCTTCCTGCATCAGAGGTGTGTTAAAAACCTTTCGTGCAGAATGGCATTCCTTAAAACTTTGGGCAGATGCGCCAAGTGTTGCAAATATAATTTTTAAGAGTTTTGACGACAATCTCATTAGTAGCAAGAAACCATTTAGTTTTTCTGAATATTCTACACCATCTCTTGTAACATGCTTTTCCAAAAGCCTGAGTTTTAAAAGAACTGCATCTATGTAGTATTTGATTCCGTAGTTTAAAAATACGTGTGCTGCCCACGAAGTGAAACACCGTCTACTTTTACGTGAACAATACCTGCACGATTAGCCACTATTTGCATCCAATAATCATCGTTTAATTTGTGAGACCATATAATCTATCAGACAAGAGAGTCCTTCTTTCGTCACCCAATTCATAAAATCAATTTTCGACCTTCCCTCGAAATAAATATTTGATTCTGAATAAAGTAGGACTGTTTTGTGCGAAGTTCCCGTATCCATTTCCACTACAATGAACATTCTGGAAGTCATTGTTACTAATGTTGTAATAATAATAATAATGTTAATAACATTTTTGAGCACACCTTTCTGTTACTGAGGCATTTATTTCACCGCAAGTCATGGTAATGAAGAAAGCAATGAGAGATTTTAATGTGAGGAGCTGTTTACACGCGATAACACGCAAATGCCAATCAAGACTTTGTCCAACAGTACACCTCTGTAAACATAAATTCTAAGGTATTTCATATTCTTCCACGTAGGAATCAATTGTTTTGAATACTTCTTCACCCGTGAATTTGTTTGGAAGACATTTAGCATGAACATATCCTCTTAAAGAGGTGATCAGAAAATATACGGCTTTGTGCGAGTACTGTTGCCAAACTGGCAAAATTCGGCTAATGAGACTGTAATGTCAAACCATACATACCGTTTCCCAGCGCCTTGTAATTCAGCTTCACAAACAAATATTGTTTCTAATGCTCCTTGGGACAGTGCTGGCGGAAAGAAGGATGTTAACAACATGTTTTGCAATTTTTTTCCTGTCATTCGAGTAATTAAATTTTTGGCATACGATTTTAAACTATGAGTTTTGCTAGTGTCAGGCTCACTTTCTTTAACAATACAATTACAAACGCGATAAGACGCTTTAAAAAACGTTTGATATTTATTTATTTTTTCCCCCAATGGCTCGAGAGCCCCTTGGGGGCCTAGGCCGCCTCATTTTTCGAGGCTTCACGATCACACTTTTTTAGACACACCACACTCGGTAGGACTCCTCTGGACGAGGGACCAGCTCGTCGCAGTTTGCTATTTATACATCTAGAAATTTTTCCTCTTTGCCGATTAAGCTCCTCACCTCCTTACGATTACTTTTGAAATATTAAACACTTGTCTGTAGAATGTGGTTGATTCGTCTCAAAACATCTCTTTAACTTTTCTATGTTGAAATTACTGTTATTCTTGAAGCAATTTGTCTCTTCCTCATTTCCAGTCCAGGTGAATCCGAAGCTTTCATATTTCTCATCACATTTTCGCTTCTTACAGATCTTACTTCCAGATGATGCTTGCCTTTTAACAACAATGCAGAGGCTTCTCAATCGTTTCACAAAGCGCAGAATTGGATATCATGTTTGGCGGGCTTTTGTATGCTTCTTCCGTCTCTGGGACATTCAATTTTCTGTTTTAAATCAAATATCCATTATATGACCGTGGGATTCTGTAGTAAGGACAGAATGAATAGAACAGCTGTAGTAACTGTACACAAAACAAAGTTATTTTCATTAACCTTAGAAATTCCAAGCTATTCCAATGAAATATTAAACTGTGATAAGAAAACTGATTATATTTGCCTTTGGTATTTGCCTACATAAGAAACACCAACGGTAAACCCAACCATCTGTCAGCTGGAATATGACGTTTGACCTTACAAAGTAGTCCCAAACCTTACTTATAAAAACGTTTCATTTCATTGATATATTTATAACAAGAATTTTAGCATCAAAATATGTGATAACGTGAAAAATGCCTATTTATAGACCAAAAAGGAGATAGTTTCTTCAAAACACGCCAGTAGATCAACAGATTATTTTTTGTGTTTGCCTGTCTATTTGCAGATACTTCTCAAAAACGGTAGCCCTAGCCATGTTCAGCGATTGTTTTGAAGTCGAGTTTGTATAGGTGAGTTTCTCAGTTGAGTTACATACGTTTTGTTGCATTGAGGAAATTCGAATTTCGCACTTACGTCTTAAAGAATTTGCTCGGAGGCAAACTTTGCGGCCAAGAGTATAAAAGAAATATTAAGTGACAAATAGCAGGATTTTGCTGTTGGGAGTCCGAAAAAAAAGAAATAAAGGGAAAATAAAAGTTGAGTACAAAGACTTGGTACTTCTGGGGTTAAATTCTGCTTGTGAGTCGGAAGTTAATTTAGGTCTATATGTGTTCACAACCTTAAGCGAATTAGTCGTTCTGTATACAAAGAAAAAATGCTTTATCTAATAATGTGTAGTAAAACAAATCGCTGGTTAAATGTAAAACACAAACGCAATCATAAATTTACAATTAAATAAACCAAATGACTATTACGCATAAATATTGGGAGAACAACAAAACTGCAATTAAATATTATTTCATTTACCAATTTCATTACAAATGAAACCTGCTGTCAAACCCCTGAAAGTTTCCCGCGGAACACTCAGGGTACTACGGAACACAGTTTTAATACCACTGCCTTAGACTTAAAAAATCACAATTCAGTAATCATATTTCGTAACTTCTGCATCTGCAACTAACTAAACTAACTCCATGGAGCACAGTCCTTCTTGAGAAGCTAACAGGTCGTCAGCTAGTCAAGAAATTCCCCGCGTTTAATGGAACCCGAAGGTTCATTACCGCACTCACAAGAGCCCGCCACCTGTCCCTATCCTGAGCATCTGCAACGACATCTCTAAATAACACATACAGGACATTAATTTCTACATATTGTTTCAACTACTGTGAGAATATTATATAGAATACCACGTAGCACTTACAGTACTCTGTGATTTGACTTTCAAAACGGTAAAATTATTTTAAAATTCATAAATGCAACAGAAGGAGTAATTCACGGAGAACGAAAACTGAATACGGATTACGGATTGAGAGTTTAACTACTAAGCCTACTGGGAAGTTTGAAATATTCCTAGTTAGCCGAAATATGAGATGGGTATGATGTACGTCATATGTAAATGTCAGCCTGCTCAACCCTTCCCCGTTTAGCATTTTGAGAATCTGTGACGACATCGAGTCATATAACACAGATCGTAAATCTGGGGCTGTTGGAACCAGAAGCAGAGTTATTATGTACTCTTGTATCTTCGTCGGTCTTGGATATAAACCAGTGGCTCCTAACCTGCGGGTAATTACCCTTCAGAAGGAGTATTTTGAAATAGTTCAGGTGCTAAGTTGTTAATCAGCTACAGACACATACTAATGATGATAAATACGAGTAGAGTAAAATTATGAAGAGAAGTATTTACTAATTGTGTTCCCAGTATCCAACTGAATTAAAGGAAAGTTGTGCCGAAGGCAGTAAATTGTTTTACTTTATTCAACGGTGTTGTTATTGTTATTTCTATTAGGCTACATTCTAGTCTGCTCACAAATTGTTGTAATATTTGTCATCACCTTCATGCTGAGTATTCACTATTATGCACCTGAAAAAACTACGTTTCTACGGTACATAATGTTACAGCTGTTCTGTGTTTACAATTTACGGCACATGCAATGTTATTTCCCACGACAAGCGTTTTGTACTTTTACGTTGGTACTTTTCGAAAGCATCTGCGCAGTGCCCAGTGTGGCTGTTTTCTGTAGTTGCCTTATGTCGTGCTTTCCAGGTAATTTGTTCAGATATTTTCTGAATGATGTTCAGATGGTTCCAGTTGCCGCTGTTGTTACTGGTACATTTTTATTTTTACATTCCACATGCGGTGTATTCTATTGCAAAGCTGTATATCTTAAAAGGTTTTCGGCTTCTTTCTTTATCACATTTATATCTCCTGAAAATGCAGTGTCTATTAATGTATATGATACTTTCTCATTATCACTGATTACGATGACCATTATAATGCTAAGGACGCTTCTACAAGTTTTCACTTATTGCTTGAATAATATGACTACATTATTTTCATGACCTGTTTCTACTGATTTGGGAATATGTTCATACCAGTGTTCCTTATCCATTTTGACCCCTACTTCATTGCATAAATTAAAGTATAGTCGAGCACACGCTCTATCATGTCGCCTTTCGTTTGCAAATACTGCGCATGCTGATATAATGTGGTCTATGGTCTCGTCATACTGTTGACATAGTCTGCATTTTTTATCTGTTTCTGTCTTCAATATGTATTTTGCATGATATTTGGTTTGTAACGCCTGCTTTGTGCTGCTACTATTTCACTTTCAATTTTTGCCTCCAGAACTCCCCTCAACCGCCACAGGAACGTGTCTTCTTCACTAATAAGCTGTCTACTTATACTTCTAATAATATACTGGGCATGTATTACTTTGCTTTCCCGTTTTTAATTTAAGGACTCTCCTAATCTTGCTTCCGTACCTTGTGTGCCTTCCCTATTTGTGTCACTGCATTCACTATTTGGATTGTTCTCCAAACTTTGCTGCTATTTTAATTGTTGAATTCATATTTGGTTGATTTTTCTTTCGTGGATTTTAATCGTGTTTCCTGATTGGTCTTCTTTGTATATTGTGTTAAGATATTATGCAATACTGATTACCCCTGCTCTGTGAGGCGCTTAAATTTGTAAGAAGCCTCTGTCTTTTTCTTTACTTTCTAAAGACAGCCTATCTATGTCAGCTTTTGGGTAATGCATTTTATGTAATTTTAGTATCCGTCTAGTCTTCCTGTCAATTTTTGTAGTGCTTTCTGCACTCCAATAAATTACACCAAAACTGTACCTTAATTCTGGGGCGGCTAATGATCCAATTGCTGCTGCAATTTTATTCTTGGTATTCAACTCCGATGTCACTATCATTCTTAATCTCCTCGTGTATTCCCTTTTCAGTCTTTCTTTCATTTGTCGACGTTGTATACGTTCACTTTCCTCAGTTCCTAGGTACTTCTATGTTTTTCCGCTGTTCAAGTTCTTGTATTCCTCTGTCGGTCTATTATTATTATTATTGTGTAATTTTCATTTCTTTTCGTTTCACTAAACTCTTAATATGTAGACATAGATCCGAATCCGATATAAAATATGTTAGAAACACATACGGTTGTTCAAGAGAGGAAATATACAAACAGCGAAACAGGAATTTCCTGTTGTATTATGCAAAGTATTTGACGTTAGGAACAAAATAAAATGTGAGAATCAAAAGTATTTGCAGTTGCATGAGAACGATGATCCTTGTGTGTACTACTGAAGCTATTTATGACACGCACCACACTCACACGCCGAATTACTCACCCTGGGGATGACGATTGCAGTGTACACCGAAATACTAGAATAAGTCCAACTCACGACTCGGATAAACCCAGAAAACAGAAATACAACTTTAATTAATTTATGTTATTAACCTTTTGTTAAATCATCTAGTTTCAAGATGATGGTGGCTTGGAAGGTGAAAGGTACCAGATCTTTACTGAAAGGCTGAACATACCAGAAGTTAAGAACACTCTGTCCTGCAATAAATCGAAGGGCGGTACCCCGAATATCAAATAACAATATGCTAATGAATTAGCTGTTACACACTTTATTTACTGAAAAACTGCTCTTTTAGCTTCTAAATTTGGGAAGTTATTTTGAAAATATATGTGGCTCTCTTTCGAAAGACAAGAAAATCCTTTATCCTAGATAAGGGAGTGCTAGCAATAAGTTTGACATTAAGAAATTTCTAACAAAAATTGGAATAACGTTTCATACAATATTATTTCTTCGGATATCTCCTGAATTCCATTGTATTTAGCTTCACGGAAATTGCAAACCTGATTATTCCTCTCCTTCCTTAGTTCACAGGCATGTAGTTTATCGATAGTAAGCAACTCGCGATAACAGTAAACAATAGACCGAGGGGTCCGTATGATAGCCTATGTTATGGGCAATATACGTTATAATGTAGTTCATGAAACTATGATATTGGAACCCAACGGAATCAAACCACGCCGCACCCTGCTAATGCTGCTGTATTTCCTACCACCGTCAATTGCCCATTCCAATCTATTAAAGGTCACAAGTTACAATATCCATAGGGATTAAAGGGGGTCATTCAACAAAGCAGGAAAATTTAAGTAAACGGTTTGTTTTCATATCCAGCAAATATTTGAACGGTTTAAACAAGAGTGTAGTATATCACTTAGAAGACGAGAAATCGTATTCAGTGATATTTTAATTTGCAAATACCGAAATGACGCCGTTTCCATGCCACTGTACTGTAGTTCAGAGCTTATGGCGCTGTCGTAAAGCGATTGCGAAAAGCGATTAATTGCAACCGTCAGTCCGTCTGCCTGTCTGTCTGTCTGTCTGTTCATATGAAACAACTTGACTCCCATCTGACGGATTCAAGAAATTAGGGCTTTTCTCTATAACTTTTTAACACATTACAATTTTAGTAAAAATCTGACAACAATCACAGACACTTTACATGACTACCTAGGTATATTTGTAACAAATTTACTTACTACCTACGACAAATTTTATGTTATTCGTACCGTACATTTTTGGATTATTTATGTTCATCCGACAAAGGTACACTTTCATTTTCTATTATTCAATACATAAACATGTTGGACCATCTTCAATGAAATGTATGTATTGAATAATAGAAAATAAATGTGTACATTTGTCGGATGAACCTAAATAAAATTACCTACGACAGTTACCTTAGTTACTGAGGATGCCAAAGCTGCTACATTTCCTATGGTTAATTCTATTACCATGTTTACCTTGGTTACTAAAGTTACCATTGACTTTCTGGTTAGCAAGTTTACATTCTTTACCAAGGTTGCCAATATTCCTACGGTTGGTAGTGTTACCTTTGTTACCATGGTTAACTTGGTTACAAAAATTACCATCCTTCCTATGGTTCGTAGAGTTATATTTTCTCCCAGTGTTACCTTGCTTACCGAGGTCACCAATGTCCATGTGCTTGATATGGTTACTTTTCCTACAGTGATTACCTTGCGTACCAAATTTATCAACCTTACTAGAGTTCGTACGGTTACATTTTCTCCCAGTTTTACTTTGCTAACCAAGTTTACCAGTGTTCCTACACTTGGTATAGTTACCACTCTCACAGTGGTACCATGGTTACTAACTTTGTCATTGATTTTCTGGTTACCATGTTTAATATGTTTACCAAGTTTAAAAATGCTTCTATGTTTACTAATTACACCTTTCCTACAATGGATACCTTGGTTAAAAATATTCCTTGCTTTCCACGGTTACGCGAACAAACCAAGAGTGTTTCGCTCTCCATACATTTCCTGTCTTGCTGAATATAAATTTGAGATAAAGTTTAACATAATCAGTATCTGTTGTATTGTGAAAGTAATACGTTAATGGAGTAAAGTCCTCCAGAAGTTAAGTATTCGCTCTGGTGTTCAGAATATTGACCGCAATTTGTGAAACCTAAAGACTTCTTTACTCTGTTTCTGGATTCATCAATATACGTGTTTCAAGAGGTAGAAATCGAATTGTTATACAGGCCTTAATTTTAGAAGAAACTCAAGTTTCAGACGGTTACCAAACCTTCTAGTTTCAGATCATATAGCAACGAATGAAAGATTGATTAATGAATGATTAATAAATAACAATTATTGTTAGTGGTGCTAAGAATTTTAAATATGAGTGTTGTGGTTTTTTGTGTTGGGTCTGTAGTCTGTTCAGACTAAGTTCATGCCTCGTTTTGTGGTTTTAATTTGTGAATTGATCCAGATTTTATTTTTAAGTATTAATGTTTAACTTTTTAGTAGACTAGATCTGTTCTCATGTGCATATCTTAGTAAGTTTACTGTTCTATAGTGTCCAATGACTGACAATAGCTCGTTCTATGGGGTCCACCACGTTAGGCACTTCTTTTCCTGAAGACGGAAGCACAGCCGGCTTCCAAAAGGTCGTGTTTCATTAAAAATTAGACGATGGACAAAGTCAAAAAAGGAAAATTGTGTCAGTGAGTCATACACCATCGTCAGAGCCCTACAGAGTTGAATTAATTGGGAGGTTTAAGGAAGGAAGAAGTCGCTGCTTAATAGCGTGTAGGCCTTCTGTCTCAGGAGTGCGGCTTCAAAAGTCGGATCCCATATTTAGCATGGGGAACGATATGATGAGGTAAGCATACAACTTTGAACCCAAGTATAGGGTTATTATGTTAACTAGAGAAGAGTGGACCAGGGGACCTGGGTCTCCTCCTGTAGTTAAAGGGCTCCTCTGTGACTGGGGCCGGAGTCTATGGGCAATCGTTGGGTAGGAGGCTCCGTATCTGTCTAGGAAGATATGCAACAGATTTCAAGGCCGATATATGTGCTATCTTGGCCTGTGTTCACGAAATTCAAACGAATGTTAGATCAGAGAAATATATTAGTATTTGCTCTGATAGTCAAGCAGCTTTAAACCGTCTTCAGGCTGCTAAAACAACGTCCCCAATGGTACGGCAGTGCCAAAGGGCGTTGAATGCCATTTCCACCCACCATTCTGTGGGATTATTTTGGGTCCCCGGACATTCTGGAATACGTGCAAATAAAACTGCCCATGAGCTCGCAAGGGAGAGTTTTGTTCCCCAGTTTGTTGGACTAAAGCCGGCCCCGGGGTTCTCGAGGCAGAACATTAGACAGAGGAAGTGTTGGCTCTTTAACCAGCATATGACACTGACAGGGTCTTACCAGCACACAGAGACAGGCTCGAGAAATGATCTCGGGCACTAGTCCTGCTGCTAAGACTAAGCTACTGTCCTTTAATAGGTTGTAATCCAGGGTAGTTACTGGCCTTCTTACTAGACATAACACCCAGAGAAGACATTTCTACATAATGAGTCTGATTGACAGTCCCTTGTGTACGAGGTGTGGCGCACAGGAGGAGACCTCAGCTCATGTTTTGTGTGAGTGTGAAGCTTTGTGTTCCTTTTCTTGGACCCTGAGGATGGCAGAAATCTAAGTCTGGGGGCAATCTGTAACTTTATTAAAGGGGTAGGGCTCCCATTACCTGGATTTCAGCTTATGGGGCACAAAGGCGATGTCAAAGACATACGTGCATCGGTACCGAAAGGGCTCGAACCCATTATCTATTCTATTCTATTCTACTGCCTCCGTAGTTGTCTGGAAGGACTGAGGAAAACCACGAATGTCTCAGTCAGGACAGGCGGTCTCCAGACCGAGATTTCAACCCGTGATCCCTCGTATACAAAGCAGAAGAGCTAACCAAGCGTAACAGTCGTTAGATCTGCACATAGATTTTTTTCAAAATTATAAAATTTAGAGGATTTGTCATTTATGTCATTCTTCCATGGAATTTTACAATTGTGATTGCTGTTACTGTTGAGGGAGGTGGGAGGGGGCTTAGGAGGAAATGGGAAAGGGTTTGTTGCCACACACGACGGGGGCAAAGCCAACCCTGTCTATTGTCAACCTTATAATCAATTACATCATTGCCGAGAAACAATGGTGCCATGTGATTAATCGCACAAGCGAACACTCTCGAGCAATTCGTCCCGCTATGCCACGGGGGCAACAGATGTTCCTCCCCATTAATCAGCCAGCAACCTCAGTCAGAGTTCGCTGATATTACATATAACGGATAGCTTCCGGGCTTCATACTCTACAAAGAGAAATCAATGGAAAAGAAGACAAGTGTCTTGTACTCGTATTTATAAGGACCCCCGAATGATGCTGGCGCCCGTTAAGTGAACAAGCTGCTTAGCGAAACCTCTCAAGAGTTAGTGGTGGCTGACAGATACACTAGAAGGAGAAAAAAAAAAGGAGTTCAAGTCTATTTTATGGGTGGGTTTGCCATGGAATTTGAATGGGTGAAACAGGAAATACATAATGTAATTTCAGTTATTTCACGGAAGGTCCAATAAAGTGGGTAGGAAGATGATATTAAATTAGATCATATTTATCTAGGACACTGATTAAATTAAACGGGACAAATCTCCTGCTCTCTAGGAGTGGTTACAAAGTTTTAAATTTAATCCTTTTTCATTTATGGTTTATTTCAAGACGTCATGAATGTGTGAGTCTGTATAGTGTCGAATGATTGAGTGACTGGTGAATGATAGAATTGGAAATTATTTTTAGGAGGTTTGCGGAGTAATTGAGGTACAATTCCAGCATTTGACTGAAGGGAATGAGGAAACTCACGAATCACCTCAATTGGCATAGCCGGTGTTACAACCGACATTTCAACCAGGCACTTTCCAAATGCATGTACACCTACACCAACCTGTTCGGCAAAATCAAATATTTTTTGTGTCTGTTCATCTACCATTACATCAACAGCGTCCTAACTACCCGAACAATTTCGCTCAACATGCGTATGGTGAAAATGCCTCAAATTCTGTCGAATCCTTTTCTTATTAGTTTAGATCGGACCATTTTAAAGGCCATCACCTTACGAGTTGCTTACTAATCGTCTGAATGAAATGAAAAGAACGATATAGACTTAAGGTAAGAATATAGATTATTACCAGTTTAGTTTAACTTCTGAAGCCTGAAATTAAGCAAAACAGTACTTAGCAGTTGCCGATCGCTTTGGCCGCACGGTCTAAGGCGTGGGTCTGCGGCCGCTCGCTTACTGGGATTGCGGGTTAGAATCCCGCAGGAGGCATGGACGTCTGTCTCTTGTGAGTGTTGTTTTTTTTGTCAGATAGACGTCCCCGGGTCGGGCTGATAACTCGTCCAGAGAAGTCCTACCAAGTGTGGTGTGTCTGAGTGTGATCGTGAAGCATCGACAACGAGGAGGCTCTGGCCTACTATGGGCTGTCGTGGCATGAAAAAAAAAATACATTCGAACCCGGTTATAAGGACATCGGTTTATACGACACCTCGTCTATAGCGTCGGATATTGTGTGTTACCAATGAAATCCTCACTATTAACCAAAACATTAGACTCCTCGGTTAGAACAACACTCGTTTATAACGACAAAAAATATTCAGTCCCTTTCATGACGTTATAACGGAGTTCGACTGTACTTAGACGTTGAGTTCCTACATCACAGAAAACACATTACATCTCCCTTTACGAAGACCAATCGGAAAATTGTAATTGTTTCAATGCTAAAAGCTGTGATGGATATAGTTACCACTGTGTTTCAGAAGTTTATTTCATTTTAATGTTCACTTCATTTTTGGGCCTAACGTAACCTGTAAGTGTAATTCTTAGTTTAAAGTGCACACTTATGATAACCAAAAAATTTACGTTTCAAGAAAATATAACGTCTGATCAGATTGAATAATTTGGTGTATCTAAACTTTCAACTGAAATTTAGCTAAATAAGATATAAGAATTCAGGTCCTACCTCAAAAGAAATACACAGCGTCTCCATTATAAAGGCCAGTCAGATAATGATGTACAGAAAACGAAATGTTTCATTATTCTGAATATGATAAATATACATATATTGCGTCTGTAAAATACAGGGCTTTTACTGGCAATGCAGGTGGCAAGTATGATTACCATTAATCTTTAAACGTTAATGATGAAAAGACATGGTCATCATTAGCTCTGCAACTTTCACGGGTTCTCTGGTGACACATGTATAATTTATCACTGCTGAAACAGTACCAAGTTAGTCACAAGACGTAACGTTAATCAACAAGGCAATTTGTGACGTTTACTCCAGTAACAACATCTTGCGTCTTCAGTACAGCTTGTGCTCTGCGGCAGTTTTTATCAATGTTTAATTACTGAAGCTCACGTCATATTCTACAGTGATGACAAATGACTCGGCATGAAGAGCAGTGACACAGGTCAAAGTGATTCTGAGACCAACACACAGAATTGTTGGGCACCTTACAAGGGTTAGGAATCACTGTGGATGTAAAGTCCATCGTCCAGGAAATAAGGCAAATTGCCCTGTTTCTTCCTGCCTTTCGTTAGTTGGTCCGTTCTTTCAACCATTCTTTCCGTCTCATTATATTTGCCCTCTTCCCTTCTATGAGTTTTACTTTCCTTCATCTCCTTTTCTTCTGTCTTTCCTTTTTTCCTTTTTCCGTTATTTCTTTTTCCCCTTCTTTCTTCCTCCCTTCCCACCTCTTTTCCGTACATAATTCTTTCGTTACTTCCTTTCTTATTCTCTTTCTCCTTTCCACCTTTCATTTTTCTTCTTTCTTTCCTCCTTTGTCTTTTTACTGCTTTCCTTTCCTTCGTTCTTTTCCATTTTCGCCTCTCATTTTCTTTCTTCTTGCTTTCCTTCTATCCTTCTTTCCTTCTTTCTTTTCTAATATTTTCTGATTCCTTCTCGTGTTTTTAGTCTTCACATGGAAAGTGACAAAGTGTGCTGGCAACGATACGACAGGAAAATGTGACACAGAGTAAGGCTATTAGAGGAAAGGGTCTAGAAAACACACTAAATCTCAGGTGCTACAATTTCGCTCCTCACGATATAACCTTATGCAAGTTTAAGTACACGCTCAGGATATTATAAGATGAAAATTCTGTCCTGTGCCGGATTATACAAATACGTGACTCGCACCACAATTCGGAAACATGGTAACTGACAACAATATTATAAGGTAATTACTTCGGTTATGAAAAAATGATAGAAGAAAAAAGTTCAATGAATAGAGGATTATTCCCAGTGGACGGTCAGATCAGCAGGATTTAGTAAAAACAGCCATCTTGTTAGGCTTCATTATTTCCGTTTTTGTTAGTAATAATTTCTAAACCCTCAACTTATTAATTGGACTGATTCCAGGTCTAAAACATCTTCCAGTTATAATCAGAAAATACATAAATAATATCAGTATAATATATAAATAATATAAATAATATCAGTCTAAACACATATATTGAGTTACTGAATAACACAAAGCGATGTCACTTGTCAAAAGTATAATCAAAACATTTCGACAGAAATGTTTGTTCCCTTCTGAAAATATGCTTATAACTTAGCCCGGCCGTACTATTATAGAGCATTTCAAATAGAACTGGGGACCCAAGTGAATCCCCAGCCTTAAGCTATATTTGACCCCTTAATTCGGTTACCCTCAATGCGTTAGCCTCTCTAAAAGAATTAATAAATAGTGCGCTTAAATATAACGCTGTGACTTCCTACATTATCTTTATCAACTGATGCCGCTTCAAACAATCTTCATCATGTGGCGTAACTTTAACTGCTGAGGCGGCGTCGTTCAGTAGCATACAAATTAATAAAATCTGAAACCACGAAGATTATAATATACAAAACTACAGTATAAAATCTGTCCCTTACGAAAGTCATGGTCATGCGGGTAGCATTCCTGTTCATAGTCCTGAGGTCCGGATTCAGATTTCGGCATGAAGATCGAGGCGAATTCTTGGCTATTAATTCAAATTAAGCCACAACAGTTTCATTTCATTTTTTACACTTCATTATTCATTAACCGTTCGATGATTCAACACTGATTAACTGACAGCAAAATTAAATAAGGGATGAAGGCAGGTTGAGCATGTTTGTAAACAAAGCAGTGAAAAGAATAAGTGGAATTTTAGGCGGAAGAAAGAGTGAGAAGCTGAATAGAACTGCAAATTAGGAATCCTATAAATTTGTTATTTTCACTAAATATTATTAGGATGATGAAGTCATTGATGTAGAAGACAAGTAACGTATCAACGTAACACTGAGGCGCGTTCGCGTAACGATTGTTGCCGTGCAAAAGCAAGAAATATTACATATTCTAAGTGTGTGTGTGTGTGTGTGTGTGTGTGTGTTAGCCTTAGTTATCCAGCATGCAAAGCGTGTGCGCCGTATTATACTGTCATCTGTGGCCTGTCTGGCTCTACCAAATTTTTCTACACTATCTCATAAACGGCACGATTTTCGGAAAAACGTTACTGAACATTAAATACATGTTTTGATTTTCTCTATACAACGTTTGCCAAAACATTTCCCCTTCTTACAAAAATTCAGAGAGGTATTATCATAAATGCAGATACGTCTTCATGTAAAGTACCCGCTATGCTTGTCAGATTTTAATGAAACTTGAATTTTCTAGACAGATTGTCGAAAAATACTCAAATATAAAATTTCACGAAAATACTTCCATTGGGAGCCGAGTTGTTCCACGCCGACAGACAGACAGACAGACAGACAGACATGACGAAGCTAACAGTCGCTTTTCGCAATTTTGCGAACGCGCCTGAAATGACTTGGACATATAGAATCAACTTAAGAATTACAATGGCATAGCTTTTGTCGGTAAGCGCGATGATACAAGAGAAATTAGAAGATCTAAGCGTGGAAGAGAGGATAATATTAAAAAGTATCTTAGAGAAATAGTCTGCAGCTTATGTTCTGGATTTATGTGTGGCACAGTATAGAGTCCAGTGGCCAGCGTCTTGTGTTCACTTCAGTAAATATTCGGGTTACATAACACACAGGGTGTGCCTTTAATATCTGTGCGACTATAACCTATTCAAGAAGAGCTCTATTCCGTGCAGTTCGATAGATGGGCTTGGCAAAGAGATTTTTCGTAAACTCGGAGTTAGTTAAGTTTTCTCGTATCCGAGCTGGTTTTATACGTGTAGAAGCAGCATCCAGCTACTGTTTACGCCGAAGTTCCACTTAGGAGAGGGAGGGTGTCATTTCTCATCGCTCATGGAAACATAACAAGTATATAGCTTATTAATTATCCCGGCGAAATACTGTAATGTCGCAGCGAGTGAACGTGAGTAAAGATTAATTAAAACACGGGGCTTTCCCCAGGTGAATGACACAATGTAAATGAAAGCAGGCACAACTCTCAAGTCAGCTAGTGGCGGTGGGGGAATGCGAAAATGGCGACTAATTATAATGGCTCGTTTATGAGTGCTGTAAGTGTATTTGGATTTCCACAAGTAAATCTATATCTATACAAAGACGGAAATCCTTTGTGTCTACGTTTAAACAGAGAAATCCTGGCTCTAATTAACAACTGTAAATTGCTAATTGAAAGAAAGGGAGAGAAAATAATGGCGAAGAAGAGATATAATTTTATATATTATTTATGATTTATAAAGTTTTAAGACATTCTGACAGTCTTTGGGAAGAAGTAAAATTTTCCTTGAGACCATTTTATGACAAACTACAAACTCTTCCTGAAGGCATAAATTAATTTAGCTTTCATTTCTTCGATAGAACAAGAAATGGAACTACCTAATTAAATCGGTGTAGCAAAAATAATTATAAAATGTAGCACACTGGAGAAAAAAGTAGGTTTACTTTTTGTAGTTTTTAAACGTTTAAGTAACCAAGAAAACTACCAAATATACATAACACCAAGAACAAAACAGGAAGCATTTTGCGACCAGCCACAATACATTATTTTCGTATTCTTTAAAATTACGACGGAAAAATGGAAGAAACTTTCGACAGAAATTGTTGTTAAGATAAATACAAGCCTACGCGGTGTTAAAGCCATTGTTAAGGTTGTTGTTTAGACAGATTTGGCAAACCCGATGCTGATAAAATGGCTCAAAGTTTGGACATAATTTTGCTGTCATCACCGCGAAACTGTCCCATATTCATTTGCTACTAATAAGTGAAAATTCATAAGAAATATTAAAGTTTCTATTTCAGCGGCTCTGTATTCCATGTTTTCACATACTCTCCCAGTGACGTGTAATAAATCATTAATAAATGCAATCTATTCTGGTGGTGCGAAGTTCAATTACAACGCCAGATTACGTGCACAAATAAGATATTTTAATGTCAAGTGACTCAAAAATTATGTTATTGAATGCACTGCTGGGGACAAGCCTGTCACTTTGTCTGCTTTGACCAAAATTAATCAGCAGTTGCTGTGGAGCCTGGATATAAAGTGACCTGTGGCGGTGGCGGGCGACAGGTGGCAAAGCCTACCTCCAATTGTCATAACATGATAACTTCAATGCACTGATCTCATTTAAAACGTATATTGTTTGTCTAATGCTAGTTAATGAAAATTCAAATGTAAGAAACATTTAACACCACTGTGTCTATAAAATAAAAAAAGGAAACAACGAACCACTTGAAACACGCAGTGCAAATGAGAAATGTGCTCTTGTAAAGTTAAACGTCATCGTTCAAAAAAATCGCCAGGCTTCGTAATAGTGACTGGCAATCCAGGAATATTAAAAACTAGTAAGACAGTGCCACTAGGATCTAAAACAGAGGTACAACATAACGAGAAGCATTGTAATCTGTACAGTTCATCGAATATTACTAAGCTAATAAGGAAGGATGAATTAGGAAGGACTTGAATTGCGATCGAAGTTGATGAAAAATGTGTAAAGAATTTCAGTGCTGAAAACTTAGATCTAGGCTCAGATATTCGGATAATATTAAAAGGTATCCTGAATGAATTGGTTAAGAAGATTTGAAGTGGGGTTTTCAGGATCAGAATAGGGATCATTTACATGATCTTGTGAACACAGGACTGAAGTCTCGGGCTCACTATTAAACGCAGAGAGTTTCTTTCTGAAGATTCAAGTCTTCTGGGATATTAGAAGAGATTATTTGGACTCTGAAGACGGAGGCAGCAAGCTCGTTAACTATATACTCATTAATAAGACGTCATATCTCAGAAGAATTAAATCTTCATCAACACCTCCGTGAGTACCTCAAATCCCGCATATTGTTGGATAGCCGAGTGACCACATTTTACACTTCAAGTTTATAAAATTGCAGCTGCATCTCCTTTTGTAACAAACCCTCCAAACTTTACCACAAGCTTTGACATTCTGAAATATTTATTATTAATACACCTGAATAAAGTTACTAATTATTTTATTAATATCGCAATTTTAAATACGAAAATAGTCACAGTCATATCCAGATATTCTACTTTTTTTGTGGCGCAACAGTTTAAGTCGGGCCTAGGTCACCTCATTTTTGAGGTTTCTAGATCCTACACAGGCACACACACACACACACACACACACACACACACACACACACACACGCGGTAGGACTCCTCTGAACGAGAGATCAGCTCATCGCAAAGGCCGCTACCTAAACACATAACCAACACAGGAGATGAACATTTATGCCCTCAGCAGTATTTGATCCCGCGAACCCAGCAATCATGCGGCTACAGAACTACGACGTTAGCAACACATCAATGTGTTCACTGCTGATTATACAACCACAAAAAATCCAAACATAAATTTACGTTAAACTACAGATTAGTAAGTCCATGCCTACTGTCTGAGAAGACGGAGCCACTAACATATACCGAAGGCATCCTTTTCTCTTACGCCGCATGCCTTTGCCTTTACCTCTTTTTATTGCCTGTTCAGGGAAGCTGCCCGATTAATGAAGTGGCGCGTTGTGACCCTACAGAAGCCACTGTCATTGGCCTTTTGCAATACATCCCTCATGGCTGTGTAAAAAACTATTCTTCTCCTGATGAAGAAGAGGCGGCTGAATCCAGAATCCCTCCCTCAACCACCCTCTTCCACCTACACGGAAGCAACATAGACTTCACCAACCCTCATCCCTAAAGCCGTCACCTTAACACACTGTAAAAAGGACGGTGTCAGCTATTTTAAGTGGAAGTGACGTTATCTTTGCTTGCAGACCCATTGATCTACCGCCCGTGACGGAGAAAGCTACTTTTCGCTAATGAAATGCAAAATATATTCAGGATAGGGAGCGAGCGTAAAGTAGAACAGCGTATTTTTTGCGAGAGGGAATACTGTTATGTCGGTGATATAGAGTGGATGATGTCTAGTGGAAATCCTTTATCAAATCAACGTTCGTACGAAGTGTGACACAAAAAAATAAGAGAAGAAAACATTCCTCGTTCGGGGAAGTTGAGTTCATTTATTGAATGTACTTTTCCTATTGTACACTGTCAACAGCGTAAAACTCCCTCGACTCTGTAAATGTTAGACTTAATTGACAATTTTAAGGGCTGGTGAGTTCATTAACAAAATGGGCTAAATAACTAAAATTAGGTAATACTTTGTACTTGAAAGTTTCGCGTAATTGTACACTTAACAGTCTGATATGAACATGTCTCTTACAGGGAAATACGTACACAGAAAGCATGTGAAAACCGGAGGCTAAAGCGCTAAGTCATAATACAATATTTAAAAACCCCAGAAGAAATATGTAAATTGTCATAAGTCACAATTTTCTATGTTGTTGTTGTTATCGTTGTTGCCGCCGCCGCTGCTGCGTAAACACGATTTTAATAGCAAGTTGAGGTAACGTTACGAGGCTGCTAAAACAGCATTTGATTTACCTAATCTTTATGTGTTTTAAAAATAAAAGCTGACAAGAACAACAGGTACTTTACATGAAGACCTATGTAGATTAGTGATAATAACTCGCTGAATTCTTCTTAGAATGAGAAATGTTTAAGACAAACTTTGTACAGAAAATCAAAACACACGTTTTGTATTCAATAACTTTTTTCCGAAAATCGTGCCGTATATGAGATAATGTGGAAAAACATGATACAGCCAGACAGGCCACACATGACAATATAATGTGGAGCAGAAAAGGTGCGATTTTCATGCCAGATAACTAAGGCAAGAATACAGACACACACCCATAACAACGTATTGCTTCATAACTGATTAATTCCGTCTGAACTCGTAAAATGTTTTACGGCAAAGCTTACAAAACCTGGGGAACTGCGCAACGGCGTATCTGTCATTACGATCTGCTTAGCCAAACTGTACGTCTAAAAAGGCCACGGGCAAACGAATACATTTTTTTGTTTCAATGCAGCATCGGGCACTTTATATGAAGACCTAAGCAACGTTTTATTGTTGCTGGTGACACAAATTTCCCATAAAAGCATTGTTGTGCAACACTCAATATTTTTGCGTAGTTGACAGTGACGTGTAGCACAACACACACAGAATTCATTGTTGTGTTTCCACTGCAACAATGGTTATGCGAACGCGCCACAATGCCACCTTTACACGTACATTGCCTGTCTTGTTTTTTTATTTTTTTTGTTTGGTTTTTATGTATTTTCATTGTATGTGTGTATCTGTGCTGGTTTTGAAACTGGCAGTCGTGCTGTTAAACCAGCTAGCAAATGAATGATTTTTCAATTACTGAATTATTATTGGAAGCAGGAAGAGCTCAGTCATTGGAGTGACTGGACTATAAGCCGAAAGACCGTGGAATCTGAACCCGACTTACAAAAGGGCCAGAGAGTTTTTCCTTTCCACAGCACCTTCATCGGCTCTTATCCAATTGGTACAGGAAGCTTAGGCAGAGGGGACTACTGCTGCTGCTGTTGTTGTTGTCGTTGTTGTTGTTGTTGTCGTTGCTGTTGTTGCTGTTGCCGCTGCTGTAGTAGTAGTAGTAGTTGTTGTTATTGCTGCTGCTGCTATACGAAGGGGCTAGGTCTGCCTGGCATTGTAGAAGAAGTGGTAAATAAGTTGGGTGGCTTTGCCTTGAAGGTGAAAGTAATAAAATATTTCCTTTTTGCTTAGGAAAGATGTCCTTCACTAGAATATGAAACTTGGAGGTAAGAATCCATACAGTCTTGCCCTAAAGACCAGATGGATGTATGTGACTAGCTTGCTATTCCAGTCTGTTTATCCCTTGTAAAATATCAGTGAGGACCCGAAAGGTGATTTCCAGTGCTAACAGTGAAGACACTAGTCCTGCCGAGAACCGAATTACAAAGTGAATTCCGCAGTAAGCCGCACTATTTATTGAGCTCACCGATTTATGCTCGACTTTTACTTTCCAGCTTTATCTACTGGTGACAAAACGCCCGTAAAGGTTATGATCAACCATAATTTAAACACATTAAAGTATTAAAACAATGGTTTGAGGAATAAAAGATGAATATGAAATACTCGTTTCAGGGATAGGTCTAAATCTATTCATGTAATGAAGCAACATCTCGTGAGTAGTCTGCCATCCGTCACAAGTGCCTTCGTCCTCACTGTAAAACAGTACAAATCTATTACAACCACTTTGATTGCTTGTATTAAAGCCAGGAATGTGTGCCCTATATTTCAATAGTGCACAAAACACGCGAACTGTGGTAATTTCGTTAACTTCTGTGACACAGCTAAGAAGTTTAGCTTGGCACTTCACTGATAAACGCTTGAGGCAACCATCCTTCTCTTCGTCTGACTTCATATTTAAAGAAATGGAAGAAAGAAATGTACCACTTTCCCAAGTTTTTCTCCGTTATTCTACTGTTATCAACATTACAAATCATCTTATTGCAGCAATTATGCACAGTATCTTATTCTCCCATCTAATTGGTTACAATGCGGACAAAATATGAACAGAAAATTACAAAGATGATAGATAACATGAGTCTTGTTTTTCTTGTTATTAAATTAACAGGAAATGTAATTAATTCCTTTCTCTTGCATAGCCAGCGCGGAAAATGGATGTAAACTCAAGTCTTGATAACGATGGAGTTTCTGAAATATTCCTCGACGTTTATATCCCTTTGTACATGAATTTCCGGCCAAAGACAAGCCATTATACAGCTGAAATGTGTGCAGGCATTTGTCTCACAGCACAGCAAACTTTCTCTTGGAGACATGTGAGGTACAAAGAAAATACACACTCCGCTTCGAAGTCACAACTCGAAACTAATGGAACAACATGGATCTATCCAATAAATAACCATCAATTTATGAGAGACAGCGCATATATTGTTAGGAGTATTGAACTAAGTGCAATGTAACGTGGGAGTTCATTTTATTTTGAAAGGAACAGGGGCAAAGTGCTTTAAGCAAAGACACGTGTCTACAGTACAGCAAAAAATCAAATAAAATTAACAGCAATTTTAATGTATTTTCATAAATGGAAAGTATCTGTGAGTTTACAAAACAGATGCGGATAGCCGACAAGAGCTAATCTTCCAAATACGAGTATAATCAGTTCTGCTATTACGTGTGTTTAATTCACGCGAACTGGCTACAACGCGATTGATGATTAGGTGAATACTGTTTGCAATCCGCGAAATTTCGCATACGCGAGTTGATTATTACGCGATTTCAGCGACCAATGTGAACGTATGGTGCCCTATTTCTTCTATAATCCCTACCATTTTTATTACGCTATTTTTTCTAACGCGAGGTACAACAAGAATGCAACTATCGGATTACAGCAGAACTCACTGTATATAGCAGAGATGATATTTTATGTACGATTACATAAGTTTATACGCCTTGAAAAACATTTATTTCTTATGGATTTGCTCATTAAGTTATTAAATTTATAGACAAGTTTTGAAACGCCTCTTTTATGGCGTTCACTATGTGTAGGAGAAGACTCAAGTTATGTAGTTTATCTGACAGGCAGGAATATGGAGAACACAAATGGATGAAAGCAAAAAGCGCCTCAACTGTTCTGGAGAAATATTCACAGACCAAATGAACTATAGAACATATATGCTGTTTATCTATTGCGTCATTAGTTCTTATATTTTGTGGGTTTTAAAGTCCCTGAACCGGGGATAGTTGTTATGATATTACCGTGCAATCTGATACTCGTTGAAACCTGAGTATCACTAACAATTTTATACGATACTCATTCATATTCTGAATGCTTTCTACATGATATCCAGATTCTTCTGGTTTAATTCTGATTCCATGGTTTCAATAAGGATAAGAAAATAATTAGGCTATAAAATGAAAATTACGTAAAACCACTAAAATAATTTGTACATACGACAACCAAATATTTCTCTCTTAGTTGACCTTTTATACCCTAAGGTCTAGAGTATGTCCGTACATAAGTTCTTGTATTACATCCTTCGATTTTTTATACAAACACTTTTCCTTTTTCTTTTTAATTCAGCTTCCTCCAACTTGTTGTACAAAGCCCAAACGTTTAGACTTATTTGCATCACGTCCATGTATTTTGTCAGATGTTATTATAGACTCGCTTCGTGGTGGCGCTTTGGAATTTATTTTCTTACGATGTTAAGGAAACATCAGTCACCCCAAATTAGCCAATATAAGACAACGGAAACAGAGGGGATGAAAGGGAGAGTTAGTGCAGTGGCGTTCATGTCTCAGCGGTGCGTTGGCAGCGCATTCTTCACGCTTTCGCTTTAAGGCTTATGGAGACGAGGAACTGTGGAGAAGAACTGTGAAACTGAAAAAGAGAAAGGTAAAGGTAAGGTCACCTTATGACATGCCTATGCAGGTACAGAGGGTAGGCGACCCAGCATTTGAAGGAGGTGGGTGGTCAGCACACACTTCGGCCGCTTTACCCCTAGGAAAAACCAGGTACCCATTGTACAGGAGGCTGGGTGGACGTCGGGGCTGGCCTGGACGGCATGGATAATTTCGCCCGTAGTAAATTGAGAAACCCTGGTATGAAAACGATTTTATCCTGACGAAAACTTCAGTCAAAGTGGTACATTCTGGATTACAATTATAAAACTTCCATAATACGAGTCGCGGGCCTGCCGTGTATGTTATGAACCCCCTGTGACCTGTAAGCGTAAGCACACACCATAGGAAAGTCTAAGTTTACTTAATTTACACATAAACTATGTCTGATTAAAACAAATACATTACTTTAATTAAAAGGGTATACATCTGAGTAGTCTGTATTTTTGACTAAGACGTTTCCTATCAAAAGACTGAACCGTTATGAAGTTTATTACCTGATATTGGTATATTCTTGGTTTCCTGCAGCAAATCGTCTGGCATAAACAAAGAATATTCTTTGAAAATAATGTGAATTAGGATAAAATATCCAGTAAAACTATAAATATCCAAACACTCCCAAAGATATTAAGGTACATGGGCAGAAAATGCACAGAAATCACAGATGATAAAGAAATCCCGTTGTCTTTCCTGTGTTACGGAATTAATAACTACAGACGATACGAGATATTTGGGTCTCACAATGGTGTTGCTTCAGATTCAAGTTTTCTCTGATGTTAGGCTGTGATTGCCTGTACGTAGTTTCCGAAGTCTCGAACGATCTTAGTACCTTCGAAATGTAGGGAACTACTTACCCAGTGACATACTGTAACATCACAGAACACTTGAATCTTAAGCTATAGACCATTTTAGATGAGGTACTTATTCTAGTCAAACTGCGAATTGAGATCATTTCAAAACGTACCGGTTTAAAGAAATAAGGCTTGGAAAATTAAAATAAAGAAATGTTTTTGTTAATGATGTACATGTGCTGGAGGGAAATATAGAGCAGGTCTTACAAAGCATAAAATACAAGTACAGAAACTTTAACAAAACAAGAATAAAGTTGTTACAGAAGCACATTCAGATAAAATTAAATACTGTAAGGAAAAGTTCTGAAATAAAAATCAGTAAGAAAGTAGTAATATAACTATATGTGGTACAAAATTTGAAATGTATTTCACAATTACGCATTTGGGGGCAACAACAAAACCTGACAACCAGATTCATTATAATATTAAAAGGCAGATAATATTCTGAAAACCTTCGTTGCTATTCAATTACAGAAAATTTACAAACCCGTCTACTTTAAAACTAAAGCATTTTGCCAGGTACTATGAACATTGTCTTCCATTTGAGGTAAGAAAATAAAGTCAAGTACTTTAAAATAATGTTCTGAGGAGAATACTTCTTCCTATGGATGATGGAAAAGTTCATCCTAGAAGACGCCATGAAGACCTGGGTTTAGAGGGTTATGTATAGCCGTAATCTTTCTTTAACCTCGGCGTTATTTGTGTGTGAGTAGTCAACGCCACGCCCCTGTCGCTTTAGTCCCCATAAAGAAACCCGGTACCCATTGTACAAGAGGCTGGGTGAGCCCCAGGGCCGATCTGGACGGGTGCGGAAAATTTCGCCCGCACCGAGATTAGATTCCCGGGCCGTCCATCCCGTAGCGAGTCGCTATACCGACTACGCTATCCCGGACCTATGGATGATGAAAATACGAGTAATTTAGAATGTCAAATAGTGGGGTATTTGTGGTTAAGATACGGGAGTCTATAAGGTTGTGATGAGCTGAGCGTGTAGCTAAGATAGGAGAGACAAGAGCTGAGCATGCAATTTTGAAAAATTTCCCCCCCCCCCCCACCCCGAGAACATCGTGACGGATGTGGGAGAATAACACGTTCCACCCAATGTATTTAATGACAGTAAATTATGGTAGTTCGATGACTTTTGCCCCTCTAGATGTTCTGCATAGCGATACCTGACATGTATTATTTTAAATAGGGGGAAGGTCTTCCCAGTTTTATGACACATATTACTTTGTCTTACCATAAAATAGGATGGGCTTACAATAAAGTTGCACTCCATTAAGTCACATGTAGGAGTAGATCTGCAGCTCCAAGAAGCAAGTTCCACTTCGTATCTTGCGGATTTCAGAGATTCATACAAACTGTCCTTAAAGTGACTTCCAGTACCTTCCTGTCGTAACCACGAAATATCACACCCTCGATGGAAATGCCAAAACTGTAAGTAAAATTTTCAATTATAATACTTGTATAATTAAGATGCGGGTATTAACAGGTTTGGGCTGTCTTTATGTCAGAAATGTCAGCTCCTGTTTTCAATTTTAGTTCAAGAAATGTTGGTATGGCGAATTGTAATGTGAACGCTGCCTAAACCCAAGAAACAAACAGAGGACTTGGGTGTGAGACGGAAAACACGCCTCTGTTGGTACTCGGTGGCAGAAGATGGAGTGCTTGCGGTGTATTGAGAAGACGTGTCTTTGCAGCAAGAGTGAGAAGCTGGAGGATATGAGATACAGGGAGGACTCTTACACTACAGCCTGCCCAACAACTATATTCATTGGAAAGCACAGAATATTTTTAGTGTTCAACAAAACGCCACCCTCAGAAAAGACATTAGATTAAGGCCTGTTCACAGAAACCTCCTCCGTCCGCCCTAATGCCAGGAAAACCAACTACATATATTCTCGAGTTTAAGGATGGTTCGTACACAAACAAAGAACGAGGTAATGAACTAAAACTGTCCAATTTTCAATCAAGCCAGGCCTCCCTACTAACCTACCACAGTTTACGAGTATATGCACCCCGAAGTTAATCAGAACTCTCGAGTGGTCTCTACAGAAAGATATTGACATCTATGTCAAACATTAAATCAAATACAGATTACGACCACAAAAAGACATTTCCCTCTATCACCAGGAACATTCTTCGATTAAACAAACACTGAAGACGAGCCTTTGCAAAAGTTCTATTTGTCACATGCTTTGAAAAGTGCATTTCGTCTACAAAGAGCCATGGTTTTCTGTAAACAGTTGATAAGCTAAAGAACATTAATAGGTTGGTCCTCATAATTGAGAAGCTGTGTGTTTTCTTTGGGTAGGAACTGAATTCTCATATATTAATTACAACAATTTCAGGCTCCAAAGGGTCAAAAGTGATTAAGTTTGAAGAACAAAATAGCCTGAATTCGTGACAAGTTAAATAATAACACGAAGTAAAGGTAATTTGCCGCACGAGTGATTGCTACTCGTCCTTCGTATTCCGAAGATCTGGGCTCAAACCTGAATGCAGGATATCCTGGCTGAGATCTTCCGTGGTGTTCCTCAGTTTCTGCAGGTATATTCCGGGATAGTCCTCTGAATTAGGTCAAAAGAGCTTCCTACTACATACAGTACTTTGAAACCCGTTATTCAGTAATAACCCTACCATTCGAAGGCATGTCGTCCAAGCTACTGCCAGCGTCGTTAAACTATAACATAAAAGTAACAGTAACGGTAAGCTTGGCCCTGTATTTAAGCACAACGTCAGAGAAGATCTTATTATGTGATGGCGTGTAGTTTCATGCCAGATGGATGAGGCACAGTGGAGCTAAGCTTCAGGAACCGAACACTTAACCACCAAAATAACAATCCCCAGTTTCCACTGTATAAGAGGATAAATGACACAAAGAGCCACTGGACGCGATAAGAAACACTAAAGCCCTAACCATCCAGTTTCGGGAATCGAACTTCGGCCGTTTATTCCGCAGCTACATTTTATTGACTGAGATCAAGAAACGGCTAACCTGTTCATAATTTCGAGTATACAAATTATATCCCGACCAAAGCAAGTGGTTATCTAGCCAGTGAGAGACTGCCCCAGTCCGTGTCTAATAAACAGAACTGTGCCGCAGCACAGCAACAAGTTCTGTTCTGTCGAATAATTTTGTCGCCGCAGAACCATTCGCCTTGGTTGAGTTATATATCCAACAGCTACTTATGAAACGCCACATACACATGAAAGAGAAGAAGCAATCTGCAGCATCAGAAAGCAAAGCGGCCTGTCACATCACAATCTGAAGACTAGCTCAAGTGACTGACAACATAGGACAAACAGTCTAACGGTTATTCAGGCACGAACCTCACTGCCTATTAGACGAACCGACTGTTCGTTGACATGTTCACAGGAACACGCAAAGTGCAGATTATCATACTTTATTAAAGTATTTTGATTATTTGCACATATCAATTAATCAGTAGTTATGTACAGTATCTAAGTCTTTTTACAAATTTATTTTCCCAAATTTTGTCCTTCTTTCAGAGCATGTTTCAAAATATAGGGAAGAAAGGAAGCTTGTGTGGCTGATTTATATTGAATCATATTTCGACACATACGTAGATGTACTAAATATTTACTTTGTTATGCAAATTCAATTCGTTTCTACTACAAAATGAGTAATTGCAGTGCGCAAAGATTTGCACAGGACGCGAGGCGAAGTGTGCTTATCGCCAGAGCTTTCCATTAGGTGGCGGTATCGGGCAAGATGACTCAAGTGGTGCGGTTTCTGATGTATATTTGGCGACGGCCGTATCGATTCTTGGTCAGGAAGCCTGATATGCTAACGGTGACTTGTGATGGCTTTCTTCAGAATCTTTAGGCAACAGCGCCCCTTTCTTCTATAAACTCAGAATTTAATTACGCCTCATCGTCCTACCATTTGACGCCATATAATCTGAAATACTTACAGCGTCATAGGAGATGAGCATGCCTGCTCTCTATTCCCGGCAAAACCGTTCAAAATTGACTGTATCTAATAATCGTCCGTCCAAAATTTTAGGCATGCTAGAAACAGGTGTGTCCAGGCAGTAGTCAGTAAGCACAGTTCACCACAGAACCTGATAGGTAAGGAAATTACAACCCTTCCTATACTTGGAGAAAGAAGAACCGAGTCCTCGTAATGCGTCGTGATGGATAGACTTTAATTTCGGGTGTGAGTTCCCTGTGAAATACGAGTCATTGAGCTTCAGTTGAGTACAGAAGGTGTTAGTGGAAAACACAGCAACACAGAGAGGCAGGGTGAAAGAGACAGAAAGGCATCGGTATAAGGCATAGTGATCATTACTTTCCGGTACGTAGTACAAAGGAATTATTATCTGTACGTGTGTAAGACTTTATTTTTCACATGCGTGCCACCAAACGGCCACAACCGCTCATTCTGCACCGTGACCAACTGTTGCACGTTGATGATATATATTCAGGACTTAATATTCACGTTTTTGCCTCGACCACGTAGGCTCTAGCACGATTCAATATTCCAGCAAGATGGATTGTGACAGACAGAGAACTATGCGGGTTCACCCCCTGTATGGCGAAGCTTTTTACAAAGTTCTATGCATTTTCTCTCAGCGCTGCCGTAAAGCGAAGACATGTGTCATGTTCCGGCCCTCCCGCCGGGGTGTGCGAAGGAAACCCGTTCACTTTATTTTAAAAATTGGTTATTATCTCACAGGCATGCATTTTGTGTCTACTACAAACAGTTGGTAAATTAAGTTTAGGAAAACAATTGCTCTTTGAGAGATTAAAGATTCTGACGGCGAAGTTTCAGGGAAACTCTTCTATCTTGGAGACGGAAGCCGAATGTTACTGTGAAATGTCAGTACACATTACACGACGTCACATGCAAGAAGTTGGTAATCTTCATAACTAATGTTATCTTCTGAGAACCAAGAGCATCTGACAAATAAGTTTACAGATAAAATGTGTTAGTTAGCGTTAAACCAAGCGGCACACGTAGGCACTGCTGCTTTATAAACAGATAAGGCCAACTAAACGTTTTCTGCACGTACTACAAAATTTGTTATGCATCTCATTTATTTTTCATTAATGTCTGCTAAGTGATGGAACGTTATTATTTAAACCAAAGTAAAGTTGTTAGTGGCTTAATAACAGTCTAAGCACCACAACTTGGAGCAGGTTGATACAGCGGTAACGATGTAGACCTACATTCAGGAAGTGTCCGGTTCGAATCTCCATTTATGCACTTGCTAGTCTGAATCTAACTTCTGGTGGTTTTCTCTTTCACTCGAGTTAAATCCCGGGATGGTAGCTCAATTACGACAAAAAACGAATTCTTAAAACTCCTTTACATTCCTTTAATCACCTTTTCCCCTAACATCATCGCAAAACGTATTCTGCACAACTAAACCACATTGGAAACCCACTAAAAACACGACGGCAGGCTGAGGTATGGCAGTGTAGGTTCATGCATTCTGACGAGTACTGTCGGCACTGGATGGAACTGAGAAGTCAGCGTCATGTCTCGACGGCTTTATTATCTTCGGAGAAACAAACCACGGTACCTACTGAGTGGAAGGCTGAAGGAGTCGTTAAGACTATGAACATGATGCAGAAGAAAGCACCTGCTTCTGCTAGCAATCGAACACCGTTAATCCAGCCCGTCATGACTTGACTGTCATCTTAAAGGTCTAAAACGTGTACAGGCTGCGAGGTTTCTTGTGATCCTCTAAGATTTATTACAATGATAGGTTTCGCATAGATCCACTTCAATTGTTTTGGACACTATCCTATTCGCTGTCCGATATCCGTCCGCACCGTAATATGAATCATAAAATCAAACACTGCGAGATTTGAGGCTGTCCTAGAGATGCTGGTGAAAATCCAAATACTCTGGGATGTTGTATGATGTCGACTGCTGAATAATTGACGATGTTTGGGAGAAGCGTACTGCGTACCTCTTCATGGTAGTGTGCTCCTTCGAAACGTCGGACTATTTACCATTCCTCACGGCGTGACATCCCAGGGGACTTGGATTTTTGTCGAATCGACCGATGTCACAAAATTTTGGAAAATTTAGGAGTGAAATGTACATTCACGATTTATAATACAAGAAATTCCAAACCAAAGTGGCGAAGAAAGAACCGTGTTTCTCAAAGTACCCAAAACGACGACAAAAAAATATACTTTAATTTGGGGCATACCGGTTTAAATACAAACAGCTGATTTAGAGCTGTGGTGAAGTGTTGTCCTTGATGGATGAAACAAGTTATGAAGTATTACTTATTTTAATAGGTATTATTACTTATTATTCTAATAAGTATTATTACTTATTTTAATAAGTATTTTGGTTACATCTTATACTCAAAACCCTCCGCTACGTTGGAAAATAAACCAATAGTTCCTCCGCACATAACGCTGCATGTGACATCACCTTTCACCAACACACAAGGTAACTGATTCCGGCTAAACAGAACTGAAGCTATAAGCATGGTAGAACTGTGCTGAGGTAATGTATTCTAGCAAGACTCAACTAATCCTGTAATTGGAGAAACGTAATTAGTGGGAATCAATTTGTATGTTCAGGATGGGGGGTCACGATAATGACAGCACAACCGAATGCTTGCTAACTGTTGTATATAGCGAACTGGAAAGACGCCCCCAATTGTAACCCCTTCTAAGGTACCTGACATTACTATGCTCTTGTACCAGTAATAACAAAAGAATGTTAGTTTGGTTCTAACGGAATTCTCTCTCTCATCAAATAGTGGATATAATTAATCTGTGACAGGGTACGTTGCAGTTCGCTGAAAATTAATGTGGGCATTCGTACTAAATATCCAGTTTCAGCCCAAAGTGATAAAGTTTTGTGCAGCGTGTACAAATTTGAGGTCGCCTACTCTTATTAACTCTGTATTTATTAAACTCCACACCATGATATCTATGGGACAGCGTAGATATACCTCTCGTTTTCTTAACTCCACCGCTTGGTGGAAGCGAGGATTCAGATTTATGGTCTGAATGCGTTGCCACAGGACTGTCTCCGGTAATTACTGTACAGGTGGCTGGGTAGGTCAGGTGTCCGGTCTCGACGTTGCGGATAACACAAATATGTATGACCATGTCAGGAACCAACCTCGAGCCCTGTCCTCCATCCCGTAACCTAGTCACCCTACTGACAGAGCTATTACGGTCGCAGCTATTTATATACATTTACTTGTGACAATTAGCGTGGCCTGAGGTGTGACTATCTCGGACTTTGGTAACTAACTACCTAACTAACTAAATAACTGAGTCACTGAGCGACTAACTCCATGAATAAAAACCATTCTTGAAAATCTATTATTCACCAAACCACTTTAGACATTTTATGCACTTTATTGATTCTGAAGGTTAATTTTTGTGTACAGAAAGCCTCTCACTGATTCCTATCGTGAATCACACGAATGTAGTCCATACGTCACCTACTAACTAACTAACTAACTTCATGGAGCAGAGTCCTTCTTGAGAAGCTAACAGGTCGTCAGCTAGTCAAGAAATTCCCCGCGTTTTATGGAACCCGAAGGTTCATTACCGCACTCACAAGAGCCCGCCACCTGTCCCTATCCTGAGCCATATCAATCCAGTCCATGCCCCCATCCCACTTCTTGAAGATCCATTTTAATATTATCCTCCCATCTACGCCTGGGTCTTCCAAGTGGTCTCCTTATACGTCACCTACATCAACGTTAATACTCACCTTCTTCATTTAACTCGCGTTTAGGTTCAATAAATACTCTTAATGACAATGGAAACCTTATACTGATCAAGTTCATATTGTGACAAAAATCGAAGATACAGTTTCGCTGCAACAGAGATACCGTTTCTGAGAACAGTGGCTGGATAAACAATAATGCATCATAGATACCACGTACGAAGGAACTGAAGTTTACCACAGTGTATGACTAACTACGACTTGGAGACACGCATTACCATTATTTGTCTAAATACTGTGCCAACATATGCCTAATCTACAATTTGTTTAGTGTCAAACTGTACTTCACTTAATTACCACATGTTAATGCAGGATTTGGAAATTTAACGTCACAACTACAACACTTCATGGAGAATTAGAGATCGCGCATACTTCATACCGCTTTATTAGCCGAGAGGCTTTGCTAAAGAATTAATCTTAGATGTTCAGTATCCTCTGTCGTCCCATTTGCTAACTAAAATCATAAAGATTAAAACTACAGGCAGGGGCATTTCGTCCATAAGGGCTGCAGGGCTACAGCCCTCTTAGAAATTTTGAGAAAAAAAACTGAATATCGGAATAAAAGGTTTAGTTAGGAGACACGTACACTCTTTAAAAGAGTATGAATAAAATTATTTTAAATTTAAATTCTCGCGGTGGACTCTAGCGCTGCAGAAAGCGAGCGGACTGAGCCCTGCCCAGACGTTGCGCGTTGGGTCAGCGCATCTAGGCTAGAGAGCGGCAGCTAGGTTTGCGGGCTGCATTGAGGTTTTAACGAGGACATCGTATACCTATTTACCTTTTCTAAAGTTTCAAATGGAACTCTGATAACCATTTTTACCCAGCTGTTTTCAAGGAGATAATGAATCGATTAATTTCAGTAATTGCAATTTTTAAGACAAACATGAAAAAGAACAGTGTGAAGTACTTACAGGGCATCAATTTGTCGCATTTAACTATAGCCAAGAAGGCTGGGATTAAGAATTTTGGTCGTGCAACGCCTGATTTAATTATTTCTGAATCGACATCAGGCAGAATACAAATTTATGTTAGAAAAGTAAATCATGCTGTAACATAAGTGGTTGAGTGACTGTGTTGAACAAAACGCTCTACTATGTCTTCTCAACAATTTCATAATAATCCTAGCCCAAGCCCTACCATAAAGCCGGGATTAGACGGCGCGTGGCTCGTCCAGTGACGTGACGTCACTTGCTCGGCCAACAGATCGGAACAGAAAAGATAATCTGGCTACACGACGCGGCGCAGCTCGGCAAATGGCGGACCAGCGGCCTTGCTCTGGTAGGTTCGGCTCGGCTTGTGGAATAAGTCGTGTTGTTCTAAGAACTTAAAAATGTCCTCGTTTGACCACTCCATTCTAGCCAATACCAATTGTGGGACAGAAAATTTCACTCTTCGCGCACCCCGACAGCAGAAACCAAAGACCAGACCTAAGTGTATAGAGACTTGGACGAGACTGGCTTGGCGCGTAGACTGCACGCCCCGTGTAGCCGCAACAGCTGCCCGCGCCGAGTCCCTTTGAGGATCATGAAAAAACCGCTTCTGCGGCGATCCAACGAGCCTCGCTCCCCCAATCACAAGCCGCGCCGCGCCAGGCCGGATACACGGCGCGTTTGAATACGATTCTTTGTCAATGACGTCAGTTATGACGTAAAACGAGCCGAGCCACGCGCCGTCTAATCCCGGCTTAAGAAAATGCCACGAGCCGCCACTGCATAGAGGACTATAAGTTTGCATGTTGTTTTATAATAGAATGAAACTTGGTTCCTCATACAAACGTAAGAAAGCAGCCTGATGGTGTCAGAGAACATGGTACTAAGGGAGACATTTGGGTCATAAAGGAAAAAAAGCAAGAGAAAGATGGAAAGAATTGCCTGTTGAAGAGCTGCATAATTAGGATTCCACGCCCAATACTTGTATTATTCAGATGATCGAATTAAGGACGAGGAGAAGGGTGGAAAATGTGGCTCGTATTGTAGACAATTCACACACTGCTTTCGTGGAGAAACCCGAAGGCAAGAGACGACTTCGAAAACCTAGGTGTAGATTCGAGGATAATATTAAAACTGAACTAACAGAAACAGAATAGGAGGGCATGGACGGTATTAGTGTTGCTCACGATAAGTATACGTGGTGGGTTCTCGAGCGCAGAACACCGTAATGAACTTACGCGTTTTACAAAATGCTGTGAATTTTTGGCTATCTAATGGCCTATGAGCTTCTAAAAAGGTATTCACTCTGTGGCGAAATTATTCTACAAGCAACGATGCACGTCCTCGTTTTGGCCACCTTTTGCCTCATCGTATTAACATGGGGGGGGGGGGGGGGGTTGGAAAGAGAACAGCAGTCCAAATTCACCAATGTGAAATCTGCTTGCCGTGTGCAAGTGGTGTGAGACCTTCATTATGAGAAGGGAGTGAAAATGGCTTCAACACAGTATTCGATATTATAGTCCCCTCCTTGAAACTCGCAGAGATCTGATAATATGCATCTAATTTCTTGCTCGCTCCTTTATACATAATCAAAATGTCTCAAGCATATTTATCACCCGTTCGTGACATTTTGCAGGTACACAAACATATACACAAACAGCTCGCCTTTGCATAATGATTTAGTGTAATCTGAGGGGAGAGATTTCAGACAGGTGGAATCAGATTCTGTAAGCATTCCGGACCATGAGTAATTGTGTTTCCCTATTCCAGAAAGACCTTTAGTATGGATACCACTGTAGAGCCAATAGGACTACATGAATTAAATGCCGGGAATACTATAAGCACGACTATTATCCCGTGCAGGCATCCCATAACTCCGTTCTATGATGCATCACAGTGAGGTTATGAGGTGGGTTGGGACACGAGCTTTCCAACAACCATGTGCTACTTAAGCCATCAATTCAGCATTATTTTACTCCTATAAAATATACCTTGCCGATGGATTATGTACCAAATCTCTTCCCCACTCTCCCAAATGTTCCCCTCTTCCCTCCCCCCAAAAGATTAATGCCGGTATGAATTAAAAAGATTTTCCCTCCCCCAGGCTACTAAGCTACACATATATTTTGCGCTGCATTGGCCCAATAATCCATGCGCATAGGGCTATGGAAACTGTAAGCGTACGTACATTTCGACTAAGTCCTACCCCAGCGCAGTTTACACCTGCTGCCCCAGACAAAGTAAGCATTATTATCGATTAAATATTAATAACCTTCCATTAGGCAGAGGGGGATAAAAGCTTATGGAGGCGGCTTGATGGTATGGTGGCGGTAGGGATTGTGTAATGTGTCTTTGTGGGTAGAGTGTCTGCAAGAGTGTGTGCTTAGTGTGCAGGATCGTGGAAAGAACAAAAGGCTTTTCAGCTAAACAGAATGTTGGACTTTAAAAATTTCTTGGACCGATAATGTTACAAGAACATAAAAACATGCTGTAAGTTCTTCATCATTCAACGGCGATGAAAAAATAACTTCCTGAAGTTTAAGAATAGAATGATATCAACTGTAACATTTATTTCAAAATTACTCGTCTAAATGATTATTTTGTTAAAATTATGCTTTAAAAACCGATTAAGGGCCTTTCTCCAAATCGCAAACTTCAAACACACTAGAACACAGTAGGTTATATCGATCTTTTAAAGAAGACATGCCACCGTGTGTGTCGTCAAATCACAAATATGTATAAACATAAACTTTGTGTTGTGTGTGACTGAACTTGAAAACATATATCGGAGGTCTTACCGAATTATACGCAGAATATGAGAAACGAATGTCTTAACAAATAAAGAATTTACCACACGATCCTTGAAGTAAGTTATGACACTGAACTGTTTTCTTTGTTTTGAGGTTACATAATGCAGAGGCCTGGTTCTTAAATGCCATATTTCAGGAACGATATATGCTCTTGTATCTTAAGTACTAAAAATCCTAATGTCCATCTTCATTTGAGGCCTACAATAATCCATATATAACATTTACGAATTCTATGCAACGTTAAGACAAGAGATTAAGGAAGCCGACTAGTAATAGGAATAAAATACACTACTGATATAGATATACAGGCGCGGCAGCACTCAAGAATATTTACGTAACGCAGTTAAATACATTTGCTCTTAGTATGATATATTTAGGTCACAAACAATTGAAATTTTTAGTTTGAAGCCTAACCTTTCCAAACATTAGTCCATGAGTGAAATATGACATGATATTAACTTCATGTAGCATGTTACAATAAATTAATTAATAAATAACCGTCACGAAACCAAAATATCTACACTGTTGCCAAGATATATTCCGTTTTCCCAAAAATTTACTGTAAAATATTATGGTTACCTGAACCGATTCGTCACCACATAAGAATTCCGGGCCAGATGTACTGCTTAATGAATACTGCTTTATTATATCCCACTGCACAAATTGTAAGGCAGCTATTTTAAAAATATTTTTTGGTTTAAATAAAATATTCTGTTACGAATAACATCTTGATATAAACACAAAAACACCATCGATCTAAATTTATTTATAACAAACTCCCGAAAGTTTAGAGTGAGAAAATTGGCTCTAGACTTTACGTTCAGCAAATAATCTTGTCGAATACCGGTTGAATTACCGCGACTTACGGTCCCTGTAGGTTTCGCAGGCGCCGTGCGGTCTACGCTGATGCAGGCCACGACTACCACCTTCCGTACTGCTCACAAAACGGATCAACGACATAAAAGAAAAGTTAGAAAATGTCCGCAGAACCTGACGCTTCTGGCGCCTTCGCTCTGTTATTTTCCCCTACGTGTTAAATCGGTAAATGCTTTCCAGAAATACACGAAGTACTTTAACACAAACTATACGATTTCTCAGTATCCCAGCAGCAGACTTACAAGCGATTATCCTAGAAATGTCGTAATTGAGGAGGTTTATATTCGATATCTCTTGAGGGTTAATAATCGACTTTTACTTGTTTCTTGCTCGACGCTCAACTTTTCTTTAGCCTCATCTCCCACCTCAGAGGGGACAATGTCTGTCGAAATTGTAACATTATATTAAAGAAAAAAGCATAACAATCTCGAACAGTTTACACTGAAATGGTATGTGTAATGCCAATCGCACTTTGGGTGCTTAAACTTACCTGTAATTCTTCTATACAATCAAAATTACATAACATCATAAAATAGCTAATATTGAATAATGAAGGAAAAAGTGCCGAGGAAAATATCTGGATCTAAAACAGAAGATCTAAGTGTATCCCGAAGAAAATAGTACAATGAAACGCCTCACATTTTGTACTTCCACCAAATATTATTACGGAAATAGAACAGGAAAGGTGAAATGGGCGGGGCACATAACACGTATTGGAAGGAATATATATAAACTATTGTTGGAATAGTAGAAGAAGTGAGCTTGGAAAGAAAGGACGTTAAATAAACATTTGTGATAATATTGCGCTGAGGCTGTGGAGAAGATACAGGTCTACTGAGCAGGGTAATGAGGTTTGCGTTTCATAAAGTGCGGGGAATTACATTACTTGATTACCTAGAAGGACTATGCTCCTCATATGAGATAGCATTGTGCTACTGAAATGGCGTAAGAAATATGTATAGAATTTATACAAATTTGCAAATAGGCTAATTAAGAGTGCCGATTAATTTAAATTATAAATTTTTGCAAGATCCAAAAAAGGTAACATTAAAATGTATATACGTGTATGGTCCAATAATTTATTAATTTAACTGCTGATACTGGAATTATGTAAGCCGTCTCGATCGGTAACGTTTCTGATTTTTAATCTTGGATTGTCCGATTAAAATCTCGGCTTGGGCACCGAATATCCTGACGCAAATTTTTATAACGCTACTCGGTGTCCCCAGGCAAATACTGGATTTTTTTTCTATGGCTCGACGGTCCCTAGGCCTCCTCATTTTTCGAGTTTCGCGATCACACACTTTTAGACACACCACACTCGGTAGGACTCCTCTGAACGAGTGACCAGCCCGTCGCAAAGACCTCTACCTGACAACACACAACACTCACAAGAGACAGACATCAATGCCCCCGGCAGGATTCGAACCCACAAACCCAGCAAGCCAACCAAGCCTTAGACCGCGCGGCCACTGGGATCGGCCAAATACTGGAATAGTACTGCAAAGTAGGCCACGACAGCTCCTCCCACATCATTTCCAATTAATTATTCACTAACCAACCTTAATTCGACGTTACATTGCCCGCGCTAAGGATAGCATAACTAAATAAAATACAAATAAATAAAATACCATAAAGTAGCAGCTGTGAACAGTTGTTAATCCTAGGAAAGCTTCTAGTTGTGCTTTATTGTTGTAAATTAAGGTTCATGTACAATTTGCATCACATTTCTGGTATTAAACAGGAAATTAAAAGTCTGAGTACAGTGGGAGTAAGAACATGGGAGTAGGATTACATCGTGCAGTAGAGCATCTGAAGGGGAAAACTAAGAGGGGGATGAAAGTATAGGTGGTGAAGGGGTGGTCGGAATGAACGAGGTAAAGAACAAAAGGGAATAGAAGGATGGTTAAAAACGGAAAATGTGGGAAATTTCATTCTGTAAGTGTGACAGGGGGACTAGTAGTGTAGGATACATGCTGGACGAATCAAGTTTCCTGCGGTGGAAAGTGAAACTATACAATACCTGTAGCGTGGGCCGGGATAGCGTAGTGGGTATAGCGACTCACTACGGGCTGGACGGTCCTGGAATCGAATACCGGTGGGGCGAGATTTTCCCTACCCGTCCAGACCGACCTGGGGAACCACCCAGCCTCCTATACAATGGGTACCGGGTCATTCCCGGAGCTAAAGCGGCGGGGGCGTGGCGTTAACCACCCACCCGCATCTAGCGCCGAGGTTAAAGAAAGAGTACAGCTATACCTCTACTCCCCCTCTGTGCCTTCATGACAGGTTATAGGGTGAACTTTACCCTTACCTTTACCTTTTACAATACCTTTACCAGACCGCGGCCACATGAAATCCAGTCAAGGTGAAGCTGTTTCTATGCACGACACGAGGGCACGTGGGGGAATGAATTTAGAGCTCCAGACATTCTTAACCTTGGAACTAGATGGAGCTGAGCGTTCAGCGTCACGCCTCGGCAGCTTTATCCCCGGAGAAAGAATAGAAAAGATAAAGAGACAGGCGGAAGATAAAAAGTCTTACCCTACACGAGAATCGATTCACAACTCTTCGGGGGTCCAGACCGTAGCCTAACCACCATACCGACTTAGCTATTCCGACTGCCATCAAGTTTAATAGACTTACGTTTTAATCTAAACCGATAACTCAAAATTACACGAGGTACTGTACCTTAAAAGGAGAGATTGAAAGTTAATTCAACGATGTGTCAGTGTAGTGTACAGATTATTTAGAATTTGGATTCAATGATACGTGAATAGTGAAGATACCTCTTTCAGTATGCCGTATATACACCGACTGCAATGCGATTAATCCTAGGCCTCTTCGATCTTGACGTCTTTGAGCTGGCTGTTTCACATACAGCGTGGTCGTGTTGGTCATGGTTATGGAATACATTGGGTTTGGCTGATATGTTATATAAGCGGGTGAGAATTTTAAGGTTTGGTGTACTCACAGCAAACCTAAGTGGAGTACATACTATATTCATTCCATGAAATGCTTACATCCGACCTGCAGATAACAACGGGACATTTTAACCACAAAGAAACACTATAAAAACAGACGAAACTTGTCACACTATTGGCAATTTATGGGATCAATCAAACTTCAGATAGCGTACGAGGTTCGAGGTTTTCAAACGGTGACTGTATTAAGGTCTTCTTGGATGTGACACCGTGTAATCTGGTAGAAATTTAGTAATATGCAAAGGAACCTACCGCCTGTCATATTCTAGGTCGATAACCCCAAAAGTAACTTACTCTTCTACCCTGAAGATGGAAGCAGTACGTGACTCCGAGATTTCAGAATATCTGCCAGACTACACTACGTCACATCCCAGAAGAAGGTAATCCTCTGAGGCCACGTTACGCTGTTTTCGAAACGTCGACACTTGTAACAGCCTAAAGCATCAGCACAGAATTACTTACGCGTATTCGCACCGGCTGTCGTCGCATTATCATACAGAACAGAGAACAAAGCACTATTTCCACGGGTAACTACATAAATATATACACTGCACACAGAGGACAGACCACTTTTAAACACATGCACCCAGCACAGTCAGTAAGCAGCCATGATATACTTTCGATATAGCGACTCTAACGGGTCTCCATCCGGTGAATAACATTCGATCTTCGTCTGTTAACAGCAGAGCACACAATGCTTCAACAGCAAACATCTGAAACGCTAGTTCGGGACGCAGTTACCAATACGTCACTGCACGCCAACGGAACCTCATACTTATTAGTTTGCTATCTTTGCGTCAGGAAATGACGTAAGCGTATGACATCACCATGCAATCTGTACGTTTGTATGCAGGGTACGTGTTTGCCCGTTTCGATTTTCACAACCTTCCACTGTTGCTACTGCTACCTATCACAGACGGCAGGACTTTTGTGGCGACAGTCAAACCATAACGGGCCTTCAACCTTACACGACGAGGCACTTGTAAAGTAACGAAGTTAGCTACATGAAACTTATATGTAGCTTAGTTTAATGACATTTGGAGCTCCTCACGTGGAATTTAATACGGTCAGATCATAAACGTAAGTAAAAATACTGCACAACATATTTTAATAGGCTTAAGTTAATAATTACAAATATGACAATCGTATTCTTATTGCAAATAAATTATTTAAGTTCCATTATGCTACTACTGCAGGAAGTTTAACAAGAGTAATAACTATTGTCCCAGGTCAGTCCATGTGGGATTTGTGGTGGACAGAGTGGCACTGGGACAGGCCTTTCCCCGAGTACTTCGGTTTTTCCCTGTCAATAAATTCCACCGGTGCTCTATTAGTTGGATAGCCTACGTGTTTCAATTATTTATGTTATAACGTACGCAATACTGTTTGATTTTTGGCGCAAGAAACCCAACTTGGCCCGGGCCGCGTCATGGTTGAGTTTTCTAAATCACACACAATTAGACACGCATACACAAACACCTGGTAGGAGTCCCCTGAACGAGTGATCAGCTCGTCGCAGAGGCCGTTACGTACACAACACAAACACAACAGACGATCATATATACCCTCAGCGGGATTCGAACCTTCGATCCCAGCAATGAAGAGGCTGCAGGCTTACGCCTAGACAGCACGGCCACCGGGATCGGCATGACCTTTTCATAGCTCAAAATATATAGCGACCAATGAAAGGTTCGTGAAGGAATAATTAATTAGAAATATGTGAAAGGACATGGTCGTGGCAAAATTTGAGGTACCATCCTAACACTTACCTGGAAGTACTGAGAAAAACCGCTAAAATCAGACATTTAAAACATTGACGTCCCGAACACAGAACAGGGCTGCCACTTGCTGAAATGAGATATTCTCTTTTACTCTCTCCTCAGCCAGTTAAATGCAGTCCTTACTGCCACGCCAAAGGTCCATTTTGATGTAAACCTGGAAAAGCGAAAAAAAGACCCTCGGGCCTAAAGAAACTCTAAATCATTTTATTTTAGGGGTGTTAGGGAGGCAGTGAAAAGACTGCTGTGGGTTATTCGTTAAAACAACGCAAAACATTTGTAGCATTAATTAAGAGATGTTTATCAGTTGTGTGTAGAGCAGAATAATACAAATGTTGCCCATAAATATCGATTAACCGGCAGTCGATCCTGTCCATAACAGGAAGTTAACTCCGTCAAAAATAGCCATTACGTTAATAACAATGTATAGATATTTATCGAAGATATATTGACTCTGAACTTCTAACAAGCGTAATGAAGAGGTTTGAGTGTTAGCGATTTATTAGAGATACAGTACAATTATTTGTTTTAATGAGTAAAGTTTCAACGTTTCACTTTATGTGGTGTTTATGAGTTATGGAACGTTAATTTAATACAAAGTGATGTGTTACAGCGTGCGAAGGAATATTGTTTGGATTGCAGTTCATGTTACAAAACTCTACTTGCAACGAGTGCAACAGAAACTGAGGCACTTTTGAATCATGACAATATGGCCTATGTTTGGTCCGGTAGATTTCCTAGTACAACTGATCTGGACGAGCGCTAGGTGTAATCCGTTGAATACGAGTGACTCATAAGGGGGTAAGTGAGGTACATGTTGTCAAATACAGATCGAAGAGGCCTATACAACGCCTTGATAACTGTTTTTGTGCATCACTTTTGTACGTGGAATAAGCAATTGCAGTTTCACGTTAAGGAACTGGGTTTCTTTTATTTATATAGGCTTAGTACACGACAACACATAATATGGGATAAAATTAAGTCACCATTGTAAAGAGGTACCTCTCTCAAACAAGGGGTATGATTAAGTCGACTATTATTATTATTATTATTATTATTATTACTTTTATACTTCAGTGTGTGTATGTGTCGTTACCACATAGAGTAAAGAATATTAATTAGATGAATCTATGATGTTCCAGTACGGGACTTAGGATTCGCATTGCTGTATTGACGAAGATTCAAGTCTTCTAGGATAACAGGCCGTGTCGACTGTTAAATAGCTACCGACATTTCGGAGGAGTATTCTGTCTCCATCTTTAGGGTGTAGCTACATCCTTAAGATTGAGGTAGCACGTCCCTCCGAAACGTCTGTAACTACTTACGAGTTGATATGGTGCAATATCTCAGAATACTTCAATCTTCTACAAGTTTCTATTTTGACTGACTCATACTAATTATATACTCGTAATTAGTAAAGTCGCGTCATTACTTTGTTTTCTGAAAACTTGTCGGTTTGTGATGCGTTTCTATGGAAACCAAACAACAGTCAGTCACGATTTCACAGCCAGATGGCAACAATAAACTGTCCTGGAATGTATAATCTACTTGCAACTACAGTGTCGAATATTGCCAGAAAAATATTTGCCTCTTGATCACATTGCAACTCTGTTTATTCTATCAAATAATCTTCGCGTTATTTCAAGAATTCCAAGTTGAGAGATTTTAAAAGACAATTGAGAGTTTAGAGGACAAACTAAAAACATCAGATGAGTCTTAATGAACATAATATGTTAGTTTCTTCCCCGCAGCAGCTCCTTTTCAACTCTTATTGTTACACTTATTCTATGAAGCTGCATTTGTAGAACCTATCGATTCACATCTTGCACATTCAGTGAAATCATGACATCAGGGTGACCTCAAGGGCTGTAATATTTAATAGTCAACTAATTGGAGGGTTATCTGTCGAAAAGATTTGTAGCAGTGAAATACGTTAAATTTGTCTTTTGAATTTTTAGTTGGTAATAACAAACTGATTTAAATTACTCGTGTATCGAATTTTGTACGTAATTATTTTAATTTGATGAAATTGTGGGTGGTGGACGAAAAATGAAAGAAATATATTCTCTATGTCAAATTACTTGTGTATTCTTGAGAAAAGACCTCCATCGCGAATTTGTTAGCCGCAAAGTCTGCACACGAATATTAGGCTTACATGCAATTAAAACCGACCTTTTTAAAAAGTGAGTCATTCTCTTATATTTACAAGGAACTGAGTTTTAAACAGAAATAAATATTGACTATATGTACGTCTGTCAATCTATGTAAATAAGGCCAACAGGTACAGGGAATCTTCGATTGTATGTGAACCAAATGTCATGACCCTAGACCCTGTGGCGGCAGAACGAAATGTGTCTAAATTTGTTAAATTTGTCTCCTCGAAATTAGGGTTTATAACATTTCCTTAAATAAATATGGGAATGTGACTTGTATATAACTTATGGGATTACAAGTAGTGTAGTGCCAAGGCTCCATAATCTTTTTGAAAGTTAAATACTTTCTCAGTTCTTTGTCCTGCTGCAGAATTAGAAATAAGCTTTCCTTTATCCTTCTTTATTCTTCTATGCTTATCCCGTTTTCATCATCATGAATTTCTTCTTTCCCTCTCAATGCCTACATAATTGAGTCTGCTGTACTGTTCGAAACAACGTACATCCCTTGTTACTTGCAACAGGGGGATAAAAACTGCCAGTGACTAAGCGACGATTGCACTTGGTTTAGAAAGGGTCTGTAGTCAGTTAAAATTTAAAACCCTAGAGTGATCTATTTTAATCTAGGAAAATGAATCTTGTAGCGCTTTTTAACACAAAATGAGTAACGAATGAAATGGAAGAATACAAACGCGTTTGCTAGAGGTGATGAAGAATAAAAAAAATGTGAGCCTCCATTAAAACGGAAGATTGTCAAGGAGAGGCGGGAAGGGAGAAGTAAAAATTTCTTTGATATCTTTTGTCAATCTTGAAAGGATTAAACTGCACACAACTGAGCGCAAAGCTCTGATGGACTGTTGAAAGTAAGGATAACCACAAGGGGTTTCTTTCTCCGTCAAGCTTACGGTAATGAAGGAAGAATTCAAAAGTCGCTTTTGTGTGATGTATGTCGCTGTGTCCTCCTTTCCCGTTTAACGAAAGTAGCAGACTGTGGAATATAAAGTATTTCCTCTCCTCTCTCTAGCCTTCACTAACGTAATTTTCTAAAACGCTGGGTAGAAACTGTACTTAAAAGCATTACTCTGTACTTCTATTTAGTGGCTACTTAAAGTGAGATGAGTTTCTATCTTCATTAAGATAATAACAGAGCGACAAATCTCGATTAAAGGGCACGACAGTAGTGTTGAATTCCGGCTTTCTATCTCAAGACTAGCATAAAAAAATGATAGCTACCCACAGTTGTCGCTGTAAGGATGACAGTGTTACTCCGCTGTGAGTACAAGTCGATTTCTCCCGTGTCACTCGACCTTACAAGTTTTTTGTTCCATTAAGAATACGAGGGTCATTACTTTGTATGGGCAAAGAGAATATTCTTTCCTTTTGGTTCCTGTGTTTGAATGTCTGAATACTTAGGCGATGACGTAGAATTAACATGTTTAAATCAACTAATGATGCTGTGACTGGTCCAGCAGAAACAGGTTCACAGATGTATTCAAAATCCCATTCGATTAATGCGTATAGTAATTAACGTTTTTGTTTGCGGAAATTTAATCTAGATTGAGCAGTCCTCACTCCACGGCATTGGATATGGTCAAACCGTGTTCGCGGAATGATTTATAATTAGGCTGAGCCTATAAAAGAGTAATTACACAACCGAAGGCAGTGAGATGAATTTCGGTGCTTCTGACAAAAATCTAAAACGTTAATTAAATCCCTCATAAAAACATAAAACAAGAGAACATGCTAAAATTATTGTCTTTAAAATATAAAAACAAATACAGTTCTTCGTGTAGCGACACACATTTAGCGAAGCACGAAGGTTTACTCTAAGGACCTACTTTCTGGACCACTAACTTTAATTCGTGGTTGGTAGATATTTTATAATAAAACGAATTCCGAATACATCTCAGGACCTTACCCACTGCAAAGGATTTTATTTGTGCAAATTTTGGGAATGTAAACTTGCAAGTCTACAATACAGTGCAATTTATATCATGGGTTAGCTTGTTCCACTGACTGACTGAGTGAGTGAGTGACTGACCGACCAACCGACTAACTGCCTGGCTGACAGACTGATTGTCTGACTGAGTGACTGACTGACTTACCGACCGACCGATTGACTGCCTGTCTGACAGATTGATTGTCTGACCGAGTGATCGACTGATTGACTGAATGCCCGACCGACTGACTATCTGGCTTACAGACGGATTGTCTGACCGACTGATCGACTGACTGAATGACCGACCGACCGGCTGCCTGACTGACTGACAGACTGTCTGACCGACTGACTGAGTAACTAACTAATAAACGTTATGGAGCATTTTGCCTCTTGGGAAGCTATTAGTTTCTCAGCTAGTCAAGAATTCACCGCATTTTATGAAACCCAAAAATTCATTAACGTGTTAATAACAACTAGCCCTTGTCCTGTAGCCTGATTCAGATGAATCCAGTCCACGCCATCCCATGATTTTCCTTCAAGATCCATTTCAGTATTATCCTTCTATTCATGTGTACGTCTTCCAAGTGCCATGATTCTTTGAGGTTTTCTCACCAAATGCTATATATGTGTCTCTTTTCCCTTATGCGTGCCAAATGCTCCGCTCTTCTCATGTTCCTTGATTTGAATATTTTAGTAATAAGCGTACCTGGCGAGACGAATATGTCAAGGTACTCCTCATTATATAAATTTATCTATTCTCCTGTTATTTGTCCCTCTTATTTCCAAATATTCTTTACAGAAGTATGTACGTTATCTCGATCAAATCGATAGCTAAATTTAATTTTCGAAGGTATGCCATGTATATATTTTGTGTTCAACAAATAAATTGCTGTGCGCCCGAGAAGACTATATTGAAATAAATTGCCGTACAAAATAAATTTTTCAGAGGTCCGTTGCTATACTTTAATATAGACTATAAATTAGGTAGAAAAACTGTCACTTCCACCTCACAGTTTCGTCATTTTTATTATCCATTGTAGGAAAATAAACAGTGATTTCAAGTGGCATACGTTCACCCAAATTCTGTGAAAATTACCAACGTATCAAAATTTGATAAAAATTTAAACACATAGAGCGCATGGGGGTGGAAATTTGTTTCCGTACACGACATAACCGTATATGGAGGGTGGGGTGGAAAGCTCGACTCGTTTTTAACTTCAGCACTAGAATGTTTATCGTGTTCAGATTGAGGTCACAATTGCTTTACCTCCTGTCCACCCAGGAAGAAAACCCTCGGTACCCACTGAATAAGAGACCGGGTGGGTTCCATAGCCGATCTAGACGCTTTTTATTTTGTGCAGAAGGGCCCCGCAACAGAAGCTACGGACGCACCGCAGCCTGAAGGCTTATTGTGCAACCCTTGTGATGAAGAGAAAGATGATTAGTTGTTTCATTTTTCCAAGCACTGGAGCACCGGTGGAATGAAATTTGCAGGGGAAAACCGAAGTGCTCGGGCAAAACCTGTCCCAGTGCCACTTTGTCCACCACAAATCCCACATTGACAAACCCGGGATCAAATCCGGGCCTCCGCGGTGGGAGGCCGGCGACTAACCGTCTGAGCCATGGCACGGCCCATGTGGGCGCTTTGGAGTAGAGAAAACTTCTTCTGTCTTTCGGGAATCAATTCACATTTCTTCGATTTCCCAGGTAGTAGCCTGGGCAAAATTACGAATGACATATTGCGCCTCCCGACGACCTCATAAATCCGCATTCTTATGAAAGGTAAATAGGCTAAGGGGAATCGGCATTCTGGAAGACAAAATCGTGCTGAAAGCTGGACACATCGTCAAACCTCATGGCTTTCAATCCGATGGCTTTAAGTAAGCCTGAATCACGTAGCTCTTCTGATTTTGCGATTGTAATTAGCAGTGTGTCTGTAGTGGGCGGAATCTGCAAGCTCACGGTTAAATCCATTATTGTGTTACTAATAGAGGGTAAAGATATCAGAGTTTGTTTCTGTGCCTTTCAGTATTAATGGCATTTTATTTCCCCAGCGTCTGACTGGCCATTAGCACACATGTACCATATTCGCACCATGCAAATTTATTTGTATGAAATACCATAATGATAAATAAGCAACGAGCTTCTTGGACATCTTGACCCTTGAAGATGGGACCGATACGTTTTCCCGAAACGTCCGTAAATGATTAACACGCGACGCTGCGTAGTACCCCAGAAGAGCGCAGATCTCATCAACATCGCGGCGGAAGCCTGAAATCACAAATAAGCAACTAATTCGTTTGTTTGCAGTTCCACGCGCTTGACATCAAGTGATTGATCTTGGAAGCTGAAAGGATGAATGAAAGACATGTAAAAAAGAGCGTGATGTAATTCGAATATATTGTTTATTAATAGCTCAATCGACCGACTTAGGTGTCAGTAAATAATCTGGTTCACAGAAATATCCTTACCATGGAAAACGACTGTTACTTGAATACTGAATAAAGTGAAGCCTGCCTATAACGGAACCGCAACAAACCGAAATTTTTCCCTTGAAGGAAGTTTCTATTTAATAAAGATGCTTGAAGTTTGTATCCTTGGTACTCCAGATCCACCGGACTGTAAAACGTTTCCACTAAAGACAGGTTTCTGTTATTCCCAGGTTCCGTTTAAAACAAGTGTCACTATATAAACATGCATTGCAACGTACTGTTAAATCACAACTGCAAAACGTATTATTATCACTCAAAACGATTGAACTGGCTAAATGAAGAAGATGTTACGTCCTAAGCGGTAAATGTGGCAAGAATAGGAGAAATTAAAAATACGTATAAACGTATGTTAGCGAATATGACTGGACGAAATCATACGGGATACATGTGCTTGAAACTAAGGATATTATTCAAATTTTCCTTAAACAGTGAGTGCTTTGGGTTATAGATAGGGTCACATGACGGTTTGTATTGAACATGGTAATGAATCTTCAGGTTTCATAAGAGACGATAAATTATTAAGCCAGCAAATGCCAGCTTGTTTTGAAGTACTCTGTTTGGTATGACTGCTGATATAGAGGAGGCATATTATTTGGTGTATACAGATAGATTGTTTTATTTCAGCTCTTCTGAATCTACAATATTTATTTGCTGCGTTAATAAGAAAGCGAAGTCATGTTCAAGATAACACTTCATTAGGTATGTGCTTCTCATTTCGAAATATTGCCGATTTCAGTGATGTGACATCCTGTAGTGCGTAGAAAGGTACAAAACTTTCTTAGAATTCGGCTGTCTGCGTCCGTGATCATGAGAGTAACCATTACTCCTAAACGCAGGCGCTTATCCTAAATAAGTACGTGGCATTAAATCCCAGAAAAAGGTAACCTTCCAAAATTTATTTGTGTCATGTTTACCCATTCTGTTACGGCTTCACCTTCCCTGAGATATTTAGTAAAACTTATGTTCATGAGCAGTAGTTGCTGCAGAGGAACATCAGTCTTACGTAAGCGAAACACGCTTTCAAGTCTAATTTTAAATACAAAAAATATGAGAAATTTATTACAAATCAAAATCTCTAAATTAGTGTCAGGAAAAGAAGCTGTCAAACCCGTTGTTCTTACATGTTGTGCACACAGGAAAAAGAGCACCCGTGAGTGACAGAGTGCAAGGGTAATATAATAATATTCAAATACCGTAAAAATTATTTTCAGACTATATGAGTGGACTAATTACTGTCACAATATCTTCATCTTTTATCACACCACCAAATTCTTGTCGCGTTTTTGTAAAATATAAATTCCCTTTAACATTAATTTCTTTTCCGCCACAAATTTGAGCATCTGTTCATAACTTCCCATACCTCCAAATCGTCTTGAATATAATTAATGACATCATCAATCAGAGCGTATGGGTCCCATGAGACCCCCCCCCCCCAAATGGTACTGTCACAGCTGTCTCTCTTGAATTAGGAGTTATTCCTTTTGAGAATGGTAATTAAAGAACACCCTTTACGTTTTCTACACGGAAACGTTTTTACCACTTCGTGGTCATATAAACTTCAACCCCAAACTGAGAACTTGTGTTACGTTGGGTAATGAAAGAAGCCAATTTAACGGGGAAGGGTTATGTATTAGCTGGCCTAATTAAACTAGGGTAGAGACGTCCAAGAATTAGCATTGAAAATTTTTCACCCCAATAGGCAAGGGAATTGTAGATGTTGAGAAGAAAGTTTTGGACTCTGTTCTACAGCACCGTATTACAGGGGAGGTTAATTTAAATTTCTGCTTTAAAATCATGTAATGAAGTTGTTTTTGCAGTAAAGAGCTAGAAACTTAGAATCCAAATTAGTTATAGATTTCATATTTCTATGGTATCAAAAATAGTTACCATTTTAAAGAAAATTCCTTGTCAACATAACAGAATTTATCTAAAAATAGACGGAAGTAGCATAATAGGATTTACACGATTACACGTTTACATGTTTACATGTCTACATGTTTAGGTGTTTTGTCTGTGCGGCAGTTGCATTAAATTTAATTTAGTAAAATTTTACTGCTACCTCAACTTTTTCGCAATACTGTTAGAGGATAGGCTCATGGTGTACAGGAAAATTATCCCCGTGTCCAGCAGTCATCACATGAGGAACTTATACAACCCTAGCGCGATTCAAGAAGTACGTTAGTGGTTAGCTGTGTACTCCAGCCGTCTTTACTCTCGTAGTGATCATACAACATACTCGTATCTTTGAACTTCATACTGGGCACTTCCTGGTGTTATCTGATATTATGCCGAAAATAAATATTCCTAACACATATAGACAATGTTTTTCACCAACTAGATGCACTTGTTATAAAAACACTAAAATATTCTAAAACTGTTTGTTTAGTTGGTGAAAAACATTGTCTATACTCGAAAAATGCACGGTGAAAACAGAATAAAATTCCTACCACAGTTACTGATATAATTCACTGGACCGATGAACAAACACATATCTAATATCATTTAATATTACTCATTCTGTAGAACGATGAAATTGTAGGAAAACGACATAAAATCTCATTCACATTTCAGTTCTAAGTACTATACGTAGCTATTACTTTACTCAAAATTCAAGCAGTTTGCTTTTTATTAGACTAAACAAAGCAAATCCATTTTCAAGTAGATCTAGCATGCCAGATATTCTGGATTGACGAGAGGCGTTGTCATTAAATTTCAGCTCACGATTATTGTAAACCTCGCAGTTAACTATAAAATCACAGGTTGTGTGTGATGTGTGCAAACAAAACAGCTTTTAAGTGCTTGACACATAATTAAAAACAGTTTCCCTTAGCCGGATGTTTAACTAGAAGGGCGCGGTCATTGTATTAACCTGTCACTTCAGTTTTGCCTTTGTATGACGTTGAATTATCTCAACGCTTGACTTACATAACAATGAATGAACTTATCGCAGGCAGAAAGGTATGGGAATTTATAGGACGCAAAATTGACCTCAAGAGTTGCGTAACAAACCGCTCATTACAAATGAAATTTTAATTAAAAATTTGTTTATCATGTTTCCAAAGGGTTGCTAATACGGCAGAGGCTTCACAGTTTTCTTATTATGTATTCTGAATCAGGTGAAAGAAGTCACTAATTAGTTATTAAATAACGATCTTCCAGAAAAAAAAAAAACTCCTTTTCTATGGAGATTCAATTCTTCTGAGACATAACACCGTGTCGACTGGCAAATATTTACCGAAGGTTTGGAGGCAGCGAACTCCCCCGAAACCTTTGCAGATACGTACCAATCGATACGACGTCATGTTTCGGAAGACTCGAGTTACCAACTCTGTTGGGCGAACTTCACATTTCGCATAATTATGAATGATTCTAATTTTAAAATATTTCGGATTTCCAGTCGAGGGCTGGAACATTCAGGACCTCCCGAACAAGAAGCTGAAGAGGCACCCAATAGACCGCGATATGCAGTGTCATCAGTGAAGGTAATTCTTTGTAATCAATGACATGAGTATATGATTTTTTTACAGGGCTATGCTATGTTTTGCGGAAGTCTTAGGGAGCCCTCACACTTAACGCTGCTTAAGATACGATGGCGAAAAGATGGCGATACGATTAGCTTAAGATAAGACTCAACCCGTGGTGTCCAGTGGGACCTTACGACGCACCAATGCGATGAAATGACGACTCAGTATGAAGTGTCGTCTGTCGATCAGTTGTGAACATATCGTCACAGAAGGCGGAAATCCCACGGGATTTTAAAATGCTTTACTAGTTTACGCATGCACGAGTGAAGAAGGAAATATTAAACTTCTGGAGCTTGTTGGGGAACACTTTATTTTTTATGACTGGAAATGTCCTGGTTATTAAAAAAGAAGAGCATAATTTAAAATTTGCTTATGTCTTCCTGTATAAAATGATCTAAGTCTTGTACTGTCATAGTCTAGTTTCCAGGCTACGACAAAACTGCGGCCTTCATCCTTTCCTTTTCCTTCAATTGTATTCCCATCCATGTGATAAAAAATATGTTCTGTTCGTCTGATGACATGTTCATGCAGAAGCAATGCATATCGTCTGAGTGGATCTCCTCCAGCTTACGAGGCACGAGTCATGTCGTATCTATCGTATCGTTATCGCATTGTCATTGTATCGTAAGTAGTGTCCTTTGTGAGCGCAGCCTTAAGCACAATGGTTATGTGACCTTCCTTAACATTAATATACCAGCATTTTTCACAGCCAGCATACTTATGTATTTTGTATGATTGTCACAATAAACAACTTTATATTTACTTCTACATAATTAACACATTCGTCTTTGTGACAGAGAGACTAAATGTTTTCGGGGATCTATACACAAAGCTCGTGTTTCAAAGTAGTAAACCACAATTAATTACTGATAGGAGGTATATTGATATAAAATAATGTCTGTTTCGACTAAAATGTAGTCATGCAATACATAACACAACAAACGAGGTATACATCCATGAGTCGCTGATGTATTTAATATTTTCTACATGTTTCGGCCTTGCCGGCCTTCTTCGGGAATACCGTTTAATACCGTAAGACGGTCCTCAAGTCTGTTACCTACTTTTATTACAATAAAAGCAACAAGTAAAAGAAATAAGTATCATATATCCTGCTGCAGCTACAAACAATAAAATAGTAAAGACAGTGAAAGTGTATTTAAAAAATGTATTGATGTACATTTACGGAAACGTCATTAGATATGGAAACATAAAGCAGATACACACATTACCGCTATGTGACGTCACATGAAATGGAATACGACTGTGTGTCACACAGAATTTCCTTGTTCAGCATTCACGTCTTCAATATCGACTGACGTAACATTCAAATACATAATGTTACATAAACTTTATACGTTTTAACTGCCTGCGGCTGAACAGGATATCAGTTACTGTGCCAACATAGACTTATATTTCTTCATCATACACGAAAGAGAAGGCGTTAATTAAACTCTCATATAACTTGTCGCTCTGACGTCTAAGAAGAGTGCGTTTGTATGTATAACCGTGTAGGGTGGAGGCCAAAGTTTGACAGATATATTCCGAGAAGCGTTCATCATTACCTTCATTTGATAACTTACAATCCATTTGTACATGAAAGCAGTTCATCGCTTGGGAGGAGACTGTTTATATCTCGTCAAAGTCCCGTCTTCAAGTACCATAACAAGTAATGTTATCTTTCACTGAAAGGTAGACTTTAATTAGATATGTGCTGTCATTTGTTGGGTCATTTAAAAAACGTAGACAATGGACTCCTGATAAATGCATCGGCAGCAAGTGGAATGTCTCTCTGAAAGGTCTGAAGAATAACGGGGCTGACATCTGGCTTCAGTTCCGCCAAGCACAACTGGTTGTAGTAGGGTAAAAGTTGGCTCGTCTGCTTAACTGAACATTGCGCCATACAGACGTATAGGGGAAAGCAGTAGACACGTATCAAAATTTCGGAGTAACCATCTTCTTGACACTTCTTCCTAACATTCCTACTGCTACGTAATAATGATGAAGTCGATTACCCCGAAACCTCCGTAGTTGTCTATCTAAAAGTGTCACATCCCAAACAACAGTAATCTTTAAACGTACAAAGCTTCGTGTCTTCTCCAAGTTGGTAGATTGTAGCAGCACAAAAATGTGTCACACAAAGTACGTAATCATATTTAGGGCCTAGATTACGTAAAATGTAAAAGTTTTAGCTATAAAACTAATCATATATTAGAACCAAAGGGCAATTACAGCAGCCTCTAGACCTAAGACGTGATGTCTACCTCGTGTTGCAGTTTACTTACTTGCTGCCAAATTAGATCCTGATCTCAGATTGCTGAGACAGTTTGGTGACTAGTCTAAGAACTGAATGACTGGGGTTAGATTCTCTTCAGGAGCGGGGAGTTATTTCTTTGCAAATATGTCTAGAAGTTGTCTGGTCCCACGAATACTCTTTCGTATCCAGGAGATATCAGGCGATATTCCCCAGGGATAAAAAGGCAGCTGCGTAAATACGACTACTCATTTCCATGTGTGGAGCTATTCCTCCACTCGCACGTTCTTATTCATATTGTAGTGCTTAATGAAGCACAGGAAAAATTTACCTTTGCCTTTTCAAGTAACCCACAACTTAAACTATACTTTCTCGGAGCAGGGTATACTAAGTTTGTGGTAGTGTGCCAAAACAAGTATCTCAACTGTGTACATAAAGAAAACTGCTTTAGAAGTCTCCAGATTTTCACTGAGACAAATCCCACCCCTTCGTTCACAGCGACTGCAGGCAAAAGCCCAAATGTTTCCTATAATTATGTATTAACAACGTTACCATTTCTTTCACTAGACCACGGCATGGTGTATCAGGTACACCATTAGCATCACAGCCATCCCCCTAGTTCATCAAAGGCGTTGCTGCTATGATTAATGGCGTCGTGAATGTTACTATGTTGATGCCTACACGTGGCTTCTACAAACTTCGGGCACACTACGGAGACTAGCGCTAGGAAGTATGTCATTTATACGAGTACTTCTGTATGTTGACATTTTCAGGGTGCCGTAAGATATACCATTAAAACTTTAAACTTCAAATCTTGAAATAAATTGATCTTGGTCGCATACGTACTGAAGAGAATTTAGAACTTTGACTTAAATGTGCCTGATTTGTTATGAAGATCATCATAACCTTTCAAAAACTGTTTGTGAAAATGGCGTAGAACATTGATAGTCACTACATTTTTATTCGCATTTATGTATCTGTTAATTTGCCGAAGGTTAACTCAAGTATAATTCAACTTTCTGCGGCTAGCAGGCGCCTCAGTTTGTCGAACGGAGAGTAAACCAAAGTCTCGAGAGCCATCTCTCTTTTCCTCATCATTTCCCTGATGACGTGAACAGAGATGGGTTTCGAAACGTTGCTACCAGGAGAAAAGTTGTATTAAAATCAGTCGCTAGTAAATTTTAGAGTAGACTAATTGAAAAATTTGAACACACGTGGAACAGCCATTTAATTCTATAAACCTTCCAAAACCTTATTAAAATTGGGTGATAAAAATATGATCGATACTTATTGCTCAAATCATCTTGATTAAAATTATTTTTATAGCACATAACACCCAGAATATTGCTGATCCCACGCAGGTGCAACAAACATGCATAATAAAGTTACGGGGGCGTATGTAGACCATTGAATATGCCTATTACGAGAGATTACTGTGATTTCCATCGTGTTATATCAATATATGTCACGTTTGCATTCATAATAGTATTCGTCCACGGTAACCTTTATTTCCTGGATTAACATTTCACATATAATGATTAAATATTCACAGTGTGCTGCCCGAAAGTTAACATATTAATCCCCCCAGCATTGGAGTAATTTTTCATAAAAGTGTCATAACAAAAGGAAGGAAGAGTCATTTACGTGTTCATTTGTTACAGTTCAATATCCTACAAGCTGTTAAAACTGACTATATTACTGAATTATGTCAGTCATATTAACTCTACTGCCGACAAAAAAGTGATTATATACAGGACCATTCTGCTCTTAGTAATTGTACAGGTACAGGACATGAAGGTACTTAGTCCTTTGAATACATTGAAACACAATTTCCTTTCAAATTTCAAGTGAAAATTTTAACAAAACCTTCAAAATTCCATAACCTTCAATCCTCATTAACAACTGATATACATCGCAGTTATAACACTGCCAAATATAACAAAGAGTGGTCGAGTGACTTTTCCTTAAATCCAAATTAACATTGACATAGACATAGACTTTATAAACTTCAGAAATAACTACGATTTAGACGTAACTGCATACAAACGTTTTTCCTCCATCACACACTTTTTAATCCTCCCGTGTACATTATCATACATAGCTCAGGGTGAAAGGAGGCAGGGAAAATCCATCCTTTCTTCCTTCTATTGTCCCCTTCGTATTTTTATGTCTATCAGTTCTTTTTCCCACATTTATTTCGCCATTCTTTGTCCACCTTATGGTCACTCGTTTTCCCTCATCCTAGCAAGGGTGTTGGTTTTCGTCAAGCATAATTGAAATTATTTATTATTTCTACACTCCGGCCCTTTACTCCCGAGGAAAGAACTCCTTCGTCATATTAGCCTCTCTCTCTCTCTCTCTCTCTCTCTCTATATATATATATATGTATATATATGCATACATACATACATACGTACATACATACATACATACTCCCTAGAGTGAGACTCTTTAAGAGACGTCATCTTGACCTGTTTTGCTTCACTTCAATTGTAACCCATAATTCAAAGGGACAGAAACCACGTGCCCCGGCTATGATACGTTGGACCGATTTTGATTATATTCGGTACGACACGGCATATCGAATGATCTTTCTAAAAGTACTGCTAACTGTTCAAGCTCCTATTGTGTTTTGTGATGACTTACGTCTACCACAGAAATATACCATTTCTTGTCTTAGAAATTGTATGTATATGTATGTATGTATGTATATATATATAATTATTCTAGTCATGTGTTAGTATTAACTGGAACTATGCAACTTCTAATAAACTGAAATTATTAGTAATGATATTTTGTTCATAACAGCTACTGATGTCACTGAGCGAGTTAGCTCCAGGGGGAGCTAAGGCATTTCACTTTTAAGCGGGTGGCCGATTCGAATTCCAGCGGTGTCACCAGTTATCTGTTAGTCAGGTGTGAGCAGTTTTTTTAAACGTTGGGATAGTACGTAAAATTAGGCCACGATTGCTTCCTTCCACTTTCACTTCCTTTCAACATCATTACTGTGCTACATTCGTCCCTATAGGACTAAACAGCGAGTTAGAGTTACTGTACTTAAGTGAAGTAAAGCTTACGTACCGAAAAGGAACAGTTATTTTCACGACCTGTACAGCAAAGATGGAATGTCCATGCAGTAAACCTGCCAATATAGTAGTAGAGCAGACAGATCCTTATTCACAGAAATTCGACTTAATTAGCCCAAAGTGGTTATAATAATAATGATTCGATATTCGGTTGTCGTGACGTATAAATTGGAAGGATAAAATGATCTCTTACCGCGATACTGCTTGTTGTACGTGACTGTATGACCGAAAGAGTTTTCTAGATACGATTGAGAGACTAACTGACTAACTAACTCCATGGAGCAGAGTCCTTCTTGAGAAGCTAACAGGTCCCCAGCTAGTCAAGAAATTCCCCGCATTTTATGGAACATGAAGGTTCATTACCGCATTCACAAGAGCCCGCCACCTGTCCCTATCCTGAGTCATATGAATATAGTTCATGCTTCACCATCCCACTTCCTTAGTCGCTGTCACCATGGCATGGCGCGTCCTCAGGTTGAGGATGGAGGAACGGCCTCCGGATATGGAGGGTAGCTGCGAATCAATTGAATAAGCAGTCGCGGACAGCCGACAAAGGGTGGTCCTCCAGCTTGGGGTTGGGCGAGGTGCTAACAACTCCTCACCGTAAAAGATTACCATTTTACGAAACATTGCACAAGGCATCGGGCCTGGACTGATTCTTTGGCACGATTGAGAGACAAAGGAGAGAATTATGAAAATGGGATTTCTTAAACCTGAATTATATTTAAAGATTCAGTTCCTACCGCGCAGTAAACACGCTTCTTTTCGGTTATGAAAAAAATTAATATTCCATAAGGAAATAATCGCTGTTGTTTCTGAGATCCATACAAAACATATAAATGCACTGTGTGGCCAGAATATAAAATGTTGTTCGTTAAACCTGTTGCTACAGAGAGCAACCACTTGCTTTAACGAGTTAAATGATACATCCCGTTCAGCGATATTGGTAATCAACAAGCAAGTGTCTGAATATTAGAATCAGCACCATAGTGTGTAATAATCAACGTATTTATAGTTTGGATGCAGGTTTCAGCTCTATGGTGAGGGATCTTGAGGCCAATATGAATCAGGAAAACATGCTGTGTAGAGACCGTATTTATCGACATGGAATCCCATGTCCATCACCAAATTCACTCTACTTCGTACAATGACATAGAACATTTCAATAAGTTTCCTTGTTCCTGTTACGAAATAACATGTAATGTATATGTTGTGTTTCACGGACAATTATTAGATGTTTATAATCCTTTCAGTCGCACTGTGGCCCTGGAGTCGACTCAGCCTCTAAGAGAATTGAGTACCAGGAGCATTTCCTGGGGGGTAAAGGCGGCCGGTGCTTACGGCTGTCAACCTTACCACCTTCATGTGCTGACTGTCTAGAACTCTGGGAGCCTCAACCTTCTGGAACCCTAAGGGCCTCTCCAGGCCTTTGTAGAGATTGCTTTACCTTTTACCTTTATACATTTAACACAGCGGTATGAGTCATATTAATCTGATAACATTTAATATATGTTGCGTTTAACGGATACGTCTTGGTTCTTTATGTATTTAGCACAATGAAATGAGTCACATCAAGTTGATAACATTTAATATTAAGCTAACAAGATTTTATAACTACTGCGGACTTTTGTTTTTATTAAAACCAATGATTGAAATATGATAATTAATTTTGTAAACTGATATTGATTATAAATGTGCATACTTCGCGTCCTTAACACAGATGGTTACGTTATTATAAACTGAAACAAATTATATCTAAATTTTTGTTGTCTGTTATAAATCGACATTTAGCCGATCCCAGTGGCCGTGCGGTCTAAGGCGTGGGTCTGCGGCCGCTCGCTTACTAGGATCGTGGTTCTAATCCCACCGGGGGCATGGATGTTTGTCTCTTGTGAGTGTTGTGTGTTGTTGTCAGGTAGAGGCCTCTGCGACGAGTCGATCCCTCGTCCAGAGGAGTCCTACCGACTGTGGTGTGTCTCTCAGTGTGATCAAAAGAAATTACAAAACCTCGACACTGAAACGGGAAATCCGGAGTAGGTAGAAGAGGACGACTAAAAAAAAAATAAAAAAATTAATCGAGATTTAATTCTATGCTAAACTGAATTTGTAATATGGAAATGCATGCATTTCTTTTAAAATACTTTTAAAATATAACGTTATAGTATATTTAACCATTGTTCTAACAGAAATGTTCGCATTCATGAATATTTCAGAAACCTACTAGCTTGCAACTTAATGTAATTTTATAAGAGGAACCAGAAAACCTTTTTGAATTGTCTGATAACATTGTACTATATAAAGTGAGTTCTATGATAAAGACTGAATTCTATGTTCAACAAATAAAGGTGTTGTACATAGATGCATTCACATTAGCATGAAGATGGCTTACTAAAAAGCCGAAACATGTAGCTAAAACTATAAATAAAACTTATCTTAATTAATGAATAATACGCGGACTGTAAACTTTAAATATTCATTTGTCGATTAAAAGATTGCCGTATAAAATGTGCAGGAAATTCCCGGAGTGCATGGGCGAGTATTCATTACCTGTTAAAAAGGATTCTGTATCTTCAGATGACAAGAGGAACTTTATTAAGAAGTGAAATATTATGCAAATAAATGGATGCTCCGTATCAGTAATAGGAAAAGTAGAAAACAGAGCTACGAGTGTTATGGCTATGGTGAGCGGATGAAAGATGAAAGACCAGCTCTACCGAAAAAAGTGTTGCACTAGTCACGACAGAAATAAAAGAGGAGGGGCCTAGCTATAAGCGGAAAACATACGTGTATATTTAGTCTTACGGGAGTTAAAATTGCGGAAGTTGCACGGGGAGAAAAGATTAGTTCCTAAACCGAAGGTGACAAATCCATTAAGGAATAAAATGAAGAGGAGAGGGGAGGAGAAGTAGGATGAATAATAATACTAATAATAACTATTTTCAATGCAGTCAGAAAAATGATTATTTCAGACTTACACCTATTATTTTACTCTTTTCTGTGATGTGGTTTGATGGTTTATAAAAAAACACTATCTTGTTTCTAGATGTTTTATTTTACGGGAAAACCAAAAATATTAACTGTAAAATTTCTTGTATTCTTAAGTTTTGTTTACGATTTATCCATTGCATGCACTAGTCGGGGATCAAATTTTGATAAAATTTGTGCTGTAAATTACTAACGTTGAAAACAGCTTTGGAAACTCGACGTTATAATTCAGCTTCCATATATAGTGTTTACTGCATATTTATGTAAATAATGACACGGCTATGATCGTGTGCACTTTAATAACATGCCATACATCATCTTATACTTAACCAAAGTATTGCTTCTGCGCAAACCTTCATCAGTGTTTCTTGTTATAAAGGCAAAAGAGTGAGATAAACCACAAATGAAATATAGAAGTAGTTGTTGAAATGAATTCGTAACAAGTAGTGAAGGAAGGGAAGAGTAGCCCGCCCTTACACCAGTTTCTGAGAATGGTATAATATTTCTGACAGAGATAATCTGAGTATGTCTCTATATTTAGCGTATTTTTTTCCTGTGGCTCGACAGCCCCTAGGGGGCCTAGGCCTCCTCATTTTTCGAGGTTTTTCGATCACACACTTTTAGACACAACACAGTCGGTAGGACTCCTCTGGACGAGTGACCAGCCCGACGCAGAGACCTCTACCTGACAACACACAACACTCACAAGAGACAAACATCAATGCCCCCGGCGGGATTCGAACCCACAATCGCAGCAAGCGAGAGCCCGTAGACCCACGTCTTAGACCGCGCGGCCATTGGGATCGGCATATTTAGCGTATAGGTGAATATATTATTATAACGAAAGTATCTATTCTTATTTAGTAAAATGGAGAAGCGCAGTCTCCCAAACTTTGACTTCAGTAAAAAAATCAAGAGCCTAGAATTCAAGTGCAGCTTCCATGCTGTTTTTATTTGAGATAATTTTTAAAGTAGATAACAATAATCAAACTCAACACATGCCCTTAAGTCTAATGAAGAAAACCTTAAATTGCCAAAGTTGTACTAAAACAAATGTTCATTGTCACGGAGTCACTTCTCAACTTGCTGTGTAATTGCAAAAGCTGAACTCTCTTGTGTGCAGTACAAGTGGAGTTTAACACTTTATATATAACTGAAGATGTAATATAATTCTTATATACAGTACAGATAAGATTTATTTCCAATGATTGCGCACTTTTCATTACTCATTGAAGGGAAGAAATATAATATTAATTTTAAAAATCCTGCATGTAACAAAACGTAGCTTTAAAAAAATTTACAGACAAAGCGTGTTATGGTATAAAAGGCTCTATCCAGTAGACTTGTATATTAATGTCGTTTCTGATAGCCTTATTCGTTTTAGTAACTGCCAAGATAGTAGATTTCATATTACTTGTATATTTAAGTTGAGCTGCGTACATTCCGCACGTTTAAATTGCTCATCTGTATGCAGTAGAGCCTGTGCATGATACCAGTATGTCATGAATTATTCTTACGATATAATTATATTTTATTATAATACAATATGGGTTTTAAAAGGACGGATTCCTCTAGGTTCATCTGTTAATATCATTATTATTATTATTATTATTATTATTATTATTATTATATTGGTGGTAGTAGTAGTAGTAGTAGTAGTAGTAGTAGTCGTAGTACTGGCTTTATAATTGGTACTTTTTTGTTGAGCCTGTGCGTTAATAAACAACTGTTGAATTATTATTATTATTATTATTATCATCATCATCATCATCATCTTCAGTTCTGCTCAGAATTTACGTAACATTTCTACGTTCAGTTGCTTCTCCAGTTCCTGTTCTTCAGGTGGATGGGATTTGCTGCTATCAGGTTTTGAATTTATATATTTTTAGAAAATGGTATTTTAATTTGACTGATAGTAAATATAAGTTTCCTTTGTTTTGTCTTTACATTTTTGTTTGTCCTTATTTTTGTAGTTCTGCTGACTCTGTAATTTATCTCTGGAATGTTATGTCAGCAAATAAACAGATAAATGTGAAATAAATAAATAAATGCATTAAATATTTCCAAGTCTCGAAAACTGTGTTTTAAAGTAAATCCAAACATTAACTTTCACCTTCTAATTTTGATGCACCGAGAAACGAACATTTTTCCCTTCTGTTTGAGATCTCTTTCTTTTCATCTTCATCTATGTCCCCATTAATACTGTCAATCAACGCCAACCATACATTTACTTGTAATGTTGTCTGCACACAAAGGGGTTTTCTGTTAATATGAAGGGATTGAATGAATTTGGGGTGGAAAAAGCGACAGAAATAGGGTGCTAGACGTTTATTGGACATGCCATCCTTCTTCTGAAGCGTCAATACAAGAGAAGGATGATTCACATTTAAGTTCTCATATATCATACACCTCTCCTCTCAATCACTTTTAAGAAGGTGAAAGCAAAGGTTTAAGAAACATAGGACATAATGGTTAGTTAAACTCTTACTTATTAAGACTTTTTCGAGACAACAAAAGTGCCAAGTACATCGTCATTAATCATAGCAAGAACACTGCTGAAAAGCTCAAGCAGTTTTACATTGGGTAAATTATAGCTAACCTCTCTGTCTGAGTAGGTCCCTTGCTGTCAGTTTGTTAATGAGGAAGCTTTAGTGTGTGAGAGAGGTATTAGTGGACGGTAAAAAATTGATATTATTTTGTTACTGAATGCGATAGCCAAAGTGAACAATTATATCCAGTTGAGATGAATTTGTATTAGTCTCCTTACAACAGTTGCTTAGTCTCACGGAGATCAATGCGTACATTTATTTCCTTACCGTCTAGTCTTTTTCAACACACTTGATTGTGTGGGCTTTAAATCCCAAGATATTATATCATAAAGACATGCCTATGTATTCTTGTGTCATGAATTTTTACATTCTCTAAAAATGTGATGGAATTATACTTCCAACCTAAGACTCGAATTTAAATATGTGACGGGTTTCGAATTTTCTGTCTTCACAATGCTGAAGACAAGATAAGCAGAAGGGTTGAATTCTTGGAAAATATGACAGTTTTCCAATATGCAAATTAACGACAAACATAGTAGAGTAAATAACATTCACGAAGAAATTATGAGCAGATTAAAAGCGGGGAACGCTTAGTACGATTTATCTCACACTACTACCACAACCCCATTAGTGTATAATTATAAAAGTGGCCTAATGTAATTACACGTACGTCGAAATTGTGTTGGTAGAATAAAACATACATTATTACATGAAATAACATGACTCAAAAACTAAGTATTCATGAAATAATTCTTGTAGGCTTATCATAGGTTTTATCGCCTCCCATATAAGAGCAAAAGAAAAAACTTTAAATAACTTCACGTTTGTTGTGTACGGGGGCGACCCATGGTCTCTCACTCTTAGGGGCGAATTAAATTTGAATGTGTCTGAGCGCAGTTTTCGGAGGAAGTTTTTGGGATATACAACAGGAGCTGACAGGTGGCTGAAGGAAATTCCATAATGTGGAGCTTTCTGGTTTATACCCTTTACCAAGTGTTATTTGAAAGAAAGGTACGAGGCATTTAGTATGCATGAGAAGGAAATCGGAAATGAGTACAAAATTTTGTCAGCAAGCCTAAAGCTAAATTATTTCGAAGCGCTTAGTTGACACACATAGAAGAATAATGGTAAATTGATATTGAACAAATAATGTGAGAGGACGTGCAATAGATTCTTCTGGCTGGATATAGGGCTTAGAGACTGAGTCTTGTAAATACTGTAATATATATAATATAGGGCCTAGAGACTGAGTCTTGTAAATACTGTAATATATATATAATATAGGGCCTAGAGACTGAGTCTTGTAAATACTGTAATATATGTATAATATAGGGCCTAGAGACTGAGTCTTGTAAATACTGTAATATATATATATATATATATATAATATAGGGCCCAGAGACTGAGTCTTGTAAATACTGTAATATATATATATAATTAGGGCCTAGAGACTGAGTCTTGTAAATACTGTAATATATATATAATAAAGGGCCTAGAGACTGAGTCTTGTAAATACTGTAATATATATATAATATAGGGCCTAGAGACTGAGTCTTGTAAATACTGTAATATATGTATAATATAGGGCCTAGAGACTGAGTCTTGTAAATACTGTAATATATATATATATAATATAGGGCCCAGAGACTGAGTCTTGTAAATACTGTAATATATATATATAATATAGGGCCTAGAGACTGAGTCTTGTAAATACTGTAATATATATATAATAAAGGGCCTAGAGACTGAGTCTTGTAAATACTGTAATATATATAATATAGGGCCTAGAGACTGAGTCTTGTAAATACTGTAATATATCTTCAGATTATAAAAAATTCACTGAATTTCTTGAACTGTGGAACTCAGCTCTGTCATGGGGGGCCAAGTCTTTTCCGACATGTACGTTGCTTATATCATATTATTGCTGGTCAGGCATCGGTTTGGAATCGACTGAGTGCAGTGGATGACCTTGTGTGCGGCGAATGAGCTTCTGCCCCTTTTTCCACTTCCAGGAACCTAGCAGTCAGTAAAGGTGCAACCAATATTCGGACTCATTTAATGTAATTCTGTCTGTTGTGTACTACCATAAGAACCTTCAACTTACCCTCAAACCCTCCCCATTTTTCTTTTATAGCCCTATAAGGACTGGGAAAATGGAGAAAAGACGAAATGGACATACGTAGAAGAAAGAGACAAAAATGCCACCGAATGTCTGTGATCACTTCCCGAGAGATTCCGTAACGTTCTTCAATCCCCCAGGACCTGTCGTATGCCGGTTACGACCAGAGGAGAAGGCCATAAAGGAACCTGGCTCCACCGTGTTTCCTCTTTATCTCGTAAGTGATAAAGTTGTATTGAATGTCATGGTACATGACATGACACAACAAAATAACTTTCTGTTAAACGTCAGTTAAATTGTAGCCAACCTATATAGTTGCAGTACTTGGTCAAATATTTATGCAGCCAAGTTTCGTGTCCCATCTAGCTGAACATATTTGCTTTTGTAATATCTCACAACCGCACTGCCAAGAGTAATGAGAGGTTTACATCGATTACTATACTGACTATATGAAGAAAAGTTGTTGTTTTAAGTGAGGAAGTGTAGGGAAGTGTCTGCAACATCGAAGACATAGTAGATGAAATTCTTGTGGTCAATTGCAGGATGCACATTGTTTGATCATAAAACAAGTGAAAAAATAAGAGGTATTTATAATTTATGTGCAGATATTGTGGACTACAGATGCGAGAGGACCCAAAGTTTGTTAAGACTGAAAGATACACCCACTCCCAGTCGGTGTATGAAACATTCTGACAGGGAAAGGAAGTGTAGGTAGACCAAGTAAAAGATAACGAGACCAACATTCATAAAGAAGGAATAAACCTGGATGATGTATACCTTGTTTCTGATGATGATGATATCTGCGTTTTTAATTTGACTGAAGTCTGTGTTTCTGTTGTTAAATTCAAACTGGCTCCTAACATTTACACCACCCCTAAAGCAATCCTTCTGTAGAACCCTTAGGCAGTGAGAAGCTCTACAGCAGTTCCCGTTGCCTTATACACAGTTTAAGGATAGGCGTTGTAATTTTGAAAAAAATATCGGTATTTTGATATTAATACTCAGTATGATGTACGTACATTCTACACAGATATAACCTTGGTGGAACTAATTCAATGCACGTCAGAATCAATAAATTATGGTCTGTGATGTATGTGACTGACGTGTAAATTTTTTTTAAATGTGTTTTACTCTTATGAGAGTATAATTCAGAATTTTTTATGCAGAAATAATTCATTACATTTTAAAATTTGTTTCTAAAGGAAAGCCTTGATCCCTGAAGATGGGACCGATAACTTGTCCCGAAACATTTGTAACAAACCACAAACTAACGACGCCCAGCATCCAAGAAGAGCGAAGAACTCAACAGTACTGTAGCGAAGCCTTAAAATCTCACAAGTCTTGAAATATCGGAAACATCGTATGACAGTTAATTTAAGGACGTTCTCTTTCTATGCGCTCTTGGGAAAAGAACTTTTAAAGGGTTCCGTAAATTACTGGATACGTTTCTGTAGTAAATGTAGAAAAGGCCATTAACAAAGTTTTATTTGTTTATTATGTTTTATACGAAACATTTCTTTTGCGAATTTTTCCTGCTTTTACTTACTGGAAAGTAAGAAAAAGGAAAATATGGATGTATAAACTTGTAATTTTTTAACTATATTGCTGAAGCTGGTGACATAATCGAAGAGGGAGACGTTTTCTATAAGTTAAAAAAAGTAACACTTCGTTATTGCTTCCCGCGTCTTGTCATGAGAGGATAGGGACTGCTGTTACTTCAGTTACTGTTCTTTGGCGAGGGAATGGGAGAAGTAAGGCGACAACACACAAGAATAAAGGCATAAAAATAACACGCGGTCCAAAATGTAATTCTGAAGAGTTGTTAGTACTGTGGATTCCTCAATGCTATGTCATGTTAAAATTTGTGAGCAAGAAATCCATCTGAACAATTCTTAAAACTTCAGTTTTTCTCTTACAGAAAACACATCCCATCTGCTTTACAACTGTGGTTGTTTAATGCTGTTTAAGAATATGATCGCTGTTAATTATCACAATGATATGAATCATATAAATGCACTCTGCGGAAGGAATGCAGAGATATTTTAGGGGTAGGGTACTTGGTACATCGTTATCACTGAAGTTTAGGAGGTTAAGATTTGTTGAAGTTATGGAACTGTAGATGATGGTTGTGTTGTGTCCTGCATCTACCACAAGATGCAACGCGGACCGGCTAATGTACTAGTAACAAAATAAACTAAAGCTAAAAAAATAAGTCACAGACAAATGTCATTGAACCAAGAATCGTTGGAGCGAAGTCCCACTTCTTAGTACAATAACACACTTCTTAAATTTCAGAATTTCAGGAGATAACGAAGGATATTATAGGTATTAAGAGTCATTTCTGATTAGGAAAACCTTCCGACAGAAAAAGTAGTTTCCTTCCCCTTCTTCTTTCTCTGCTTTCCTTTACCATTTAACGCACAGTGGTAACTATATATACCGCTTTCTTTTATATTAAGAAATTGCATTATCTCCTGTTTGTACTTATGGCTTTTATATGGTTCTCACCATAAACACCGATTACATCACTAAAGAGTATTAAACAACTGGGCTTTCTAATGAAGGCGAAGTATGTTGTCTGTGAGGTGGGAAATGAATGTTTATTCTCGGATTAATGAATGTCAGTCATCATCAAAGCGTCACTCTCTGTTTGATTTGTCCTGGTCTCATTTCTCTTGTTATATCTTGTGTTTTTTCTGCCTGCTTTCCTGCTTTCTTTAATTTTTTTCATTTCCATTGCTTTCCCATGGTTATTATTAGTGTTTTCTGAAAACTCAGGTAGAAGTCGATACAGTGATTAGGTTATTAGCTGCAATACTGAGAAATTCACTGAGTACCAACGGGTCTTTCCCCAGTACTTAGGTGGCTGGTGCGCAAAGCTGACTACACACCTCCATCTGCTGTTAAGGCTATGAATGCGAGGAGCTGTATTCCACTTGCCGATATGCCTTAATGACACGGTGCTTAATTAACCACAGAATAAGCCTATAATATTTATATTTACCATCATAAGATTGGCAACCTTATGGAAGTGTAGTGTAGCAAATATCCAGTGTGCAGCTGTTAAGTGTTCGACATTATAATGACGTCTCTTGTGTTGCTCAGTCCTATTATTCGTACTGAATAATACTTATTGATTGTACGACACACCCCAAGACAATCTAAATGCCTGGTTAGTGCAAGACAAGCGCGGAATATAAATTGGATTTTTTATTCTGAGAAAAATGTAATGGAGAGAGAAAAACAGGCGCTCCGAATTAATTACACTTATAACGGTCTTTTACGTTTCCTTCGTCATCTGAATCTGACTACAGAATGTATTTCAGTTCTCTCGACGCCACCGCCAACCCCTCGTCATCAGATCTCATTTTCCTTTTCGCTTTTTACTATTTCTCTCTTTTTCTCTTTCCCACAACTACGAAAAGAGTTATGAAACAACCCCTTGGCAGCATACAACAACGACAGAATAAAAGAAATAAAATAAGCAGTATTGTAATTGAAAATGAAAGAGGTTGTTTCTGAAATTCCAATTTCTTCAGGCTCGTAAATTTTAACCCCTCTCCTACCCTATCCACTTTGCCGTAACACAAAGTTTCCGATCCTCGTCATTATTATTGCCATGCAGTGCCAGTGTCAGAGTGTATGCACTTTCTTAAAACTACCTCCTTGCAAACTCCAATACTTCGTCTCCATTCTTACAGTTTTCCACCCTTGCGCGCCCTTTTCAACACCCTCTGCTTTTCAGAAATATTACTCCCTCTCCAGCCCATTCACCCACAACGAATACCCCCCCCCCCCCCGAAACACACGAAAAGTCCGCGTCAAACTTTCTCCTCACCGATTAAGCAAATTAAATTTCCTTGGCGGGAGGCAGTCTTAGGGAGAAATTACTTGCTCGTTCCATGATTTCTATTTCCACTGTTTTGCCATTTGAAATTATTATTGTATAAGAACTTAATACTTGTTAGCTCCTGAAGACAGTTCGCGCCTGCTATAAATTCATCTTGCTAATTAACTCAAGAACTTTGCAAATGTTTCCCATTTTTTACTTTCTTTTTTTGATGTTTCTCAATTTCTCTGTGTGTTTCCGTAATTTCCATTGTATATGTGGTACATACACACTTCTTGGCCCATTTCATAAATTTTGGACCGATGAGTGCATCTGGCGGATTCTGCCCAATATTTACCGGAAATATCATAACTTTTTCTATGACATGTCGACTGGTAACACGCAGATTTGTTACTAGCAAATTTACTAGGGTATAACCTTAACGAAAAGACTGGATATACAGTTACCATATACAAGTAATTTACAATGCTGTGCTAATATACGACCGAAAAGCTTAACTACCCGGAAGATTAATCAGGTCAAAATAGCGCGGGCTCTAACTCTGATACCAATTCTCTTACTTCGTGAAACAAGCCTTAACGTTATTTCATGGTTTTTCCCGCTAGTCAGTAGATCAACTAGATATACTCCCATAAATTCAAGTTAAGCATGTCTTTAGTATTGTGTATTTAACGACGATATCAGTATCTTGGAATAAAAGGATAATTGTTGTATGGTAAATTTTATATGGCTTTCACCGTGCATTTTCACTTAGTATTCAGTTATCCAACAAATGCACAAACATAAACTACTTTATAGTTTTTATTAATATCGATGCATTCCCCTACACGTGTTTCGGTCCGTAGACCATCTTCAGGGGGTAACAAGCTACTACACTTCACATGCCGAAGAACACACTTGTCTTAGAAGTAAGTGATAAAAACACATTTTAATTTGTAAAATATATAAAACTGTATAGTAACTTATAATTTTATCGTATAAGTAAAACTTTGACTTTAACTTATACGATAAAATTATAAGTTACTATACAGTTTTATATATTTTACAAATTAAAATGTGTTTTTATCACTTACTTCTAAGACAAGTGTGTTCTTCAGCATGTGAAGTGTAGTAGCTTGTTACCCCCTGAAGATGGTCTACGGATCGAAACACGTGTAGGGGAATGCATCGATATTAATAAAAACTATAAAGTAGTTTATGTTTGTGCATTTGTTGGTTAACTGAATACTATGTTGTATGGTAAATTGAAAAGTGTTTAACAGGGAGTTGTGTCCTCGTCGAAGTACTATATCGTCTGACGGACTGAGCAGAACCACAAAACCTTTGATCAGGATTGCCGGTATCCCGACCAGTGGGTGCTGCAGAGATGTACCTCCTGAATGCATGTCTACAGCTAAGCTAATCCACCAGCCGCCTCCCTATGGTTAAATAATAATTCGTAATAGAATTACCGAGTACCTTGCAACAAATTACACTTAATCCGAAATTAAATTTTATGTATGTCTATTTTTACTTTTGTCATCCCCTTATGTTAGCTATAATAACAACGGCAATTTATTTCTTTCTTTATATATGTCATCGTGAGTGTGTCATCGTGAGCATTAGTAGAACAAGCTCAGGCGGTCAGTAGCCGACTTACACCTGTGAAGGTCCGGTTTCGATACCGTATGAGAGGCTGTGGTGGACAAAGTGGCTCTAGGACAGGTTTTTCTCCGTGTAAGATAGCTTTTGCACAGGCAATTATCATTCCATTTGTGTTCCGTATTTATGCGTCTATCATTCAAAGAGAGGACATTGGGGCCCGTAGAGTCACTCTTCCATGAGACAATCTCATCTCCAGCTAAGTAAGTAAATAAGTAATAAATTAGTTAACTAACTTAATGCGTGGACCATAATCCTATTGGGAAGCTAAGAGTTGCAGAGTAGGTCAAGGAATTCCCAACACAGTATGGAAATCGAAAGTTTTTCACCGTGTTAAAAAAAGCCAAAAGTATGCCGATCCTGAGCCAGATTAATCCAGTCCACGTCCTTCCATCCTATTGCTTTAAGATCAGCTCATACAGGGTGCGCCAAAAACACCTGACGCTTTTTGAAATGAAGTAACATTTTAAGGCAAAGTGGAAAAATTTTATTAAGACTATCAGGTACATTCCATATCCATGAAAATTCATCTGAATCATTGCTGTTTGAATATGACACTTTGTAGGTGACCACCATGTCGTTCAATACACTCCTGCAGTCGCGACGGAAAGGCTGTCATAACACGTTGTAGCATTTCCTTAGGGATCCCTTGCGTACACTCACGAATTCGCTGCTTTAAGTCATCAATATTGGCAGGACGTGTTTCGTATACCTTGCTTTTGACGTAACCCCAAAGGAAGTAGTCTGGTACTGCAAGATCAGGCGAGCGGGCGGGCCAGGTGATGTCCCCGAAACGAGAAATGAGTCTGCCTGGAAACATTGTCCTGAGGACTGTCATGGAAGTCCGTGCCGTGTGAGCAGTTGCTCCATCCTGTTGGAACCATAGGAAATCGAGCTGACGAGAACGTAACTCATTTTGCAGAAATGTTTCCAGCATTATTTTGTACCGCTCTGCATTGACAGTCACTGTACTCCCGTCCGAATTCTCAAAGAAATAGGGACCAATTACGCCATGAGACGAAATTGCACACCACACTGTCACTTTTGCACTATGCAGAGGACGTTGGTGAAGTTCGTGTGGGTTGTTTGGAGCCCAGTAGCGACAGTTCTGTTTATTCACATAACCAGACATATGGAAGTGAGCTTCATCAGACATCAGTAATGTGTTCACTATGTCGCGATTATTATTCACCAAATCCATGAATTCATTACAAAACTGAAGTCGGCTCACCTTGTCCCGTCCACTAAGTTCCTGAGCAACTTGGATTTTGTATGGGTGATAATGCAAGTCCTTGTGAAGAATTCGGCGAACGCTGCTGTCCTTTAAGCGAAGCGCGAGAGCGTGCCGCCGAGCCGACCTGCGCGGACTGCGCAATATGGCGTCTCTAACCCGTTCCACATTGTCAGGTGTACGAGCCGAACGTGGACGTCCCTGTGGTTTACTGTCCTTCACCGATCCTTCTAGACGCCATTTCGATACCCACAATAGCAGAGTATTGCGGCTAGGAGCATCACGTCTCTGAAACTGCTGTCGGAAACCACGCTGTGTAGCTGTAACAGACTCTGTTTTGATAAACAGTTCCACTGCCGCAATACGGTTTTGTACCGACCAGCGCTCCATCTCAACTAAACTCCAAACATCGCTGTACATGGTGACGGTCAGTATGGAAGCGCCGCGTAGCGGGCACGCTGGTTTTCACATTTCAAAAACCGTCAGGTGTTTTTGGCGCACCCTGTATATTACTTTCCCATCTAAGCCCAAGTTTCCCCAATGCTGTCTTTACTTCAGGTGTCTGATCAAACCATTCCTTAAAATCATACTTGCCACATGCCCCGCCCATCTCATCCTCCTTGATTTGGTCACCCTGATGATAGATATTCTCACCCCATTGCAAGAACAAGAAGAAAACAGACTCAAAAGAACTGTCATATAACAGTAGAGTTTGAGGAATTATTTACAGTTTCAAGAGAGCTATTCGGACAACACGGAAACAATTTTACTTAAGAATGCAACGAATTGATCCTTGCGTGTGTAACGCGTGCCTTGCGGACTCGGTACTTAATATTCCATAGGGAATGTGGAAGTGAAGAATGAAGCCTAACTGCTCAAGATTTTGGATCATATTATGGAATTCTGTTCCACTAGACTATGCTAGGCCTACTTTTCAGGAGTATATATTTTTTATAAACTCATAGGCCTATATTCAAACTTTGTCTTCTCTCAAAAAAGATGTTTGCATAATCTAGGGCGATGTTGTCGTTTTGCAATAAAGATCGTACATAGAGCTAAAGCCTGCTCTACAACAAAAAATGTTGTTTATCGTTGACCTATGTGCAAAGTCAGGGCTGAAAAATGACATGAAATTGGTTGCAGGACTTCCTCCTCCATCATCGAAGGCGGATGAAATATTACAAAGTAGTTCAGTGGCAACTGGTCGCAACGTGCGATCATAAAACTTCTTTGACGTTAAAGATACCATCAATTACTTCAGCGGAGATCATGCAATATTATACGCGTATTTCCACATGTTTACTTCATATGAAATAAATACCTAGGAGGACGTGTAAGTGTTTATGCTCATAATATATTGACGTTTTATTAGTTGCTAATTCAGCGATAAATTGTCTGTAATTTTGGTATAAATTATCAATTTTCTACGCGGCCTTTTCTACTGTGTGATGGTGCAAAATGAAGTACCGGATTCTCACGGCTAAGGGCTCTGTTCACACCAAGAATTATCCATTAAGGAATTTTAGCGGACAATATGGCGTTGGGAAAGGTTTTCTCCGAGTACTTCGGTTTTCCTCAGACACCAGCTTTCTGCCACTACTCCAAGCTTATATTTCTCTCATTTATCGTCGACGCTATATATTCTCAGTAATTGACGACGTCGTTAAACAAAACTCTAAGAAAATTATAAACTGATTTACCGGTAGGTCTAAAATTGTGATAATTTCTTTCAGACCTTTCTCTAATTTGATTGGATTGAAGAGATGTTACTAAGACACATTATGGTGCATTGAATATTAATGATATCGAGGAAATTAGCTCAAACAATAAGGCTTCTGACTTCAATCCTGGAGGTGCTTGGTTCATACCTTGCCCGAGGCACAGGCTATCTTGATTTTCCATGCTTTTCCTCAGTCCCTCAGGCATAGGCCATAATAATACCACTAAAACGCCACGATCTTTTCCTTCAATATCCTTTAAATTTATGGTCCACCATCATCATATTATTCTACGCTATATACCCAGAGTTAATAATGTCTTTGTTAAATAAGCTGTAAACACAAATACACGTCCTACCAGTAATCAGTTTAAAATCTTCATAAAGTGGAGTATAATTAACACCCCGGAAACTGTGCCTTCTGTTACTTTTACACAGGTATGCAGAAAAGTAGTCTTTTCTAAACACGAATATCTGAGCCCTAATGCGGATCAAACTGAACAATAAGCTTGCAGAATTAGGCTTATGCCATATTACTCCATCATTTTGTGGACTGTGATGGGTGGGAGGGAGAAGTCTGTCAACTATTTTGTTGAAACGAAGAAGGGGGACTAATGTTAGAGGATGGGGCAGCCCCTAATTTGTTTATTCTGGACTCATCATCCAAGGGAAATGAAAGATCTGTGGTGACGTTAAAAAAAACAGTACTGTCATATTGTCGTTAATCAGAGTCCACCGGAGTAGCAACTGTTAACAAGTGTGTGCCGTGCGTCATCAATCACAGCGTGCATGGACAATGTAATGCGTGGCAGTCATGTCGTACACAGCAGGCAGTCTTCGCTGGACACTCCAGTTCCACAAAAAATGATTCATTGCTCAGCCCATTAGGCAACCTTCCTACGTTCCATGCGACAAACGAAATTTACCTGAATTATAATTAAAGATTTACTTCCTATCTCACAATAAAGACAATGATTATCTGTTATAAAGGCTTATTTTAGGTAATGTTTAATTAAGGAATGGAATAGTTCTTTAGTGTGAGCACTTTTCGAAATACATAAGTACAATATGTGGATAAAACGCAGTATCCGTTCATATTAATGAAGACGGTACAATATACATCCAGGGTGCAATGTAATTCAACGGACAGATTTCTAAGGATGATAGATGAGATCAAAACAATCCATTTTATGGCAGGAACCAATATACGGAAATGCTTCTTTTGGTCGCTAAACTCAGAACCATGAACATATTCGGTGTGGAAGGATGAATTGCATATTGCTCTGGAACTTAATATCATACTACTTAATTTTATTTTTCTGGACTTGGAGTTTTGTGAAGTATAGAAACTACTGATTAAGGAGAATCAAATTCACACGTGAATAGAAAACAAAAAATAAAACTCAATGCAAACATGTTTGCTACATCTAACAAAACAATGTCATGAACCTACTGCAAGAAACAGTAAAGTTTTTACGAAATATTTTCGGAATGCCGCCCATCAAGGCCATTACACATGTGATATCTACGCAACATTGTTTGCCGTACTCTCTCTAACAATGAGACCCCAATAAAAACAGCAGAGGAACTGACTGCCAGGATTGTGGATGCCTTTCAATTTGTGCAGACAGCGCCAAGATTGTTGGACAGACTACTTCAAACAATGCTGTGTAGATGTTGCTTGTGCAATGATATAAATGCAATCTGTGGGCAAGATGCACATTTTTGTAACGTTAGCGCGGGTGATTCTTATAGGAACCATCGTGCTTTGAACGGCTGAAAACTGATTGAAAACTATTAATCTTGACAACTCATATTTTTTAATTAATTTCAATTAATGTTAATTTTTTATAATTAATTGCAAATTTTCTACTAGCATATTGAAGAAAACACTGCATGTGTATTCGAGTTACAATTATCAATGTTCAGAAGTTGCACTTAGGCCTCTAGGCAGAGACAAATTGATATTTACGCTGCATAACAAAAAACGTTTACTAAACCCCATCTATAATTCATTTATTTTCTCCAAGCATTTGTGGGCGTATATATATTTGATACATTCAATGCTTGCAATTGTAACAGTAAGGACTTTTGTGCAGCCGGTTATAGAGTGAATAGACTACTAATTTAAAGATGGGTGCAGCGAGGGCTTTCAATATTAAGAAGTAGAGAACTAGACCCATTGCGACCCTTCATAATCCGTATTTATTGCGTCACTTGACCGACATAATGGAAAAGAAGAAGAAAACTGATAGTAGAGGTGAACAGGTGTTCTGAACTGGGGACTAAAAAATAAAAACGAAATTGGGCGTCAGCTGAGAAACCTAGGAAATTGCCTGAGTGTACCTCGCAATGTAATTTTCTGAGAAGTACCTTACGCAGGAGAAAATTGTTAGCAGATTTCGGAGTGCAACTCTGAATTCTGGAAGAACAACTTATGGGGTTTGTAAGGAAGTGGATGGGGAGAATTTCAGACGGGAAAATGTTAAAGCTGTCCTGTTAGATATCAAGCAAGAACAGAGGGGAGTAACGGCTATAGCTGAATCCACATACGGCCCTGGAGCTAAATGGCAGGTGGTCTGTGCCACGCCCTGGCCGTTTTCCCTGCTCAAAGAGGCCCGAGGCCTTGAGGCCGTTCTGGATGTGTCTGGAAAATCTCGCCCCACAGGGTTTTGAAACCCCGGGCCCTCCAGCCGGTAGCGAGTCGATATACCGACTACGCAGTCCAGGCCATTCAGAAGTTAAGTTTATAAAAATCACAAATACATTTTACAAAAATTGTTTTGAACCCTTTTTTTCACCAGTCACTGGACTTTTGGATTAAAAGCTGTAACGTCGCTGGAAAGATTGTGACGTGGATGACGGAAATTCAAATTGAGGTTATAATAGTGAGAGTTCCATTACTTTGTTTTATTGAAGGGTCCCGTAGCAGATGCTACGGACGCACCGCAGCTTTAAAAGGTTATTGTGCAACCCTGTGATGAAGATGATGAGGATTTTTCTGCTTTCCCATTTTAATGGAACACCTTTGGAATGAAATTGACAGGGGAAAACCGAAGTACTCGGAGAAAACCCTGTCACAGTGCCACTTTGTCCACCACAAATCCCACATGGACCGACCCGGGATTGAACCCGGGCTTCCGCGGTGAGAGGCCGGCGAATAACCGCCTGATCCATGGCGCGGCCATAGGCCCTTACTTAATCAGACTCGAGAGAGGGTAAAGGGACCGGAGCTAAATGCTGATGGCACATGAAATCTGTTCCGAGATTACAACACTGGGTATTCCTTCCATACCCCCTTTTTAAACTATTAATTTGGTGCAAGGCTTAATGATCCTGGGTGTTGGAACACTTGTGATTCTGCCTGAGGGTTTTCATGCTTTTAGTAGAACGTCCACGTAAATTTTTTAATAATACCTCAAATGTGGCAATGACTGCCTCCTTCTACATTATTTCCAATTCCTTTGTTTCCGATCATCCTTCTATGCGACGCCATGTAATCTGAGTTACAGAGAGTATCTTTAAGTGAACCGTGATTTAAAAATTCTTGTAACATTGAGGAAGCAATAAATAATTATCTCTATACTTTAATCAATACAACATTCAGCATGATGGTAAATTTACTTGGGACTAAACATGTATGTGCTCAGGTTACTACCAACACTTTGGGGAAACATACTGACTACGTCTCCCTCTGAAGATGTTGTCATAATCCAGAAGAGCATGGACTTAATTTTCACCTTTTTTAAAATCTGAAATCGAAAACAATCTACACGTCCATAACGCTCTTTCTCGTTTTATAAAATGAAAATTTTATATGAAATTGAACTTGCGTATTAATTATGCCGGACATAAATAACTTTATTTTTACATTCGTTAGGGTCACAGAATAAATACTTTGTTTACACTGAACAATTAAACTATACAGTATTTCTTTCGTTTTCCAGAATATCCAATGTACAAAATTTTAACTACAATGCTTATATCAAATGTCTGAAGTTTGCGAAGCAGTGGGATAAACAGTACCGGCTTCCTGAGATTAATGTGATGTACCATTGTCGGAACAATGCACAATTAACTTGCTCATAGGATTATAGGATATCTGTACAGATGTGGCCATAAAAATGTCTGGCGAAGTATCATTGATGCGTTTTAATTTCCTATTAGAAACTGATAACAAAGAAAATAGATTTGAGGCTTCCGCCGCGATGTTGATGAAATCTGTGGTCTTCTGGGTTATTACACGGCGTCGTATGGTAATTATTTACCGACGTTTCGGGACAACGTATCGGTCCCATCCTCATGGGTCAAGATTCCGAGTAGTAAAGAAAGCCTATAACATAGAAACTGGAAAGCACAGCGGGGTGAGGATGGCACCGATACGTTGTCCCGAAACGTCGGTAAATAATTACCACACGATGCCGTGTAATAACCCAGAAGACCACAGATTTCAAAGAAAATAGACTTTATAGAAACTTGGTTTGCGCGGTATTTGATTTCCATTAATAAATATCACTGTTCTTTATAGCTATTGCATATTCGTGAGTTTAAAGCCTAGCATTTTAAAAGAGAATATCTGCTATTTGTACTGAAAATATCTTTGTATTTCCTGAGAACCTTCCACGGAATTACAGAGATATTTCAATATATCAGTCTATAATGATTTTTTCCACGTGGTCAAAATTCAACACTCGTAACAAACTGATCATTCCTGACAATATTATCTAAGAACATGATACAGCGTCATGACCTCTAACAATTAATTACGATTAGTGTTCGATGTGAGAAAATATACAAGGAAATTACAGGTATAGAGAAAAAACAATCCCTGTACAGACCTGGAGAGGCCCTTAGGGCTCCTGAATATTGAGGCTCCCAGAATTTCTAGACAATCTGCACATTAAGGTGGTAAGGTTGTCAGCCCTAAGACCGGCCGCCTTTACCCTCCTAGGAGAGACCCCTGGTACTCATTTCTGTTAGAGTCTGTGTCGACCCCAGGGCAATAGTAGGCTAGAGCGGGAAAGATTAGGTCAGGGAACGTGTATAGAAAGAAAACAAAAATAACGTGCCTTTAACTCTCCCCACCCCACCCCTCCAAAAACCATGCGCCAAGGGTGAAATAAACTAATAACAAATAAAACACTTCTTGGTTATAGGTGACAAATTTAAAAATCTGAAAATCATCATGGAATAACAACATTAGGAATAAGTGAGCAACGTTTTCTTCCTCTGCTCACTACATTCTTATTTGCTTCCATGTGTACAAAAGTGTATTATGAAGACCAGCATAATGAGAGATTCAAACCCAGCCGCCATTTAAATTTATATCACTTACCACCATCGGTTTCGTAACGAGCCACCGCCGTGCGTTAAATCACCCAATTAATAGTTCCACTGCTGCCTTAAGCAATATTATCGTGGCTTTCATGCGTTGAACCTCTTCCCTCTTGGAAGTTAAGATGCATCTTCATATACATGGGTGTGGTAGAAAGTTGGCTCAAAGTGTGGTCCTTCCCCCAGACTTAGAACCTACCACGTGTCATTCCAATTAAAGGTAAACCTGAAATATAGTTGTTTACCGTCTGAATTAAACCACACCCTCACATGTACTGGTAATTCTGGCGTCGTAAAAAGGAGAAGGGTGGACTCGGATTTGCGTTATGTTCTTCCTCATACATTTACAGGTAGGAAGAGTGGGTGGGGGGGACGACCAGAGATTAACCCTTTAAAGCACAGTGCCATCTGCTTAATATAAAAAGCCTGCATTTTAACACAGAGCACACTTGTAAATTTTGTACGACTTTTAGAATAACCAGCAAATGTTTTCGTAAGCCACATTGGCAAATCCGTGTTTGTAATGTAGAATCAATTTATTTTAATCACTATTTCAATCTTTACAGAATAAACAATATATATTATTCCTCATAGGGAATAATAAGTGATTATATGTCTCATAATTTTATATTCTAATTTTTAACTGTAAAGGGGAAGCCTTCACCTCAACATACAATTTTCTTTTATAATTTTGTGAGTTTCTACCTGGCGATGGCCAGCGTACGCAACCGAATCATGTTGTAGGATAATAAAAAGAGCATGAAAATAGTGTTGTGTTTATTCTGTAAAGATTTAAATAGTGATTACTTACACGCACAACGGGATGATGAATCAAAAAAATCAATTTGTTTTATGTGCGGCTGGAAATGATTTTTTATACAGCGTGCTCCAGAAGAATGTGACGATTTTCAGATCGCTGTTGTGACAAATCGGGTATAGTGTAAAAAACACAAATTACGGAGAATCAGCAGTAAAATGCCATTTAATATGTCCTTTTTACTTTTTAGAAATTACGTCTCGTAAGTGGTCCCCCTGGCTTACAAAACAGGCAAAGGCACAGTGACCCTAACTTGAGCACGACATCCAGCAACGCTGCAGACGTTAGAGGTGGATGCTGACGACATCGATGGGGAGTCTGGTTTCAGCAAGACGGTGCCACAGCATAGACAGAAGGTAAATCAATAGACTGTTTGAGGGCCATGTTTCCCGGACGCATCATTTGACGTTCTGGTGACACTGCCTGGCCAACCAGGACTGCCGACCTCCTTGCGCCCGACAACTTTCTACGGGAAAACTTAAAAGCCAAAGTGTACGTGAACAAACCTCGCGCTCTTGGGCAGCTGAAAGAGTACATTTCGGGTGAAATTAGACACATTCATAAACTTGTGTTGCGAGCAGTTATCGTTAATTTCCAATCACGATTACAGGACTGAATTTCATGCCAGGGAGACCGCTTACGTAACGTTACTTAAAAAAGTAAGGAGCGTATATTAAGCTGCATTTTACTACCCATAATTTGTGCATATCTTGGATTCAACCCGATTCATCAAAGGACAGATATGAATATTGTGACATTGTTTTGGCAAACTACATTACTTAGATAAATGTTATTCTTCAAGGGATTAGAATATGTTAACACATTGAAATTGTCGTTATTAAAGGACGGGTGTAAATATTTCTTAACTCAGTGCATAATACTTAAATCCAATAATAAGAATTATTGTGATCCTAATACAAAATAATAATGGAACGGAAGGAGCTTGAAATCGTATGTAGAAGGAATCGAAACTGGTCATTCCACGTAACTAATTTACACTTACAATTTCTGAGTTTTTTTAATCTGTCCACATTCTGATAATCTGAAAAAAAACACGTTTTGATGCTAAACTCTTCTCTTTCATTTGAAAATTTGGGGAGGTCCCTACTCAGTGGACTCACTGGCTGACTGACTGACTGACTTAAGCGTATTGAATAGGTTCTTTAATATATTTATAATCTTAAACAACGGAACTAAATACGGTGCCTCTCCAAAGTTTTATTTGAGGGCGCAAACAGTTCCAGTTTCCGAACGTTGTGTTGTGTTCAAATACCAGACGACAGACAGAGTTCAGAAATCGAATAATCCTCTCAGAAATGTTTAGAACTGAACTGATTACACATGACAAACCCTGACCTGTGGACAAGCAATCAGATGCGTAGGAAAGTCCGTAGAATTACGTAATGCGAGGTATCACAATTCTAAAATAAGGTGCCACTGAAACATACCTTGAAGCACTTTAGTGTAGCTGAAATACGTTCTACATTCTTCTTTCTGTATAAACATCCTGCACAATTAACCCTTGAGAGGTAGACCCCATCATTATAAACACAAACAGCTGAGTCGTCATGGCAAAATAGTGGAATGGGCCCACAACGGAACACTCAGAACAGAAAATTCCGACTTCTGGGATTGGCCTCGGGATGCAGAACCTTATTATAAGAGTCATGATATTTAACTGAAATACTCGTATATGCATTCCAATGGCTGAATAGAAAGTTAATTTTTCACATTACTCCTAGCCGTATGAATGAAAGTATACACTACAGGCAGCTCATGGTTTACAGGACAACGGCTGCTTTATCGGACTATGTATGACTCATTCCGATCAGATGAGTTACTCATTTGAACAAGTCTCCAGAACATTCTCGGTTCAGACGCTGCACGTAGTAGACAGCACATATGTTTATTCGTGAATAGGAATTAATGTGGCACACAGAGAGTTTTTACTGTACCGTAAGTTGTTGGTCGTGAATTTGAAATACAGTGTAATACAGAAGGTTCTTACTGTGCAAATCTATATACGGAAGAAATCGTATACAAAGTGTGGTAGCAAATTCAGAAGACAGTTTCCGGGAGATTGAGTTCCGTTCAGAATAAATGTGCGCTAAGGTATTTGTTGCAACAGTATGATTTTGTAGCTGGTTTTGTGAAGTAAGGTGTAATGGAGAATTACACCATTTGATAACTTAGTTTGCAGAAAATATTACCTAAACTGACTCGTAAAAACTCAAAACAAAAGATGATATTCAACAGATAATCCGAGTCTAGTACGCGAAGTGCCTTTACGTGACATTTAGTTGGGAGTATGCTGTGCTCTTAGTGCGACAAAAATTATGACAGCCATTTTTTTTTCGGATAAAATAAATTCAGAAGGATACAGTTGACAAATTCTTACAATATTTCCTTAAATTTAAGCGAGGAAAATTAACACGCCAATTCCAGTGGCCGTTCGGTCTAAGGCGTGGGTCTGCGGTCCCTCGCTTGCTGGGATTGCGGGTTCGAATCCCGCCGGGGACACGGATGTCTGTCTCTTGTGAGTGTTGTGTGTTGTCAGGTAGAGGTCTCTGCGACTGGTCGATCCCTTGTCTAGAGGAGTCCTACGGAATTTATGTATGTGTGTGTGTGTGTGTGTGTCATTAAATGTGATCAAGCGCAAAAATAACCCTCTAAACTTAAAATGAGTGGGTAGAAAGAGGTTAGAATAAGAAAGAAAGAAAATTAACGTCGATTCTTTCGCCAAGACGGCACAACTGTCCTACAGCCAATAATTAAATGTCTGCCTTACGTAACACATTTGGGGAAGAATAATTAATATGTCGTTTTTGTGCCTGCTGTCTCCTCCGATCCGACTCTGTGTGACTGTTTTCTGTGGCGATATTTCAGAGATAACGTCAATAGAACAACACACACTGACACCCAAAGGGAGGAGAAGGACCTCAACGAATTTATCGGGCGCAGAACCTGCAATTTCTGACAAGAATTTCGGACGGGTTTTAATAATATTTTCACCAGGTTTCGAGCTTCCCTGAGAGTTGCAGGTAATTTCCAACACCTGCTTTAAGATGTAGCTAGTTATGTTATATAATACAGGTAGTTGAAACACACTCTGAACGGATTACGCTATGAACTGGACACCCTCTTTATTATTTATAGGACTCATATGTGACTTTATAATATTTATTTATATATACCATATTTATATAGTAGTATTTTCAGGTGAGGTTGTAAATCTTGTCTTAGGAATTTTAAAATTGTCAAGCTGAGAAGAATTTTTCTAGTTAAACCACAGGATACACAGGTGTGAAATTTGCCAACAAATAAGTGGATATTTTTAAAGAAAATATCCCTTCAGACAGAATTTATTAAAATATATTTACCAGAAATCTCTGCCAAATATCAGCAAATACACAGAAACTTTAACTAATCTAAAGCTTGTGTTTCCTATGAAAACTTCATCTACATGTGACAAAAATTACATTATTATAATGGGGTTTACAGAGTGTAGGTTTTGCACAATTATTTTGTCATTAGAATAAGTTTACCTATGCCACAACTAAAACTTGTCGTAGACGCGACCAAATGAAATGTTAGTAGTAGGGTCTCGAAGACATCTTCGAGAGACCGAAACGGTTGTGTCAAATATAACAGACCAACGAGTATGAAAGCAGTTGGTTAAGTAATAGAAACCTTTATTATATCACGCAACCTTAAATTCACATTCCCGGTAAGTTACATATGAGAACGTGTTGGTCACCCGTAAGAATATAGCAACTTAGACTATCATTTGTAGAGGAACTTCATGACTTTAACAAGGAAAAAATTTAAAATGAGCCTTTGTCTAGGGCAGGAGCATCCAAAGGTTTTTTGAAATTGGATAAACCATTATTTTGGCCTGATTCGCGGGCTGGACGTTTAAAAATCACAATAAGTTATACATCTAACTACCTAAACTATTCTGCAATGCTTGTGGAATATACGTAATTTGCAAATTTGGCCTCGAGTCGCCTGTTTGATACTCCTGGTTTAGGGCGTATTACCTGCGTACAGTGTGGTGTTTTGATGAAAAGTTGGGCTTAATTTTAAGAAAGGAATCTTTGTTTTATAGCAAATCCTTGTCATTGTAAAAATAATATTTTTATTACTCTGTATTAAGAATTAATAGGCCTAATTGCATTAGGCCTGTAGAAAGTAATAGTGCCTTATGAAAGAATATTGCCTTTCAAAATAAACATTCTGTATAACCTATGCAAAATCGTTAAACGTTTACTTGTATTGCAAGCGGACTGTACGACGTTGTTTCAAGGATCTGCAGTGTTGGCCACGCCTTATATTGTCCTTCTCTTCGTCTTACAAATACGTAGATCTGAATTATTACAACATATTCAAAATAGGTGCCAGATATAAATATGTCTTATGTTTCAAGACCTTCACCTCTGTAATTCCAACCTCCTAAATATGCTCCCACAAACTGTTACTGTGGTTTGAAAACAATGTAATTTGCACGCTACTGTGCCAGCATTTCTTTGAGACACAAATACGAGTACCTTGCTCGAATAGTGGTTATTTATGGCACCATTGTGTCCTCGCGCCTGTGTGTTCTATTCTATTCAGTGAAAGCATGAATTATTTATGTTGACGTGTTCCGATACAGATAAATTGTAATGTTAGTCCGACTTTACATTACCATCGAGCGCAGTGACCTCTAGGGACACCTTAACTTTCCCTCTCTTGTGGCCAGTGGCCGTGTTACTTCTCACTGTTACTCGGTTTAAATTATGTTCCTTACGAAATTTTAACTACTGAGCCGCAACACGAAATGAAACGCGAACATCTGTAAGTTCCTCTGTTTCTGGCGGTCTTTGAGTCTCATACATATTTTGGATTACATATTAAATCGTAAATCCTCCATATTTCGTAATCAAATTAATTTATAGAAAAAAGTACCTCCCTTACGCATAGGATATCTGATTTAAGAGGTGAGACTGTTCATTTTCTCGTTTGATACTTCAAAAAAACAGCGACAATTTCCTTATACAGAATTAACCGGCTGTTTTCTTTAAGGAAGCACAGTGCATTTTCTAATACGTAAGAACTGAAATTTTATACATTATTTAGCTGAAAGATGTCATAAAAGTTCCGTACTCATCCTCGTCTTCATGGTGCTCTTCTCAGAAGGACAAGCGGGTGAAGTCTGGAAACCTTCAAACAAAACGATTCCCTTAGAAAAACAGGTTTTTCGTACCTAAAATTATTAACAAATATAACAAGTGGCCGTTATTTTCAATACTGAATTTTAAATAATATCTATGAAGTAGTATCTACAATATTGTTTTGAACAATTATGAACCAGTATTAACGCTTGACAGATGCTACTGTTAATTCCTATGCGGGTTTCAACGATTAGTAACAGTAGGAATTTTATTTCGTCTTAAAAATGTGTAAGGTTTTTCTTCGAAAACAGGTATGGAAAGAAGAGGTGTGAAGCGTTGGCTATAATTAATGCAACTTGTTAATATCAAAGATTTACTTTGATCACGTTAATTTTCTTTTCGACCTGTCCTCACAATTTCTTTTTTATTTCTGTGTGTGGATCTCTTTCCCCTTTCTTGTTTAAACTTCATTTCCAAACATCATTGAGTCAATTACTTAAAGGATCCCTGCGCTATGCGTTTCTCTCTATACTTAAACCCACCCACTTCTCTCTTAGAACTGAAGCTTAGAATGTAGGAAGGACGAAGAAGGGGGAATGAAGGAGGTAATTTAGGAATCGCTGATGCAACGATTTCTGAGCAGTCAACAGTTCTGTTATAGAGTGAGGTGAAGAGGTACGGGGAACCCACTGCGGGGTGTAGGTTAGGTTACAGCAGAAACTTATCTTCATTTTCTCCATATACGGCAGTTCTACGTGGTGATCTTCCAGCTAACAAAGTCTGCACTTTCTACAGTGTGACGAGAAAAGTTTTTATACACAAGTTTATTGAGGATCGATACGGTTATTATATCTTATCCTGACATGGCTAATTGGACGGAAAGTGCAATTTTGTGGTATGAAGAAAATGATGAAAATACGAGCTGAAAAATACCACGTCGAATTAACGAAGGTCTAGGGTTCTGAAGCAATAGATTTTCTCCAACCGAGAACTAACGTCTTTCTTTAAAGGAGGTGTGGGGACATTAGTAAGAAAAGTTCTGGAATGTACTGACATTCTTATTATACGAAGCTTTCAAAGTAAATTGATACTCGTATACGAAAAGCTGAATCGTCTGTCAAGGTCTGACCTTAATTTACTCAGTTACACTTTATACATAGCGGTAGCGCGGGGGATGTTCGGTTGAATCTTGGTCGGTGTAGCAGGAGTAATTTCACAAAGTCTCCAGCTTCAGACGCAGTTAACGTTAGCGAGCCTTGGCTGATGTCACAAGTCGGGAGAGTGCGCGAAATCACGTGAGCGTACATCACTGTGTTCCTGCAATCTTAGCGCAGGAGGTGCCAGAATTAGTCTGCTCACATAGTAGCTGCTATCATGTAAATGAGGTAGGAGGACCGATAAGGTTTGTAAGACATTCGCTGAAGGTTTCCACACAAAATGACGGGGACTTTGTGGATTTAATCCTGCTACACGTGGACTACTCTCAGTTTTCGTGGTTTTCCTCTGTTCTTCCAGGTAACTTTCATGTTATTACCTAGATTAAGCTAAGACAACGTTCTTCAAATCGTTTCTATTCATCATTCACCAGTCATCCTGCCACTTGACCATAATACTCTAAACTACTGCCAATGCTGTTAACCAAACCATGAATAAACAAACAAATAAATAAATAAAATGTGATAGTACAAGGTAAATTCTTCCCTGTACGTCATCAAGCATCGCACACTGAATTTGCGTGGGAGTGAATTTACAGCCTTCGGTGGAGAGGCCAGCTTTATTCCTCAACCAGCGAAAAGTCCCCGGCACGCATTTGTATAGAATAACTTTTCTCCGTGCCATAAGATCCTGCTGAATGGAAAACAGGGATATAGTCACTGTTTATACCAAGAATCACACGGTATACGTAAATAAACACAGTGTGGCGAAAATGCACTATTAATATAAAAGTATGTGACAAGTACAATTACCATTCTACTTCACATATTTAACTAAAACGAAGAGGCTCGTCGTCACACTTTTACTTTGTCATGTTCAAGGATCTATCATGTGCCAAATGAATCAAAGTCACAAACTTAAACCCTGCTTTTAAAAATGCATTGTACTGTTATTTTCACAGCTACTTCTATATCTTCCCCGTTTGCTCTACCACGTATATTTGCCGAATAAAATATATGTGCGTTTCTCGTCTCTCCTCCGTATGCTACATGCCTCAAATCTTAACTTCCCTGACAGTAAATAATGTTGATTCTTAAAAATAAATAAAAGAAACCAAAAGCACGTCACATTTCCGAAACCCTCCGGTGGATTGTTAGCAGCCATGCCTCATAATCGAAAAATCCCTGGTTTGAATCTCAAGTCACAGAGTGGCAATCAATGTTTTTTCGTGCTTCCCATTAGAAGCTGTGTGTCTTAGTTGATTTATAGTTTTCATGTTGCCAGATTATGTAGCGTAGACTAATAATGTGACTGGTGAATACTGACTTCAAAAAGATGTGTAACGAAGGAGCTGTGGCCAAATAATATTATCGCAGCATTTGGAATGGATGCGGCGATGATTCAGAGGTTTCATTGTAGTCTAGGCCTGCTCTGGCTTACAAGTGTTTTCGCACAGTCATAATTTGAAAACCACATATAGACCTAATCCATGCTATATATATATATATATATCAACCAATTTCCTACAAATTTATTACATCCTCACATTTAACATAATATATAAAGTATGTATTTGAGAAAGTGTCATTAAATAAACTAGGAATAAAACTTATCCGTCCGAAAATTGCCTCACAGTGCGCTGTTTACGTATGGTGAATAAGTTTTGAAGAAAAGTCTTCAATTATTTTCGGCTGAGTGAACTGTAAACGTAAAACGCTATTTCATAAAAGGACCGTAAATCAAACGGGTCAGTGATTATGCAGTCTCGTACAGCAGAGCGACGGCGTCTGTGCTCCAGAAGGAGACCCCGCTGCGACTCTTCCATCTCACGGGGCGTTACTCACGTTTACTTCATGTTTCTCGAATCGGTACCAATCGATAGATCGTTTGTTATTGTAAGCATTGTTACTGCTCAAAAGCCTATTGCTCTATGCTTTTATTGAACCGACGGACGCAGAAAGAGCACGTCAATAAAACATTCAACGATAGAAAACTTGAAGCAAGGTACCCAAGCATAGCGAAATATAAACACAACAGTTGTTATAATTTTAGAGCTGACAGAAAACATGGCTGGTATCCTGTTACAGTAATTGGAGAGCTGGACCATTGACTTTTAATGACGTCCTGAGAGAGACAGCTGGAACTTTGACGTGAAAGATAGCAAATACGTCTTTGCAAATCATATTTTGAATTTAGGAACGGAGTATCTTTCTGTGATATTTAATGTAGCGTGTAGAATAAACATGTATGCGTGGTGCGTGTCTTGAAGCGATGAAATACGAAAGTAGGGTAAGTTTGCATGGATAAATTATAATGAAACGGAATAAATAGCGTGTTGGAAACTTCTTTATGTAAAGACGTTTTCAGAATTGCATTGAATAGGCTGCACTACGTCGAGTGAGAAATTTTGTTGATGTTCATAATAGTATTAATAGCCTGCTTTTTACATTAATGGATAATAAAAATTCAACTTCTTCTCCTTCTATCGGGAGGAATTTTACAATACAAACAAAATCTTATGTAAAATATTTATACCGAAAATTTATCACGAATATGAAATTATTATTAAGTATTATACGTAAGGAAGATGTCAGGCCTATTGCAGGCAATCACACTTCCACCCGACAACAAACAACTACAAACACAAGTTCCGGACGTGGGTATCCTGACTGTGTTAACGAAAAAAGTGTGCCATATTTCCCAACCGTCTAAGTCCCGGTGGTAATTACATTCTGTGTAGGCCTGCTGCTGCAGTGAAGGACTCTCAACTTTGCCACGTGTTGTATTTATGTGTTTCGTAATATTCTCACTATAAATACAGGTTTTTAACGTCCTTTAGGAAGGTAAAGTAGAACGCCTTATGTGCATAACACGTGTATTCGTTCATATGGGGCCTGACATCAGTGGCTAAACATTTTGTCGGATTTTCATGAAATCCGGTACAGAATTTCATTAAGCATGCTGTAGAGCAAGCGTGAATTTCGTGTGCATCGGCTTAGTGGCAGTCTAGCTTTACTTGGGGGGGGGGGGCGTGCGTAATGACCCTTAACAGTGCTTTTCCATATTTCTTGAGAGATGTGGGTGAAATTCGACATAGTAAAGCTGCACACACTACTGCTGAGTATTTCAGAGTTTTGTAAACATCAGCGTAAAAAAGGCTGTACTGTTCTTGTGGGCGTAAATGAAGTTACATTTGCGCGTCTACCGTAAGAGTATGAGATTTTGAGAGCAAAGAACGTCTTGGTGAAATCTGTGTATTACATCCTGCAATGCCCCTATTGAATTATTGTTTTCTTAAACAGAATTAATCCTTGCGTCTTATTAATTGACACAATACGTGTTCTGTTTGTGGTAGGCATTGATATTTTGTGTATCATTTAGATGATTCACAGTCGTCAGAGGGTTAAGTATTAATTTTGTATTTTGACTGGTACAGGTACAGGTCTTGCTGTAAGCTGTGAATTGCCGATAATTTGAGATGAGTTTACTTGGGGGTGAGGTGACATACATTTTATTTTTTCCATTAATATATTTTCTTGCAAAACACAAAAGGTTCGAAAATTGGTGCTACTTTCTTCATCAGATAAAAGAAAATTTACGGACCGTGTTATGTTTTGAAGTGCCGTTATTGTTTTCGGATAGAAATTAGCTCCATCCAGTGGAACAAACAGGTTAGGTTGGATTAGAAATAATACATTGAGATGAGTGGGATATGTGACACGTATGGGAAGCTAGAGAAATACGTACAGAGATTTGGTGGGAAAACCTGAAGGAAAGAGGTGACTTGGAAGATAATGAGTATAATAGAAGATAATATTAAGGTGGATATTAAAGAAATGGGATGGAAGTTTGTGAAATGTATTCGTCTGCCTCAAGATAAAAACCAGTGGCTGATTCGTCTGAAGAGAGTAATGAAGTTTGGAGTTCCAATTAAACTGGGGGGGGGGGGGGATTTTTAGTATTTAGACAAGTATTCGCGTTTCAATAGGGGCTGTATTCCTTTATGCTACTCACTTATCTCCTTCTTTATTTTTTATTTATTTCGTACCTTTGAAAAAATGTGTGTTTTGTGAATTAGTGGTTCGCATATATATAAGTAGACCATTAAGGTCGGATCCATGTGCTGTTAATTTAAGTCTGTACAGTGAAGCAAAAATAAGCAGCTCTAAAATTATTTGTTTAAAGAGCAATATACTACATTATCCTCTTTAAGAATCAAAAGAAACGAATAACCGATGCACAAAACAGGACAACCAGAAATATAAAATTATGGAAATAAATATCGTGCTGCATAAGAAAGACGGAATACTTTATTCCGTGGAATATTTATACAATGCAAAGGAGGTCATATCTCTAAGAAACGGAAGTTGTGTGCTGCATATAGTAGGGAAGGGTGCGTGCTACACATTGGATACGTCAGGGCAAACATTACATGAAAAGTGCGGTCGATTCCAATAAATTCCTTTTACTTGAGTGCATTTCTTCTGTATAAGTTCAGTGTTGAGACACAATTAAATAATATTAAGTTTCCTTAGTCAAAAGAAAAGGTACATTAATTTAAAGCACCAATGGATTGAGAATTTTAAACATATTGAGAAACCATCTGGACAAATAAGTAATGCGACAGAAACATGGAAAAATACAAATAAAAATTACAATTGATAGTTTTGGTATGGGTTTACACTACACGTCATTGCATGTCATTCTTTTGCTGGACGGGTGAGCCCCTGACATGGCTCGTAACACTGGTGGGTGTAACCGTAGGGTGTTTCTCCCGCTGCCAATACAAGGACCCGTACGGTGCATTCATTCTGTTTTGCTGCAACGCTTACAATAGAGTTCGCCCTATTCAGAGAGTTATCATCGCCTAACCAAGATATACGGTGCTTCATAAAATATTATACATCCCTGCAACAGTAACTTAGAACGAAGTGCAATGCAGAATACAACACATTCAAGCTACCGTTATATTTTTCAAATACATAGAATTATCGCTTATGTTTCTCGAGTGAGTTCTAAATTTCAACCCAATAAAAATACTTTAGCCATGCTCAAGCCGAAATATATCATTTTCCTTTATCCCAGCTTACCTGTAGAAACATTTTCTCTTATATATTAAAATGTTCTCATTAGGACCTGCAACGCTCATTGGACAATTTTTTTTACTAAAAATAGTAAATGAAATAGATGAGTCCAAGATGGACGAGGTAACAGGGAATTAGCAGCAACTGCACAATGAGGAGTTTCATTATTTGTACTCTTCACCAAATATTATCCAGGTGATCAAATTAAGAAGAATGAAATGGAAGAGGCATGTGACACGTATGGGAGAAAGGACAGGTGCATATATGGTTTTGGTGGTAAAACCTGAGGGAAAGAGATCACTTAGAAGACTTAGGCATAGATTGAAGGGTAATACTAGAGGGAATGTTAAAGAAATCTTCGGGAGGGTGTGGGCTGGATTGATCTGGCTCAAGGTAGGGACAAGTGGAGGGCTCTTGTGAGCACGGTAATGAACTTTAGGTTTCAACAAAATGCGGGGAATATCTTGACTAGCTGAAGAACTATTAGCTTCTCAAGAATCCCCTGTTCCATGGAGTCAGTTAATGAAATAAAAGATTAGAAAGCCGGTTTCTTATTCGGGCTATTCCGGGTTCAAATCCCGTCTCAAAGACCAAATATTCTGACCGAAGCTTTCTTTTTTTTCTTGAAAATTTGGGCTATGACAAAAATTATACACATACCAACACATTCGAGAAATTATAAGAAGAGGTAAACACAGTAAAAGAGGGACGGACTAATTCTGAGTGAAACCTCCTACCCAGAGGGTTCTAGTAGAGTTACTCTTGTTAAAATATGATTAGGATATTGCCGATATAGAACATTCTGAATTTTGTATACGTTCCAGCCTGTTAGACATGCAAATATCACAATTAATTTATTCAATATAAGAGAGTCCTTGAGAAGCTGATAGTCTTTCAACTATGAAAGAAATTCCCTCTTCCCCCGTTTATACAGCTCGAAGGTTCACATGTCCTCTTGACTGGACTGTACTGTAAATAAGTAAGGGCTCTGAATATCAAAATTCAAAATAACATTCATTAAGTCATTTCCGAACAGAGTTGCCGCGTTGCGTAATAGCATCAGAATTCAGTTCGTCACAGAGCCAAGTTTTGCAATAGACAATTATTAAAACTGGTGATAAATAGTTAACTATACTTGATTTTGAAATTTACTTTATTTATTTTAGGGACATTGCATAACCTTCTTTTTTTTTTAATGAATTCATTTACCAGTGTTTCCTACTATGATGATGTCAACAACCGTCATGCAATGGTCTCGTCTGCAGTTCTATGCCCTTCGTCGAAACTAAAACGTGTGTTATTTATCGACCACTTCACACTGCTAAGAGTATCGGACGCCTTCCTAGAAGGACCTGGAATGCCATCTCACGGAAAACGAATGAAACTCGTCGGATTTGCAGGAAATATATTCAATTCTTGGACGGGGGTGAAAACAATATTGTTCTTTCCACTTTTATTGCTGCTATACATGTTTCTCTACAAGTGTTACCGTTATCATTAAAAATGCCATCAATGTTTTCGAAATATGCAATATAATAATATTAGGCGTATATACAGACCTATATATATAAGTATATAAGAAGGGAAGTGTTACCCGGATTTATGATGTCGAAGATAACCGCAAACGTTTTAAATTTCTGACAGGGATATATGTTACAAAATGAACATTGGGTTTTTGAAAACTTGTTTTACCAGGATTCTGGTTACAGATCTGAGGGATAAGAGTAGAGATATAGAGAAAACGCTCGTAAAAGTCCGCCAGTTGTTTCAGAGGTTATTAAGAGGGACTAACGTTAGAATCGTTAAGTCATCATTACTTAATTTAACTTTTCAAAATTTATATGCCTTTTTCTAATCAACCACAAAATCTGCAGTCACAAAATTTAGCACACTTGCGTTGGAGGGTTTTCTGCATAGCCTACACTCTCTTTCGCTGTGACTTCCTGTTAAACCTAGTCTAAATAGTTATTTTCCTGAAAAGAGCGTATGACGAGAAGAATGTATCTAAAACTCATAAAATCAACATTTCCAATATAGGACTGACAACCTCCATTGAGCAATATGTAAATTTTCGTCACAAGTGCAATTCATAATCGTATATCTGTATGTGAGCCACGAAATGAAGCCAGTCATTTCTCAAACTGGCTTCCTTTCTCCCTCGCTGGGGACCTTCGTTTCTCTGCTGGAGGTTTAGACCACAAAATCCAATTTGAAGTCTGTTTTTACCAGGTCCTTTTATTTTAAATGTTTCGGATAGAAATTGGCTGCTGCAGCAGGCAACTGCAACCACAGGCTTCGTGCAGTGTGCTAGACGATCGAGCTGTTCCCTCCTTTCAAATAAAGACTCTCTAACTAGTTCGACGTCAGTTGGCGACAGAGTTAGTGTTTAGGGCGAAAGTTTTAATTACAACATTAACCAATCTGAGCTGTCTCTAAACAAACACTCTCCTCTCTCCTTCACTGTTGTATAAACGTTATCTGAAATTTACAAAAGATTAGAATAAAAAACCTGGAGTGGAAGAAATAGGTTCCACCGAAATGTTTGTATTCTAATCAAAGTTACATTGCGTCACATCCCAGAAGACAGTATACATCATTGTCACCTCCTTATGAAACTCAAACCTTACGTGCAGAAAATTAGTAGATTCTATTGTCATTAGTATTACTTTAAATATGCTGTACTGTTCTCTTCATTACAAGAATGTAAATTCCTGAAAAATGACTAGTTTTGGGAACTCCGTTCTTTTCCTAGTAACTATTGTGTAATATTTCTGCAAGAATTTATCTTGCTTTTACTTTGGTTACTGGTGTGATGTTCGCTGAATGTTATTATATTGCTGAATTTTTCGTTTATTTAGAATTTCTAAAATCATAAGCCCATAACGTAGATTGGCATATGAGGGAGAAAGTAACAGGAAGATGAAGAAAACTACGTAGAGAGGAGCTTCTTAAGTTTTAACCCTCACCAAATATTAATCAAATCAAGGAGATCTAAAAGGGCGGGACATGTGGCACGTAATGGTGAGAAGAAAAATGCGTAAAGGCTTTTGGTTGGGAAATCTGAGGAAAATAGACCACTCTGAAGATCTATTCATAAGTAGGAGAAAGATATGAAAATAGATCTTGAAGAAATATATAGGGCGGACGTGGAGTAGATTCACCTCGCTTATGATAGAAAAATTGGAGGGCTCTTGTGAACACGACAATGAACCTTCCAGTCCATATAATGCTGGTATTTCCTGACTAGCTGAGAAAATATCGGATTCCCAAGGACTCTGATCCATGGAGTCACTTACTTAAACAATTAGATAGTTAGTTAGTTAGTTAGTTTGTTAGTTAGTGAGGAGTAACAGAATTGAAAAGGATGTGAATGGACGTGGACATGCCACAAATGAACGTTGAAAACCACAAAGAGTCTCATTCAGTATAAACTGTATTCGAGACAAGTTCAGAAACCAGTACTTCCCAAATAAAATTTGAGAGTGGTAAACACCCAATATCACAGTCCTTAATTTGGGACGCTCCTCTATTAATCTGCGTAAAATTCCGTAGATCCAAAAAATATATAGGCCTACAAGAAGTGGATTAATTGTGTTCAGGATAATGGCAAGTTTTTAAGGTTTCTATGTCGTTGTTACTTACTGGTTTAAAGACACTAAACCACAGATTTACCCTTTTAAATCCGGACGCCAATTGGGTAACATGCAATGGGGTCTCCAGTACTACTCGAATTTTATCTCCAAAAATCCAGATATTTCCTGTTGAGGCGCTTGAAGAAATTTCTACTCCTAAAGGGATTCAGATGAGCCGAGACAATCGCACATTTTCCGCCTCGTCCGAAGCTCAAGAAGATTACTTCTGTTCTGAGGTTTTAAATATTAAGTACGTTGTTTAGCAAGTGTGCTTACTCCAAGTTTAACTGTATGGAAGAAAGAATGTAATTTTTCGTACATGAAATTCAGTTCATGCTTCATATAGATTCGCTTTGATGAAAGCCCTTCTTTGTTTTTGACTACTGAAAAGATGAAAGTCAGACCTGCAATGACTTAGACAGAGCATTAGGCCTAAGACCTGCAAGGATCCATTCTGTATATTTAGATAACATAAAGAAATATTTGATACAAATAAAAGTATAAAATTAATTAACGCTTATAGACCGAATTTTGGCAGTGATTAGTTATTTATTTAAAAATACAAAGAGCTTCCTTCATGCTAGAGTGAAAGCTTTTCAGTGCGTTACATTATCTACAGGGAAATAAAATCCCAAAACCTGTGGAGATTGGACAATCTGTGGCTTCCCCTTGACCTTTACTTTAGGTAAGAATATACATGCGCAGTCAACGTATTTATAAATGTGCTATAAAATGCTAAGTGAAAGATGAATAAGAGCAAAGAAGAGAAAGGTAAGGAAAATATGAAATAATTTAGAAACCCGGACACGATTTACCTTATGTATTCACGACGAGGCTTCATTTAGCGTGCCATAAAGTGCACACAGGGAGATCCGCGAGAGAGTTACCGCTTCTTTGACGCACAGCAAGAAAGTGATTAGAAGTGCCGTTGTATGGTTCTTTAGAGACCTGAGTTATAAAATAACCTAATTAGGACGAGTGGGAGGAAGTTGTTTGTTTCCTGTTTTGTTTTTTCACTTAATGATACACGAAACTTATGATCAGTCCCAAAATACAACAAAGACTACATGTAGTGTACAGTTGCGGAAATACAATAAATTCGGTACGTTAGCACACATAACCCCTAATAATGTCATGAAGAAGACGAGATCAACAATATATGACTTCCAAATTTTTTAGTCTAGAACACAGGTCATGTTAAAATGTAACCGATCAATTAATTAACAGCTGCACTGTATCTTCGTTCTTCATGTCGATACAGGGCAACGTATATCTTTGGATCCTCTGTTCAAGTGGTGAATGTACGCCATTTCTTAGTCTGTGGCATAAAAATATTACAAAAGAGATGGTGTAAACTGACCTGTACAAAGAAAGACAAAATATTAGACTCTGTACTGAATGGAAAATAAGAAACATTTTCTCACACTTCTCTTTTAGTGATTTACTTGCCAGGTACTAGCAAGATTTAATATTCGCCACAGTTAATATACCAAGAAATGAATGTGAGATATGTGTAAGTAGCTTCCTCATAAGATATAGCAAGCCATAATAAGCATTAATAACATTTTTAAGTGACAGAACCCTACATACCTCAGACAAGTTACAAAATGTGAGGTGTGGTTTGTTATTTGAGACTCTTCTACCGTTTTAAGCAAGCATATTAAAACAAAGTATTTATAATTGTTAGTGTAATTTCTTAGGAATTACCATTGGATACACAAGGCATCATTCAGGCAGGAAAGTGAAACATGGAGATATCCATAATATAGCACTATTCAATTAAGTGATGACGGAAACGTACGAGGTATGAGAATAACGTGTAAAAGCAAAGGAGTCATGATGTAAAATTGTGAACAGCTAAAATATGATTAACAACTCTTTCAGCAATTAGAGTAATGCCATGCACAGTGTGTTTTGTACACAGAACTAGCTGTAAAAATATTGTGTAGAATAAATGGTAATTTTAAGAAAATTCATCAATTAGAGCGAATGTGTAATCATCGCCATCGAAATATCAACGTTATCAAACCAGATACAATTTCTAGGCAACCACACTGTCTACACTTGCGATATTTGCACCCATGTGGCTCATTGTGTAGGATCAGCTTAGAATTTCATTATGATACACGTGCAACTCCATTACATATTTCGTCCCCTAACAACTTACACCTAACTCATTAATCTACCGATTTATCAGTAAATTATTTATTTAAAATTTTTGTTCCTCATTAAAAGAGTAGCTAATGAGAGGTGAAATTCAAGACCAAGTATTCAAATTTATTTTTCTGCCATTTCTTCTTCGGTTTCCGTTGCCTAGAATTACAACTATCAGACAAAATAAAAATTTTGTTCACAATGATACTGGCATCGGTAAAACTCATTGTGAAAAGTTTTAAGATGCTGTATCTCAGGCTATATAACATAAATTGTAGGATAGCTTTTGAATGGTGAATTATAAAGGATTTGCAACAAAGCATTTGTGGCTTATTGAGGTACTATTTCGGCCTTTGCCCGGACGGAGTGAGGAAAGCCACAAGAATTTCAGACACGATAGCTACCGTCCTGATGGAGATTTGAACCGAAAACAGACCGTGCAGTGCGTCAGCCTCTTACAGCGGAAAACTGGATCGATTTCCAGAACAATCGATATGGAATTTGAAATGCACCAGTAACACTGAGTACTTCTGTTTCCCCAATCAGCAGCATCATTCCTCTAATTCTTCTTACTCGTTCATTCATCTAAAACCATACCATATAATTTTACCAATTTGCTGCGTTCTTGAATTTAGCACTTAAAGAAAGAGTCCAACCCAATCTGAATGCAACTGTAGAGGATTTCTGCTGCATCAGACTGTTCGGAACGGTGTCGATAGAATTTCTAACACACAGAGAAATTCTCGAAAAGGAAGGTTGTGTTTAAATTACGTACAGTGTTTTGTATAAGCTTAAAAAAAAACTTACGTGCAGTGGCGGATCCTAATCGGAGGTCAGCTGTCGGAAGCTTACACAATGCAGCGTTGTACCTTTCCGCTAGACCTGATCTCCGGAACAAGATTCGCCACTGCTTACGTGGAAGGAATCTAAATTTCTTTATCCAATTGCTTTTGAACTGAAATAATTGACATCATCAATTTCATTATCTTTTGCTCGTTATTTGTTTCTTATCTCCAGTTAATTTACTCATAATATTTGACTTTCTGAAATGAATGACAGGCTTATTGTATTATATTCTCCTGGCATGAATTCCATACTTCCGACTCACTTCATTAAATTGTAATTACTGATATCGAATTTGTTCCTCCCTAACAAATTTTTATATTCAGCGTCCTTTTATTATGAATCGTATATTCCTTTGCTCATTATATTCTTGACATCAGGATATACCCTATACTCAGGCCTACATAATCCATCGGTAGTATATCATTAGTCATGTGATTGTTGCAATACCGTGGAACTTGAGAGAGAGGTTCAGGTCTGCGAAATATTCTTTGTGGAAGATTTTAAATCCACCCCCTAGGGAAGTAAAGCAGAAGATTTAGTTTTTTTAAATCCACCCCTAAGGTATGTTCCTACAACGAATGCACCTGGGGTTAAATAAGGGTGGTTTGTTTTCCCACGAAATGAGGCAAATGAAGGGAAAGGGAGGATTTTGAAGGAATAATAAACTGCAGCATAAAGGGGAATGTGGGCAGAATGCATGCAGATATTAGCATCCCTCATATGACAGGGGTTGTTTCAGCATGCAAATCCTTGCTTCCCCCTTCAAACACATCCGTTTCAATATCACCCTCCTCATACTACCCTGCCCAGTTTACGAAACAATGCTACAATTCCATGAATGTTTACTGGCCTGACATGAACGCGTGCTGAAACATTATCAAGCAGGAAGGCGCCACATATCGAAATGTGTGCATTTACTGTCATATAATTCTTGTTCACTGCTGAAAGTAAATATGGTGACACGTCACTGCGTTATCTGGCGGTACAGATGCGAGATGTCAGAAGTTATTAACTGGACCAGGCATTTTGTATCAGGCCTACTTGGAAGAAGGATGTGTCTTTCAAGGTGGTTGCGAGGTGTAAGGCAAGTTGTTTCTACCGCTAGAAAAATGGGTTTGAATTCCACTACGTGCACGGATGTACGCGTACATTGTGCATTTATAAACAAGACTTAAAGATCCTATGATGGGAGACCTTGGGCCTCTTGAGCTTGTAGTACCATTGAACTGAAGAGAAGAAGTAATATAAAGCATAAAATTATGCGCAGATTTATTGACAGGAGAGCCAGTTTATACCAGGGTGACTTTGAAATGATATTTACTAAATTTGTGTATATTCGGTTCATTTCAATTATTCAGATTATACAGGGTGTATCTAAAATGCTTGGATAAATTTCACGAGTGAGTTCCCCACACCAAAACATGGAAAAAAGATTCATATCAATGTATGTCCGCAAACATTTAGGTTTCGAGGTGCAGCCCAACAACGTGTTGATCTAAATTCTTTAGATTTTCGACTGCGGGGACACTTAAAACCAACCGTGTATTCAGCTCCAATTGAAAAGGAAGAGAAGCTTCACCGATTCATTTTCGATGTCGGTCAAACCATTTGCAATGGTGCCATGACCTTTGAACAGTGCGATGGTCCACATCAGAACTGTCTATGAGTGCGTTGATTCAGGTGGAGGATATTTTGAGTATTTGTTGTGAATTTTGACTTAATAAACAATAATAACTCCAGAGTTATTGAATTGGGAAAGTGTATTGTAAATGCATTAATTCGGTGGTAAATAAAATATTACATTTTTAGGAATTTATTTATGAATGTAATCTTTCAGTGAAACTCAAAATCACTCATTTGCCGACGTGTGTTTATATGAAATATTTTCTTTGTTTGATGTGAAGAACGTTTGTACAAGCATTTTAGATGCACCCTGTATAGCCCCGCAAGATGAGTTGTTTAGTAAATAACGAACTGTAAAAATATAGAGGGAACCAACTGTTACGTAATTTTAACATCTTCCCGGAAGACCTGAGAATTACTACGATAAACCCCAGTCCGGATGGCCGGTCTTAGGACTAAGACTTGAATTCGGTACCCCTAGAATTAGAAGCAGATGTACCACTTAATTTGCCGCTAAGTTTGGTTGTCGTGTGTTTAACTGACCGACCGATCGATGAGTCGCGAATTTACAGTGGCTGGAATTACTTTTTAATTTTACTATAATGCAATTAAATTTTGGTTAAATTCTTTTTTCCAGACATGAGTCCCGCGTCTGAGTCACCAGATGTCAGTGCTGATTCATCAAAATCTACGCTTACCTCCGTTCTTATGATTTATACCTTCGAAGATAGCAAGACGAAAATCCTAACTCTAACAATTTGTCCGAGATACGTTATTGTGAATCTGAACGTTGCCTAGGCACCTGTACACGTGACATTAAAGTTTTGAAACTCAGCGATTTACTTTAGACTAATTCCGTGAATCGCCGATCCCGGTGGCCGTGCGGTCTAAGGTGTAGGTCTAAAGCCGCTCGAATGCTGGGATTGCGTGTTCTAATCCTGCTGAAGGCAAGGATTTTCTTCTCTTGTGTTTGCTGTGTGTTGTTTAGTTAGCAGCCTCTGCGACGAGCTAATCACCGTTCACAGGGATCCTACTGAGTATGTGTCTAATTGTGTGTGATCTATGAACCTCAACAATGGGGAGGTCTAAGCCCCATTTGGGCTGCAGCACAACAGAAAAAAATCTGTGATTGAGGTTCCTAAATCATTGTTAGGAATGACTTGTTAAACCTGGTTACTGAAGGACACTTCCACCAAGACACCAACTTTTGCGAAACGCAAAGGAATTTTATTCTTCAGAATCGGTTCAGTACAAAGAGGTATTCTGCAACTTAATACTTTTTCTCTAATGGGCATTTCGCAACATACTGATGACAAACAGATAAAACGTTAAAATAAAATTTAGAAATCATAGAATCTATAAGGTTCCAAAAAATTTACAAAAGCAGGATTTAAAAAAGAAAAACTTCATACTGTACTCGTAATTTGAAGGATTTATTCATATATATTTGACATACTGGCGCTTTATTTTAATATCCCTCACTGTGGAACGATTGTTCAGCTCTTTGCTTGAAACACAGTAGAAGCATTAACGAGATAAGTTAATTGTTTGATGCGTGCTTCTTAAAAAGAAGTCAAATGTAGCTTCATATTTCTAGAGTGGTGTAGATTCAGATGTCTATTTTAAGGTCTTCATGATGGGTGTGGCATAAAATAAATAAATAAATTTGTATAACATTTGTAATAATTAATATAGTCAGATAAGAACATGTCTCAGCAAACAGTTCATTGTAGAGGCCAAAGCACTCGTAATTTAAAGTACTGGGATGAGAGTTAAAACCCGACAATCCTGATTAACAGCAGCATAGTTATGTCATTTCACGTGAACTAATAGGCATTTATCTTACCTAATTTCATTTAGGCATATTTAAAATTGTCCAGGAAGGTCTGTGGGAGATTTTTGTCTGAAAGCCGAAAAGTAAGAGACCACTGACATACCTAGGTAATAGGAATGATGCACTTAAAATGGCCGTTAAAGAAATATGATTTGTGCGGTTTGGGTTAGATTAATCTTTTTCACGATAGAATCAAGCGGCGAGGTCTTATGTACAACAAAATTGCTAACTTCCCAGTTTCGTGGAAAGCGAGAAATTTATTGACTAATTTTATCCTATTTGGCCCTTCCAATAGGAATGTTTATCTACACTGATATTTTTATTCTGACTATAGCTGAATCTTGTACCTCTCCATTATTCAGTCCTCCTTGCTTTCCAATATTCCGCAGTGTATCTGGATTTAATGAGGGCTTCCTCATAACGACAGGAAAGAAGACACTGGTGCTGCCGTAATGAGTTTAACAGGGGCTATTATTTGGAGCCACCCTCGGCTCTGGTAGTATAATACTGAGATTTATAATTATAAGATCGTACTCTAGCGATGCATCTGTAAATGGATCAGATACAAGGAATAGGGTCTTAATATCATGTCCCTTCGAAATATGGACGCAATTTTCAACAATAATTTTAATAACAAAGTAACAGTTAAAAAACAGTAGTTTCTACGTTAGGTCCACACCAACTTTTCATACGCATTAGGGAAAGAAACAAAAAAAATTCTTATTTACATACTTGTCATTAAATAAAATCTCAACAGACCCCTAACAGGTTTCGACCATTTACGTGGTCATTGTCAGGATTGAACCCAGTTTATGAATCTGTAAATTGTTGTGGACATTTATGAATTTAGCTCACGAATGCAGAAAAAAATTATAATTTTATAGAAGTTAATAATAACAAAATTGCACCGTCCTTCATACTACTGAGTGTTAAACAACATTTGCTTTAATAAAACTATGTCAAAACCACAAGAATACATATACTTTCTTATTCTTGCAGAGGACTAAGAAATAACATCCTACGAAAGGGCCTGAAAACAAGTTTTGCTTTAGGAATTTATTTAATACAATTTACTTTTTAATGTTCTTATTTTATTAACAAAATAAATGCAATTAATTGTGGATCTAACCACAACTGTTAGCTCGAGGAGTCACATTTCTACTCACAACACCTCTAATCAGCACCCCCCTCCATCTCAATTGACTCAGCAAAGAATAAAGGGAATCAAAGTCACATTGTGAATGTAGATGAAAATTTTGATGCCACATTCATATTTGAAGTAAAATTGTTCAGGCGACAGTAGCATCAATCTGAAAATCAACAGATTACAATAAATATTACATAACAACAAGAAAGTTTTCCAGGGAAGTAAAGTAAGTAATGAATATTAAAACATTCTTTTTGTGTTCGAAATTTCATATTGTGTAGGCCTAATAAATGGATTTTTCGTCATTTACATATATGAATATGAAACAGGCTGTAAGGAGTCAAACATAGCAAACGAATGTCGTGGGCCTTCTTGAATTTAACACAGAGCATGCACTTAAGAGAAGGGGCATTTCCACAAATAGAATGGTTAACTGAATTAGGAATTTCTTCAAACTTTTTCTTTCACTGAAGGGGGGAGCTAAAATTTCCTGGTATAATCTATTTAAGACTAACAAGTTAGACAGAAGTATTACCCAAAAGAAAGTTAGAGGATGCTATATCTATAGCATGTAGATTTGACATTAACCAAGTTGTGCCTTTTGCGAAGGTTAACTAAAAAATTAATTAATTAATTAGAATAGTATAGTACCTAAACTACGGGCTCGATGACCGAAATTCATGGTTGGATTCCAGGCAAGGGCAAGAGGTTTTCTCTTCGACAAAGCGTCAATCCCGGTTCTTTAGTCCACTCGCACACCAACTCAATGAGCACCGGGAACTCTTTTACTGGTAGTAAAGCAACCGGAGACAGAAATTAACCATGCAACTCCATCTTCTGTCGCAATTACGATTGTGTAAAATGATAGTTCCACTCCTCAAAATGGTGTTTCATGGTCTGCACATGGGTGCATTTACTGGTGGGATTTTACCCAGGTGCATAGCACAGGAAATTTTAGTAACAGTTCTTTAAGGGAAAGCGAACTGAGCACGAGGAATATGCGAGTGTGGAATTCGCATATGGATAGGAAATACAGTGTTCATTGTACGATAAGGCGTATGTGCCCTTGTGTGTGCACAGATTTATTAAATTATTTTCTCAGTTAGACTTACCCGTAGGTGAAAAAATGTCGTTTATTTGCATTACTCCGCGAAAAAGGTTTTTGAATATTTTGTTACAAAGTAAGACTACGTAACTTTACGAGTATAAAGATTTGTTCCCCACATTTCTAACTTTTAAATTTATATTTGTCGTTTTCAGTTTATAAAAAAGTTGTTTCTCATTTCTCCATTATCAAATTAAAGTCTACCTTTGAAGACACTGCCGCTTAAAAATTCATGCTACATAGACCTATATAATGTTTTGTGAACTAGCCTGCTCAGGGTGAGTACCCTGAACATGGAGAGACGAGTTTCGTTCGAAACGTTGGTACACAAAATACCAAATTACATGGCGCCACTTCCTAGAATCTCGGCACCTCGGAACCAATTACGCAATTTAAAATATATTTATCATAACAACGTACCCCATATTATAAACAATAAATGCAGTAATCTATTTATTAGTGCGTATTCTCCCTAAATGTGCAAAACGCAAATAGCGCCTTTCAGTTTTTATTTATCACATACTTTAATGATAGCACGTTATCCTCTGGAGAACATAGGCAAGTTCAATTACGTAAGTATTCTATCGCGTGTAATGGTGACGTCGGTATAACTTGCTAAGAATTGCAGCTTTCTGACATTCTGAATCAGTAGGCATTTGGGCGGAAAATGTAGCAGGCATGAGGGGAATGAAAATGTGTACAGAAATGTAATCGGATAGTCCTACAGGGAAGGTATACCTTGGGATACATTAGACATACGTAGACGTATTAGGCTTAAGTATATCAAACGTTATACAAAGAAAATATGCAGCCTATTTTACTGTGGCATAAAAGTTTACTTCGGCTTATCTATTCCTCTGTTACTATAGATATTTTATTTGATTTTTACTTATTACTTAAGTACGGATTTTTGGACTAAATTTTAATTTTACAACTACCAGCACATTTTCATAAAATTATTTCAATTTTAACTTGCGTAGGCATATTATATGAGTAACTTGCAAAAATGTTTTCTTCCTATCTCCGTATCAGAATTCCACATGCCTAGTTGCAATGTTTCTTGATGAATTAATGTATTGCCGTCAAACCATAGCATACAGAACCTTGCTCACAGCTGACATGTTTGTATTTTGCATGACACAGTTGCATACTCTTCCAAGACTTATTCCACTGCCTCACTTTTAGGCCCTAAAAGAAACGTCGCTAATATGGCACCCTCCTCACAATTCCTCACTTGTTTTATGTTACTGATTGTATAAAAATAAGAATTGCGTCTTTGGAGTGTTTATCGGTGGAACACAAACAAATATCACAAAACTTAGTCAACTAATTCAAAAGTTTTGCGGAAGCTTTCACACACTCACAAACATTGTGATATCATATGCAAACTTTCTTTTCCTTTTAAAGAAATAAAGCAGGTTGAATAATGCAGACAATGTACGTATAACGTAATACTGTGAGCGTTTGCTAAATAACGTTCCTACGAAAACGCCATAATGCTTTCCCTTTGTATTGTTATTTACCTACTTGTGTCTGTCAACAATATAAAACTGTTGCGTGTTGCCATGGAGGAGCAAGAATAGTTTCCTTTTTACTGTTTTCTATCCACAAAATATTTCGTCCTGCTGTCAACAATATGGGATAAACCTATTTTTTATATTATTCATACTGTGAATTTTCTTATAATTATTACACCAACAAATTTATGAACGGAATAAAATACGTCCCTTAACCAAATTTGGAGTTTTTCGGCAGATTTTCCTACAAGTCCTCAATATAATGTTTAATGAAAAACCTTCCAGTGGGATCTGTGCTAATAAACGCGGACAGAGAGACGAACGGAGAGGTATTGCGAAAATAACAGGCGCTTTTTACCTGTTTATGCGAACGCGCCTGAAAAAATGGTTTTTAAAATGGGATTTGATTTTGTGGACTTGATTCATGTGGCAGACCATAGGGACCAGTTGCAAGCTCCTGTGAACATTGTAATGAACTCGGATTCCATAGGTTAGGGAATTTCTTGGCCAGCTGGTCGTCTATCAGCTTTTCGAGAATTTCTGTATATCAATAATACAGTTAATTAAGCAGTTGGCATGACCTGTGTGTTCCATAACAATGAAAGGACGTAGGATTGTTTTGTAACTTCGTGAATTCTAAAACGGTGTGCCCTAAATAGTTAGTAATGCCGTCTGATTTTGGGCACCGGGATGCTTAATATTTCAGGCGTTTAGACGTGAAATAAATATAAGCCTTAGTCTGAACTGTCGCTGTAAATTTGTTCTCACATTCGCAAGAAGGTTTTGACTCGAACTCGCAACTCCTTCAAATTGCAGGAGGTTAACCAACAAATAGCGTTTTGTCTGCCAGCTTACCTGGAACTTACTTAGTTGCCTGCGGCGAACTCTCGAAGGAGTGAAGACAATCAAGGCCTCACACATTATTAACACAACTAAGCCATGCGCGTCTTTCCCCACAGGTAACTGCACATTTCGAACTTACTCGCTACGTTGCCCACACTAACAATTCTTGCTGTCGTCAGCAGGAGTACAGTCACTTAAAACCACACTATACACAGAATTTTCATTTTATGACGCTACGTAAGTTTGCAGCCGATCCCAGTGGCTACGCGGTCTAAAGCGTGGGTCTGCGGCCGCTGGCTTGCTTGGATTGTGGGTTCGATCCCGCCGGGGGCATGGATGTCTGTCTCTTGTGAGTGTTGTGTGTTGTCAGGTTGTCTCTGCGTCATGCTGATCACTCATCTAGGGAAGTCCTACCGACTGAGGTGTGTCTGAGTATGATTGTGAAGCCTCGATAATGACGAAGCCTTGGCCCATTAGGGGCTGTGACACCATGGAAAGGAAAAGTAAGCTTGCAATTAGTGTAGGCGTCTTTGCATTGACAAGCATGTACGCGGCCACATAATTTCATAACACCTACGAGTACAGTGACAGGGGTTAGAGTGACTATTTTTTTTTTGTTCTGTGAACACAGCACCTTACTCAAATAGCACGCATAATTTGAGGTATAATAAACACGAATATGTTATACTTGAGATCTTATGAAGAATAATGCCTTGCGGTACTTGACGCCATGTAGTCTGGTAGACATTTTCGACTTCGCGGAGAGTCGTGCTGCCTGCAGTTTCTTGCTAGAATTATGTTACTACTTTTTCAATGAAAAGCATAAAGCATGTTCTTCGAAAACGTTGGCAAATTTCTACCAGAATATATGGCGTCACATCCAAGAAGACGGTATTATTTGTAACAAATGTATCTTCAATTAAATAAAATGTATTTTACCTAAATATTTATTAGATTTGCAGCAGAATAAATCTTGTACTTGTCTTGTCTTGTACTCTTGTACTCTGTGTAAAAATTGCAGAGATTGTGGACTAAAGCACATGTAACTTATAGTAACCATTGTGCTCTAAAAGACTGAAACTGTTTGGTAATGTCTGTAAAGTTGACAGAACCAGCTACGTCTACCGGTAGCCAAACACAATGTTATTCAAATGCTCTTACATAGACACATCTTAAGTTTCGCTACGGGACGTAAGCAGATTATGCTGATGTTAGGATGATAGATTACTATTCTGACAGTCGCCTAAAGCGACTCGGAAATTAAACTGCTTATCCTAAAGCAGGTGCGTTCCTTCTACAGATAATGGAAGAAGTTACTCCCCATCCAAGTGTATTCCTTTACTCAAATAACAAAACCTTTCTTTTTTTGTTTTTATAACAGAGTCCTAGCATGGGGTTTGCTCAGCTTTGTACTTTGAGAATCATGGTTAGCATCCGACCGTAAATACTGAACTCTAGGGACTCTAGGGTGACCGACTCAGACACTCTTACGTCAGGGCAATAGAGTGAATATATGAGATATTAAGATACTGAAGATTTACGTGTGGTACCCTGCAGTCTGCCAACTGAGTGTACCAACGTTTTTTAGGAGAATATGACTTCCATGCTTATACCCTAAAAATTAAGACATGTGCTCTTAGGAAAGTTTGCTACCCACCTACCAGGCTACTCGGCATCGTAACAGAATATTGCTACCTTAAGAACTGCGTAATACCATGCTGCTATTTGTTTATCCTTCAGTTATTGCATACGAGTTTTCATTAACGAGGTCATTAACATGCTGTCACTGATTTTTTTTCCCAATAGCTCGACAGCCCCTTGGGGGCCTAGGCCGCCTCATTTTTCGAGGCTTCACGATCACACACTTTTTAGACACGCCACATTCGGTGGGACTCCTCTTGATGAGGGACCAGCTCGTCGCAGAGACCTCTACCTGACAACACACAACACTCAAAAGAGACAGACATCCATGTCCTAGGCGGGATTCGAACCCACAATCCCAGTAAGCGAGCGGCCGTTGACCCACGCCTTAGACCGCGCGGCCACTGGGATCGGCGCTGTCACTGATATAGAACCTAAAATTGCAGTAAGTCTAAGAAGGTTGTATATTGGTCTATAAAGTTATATGTGGTATAATATACTTCCATACGAAATTACTGAAGGAATTCCTGTATCAATAACGTTTTAGACTTGTGTTCGAGAGGTATCTGCTTCGAATCCCGGCCCGGTCATCTACTACGCTGACTGATGTTTATCATAGCTTTGCTCACTTCCCAAGACTCAATCCGAAGCAGTGCCTGGAATGCATCACTACTGCTTCCTTCCAATTTCTTTTACAATTCGACGTTTATTCATCATCCTAACCTTGGACGCTATATAATCTGAATTACTGACATTGCTGTAAAAGAAACCACAAAATGTTTATGAAATTATTGTCATTCTTTAACGACGTTAAGTTTGAAATTAAACTACTTTGTATATAAGGATTAAGTTTGTATTTAAGGGAGTAAAGAGTGTGATTCCATTAGGAAGAAAAATAGGTGAAAGTTACATAGGGAAATAATCGCTGTTTTTGTTAGAAATAATAGAACACATAAGAATGCAGATTTCACACTCCTGAACTTGGCGTGCATAGAGTAACCACTAAGCTTTAATTATGTAATTATTGTTTATGAATGGGATAATGGCTAAGGATGTTGAGATCTTGGTTCTTCTGGGATGTTACGCAGCGTGGGTTGGTAGTTAGTTACCGACGTTTCGGGACAACATATCGGTCCCACCTTCAATGGTCTTCTTGCACTGCTTGACCTTTTAATATGGGACCGATATGTTGCCTTGAAACGTTGGTAACTAAGTACCAACCCACGCTGCGTAACATCCCAGAAGAACGAAGCTGTTATTTACACCGCGGCGGAAGCCTGAAATCACTGCTAGGGGTGTTATTTAAGTACAGTTAATGAACCGCTACTGTTATTTTTTCGTACATAAATGTCGTTCTGTTTTGTATTAGGTTGAACTTTCTGTGTTTGGAGAGAAATTTTTGACTTTTTGGAAACAAAACTGTTAACGTGGAAAACAATGAGAAATTAATTCTTATTTTAGGAGCTTTTGCCTTAAGAGAATTTTCTGAGGAAAAAATACCTTTTTTTAATCGGAGCATCACTGTTTTGTCTTCTACTTCTTGAAATATGACCACAGGTTCCAAGCCTATTCGTGCATGGTTTTATGTGTTGTTTTTGTATTTATGTAGTCTTCTGTAAGTACAGAACTTGGTACGGGCCGATTCCCAGCACAATGATTTGCACCGTATATTTGTAAATAAGATTTAGGGAACTGAATAACAGGAGACTTTGACGCATTGATCTATAGCGCCATATAACAGAACGCAGATCGTCAGTGCAATATAAACCTTACTGAATCATCCTGATTTAATCAATTTTATGGAAAACACTGGCACAGACCTGTTTGCTCCTCTAATATTGAACGGAAAGTACATGAGAGTCATCTCGCGCCTAGAACAGTAAGTCGCAGAGAGGAAGACGGAGAACAACGGTGCTTTAGGTTGTAGAACAGAGATTTATTCCGAGTTTCAGGTCTTACCTACGTTTCTGCTCTTGTGAAAATGTTTGAGTTGCTAATTTCAGGAAACGAAATAAAATATAAGAAAGTTTGGAACAAATATTTTTATGTAATCATGACAGGTTTCACTTGGCGAGAGGTGAGATGGTTAATTTCGCTACTAGATGGCTCCAGGGGGGCTTCCTCTCAGCTCGTGTCCTGTTGCGTGCGTCGCGACGCGTCAACCTCAAAGCATTTTGCGAAGTCAAATTTGTAGGAATATTGGCGCCTTCTATTTTACTTACTGAACTTATTGGTTCTGCCTTTATTTTGAGTTGCACAACTGTCACCTTATGAGCTACACCTGTAACCAGATTTGTTTCATCATCAGTCTGTTTGGCCTTTGTCATAAACAGGAAATATGAAATTAAGTCATCTTTGTAATAATGTTAAAGTCATAAATTCACTTGTTTTTCTAAGATCTGAAGTTATAAGGCGGCGACTCTAAATAATGCTGTTTCCTCCATTCTGAAGATGGCGAGAGTATCGGACTTCTAAACGTCAAATTTGTATCTGCCTACATGCTGCCACATCCCGAAAGACAGTTTTATTCTTTCTTCGTTTCCTGTTTGCAGATATGCTAAGTTTAATTAATACACAAAACAGAATATTATCACTGATGAAACTTCTAACTTAACTTAAATCACTGGTCAACAAACTGAAGTAAATAGTAATGTCCATCTCCATTTAAAATAAGCATATGACATTATTATTATTATTATTACTTTGCAGTGTCAGGGTTCAGATCTCAAGGTCTGTTCAGACCCTCACTGCCAATCCATCTCCTTCTTTCATGTCTTCGAGTATTTATTATTCCCTGTGTTATATGCCATATTGCCGATCCAGTGGCCGTGCGGTCTAAGGCGTGGGTCCGCGGCCGCTCGCTTACTAGGATTGTGGGTTCGAATACCACCGGGGGCATGGATGTCTGTCTCTTGTGAGTGTTGTGTGTTGTCAGGTAGAGGTCTCTGCGACGAGCTGGTCCCTCGTTCAGAGGAGTCCTACCGAATGTGGTGTGTCTAAAAAAAAGTGTGATCTTGAAGCCTCGAAAAATGAGGCGGCCTAGGCCCCCAAGGGGCTGTCGAGTCATTGAAAAAAAAAAAAATATATATATATATATATATATATATACTATATTGCTCTCATGGTCACTCTATTATCCTCCCTTATTACATTCCACGTGGGCCGTCCATCACGTTCTGTAATCCACAGTGCTCTGCATACACATTTATATAACTAATCGTGTACAAGTAAAAGGAATAAATCAGTTTAACAATACATATTGCGAGCGACATGAAGGCGACCATTAATGAGTAATCGCGGTAAACAAACATAATTTTGGCACAGTCGTAGCATGAAAACAGTCATGTAACGAAACTTGGTAAATTTATCCGTTGTAATTTTATGCGAACTGATATATCTAGTAAATATTTTGTCAGTTAATTATAGCACGAAATATAATGTAGTATCGAAGACATTTGCTCAGGTCCAGTAAGCCATTTGTCATTTTAAAATATGTGTTTGAAGTTAGGAGTTTTCAGCCTTATGAATAAAGAATATACAGAGTAGAGCTTGTTGCTCTAATAGTATAAATTATTGGCGAGGCTGAAAAAATAATTTACACTAGGCTACATTACTGAAGATATGAATTTGTTCTATGGCATGGAAACTCGGACATAAATCTGACAAAAGGATTTCCTTGTCATAATGTTGGATTTTCAGAGTTGGTTTTCGTTCAGCAGAGTAGTTTAACTATAATCTCATGTTACACTGCTCTTCACTCGAATTCTGCAGACATGGATGACAGTGGCTTTGGTATTCTGTAAGCTTAATTTCTGACAGAAATGCAAAACAAATTTCTTGCAGCAAGAAAGTGGATCACGTAATGTGTGGATCATATGTTTCTTTGCCCACGTCAATTTTCAACCGAAATGGAGGGATCTAAATTCTCTGTAAGTGTATCGTCAATGCCGGGGCCTAGCTGAGCCTATAGGCTTAATGTAAGACAAAATAAGTGGAGTAGAATTTTGAATGTGTTCCCAGGAAACGAAAGAGATAATGAAAACATTTTTTAGAAAAACTGCTTAACATGATGACAGGCTGGGGTTAGAGTAATTCAGAGAGGAAACAAACCTGTTACCAAGGACACATAGCAGTGGAAGCACGCCCACTTCATTTAATATAGAGGCATGTACTGAATATAAAACAGAGAATTATCTGACTAAAATATTTAGTAACTACTTCATTTTACGATTTTTAGATGTTACAGCGACCAGCAGAGAACTAAGATCACCTGCGAAGACTTTCTTACATCTAGCACTAATCGCATATATGTAGGTCTTATTTTTCATTTTTTATTGCTCGAGAGCCCTATTGGGCCTAGGCCTCCTCATGGACGAGTTTTCACGATCACATTCAGACACACCACATTCAGTAGGACTCCTCTAGACTAGTGATCGGCCCGACGCAGAGACCTCTACCTGACAACAAACAACACTTAAAAGAGAGAGAGAGACATCCATGCCCCCATCGGGATTCGAACTCGCAATTCCAGCAAACGAGCGGCCGCAGACCCACGCCTTAGGTCTTATTTACAGAGACGTATTTAGGCTGCTTAAATATCAGTTACTAATATTGGGGCCAAAGAAACTGCCACATGAATTATGGGAATTACGTCACTAAAGTTTAAATGTTTCTGGCTATTCTTGCATTCCACTACAGTCAACTCCGACCTATATCAACGAGCTAAAAGCCTTTGGCATTGGAGAAGTTTATAACTGCTCAAATTTCATGTGAATAAAATGGACTTACGCAGAGGAATATAGGAAATAACACTGAAAGTACAGGTGTAGTAACTAGAGGGAGAGGTGGATGCAGTAGGTCTATGGGATTTATTTCTATGGCCTGAATATACTCGTAGTTACCTAATTGATTAGACAGGTAAATAGAAACTATGTACGATACATCTGCTGAAGTAAAATTGCTTTTACACCCCGTAGACACACACACAAATATGTCGTGTCACAGCCGATATTAGTACTGACAAGCAAAAAATTATAAACGCTTTCGCAAAATTTCGACAAGCGTCATCATGGTCATCCGTCTGTCCGTCCGTCCGCATTGAACAACCCTCTCCCACTAGAAGGATTTTCATGAAATTCGACATTTGAGTACTTTTCGAAAATCTGTCGAGAACATTCGAGTTTCATTAAAATCCGACAAAAATAATGGGCACTTTGCAAGAAGACATATGTATATTTATGATAACATCTCGCTCACTTCTTCTTAGATTAAAACATAGTTTAGACAAACGTTGTAGAGAAAACCGAAATAAGAATTTTATGCTCAATAACATTTTCCGAAAATCGTGCCATTTATGAGATAATATGCAAAAGTGCTGTAGAGCCGGAGAGGCCAGTGGTGACAATGTAACACGACGCATGCGCTTTGCATGCTGGTTAAATAAGGCTACAAACATACACTCAGAATATGTAAAACTTAATGCTCTTCCACGGTAAAAACGGTTAGGCGAACGCGCCTCAGTGTTACGTTATACTTATAGTGTCTTTAATTTCACTCGATGTTGATGTCCAGGTTTGAATTCGCTCGTCGGTGAAAAAAATTTGTGCAGGGAACATTTATTTGGAAGCGACAGACCGGCACACACATATGCGTATCCACAAGATGTGCTGCGGAAATAATAAGTATGCCATCTTATCAGGCAAGTTAAGTTATTCTTTAAAATCGCTTAAGTGGTTTACAACTGGAAATTCTGATTGCGTGTATGTATACACACATATATATGTACATATACATGTATATACTTACATATACATACATATACATATATATATATGATACATGGTTCACTAGCATGTAAAATTAATGGGCTATGTGGCTGGAAAAACAATGAACCATTGTTAAGGAATGATGGTTTAATAAAAAATAATGGATGACTTCTGAAGGAAAATGCGAAGACGGAAAAACGACTGCTGGTCGATTTACCGAATAGTGATCCAAAGTCAGAGTCCGTAGAATGATCCATAGAACTTCCACAGAATTCATTTACAACCCGTCCTAACCTCACCGTATGACAGAAACTTCCGGGGACTTCAATTTCTTGAGTTGTGTTTTATTATTTTTGAACTGTATTTCATTTGTAGAACTTCTAATCTGGGGGGAAATTTGAATTAAGTCCTATTGGTTCTCGCATGCGTAAAGGGCCAACTTTCTTTTCTTAAAGGATTTCGACGAAACATTAGTTCAGCCAAACAACTGTCTGTCAGCAAACATTGAGTGTTTCTCACACACTGATCACGCCACATTCCTGTCCAGAGAAGTAGAGTTTCCAAATAATTTATGATGTAAGTTACCAGCCAGGAATAGCAAATTATGATTCTTAAAAGCCCATGGAGACAAATATTTAAATGAAAAATCTTTGGGAACGAATCGGGCCACATTTTGTCACTGGAATAAGATCAGCCAGAGGTTTAGGGCATTTAGGGTGCATGAGAAAGATGAGAAATGCTTATATAATTGCAGACGGAATACTTCAAGGAAAGAAGCAAAAGCAAAGCAATCCCATTACAGGCCTGGACAGGCCCTTTGGGTTCCAGGAGTTTGTGGCTCCAAGATTTCTAGACAATAGGCACATGAAAGTGGTAAGGTTGTCAGCCCTACGCACCGGCCGCCTTTACCATCCAGGAAATATTCCTGATACTCATTTCTGTTAGAGGCTGAGTCGACCCCAGGGCCGTAGTGCGGCCGGAAGGATTATGTCAATAAAAAATTCCAATAACACCCTCAGGAATCGAACCCGCTACCTGCCAACTTGTAGCGTAGTGCCTTAACCAACTGCGCCACCGCGTGAAGGAAAGAAGAGCAGCTGAAATTTTTGGCGTAGATAGGAGCTAGAAGAAGTAATGCTGGACATGATTCAACGTACACAGGAAACTGCCTAGTAGGGGGCACAAGCAGAGACGATTATGAACTTCCGGTTTCCATAAAAACCGAGCAATGGCTGAGTAATTTCTTCACCATCTAAGAGAATATCAGCTTCTTTCTACGACTCTGTTCCATGGAATTAGTTACAGCATGTAAGACTATGCATGTTTAAAATTATACCGTTTGGTACGTGACGATTCTTAGCCTGGGAACTATTTATCCACTTTTCGGAGGAACCATCTACATACCCTGATGATAAAGACAGAAGACCTCTCCGAAACGTCGGTAAATTTCAAACAGTCTATGTCGTGTCTCATACTAGAAGACTGCAATCTTCTTAGGCACTGCCGTCAGAAGCTCACATAGTTCTATGATATGGACTGCACTGAATGTGCAAGTACATTTTGTACTCCTTTCTGGCAGACGTGGTACCATTCTTCTCGTGTTGCAGGAAGTTTGATAATGATTTTAATAGCACACAGTCGGATGAAACCTTAGTTCTTAAGAAAATCAGAACAATTTAATATCACAGGGTTTATTCTTGGTTAATAATTTTTGAGATGTATTTCGAAAAACGACGTAACATAAACCTAATAATTTTGTAAATTTCAGGCGTTCACTGAGGTGATTTTTTCAATGTGTGGTCTTCTGGGTTGCGACACCATGTATTCTTCGCTCCTGAACATAGAGGCAGCCTATATTCTACAAACTCTGTCGCAACACATAATCATTATCTAATGACCAACATTATCAGGATTTTACGGCTACAGTATGAGGTGCATGTACTTTCACTACGGCTGAAAATGAATACTCGGGTATTACGACCCTGGACAGATTTGTATATTTTTGATCGTATTTAAGCACTGTAAGTACGTACACAGGCAAAAGGAATTTTAAATACGTAACTATATACTACTGACCCAGACTGAGACATGTCTCTGACTGTCTCGGTCTTCAAAGAATACTGTTTTTACTAATGTGGTTTAGGCGGAAGTCTCATCTGTTCAGCGCCATATACAAGGCCTAGTAATCCTACAAGAAATTCTTATTACTAAATAGAGTAACGTCTGTCTATTCTGCTTTAATATTAATAAAACCCAATTCAGCTCTCAAAATAGCGTGGTGTGTGAACACTCTCGCAATAGAAAATGTTCATTGCAAAAAGATTCGATAGGATACGAGTTACATGGCTCCAAGCCGGGATTTGAATATAATTAGGCCAATCCACGCCCAAGCAATTAGCTGTGTAAAAGAGAGGTCTATCAAAGTTCAAGAGCATGAAAACGAATGTGTACATACAGATAAAAAACACAAAGAAAGAGAAGATAAATTTATGAGTTGTCAGCTGTGATGCCAAATTAGTCATGAAAATAAAAGCAAAGGGTGTATTATTTTATTTGATTCTCTAATTATTACACTTGTCACCCTAGCAAAGTTCAACAAACTTTAACGTGAAATAGTCCAACATGATTGATTCCGTACGTCTGTCCGGTGTTTCCCCGTGAGTGCATCTGATAAATTCTCAAATATATCCTTTTCGCTATGACAGATAAGATAATCAAAAAGTACATGTTCTTTCTGTAAAATGACGAGATCTGTTCGACAGGACTGATGCATTTAAATATAGTTATTTCCTTCTTTCTCCACGGCGTGTAATTCAAATTTCGTTACCATTCTCTCAAGTACGCCTGAATATTCTACAAAAACACATCATAATTTTAATAGCTAATCACATGTTAATATTTCAATTTCAGAAGGCAGGAAAAAAGGTAACATCAAGCTAGCTCATGCATTAGATGTGTAAAAGTTCAAATAAATGGAATAAGCATAAAGCATCAGGTTTACAATCACAAAAATAATAAAGGAAATTTAAAGTCCAGGAATTCTTTCTGCGACTCATCCCGTCTTTGGCACCAAAATGTAAAGATTAACACACAAAATTTATACTTTTATTTTATATGGATATTAAATATGATCTCCCACCTTAAACGAGGACCATAAATTAGGAGCCATTGAAAAGATGGTTCTGTGTCTACGTTTGATTATAAGAGGGATGCTACAGCGAAAGGCTGAAGAAAACTGCATAATGCGGAGCTTAGTAATCTTTACTACTCAACAGCTACGACTAAGGTAATAAAATCAAGGTCTATAACTAGGACGGGGAGTGTATCTGCATGGAGAAATGAGAAATTTGTACAAAAAGTTTAGAAGTAACATCAGACAGGTTAATTCCGCTTTGAAGACTGGAGCATAGCATTTAATGTTGTATCAAATAAATTGTTTGGTAAGGTGTGGAAGACTTTAAATTGTCTCATAAATAGGCCGGTATTCAGTTGTTGTGAACACGGTTACGAATCTTTAGGTTCCATAGAGAAGAAAAATTTCTGAGCAACTCATTTCCCCAAAACGATATGTACTATGAAATAGTAGTACTTGAACTAATCCAACATAGTCAGAAGTATATATTTTCATGTTTCACATCACGTCTCTCAAATTACAACTACTGCAAACTACAAAGTAACATTCCACGCTATTTGATTATGCATTATACTGTCTATAATACAAAAAAGAGCGCGTTCCGTGGCAGTGCTAGTCCTCTGTAATTTGTAATGCGCAAACAAGACATGTCATTGAAAGTTGGTTATGAATTACGTCCATCTTCGTTGCTTACATATTTTGAGTTTTAGTGGATTTTGAAAGGAAGAAACGTAGAAAGGAGGAAGTGTAGGTTGAATTAGAGCAAGCTGAGGTTCATTTTATTCCCTCCGGTTGTTATCTCGTATCGTATTATGATGGCGGAAGCTTGGCTTTCTTTTCCATTATTCATCCTGCATCCTTGTATGGATCTGTCTATGTCAGATGCCGGCCGCGAGAGGGTCTCTTCTCCACCGCTACTATTGCTTCATGAAGTAGCGTTGCATTTCTTTTAGTCTGCAGAATCACGGAATGCAGAATATATTTGTGATACGTACGAAAACTTTATCTTGCTTTTTTATTTTAAGTTACTTCTGAAAAATGTTACTCCTACTCAGAAGTTATGCACCTTCAAATTAATAATAAGATGAAAATTAACTCTTTACAGCATAGTAATAACACTGTACCGCAATCGCTAAAACTAAAAACGTGGGCATGTCTCCATCATCCAGTACTTAGGGGTCTTGAATGATCCTCAGTAAAAACAGCGATTGTTTCCATTAAGAGCTTTAACCGGAACGCAAAATAATCTTTTGTATGGGGTAATAACTGACGTCTGAGTACTATTTAGATAATTTCATAATTTAAATGATTAACAGTGAAGTTTATATCTATTTAATGATACTGTCTTGCCATTTTGTGTAAAGTCTCAGAATTAGTGACGAGAAATTTAATCAGGATAACCTGCAAAGAGGTTGTGATTCGAAACACGCACTTCTTAAATGTAAGCGTAGAGTGTTTTGACATTAACCTGCATCTAGATAAAAATCATTAGGCCTGTCTTTTTTATGTATAACATTTGGAGTTTTTGAATATGAGATAAAATAAAACAGAAGAAGAAAGATAATCCAATTGCTCCAGTAACCGCCTAATTTAAGCTTCCTTTTCATAGCGCAACAGCCCCTAGTGGGCCAGGGCCTCCTCATTATCGAGGCTTCACGATCACACTCAGACAACCACACTCGGTAGGACTCCTCTGGACGAGTGGTCGGCCCGACGCAGAGACCGCTACCTGACAACACACAACACTCACAAGAGACAGACATCCATACCCCCGGCGGGATTCTAACCCGCAATCCCAGCAAGCAAACGGCCGCAGACTCACGCCTTAAACCGCACGGCCACTAGGATCGGCCCCCATTTAAGCTTACTTTCTGAAAATCCAGACGGCCTCTGGGGCCCATCCAGTTTCATACTCGTTAGGTACCGGGGTTTTTTCCCTCTTTAGAAAACTGCTGAGATGTGAAGGTTGTGACTCAATGATGTTGTTTCGAAGTTAAAAATGAATAGAACTACACCTCCAATCCCCAATATGTCTTTATGGCCCACACAAGAATATTACTTACTTTCACACTGACTGATGTTTGCCTTCGTTATTGGTTTACTTAATAAGCCATTTATACTTTTTAGCATCAAATGGTAAGGAATAATATATAAATAATACTTTAGAAAAGAATGTAGAAAAAAGCAGTCGTGATCTCTAATGTGCCCTTTCTGCGTTTGCAAGTACTGAAGTAAGACACAAAATGTAATCCAAGGCACCTATTTCAGAACTGATATTTACATCACACATCACCACAAGAAATAACACGATTACTAAACTTCTCCTTGTGAACTCGCTTGACATTCTCTAATTAGGATAAAATAATCCTACTCTATTGTCTGAAGGAACATTCCATTTTTCGCTTATTCTGCTTCTGAAAAGAAAAATCCCAAAATTAAAAGCTGCTGCTTGCAACTAATTTCACTTAGTAGGCCTATATGTTTTATTATTTGTAGAACCACTCTTCACAAAATATTTATAAGTGCATTAAACGAAGAAGTATGAGGTGGGCGGAACATGTAGAGCGTAAGGGAACGCAATCAATGCATAAAACACTAGTCATAGAACTCGGAAAGTGAAGGTAACGTGCAAGTTCTAGTGTCAATAAGAGACTAACAATAAGACGTATCTTATAAGGCGGGTGGGCGAAGGGTTTGGATTTCTTTGGATTGGAATAGAGATAGTAATGGGCTCTTAAGAAGACTCCCATGAACTGCAGGTTTCTGTAAGTGTGCGGACGCCATGAAAGAAAGTTGGGTGCAAGTTTAGCGTGGTGGAAGGCGCATGGTAGGAATTCAATTTTAACCAACAACAAGAAACTTAACCAGGCGAAAGCCCTAAGCCGTACGAGTATGCTAGCTTAGAGGAAGGGGAGTCATTGCGACTGCCTGGATAAGCTTCTTCTTAGTTAAAATCGCATTCCCGCCCTGCACTTGTTACCATGCTAACTTCCAAGAAACACGCTTCCAGTACGTCGTACCTTAAAAACATGAGAAATTTCTGTTTTAGCAGAAGGGTTAGTAGCTTCGCAAGAAGAAATTGCTGCAATGACAGAAGTTTACATGGTAGAAAGCATACATGGCGTTCGGGAATATTATATGTGTATGTATATTAATTGTAATAAGATAATTGTAAAAACTCTAAGGCATAATTTTAGTTTTATTGTACAGAGAACCACGCTATTTTTTACATATATCTACAATAATAAATCTTCAAAAGTCACATAGATGGCAGTACATCTCAGTATAAATTTAGGAGTCAGTTTTGCACGTAAGATGCAAACACTCGAGACTGTACCTAATATAGGCGGTAAGAACTTGAAAACGTGACAACGTATTCAAACCAGGAAAGGAATGTGTGGACAAATACTTTCGTGTTCTTCAGTACAAGTACAGGATTTCCATGATAGTATATCCTGTCCAAGAATTGTTAAAATCTTTACATAAGACCTTTCCCAAAAGTCTATCGAACATACCACATTTTTCAGAAGCCTACTAAACGAAACCACATTTTCCACAGGTTTAATTAAAATATCTTAGGCCTGCTTTAAATTACATACGGAAAAATTTATTGAAATTTTGTGAGCCATATCAATGTTCCATCTGCCGGAGAACTGAACGAAAAATTATTTTTATTGTTACAAACGTAACCTAATTTACGGTTCCATAGGTATAAATATTGCATTCCTGGGGGATGGAGGGCACGCAGGCTGTTACTTTTATCTGGCTGGAATAATATTTTACGGCGTGCTTAAAATAGCACACATTGCTTTACACGGTCCACATATTAACTATTTGTGAAGTATATGACGAACCCCCCCCCCCCCAAATGTATGTCTAAAATAACTTAAAAACTTCGTTAAACACAATTTTTCTTTTATGACTTAATTGTAAAATAAAACAAAAGTTCTTAGAAGCTCCTTTAAACTATAATTTTGTCAGTGATAAAAAATTTATCTGGAAATATTTATTTGCCTTTTGTTTTACTTTCCGCTTCTTTCACGTCTTAGAGACGGATAAAAGTAGCACTCAAGGTATTGCTTCTGTGGTAGATCCTTACGATTAATGAATTAATTACAACACACAAGATTTAATGCGTTTATAAGTTACAAGAATCAATGTAACCTTTCTGCACTTACCTATTCAGCATTATAACAAATTCAATTTCACCCTTGCCTTTGTCTCCACATCTTAAACATCCTCAATTTAGAAAGAACAAGAATGTTATCACTACTTCAATTAAATTTAAAATTCTGTAGTAGTAAATTAAGATCAATTACCACCGAGTATAATCATTAACCTTGCGATAAGTGAGTTCAACAAGTCAATGTATTTGTTGAAGTGTGATTTTCTTTTCCACTTTTCACTGAATGCACAGTTTCCAGTTACTGCGTAAAACCTTTACATGGTTTGAAGTAAAGACATACAACTTAGTGAAGTAGTCTCCACCCGTGGACTATTTAAATATTCAAAAATTTAACCATTTAATTACTTTGGGACTCAAATTTCAACTACTGCCCAGGGCGGGGGGGAGGGGGGTTAAAACTTATAGTACCCTTAAATTTATACATGACCTTAGGGTACATCAATGCCGACATCATGTGAGAAGCTTAAGGTCCGTACATTGCATTGAAGTCAGCACTGAAGGGTTGAAAAAGTAAACTCTTGTGAGTTTGAATAAGTTCAAATTTCAATACGGAATTCACTTACTGCTGTTGCTGATGACAAGATCAAAAGGTACACGCCTTTCGAAAATACTATCTTCTGGGATGTAGAGTCATCCAGGTTCGTATAAATGTACAGGCGTTTCGGAGGAACCAGGTGCCTAATTTTTCACAGTATAAGAATAGCCAGACTATACGGCGTCACCTCCCAGGAGACAATACTTTTCATAGTCACTGACAGCAACAAACGCACTGAAAATCGGTCCCTGTGCTAAATTAATTACGAAATAAAGACAAAGGGGCTGTGGACTTATACGAGTATTTTCATAAATCTTTAACTTCGGCAGTGAATGGAAGTGGCTTTACGCTCCGGTCGCTTTACTTATATTTACGCCTTTAGTAGAAGGCTTGGTGGGCCCAAGAGCCGGTATTGACGCTGTGGAAAAGGGATAAAATTATTTTCCTTTTTGAGAATCATATCAAACCCCAATTTCTCGGTCCTCCAGTCAGTTTAGTGTACTCCATAGACTTCTGTACGTGTTTCCCTTTCCAGCTGTCATTAGCAATCTGTGCACAACTGACTACAGGCTGTGTAACAGAGTAGTTTTAACGTTCATGATTCTATACTTGCATTGCTACTGTTTATGTATTTTTGTATGTACGAGTATGTATGTGTGTATGTATGTATGTATGTATGTATGTATATATGTATGTATGTATGTATGGATGAATGGATGGATGGATGGATAGATGGATGGGTGTATTAAGCCTGTCATGGTTATTCAATTGACAAAGGGCTAGTTTATTGGTACTGTAGTAATAAAGAAATTTCCTTCTTCAGTATAAAATTAATTATTAGTAACCTTCATACATACGTTTTGACCTTAAACTAAATAAGTGGAATGGAAATAGGAAATATATCTACACGCGCACAAGCATCACACTTCACCCACAAATATACACACTGTAAATTTAAAGAAGAAAGCTTTACTCTATTACTGAGAAGGTAGATGATTCTAACGGCAAAAAAAATTCGTATGTGGATTGGTTCGGATAATTTATCACTTTCAAAAACCATGACAAAAATTAATTAGGCCTTTTGATAGAAACATATTTTGAGTTATTTTGGTTTGCATAATTCCTAAAATGTACCGTTAGAATGTGATTTACTTGCATTTCCCTACTTGAGTTACGTCAGCAGACATCAGAGATATATGTCAGCCGCTTTTAAGGACGTACGTGTTTCTCGAGCGTCCAAGTCTTCTGGGGCGTCACGCGGTGTCGAGAAGGGTAGTGCCTCCGACACGTCTGTAACGATTTACCAGTCGAAAAGGTGTAAACCTAGAAGCCTTCAAACTTTGTCGGCACAGCTGTGAGAACCGCAAATCTTGAAAAGTATTTCTTACCAAAATCCTACAAAGTTTTAAAGAATACATTTCATCCAATTACACGGAATATATTTATTTTAACTTTCTCAACAACACAAAGTCTTGTCTACTTTCTTCCGTGGGCTTTATTCCTTCTTTTACTTCTCCTTTATATTTAATATTTTATTCCCTTTTTTTCTCTTGAAGTAGCACTCTACAACTTCAAGTTCATCCTCCAATCCCCTTTCCGAACCTCGCTGCCTTTTTTACTCGTTACGCTGCACTCCCCCTCCCCTGCATAGACTCTTCCCATCCCACCCGGAGCGCCATCTGATGATGTCAGCTGTGAAACAACAGGCAGGTCGATACTGATGCTGCATCACAAAATTAGTCTTTGAAAGATTTTGTATTCCAAAAATATACTTTCCTTCACAACGACCACAAGCTTTTTTTGTTGATGTCGTCGTTGTTGTTTCTACTTTCCTTGCTTCATTAAATCTAAGACAGAAGGCAAGTTAGATGGATATTTTACAGCTTTATGACATTAGTCACACACAGTGAAATTAAGAGACAGAAGTAAGTATTTGTTTGCTAGGTTACTGGGGGAAGTAGAAATGTCTGGCGGTGTTTCAGTAAGACAAAATATTATTGGTATAAATTTTATAATTTTCTTATCAGATTGCTGGACCCTCAACATGAAAACACTACGACCTTTCGAAACCTGGGGAAGCGGATCTCCAGACACACAGCATAATATCCCAGAAGACTCAAATGCTCTACCGCGGTTTCGTCTTTGGTGTAGAAGGGCCAAAGTACTTGGTTCCGGGCTATTAAGGGAATATCACGGACTGATAATTTAAAAATTTATGTTTACACTGTGTAATAAATTCAGACTAATAAAAAATTCTTACATCATAGTACACTTCATTAATTAAATATTTTAAAATAAAATTACTGACATAATTAGTAGACATGTACGTGTTAATATTGTAAGACTTTTATTGTAAAAGCATCTGCTGTTGAGTCTTATTGATGAATAATTGATAGAAGCATGTAAAAAATTTACGTAATTTAAAAAATATAGGAAATATACGTGTAACGAAACATTATGGATCATTCGTTCCGTTACTATCCCTAGACTTTAAGTTCCTGAATACTTATAAACACTGGAAGATTTCTGCTTATCCTAGCAACAGATACGCAAACAATCGCCATAGAGATATTGTAAGCGCCGGTACTGTACTTGTCGTCTCTTAAACGTCAATAGTCTAGTTTAATATCTGTTGTGCTCAATGTAGGCGACGCACCATTTTTTCAGTCTGAAATCCTACCTCAAAGAGAACAGAGTCTGTGTCATTATAAGGAAGGTTTCACTGCCTACCTCACAAGAAAGAGAGTCTTTCTCAGTTGTAAAGAACAATCATGGCTAGAAATCCTAAAGGTACGTTGATGCAAATATAAAGTGTTATTATTATATGAGTTTAGCCAAAATTGAAATAAAGTGACGAATTTTAATAAACACTCCAAACGTGAAATTTGATAAAATCAGCCCGGTGAGAGTCATGCTGCTCCATGGGGGAAACAGACAGACAGATATCAAGCTAATAATTCCTATTAACGAAATATACTATTAATTTTGAGTTTTGATCTGATAGTTTGTGTCTGACAATAAGGTGTTGAGGAGACTGTGCCAAAGAGGCAAGAAGTAAGTGGATGCGGAAGAAAACTGCGTATAGGTGAGAGTCATACTTAGACTCTTCACGACCATTATTAAGATCATAAAACCACAGAAGTCGTTATGCACAGGGCAAGTATTATGCCTAAGATAGGTTTTCAAGAGCAAAAACTTTTAATCGTAATACCAGAACTAAAGACACCATATAACAGTATATAGCCCCTCAAATAAGACAATCCTAAAAACCTATGATATGAGGTTGTGAGCTAGATCCATTTGGCTCAACACAGAAAGCAGCGTCTTTTCTGCGGACACGATAACAAGAAAACCGGTTCCATAAAACGCGCTACTCACAGCTTTTCAAGAAGAAGAGCAGCTCGTTTTTTAGATTGTTACTCATTCATCATCATTGTTATGTTAAAACAGTTATACGTGATAAAACATGTGAAGAATTTGGAATTTATTTCGCAGTATGAAGTTTCAGGGTCTGATGGTGGTGACTGTGAACGTGACCGTCTCTTTTAATGCGATGCCGTGAAGACTGGTAGATATGTACCCACATTTTAGAGGAACCGCTAGGTCCATCTTCTGTGTATACGAATTTACCTGTTGATGGAGCAAGTAGGTCTGTATAACACGTCGGTGTATATTCACCAGACTACGTGACTGGATCATAAAATTAATTCTGTAATATTTGGCAAGCAAGCTGGAAACGTTCGCCGATGTATGTTGTTACTTACAAATACACCAAGCCCTTGGCTTACGCCCTAGTTTTGTTCCTGAAAAAGTGGCATAAATAAGAAAGGCGTACATCAAAAAGGATATTCCCCATCAGAAATAAGGTGTTAGCGTAATGGAGCGCAGGCAAATAAAGGGCATGAAACCGAAAATGAGATGGCGTACATGAAGGAGCGGTGTATATTGCAAGGAAAGTTAAAGCAAGAGGGCGAAAAGCAAGTGGGGCGTACAACAAGTGCGACATGTGTGCATTTTCCATTTATAAACTCTTCTTCTCTTTCTTATACCCAGTAGCAACTCCTTATATCTAGAATCTCGTCAAGTGCTTTTCGTAAATCCAGTTTTCGTTCAGCTCCTAAGTATGTTTCATTACTTTTTAAAATGTCATCTTCCGTCTGCAGATATATTGTAACTACTTCAGATATTGGCCCACCTCTATGACTAGTTTTAAACTGCCTTCACGAAGTGTGACTATTTGAGTTTCCGCGTACCTCAAAAGAAGCTTCTGTTCCTACGCCATTTACTGTCAATTATAAATGGCTTTATTAAAGTCCTGGCTAATAACGATCCAGTCTGTAAAATAAAGGTTGTAGAGTTCATTATGATCACCTCTAGTAAGAGTCCTTTATCAAAAAGGCCTAGGGTGGATAAAGGAAAACTCTCCCCTTCCTACAAGGCCCTTCACCCCGTTTATACTCCCAGTTTTATTGGCTTCGGAGCAGCTCAAGGATAAACGCAAACTTTGATGTTGATGTTTGCATTGGAGCAATTATCAAAGGTCTGTCTGCGGTGCTGTGGGTTCTACACGGGTTGAAAAGATAAGGGTGGGGAGTGAAGGGGGTATTTTCCAGAATCTAACAGCAGGACCCTCTTTTAGTGGGCCTAGCTCTCCTCTTTCTAATGTTTGTAGGGCTTTGCTGTGGAAAGGGGTAGAAATGGCCCATCAAAATGACGAATTACACACGGTGATCCAGAAGAGAGTAACGCAGAAGGCACAATAATTGCTGAATTCTGCGAGTAATTCTTTACATCAGAGCTGCTTATAATTTACATATCAACTTAATGAGGAATCAATTACGCCACTTACATGTTTAGAATTGCTTTTTCATGTATTTATAAAAGACTCAAATCAGAAAATTTAGTTGTGCGGCATTTAATTATAAGGCATATTCAATATTAAAATACACACACCTGTAGAACCTCACACATGTTGCTACACAATTACATGAGAGGCATTTTATCTGGGAATCCCTTCGCATTCTTTCTCTAATATCTATTCATAATTCACAGTCTATTCTTACCTTATCCTCTGTACATCTTGAACTATTAAAAGCGGAGATGTGTGACGACAGAGTTGCATATATTGAACACTAAATAAATATGAATGAAAAGTCTATATTACTTTTACGTTTAAAAGACAACCGAAGAAAATGTCACAAAAGACAAATATCCATTATAATTTATGGTATAAAATGTGGATATGGTAAACGAAAAATTCTTAGAAAATAGTATGTCTGATAATATGTAAACGTTTACAACACATATGTCGTGTATAAAAATTAACACAAGAATTGTCAAAAGCACCCCAGCTGCCATAGTCTACTTATAAATTTTCGAAATTACGTGCCACATGCGTATAGAACATTGTAGTAACATGTGTATCAATATTTTTTGTTAATTCTGTCTATATACGGTATTACTTAAGTATAATTAAAGCTAACACCATACTTCTCATACTATTTTGAATCACTGTTAATTTCCTACGGTGACAATGAAATGAACAGAACATTTTGAAAAAAATAAAGTCATTAAAGATTATGATATTCTTTGAATTAAATTTTTTATTTTGATGGGTACATCAAATAAATTTAAATGGAAGCAAAGAAAAAGCTTTTTGTTTTAGAAAAATAAATCACAAAGCTGTTAATTTTTGTGTTGCATGCATGGATTCAATTCCAAATCAATTTTTCTGGTCCTTATGTAATTCCTGTCACAATCGGGGGGGGGGCAGAGAGGGGGAAAACAATGCCTGCTGGAATATAATATAGGCAATCCCATTCACGTGTGGAAAACGCCTATCGCTTTGGGAAAAGCTAAACGAACATTTTGTTATCATGCGAGGTAAATCACTGACTAGCCCATTCATTGCAGGTTTTCGACACGAGAACGTTCATGTCTTATAACGTCTTTGAGCAATGTCTTATAATGTCTTTGAGCAATGTCTTATAATGTCTTTGAGCAGTGTCTTATATGTCTTTAAAATCGCAACATTACCTTGCTTAGGCTGACTACAATATCATTTCAATTAAATGTGTAGCGGGAAGTTTAATTAAAAGTTATTATTTGTGAGTTTTAGACAAATACGTTAACTTAAAAAAAGCAAATATTTACCTTAAAATACTCGAAGATCATAAATTTTACTTCCATTACTGGTTGTAAAAAAATCGGTAATTTTCAATCACAGTATTAACTTCATAAATGATTTAACGTTGACGGATACTTACGAATTGAAAATTCAGATAGATCTAGAATATTGTAATCATGATCGGTTTTAAGACTCTATCTCAAATTTCGCCTGGAGTGAAAAGGAAAACCCTAAAATTTGTCTCTTATTAATACCCGATATTCTTGACGAAATTCGACCTTGTATGTTCTAAACGCAATGAATATGTTTAGTTGTAACTGTTCAATATTCTTACCTCTTGTTGTCAGTGTTAAGACAATCCCAAATAATAGGCATGGTGATAACTTCTTAAATTCATGTTTTCCTCGGCGGTCTTGATTCAGCGCCTCCTATAAAATTTATCTGTGACGTAAAAATAATTATGTTTCTGAATTACCTACATTTTTCTTAATTTAAAAGTAGGTAAATTTATACCTAGAGATAGCAGGACACGACAAAACACGCCCTTCATTTGCTGCGAGACATACATAACAGGTCATATCCTCCTTCCACTTCACTCATCCTGAAGGTGACGAGTGCAGTTTAGGCCGAAACATTGAAGGAATTTCAGTACGCAAGACGGCTGGATCCAAACAATCTGAAATACGCATTCCCTGAAATAAAATTCGACTGAAAGGAAATGCTTTATTACGTATGATATTTTAACTTCGGTTACGATTTGTGCTGATGGAAATTGATCTGATTTTGTGTTGCATCCTGGCGGTCTGGTGTGAAAGGTGGGATAAATGTTTTCGGCCTATTCTGTACTGCTATACTTAGCTAGAGGGGAATGAAGAATGACTGTACGCAAGAATGAAACAGAAGACAGGAAAGAGAGGGGTCGAGGGGTGGCAAATTCGTTCAGAGGGAGGACATATGAAAGAGGGAAATGGGGTGGAGAAAATTCACAATCACACAAGTTGGACAACAATTATCTGCCTTCTGTTTGCTATTTTCTGTTTGGTTTTCCAGTCACTGAATGTGTAACGGCCCGTAATGTGGAAAGTATTTTCGAAATGAAATATTTGTTGGCTCAAGTTCAGCCGAAAAAGTCGTCGTTTAACCTTCGTAGTATTAGAGAAAAACTCGTTTGTTTTAGTTGCTTTACTTAAGAATTTCTCTTGTTGTTAAACGGCACTTTCTAAGTCCTGATCTTGTTTGTGAAAACTTGACGGATTAATTTGAAATGACCGCCACTGCATTGACAAAGTGCGTAATTATCCATCGCTAAAGACTAATTTAAAAACACAATGGGGCTTATATGCAATATTTTATTACAAAAGTGAATAAATATCACGTAATTCAATTACATAGTTGTTACAGAAAATTATTAAATCTCCTTAATACAAAAATCAGCTTAAAACTACATTGTCAATAATTTAACACCATCTTAGCATTTGGCTCTTTATTAAAGCGCCAAATACTGTACACCCAACTAAATCACTGAGTATAATTGAAGTATAGGAATAATATCTACCCTTTGGAATTGGTATTATAACATTTAAACTTTGTTAGATACGCAGTGACTTCATAAACAAGATATAAGCTGCAGAGCTAAATACGTTTATTGCTTGTTTGTTTAATTGCAACGGCTCCAACTGGTGTTGAATTTAATGATCCGCCTTCACAGTGGCCGATCTATCTACGGTGTGTAGAGTTCCCACTATAGGAAAATTGGATTCGTGTTTTTGAATTCCACCAGACGTACGGATGCATGTCTGTGTTTCTTTGTGTGTCTGTTTTGCCCTGTGCAGGTAAAGGAATCGCACTGAGTCAATTTCCCCTCCAAGGAATTCTACCAAATGCTTACCAACGAGATACAGAAAACCGGAAGAAAGGAGGACTTGGGCCGGTGTGTCCTGTAGCGACATAGAGACACTATTGAAGTTGATGGTTAAATTTATACTGCGAAGCACGTAAGTCAAGTAAAGTACGTTAAAAATAATGTGCTGCCTTATATTAAATACAATGGGCCTCTGTTAGAAAGAACAAATGGTTAACGATTTTTAGGTAAATAATCACTCTTCATTGCGGCAATCATACGAAATGTATAAATAGACTGTTGGAAAAATGCAGAGTTGAAGCGAATGTAGGGTGAAAGAAAGTGATAAATAGAGCTACCACTTTTGACGTAAAACGTCTTACATTTCGGTACACATAGGTGGGTCACCTCGGCGCTCGCGGTGTCAGACTTTCGCGTTACCTACGTTTCTTCACAGTGCTCCGCGCCTACTTCGACTAGAGCAGTGAACGATACATAGTTTGAAAGGTAAGGAGTATGCCTACAGCTTTTTACAGGTTCACGATGCCGAGACTAACTAATGCACAAAAGCAAGAAAACTACCGAAAACGGAAGAAGGAGGCAGAGGAGGGTTCACAGAGGCCGAAAATCGCCAACATTCAACTTGTCGGCGTGACGTTTTACGTACAATTTGCGGTTCATTCGTAGCTTGAAACACCGAAGATTTTTTTGAAGATTTCACGGTCTCAGACATTTTGTAAAATTAATCTTGCTGTCAATCTCATTTTTGACGTACAACGGAACAATTTCGGAAATAAAAGTGACGGTAATTTACACACGCAAAAATTCACATACGACATAGGTTCTTTCTTAGTACTGGGCCGGTGAAGTTTATAAGCGGAAGGCTAGAAGCCAGTCTTTTGTACAGCGGTAACGATAGCGGATTGGCGGACGAAAGAGAAAAAACACAGTCAGTACCAAGAACCTCAAATCTCGCAAAGATGCTTCTCTAGGCACCCGATGTACAGAGTAGGTAATTATGTTCGCCAGGCCCGCTACGTTCTTCACCGGTCCAAAACTAACATATGATGTATAACTTTAAATGGATGAGTACGTAAATCACAAGGCTTGTATGTCAGAGCCAGACTGGCCACATTGCCTCTCTGTGCTGGCGACAATTTAGTATAAATGCTGAGGTATAAATTCACGCACAGTAATCATAGGGTAGAGTTACTTACCTTGGTCCTGTAGGTGTTATTTAATGTTACTTAACCCTTTAAAGCCTAGCAGTTACTTTATGTATCATCAGGTTTAAGGTTTAAAACTTCGACATGCTACTCACATTGGGTTTATGTGTTTTGTATGTATCTCAGAATAAACAGCTACTTTTACCTTGTAACAGCCTTAAGAGAATAGTTTTGTATAACCGAGGTGGAGATTGTTTACTGCGCGGTACGCACTGAGTTCTTATATAAAACAGATACGTTTCGTTTTTAAAGAGTTAAAGACGACGTAGCAACAACAGAGACTTGGGAGTGCTAAGTTAGAAATAAACAAAATTTAGAAGTTCTTTGTTCTCTTCGAAATTTATAAAACCTTTTAATTATTTGTCATTTTAACTAAGCCCTTAACTTATTACAGAAATGTCTTTCACAAAATTCTGATATCCAAAAAGAACCCAGGAGTTAGGAGGTTATTTCTTTAATCTAATTACAGGATAATTAAGAATGGAAAGCTGAACTATGTCCACCAAAATTAAAAATAAAACTTGGAACGGGTCTTAAATTATCTTGTAGACTGATGATTGACAAGTATGTCATTTAACACTGTTATTTAAATTATCTATATTGGCTATGTGGGGTTAAATATGATGGAAGAACGATTAAGAATATTAGATATAGATATACAGGGAACTCGTAGGAAGAAGTTGTGTGGAGAAATGCAAATCTTAAATTTTCAATATATAAAGTCCCACGTCTTTCAACAGCAGGGGACCCACACTATGTCTGATCGTTAGTCACCAGTTGAATTCCACGAAAATTGTTGCTGAAGCTAATCAACAGCTGTCAGCAAGTAGGGGAGATGCGAACCGGGTGGCTGGAAATGGAATTGATAGCTTAATACTGGTAAAATTGCAGAACCATCTCGCTTCATTGCTGTTGGCCCCTCCCTCGATTTGCGGTCTTCTGGCCTGAGTACAATCGACAGTCTCTGAACGACTCCAGTATTGTACCAACATGGCAGACTGGTCACTAGTGTCCCCCGCTTGTCACATTGTGGTAGTTACCCATGAATAGGAAAAGGCGGTTTAACTTCCCCTCACTCCAACTCGACTAGACGTCTGTGTATACCCTAAAGTTCGTGGCCCAGAATGTCAATTGCCTCAATAAGCTCTCATTTATGTCACGACCTTCCACTTAGATGCAGTGTGATGTATGGTATAGCTTCAGCATGGGTAGGAGTACTTAGTAATATAATATGACAGTGATTTCTCATCTAAAATAAAGTAAAAATTTACTTTCCGTTTGCAAGCCAGCTGCTGTATGGACAGCATCATAATATGTCAGATGTTGACAAGACTTAAACAACCCCGTCTTTTCCAGGCACAAATTATTAATTCTATTGAGCTACCTCTCTAGAATAAAAAGTCTTACCGTGCCTCGCAAACGTTATATGCTTAAGCCTTCAGACTGAGGATGGTTCCTTCAGGTGTTCGTGTGTTGGAAGCTTATTCCTTAAAGATACATGCAGCGCTATTAAATTTTATTACGAAATTCTGTGTAAATGCTATATAATCTGATAGGAAATAATAAATTTTGACCTATCTTCGAGAGACAGCTAGATATAAAAGAGAAATGCAAAGCAGGTCGTAATTTAAACTCGCTTTATCTTATATGCTCTGAATTCGAAAGTGTTATCTTCCTCAGACACATTCTGGCCTCAGGTATTCTTATAACTGTGGTTCTACTGGCTGAGGTTGTCCAGTGATTGATATTAGCTTGATCAGCGGGACCCATCTGAATAGGCATCGCCTGAAGACGGAAGAAGAGCCATCTTCCGAAACGTTGTGATTTTTATATTTTATCCAAGACGATGGACCAAGTCCAAAAGACAAGTGGTTCTCAATGTTATGTACCATCGTCAGAACCTTTTAGAATTCAAACAAATAAAACGTGTTGTATTTGAAGGAAGTTTATGATCAGTGAAGGAATAGTACAAAGGTATTAACAATGAAAATTAAAAAGTATTAACTACTTTCAAACCCCATCGAAAATGTATGGAGATGAAAATAGCGACCGACACGCTGTGAGATACGAAAAGTCTATTTCACTATCATTTTATGCAATGATTATAACAAGGTGAATGCTATGTTGCTAAAGTCTAAGAGACTAAAGAAATATCATAGTTAATTTTCATTGTAGGAAATAAAAAGCTCCAATTTAATGCTTTACAATACATAATAATTTTGCTAATATTTTCAAAAATTTCAAAGGCATAACAATCCATTGTGTTAAAAATGTTGAATCATAAAAACGACGTTGGAACTGGGGTCTATCTTTATGGGGAGAGCATATAAATATCATGGGAGATGTTAAATGCACATTTCTAGCCAATAATGCAGATAGTTAAATGATTTATTTGCACAGTTTGCTAATAACGCAATAGAATGAGGCCCATCTTAAAGTTTTCTTTCCTTTGTTAGGACTTCCAACCCGTCCCTTTCTTCTCGGCTTCCGATTAATAAGGAATAAAATCAGTCCGTTGCATACTACCTAACCTGTCCATCTCATTCTCCTTGATTTAATGACCCTTAATAATATTTTTCGAAAGTTCAAATTAAGAAGTTCCTATATATGTAATTGTTTTCAACCTCCGACTACTTCTTCCTTCTCAGGTATAAATCTTTTCTACTGTCATAAAAATTAATAATTAAGACTGAGTTAGTCTAATAAGTAGTCTTCTTGCTACATTAAATCTCGACCCTGCAGGTCTCGTAAGGAAAGTGCAGTTCTTTGAATTCAGCTGCAACGTCATTTCCGGTCTGCAAGTCCGACAAATATTGAGATGTCATTGGTTCTTACAGCACTCACCATGAAGGTTAATGTATCCTAGTGCGTTATGCCTTGTAGTCTGCTATAAACGTACTGACTTTTGGAGGAACCTTTGTTTGCAGCTGCGGAGGAGAAAGAAATTCAACTTTTTTTCTGACTTATATTTAGGGTCTATAATCATTAAAATATACAGCTAAATCGATTTTTATAAAATTCATAATATTTTAACTTTTTATTTTTCTAGACCCCAAGATGGACGCAACAGGATCCGCCTTAATGTCAGTCAATGTTTACCAGATGACACGGTGCCACATCCCAGAAGGGAGTAATCTTCAGAGCCAGTATTGGTTTCAAGCAATTTACGAACAACGACAGGTATTGAAGTTTGTGGGTGGGTGGTTTGTGGGATAAGGTAATTAAGAAGGAAGATAAGCCCTTATGGGGGACTGGGAGAACGACGCCGCAGGCTTATGACAGACATATCACAAATAATATATAGGTAGTATGGGTAGTGGAAGGGGGTTGAAGGGGTTGAAGGGAGGTGAAAAATAAAGGAGAAATATTTCCGCCGTGAGGTCACCAAAAACGTCACTTCCTTCTCGCCTGTTCTCTATGCGTTGCTCTTATGGACGTTTCAAAAACGCGTACTCACGATGCGTTTCTTCTCTTCACTTTGACAGGCAAAAAACCAATAAAGCTTTCAAGTCGTGCGCAGAAACCCAGGTCGCTATCGCCGTCAAACTTCGGTCTGGGCCGGTAATGCGGGCAGGTATATGGGAGTTGCAGCTGTCATACAATATTGGAAAGAACCCCAACCAAAATCCTCGCACAATTTATCCTATACAACGGAGGTAATCGACGCGTGTAAGTGGCGTTTATTTTTATTTATACGTTGTTTATTTTACGATGCTGCAATTATCTCATTATATAGGTGTAATGCCTAATTGTAGGATGATAAATGTATGTTGAATATGAAAGGATACGTTAACAAGCACTCATCACTTAACTTAAAATACTATCCTATCATTTACCTGTGGGTACTGAAGAAAACCGTAAAACACACGAATAATGATAGCCGATCTCCGGGCTGAGACTCGAATTTGGGATGCCACTAACACGAAGCAGCAGTGTCAATAAATTGATCTTGACGTTAGATGTCAAATGACAGGAAATCACTCATGGCATGGATAGATTCCCACAAACTTACCTCCTTAATATTTTATTTTTTCTGGTACAGGTCTAATATGTGACTCTGAAAGACAACACCTTGTCGAATATCAGCGACTGCGTATGCGACTTATTCGTCGTTACACTCCAATTAGCCACACAGCATCATGTCACCTGAGATTTTACTATTGGCCTTGAACTGCAATCGTGGTGTTCAACGATTACGCTGTGCGCTATGGACAACTGAAGAGATTTCCTCTTTATTCTATTGCCTTCATTTACTTGATTACAACCTTTCATCTTCAATTTCGTTACGTTCATTTTGCTCCTATATCCACGTTTGCAACTTTCCACCTATCAGAACTAATGAAACGAAGGTCCAAACAAAATTCTTACTACTGTCTTTAAACTTTCAAATACAAGTATGTTTAATGTGTATAAACTGAGGCTCCAAGTTACGATGAATTAAGCAAAAAAGAAACGTCTTTATAAGCAACTTTACTCACCACAGAAACATGATAAAGTCGTGGAATTCATACACTTTGAAACCAAGCAGTTCACTCCCTTGAGAACTTTATTTTCCAGACGTAAACATAAACCATTTATGAAGCACACGAATACATTCTTTTGAATGACTCGTTTTACCAGCGAAAACAAAATAGGACGCAACATTCTGTACTTCGTTTTACTTAAACAGCTACTCCCCTCTATCTTTCCCCGCTGAATATAAAAGAAATGACCGGCCAGATGTTCCTCGTATAGTAAGACTACATTTAGAGAAAGAAATAACAAAAAAAAAAAGAAACAACAAAATCTTGACTGCGGCTGTAGCAGACAAGAAGACAATTTTCTCTGTTGAATAGAATACTTGGTTTGCAGCCAACATACATAGTTCTTTGATAGCGTGCATTGTGCCCCTGCCAGTTAGATTTCGCAGAATGGATTTTGTGCTTTACCTTGTCAGCCTTGGAATTTCCTGTATGTTTCGAAGTGAGAGGATATATGGTTTACAAATAAGCGTGGAATGAAACCCAGCAGGTTCGCTTAAACCGTTGCTCGCTACAGTTCCACCAATGAACGCAATATCTAACAGCCTTTCTTTAGGAAGCCCCAAATTAATTTTATACCTTGAAATTAAGAGAGCCAGGCGAATTGTGATTGAGGTGCAAAGGAATTGAATTTTACAGACAAAACTGTAGTTTGTACACAGGCTGAAACCCGTTCAGTACCTGTGTATTCAGTATCGAATTTATTTCAACTTTTTTACAGTCAGTTCTTGATAAGTTTGAAGCTCTTATTCAGTGCAGCACCATGACAGTACATAGAGGAACGAAAATAAATCTCCACACATTTATAACATTGTAAGTGGATATAGGTGAGTTATTTGAACCTGTCGCATTAGTCTTAGGAGAAGGACCCTCCTATACACTACGGTATGGACCGCAGAGTCGGTATGAATATAACGCGGCACATAAAATACTCTGCCACTGTCAGAAGTCATTTACAGATTGTCAAGCCCATAGCCCGTCAAATCACAGATATCTATAACTTTTCACAATACAAGAACAAACCCACATAAAATACGATGCAAATGAATACGGTTGAAACTGCAGTCTAGTCCGGTTGTTTCAAGTCTGTATGTAACGGGATAAGAGACGTGTAGGCTCGGCCGGTATAGTGACCAGGCTACGGAGATGATAACAGATGAACTGGTGTTGAGATTTTCCTAAGTCCGTAGCGTCCAGAATGGTTTTGAGGCTTCCACCTTCCAACGGCTACCAAGGGCTATTTTCCAGGAGGTAAGGCAGTCAGGACGTGAAGCTGGCTACTTTTCTACTGCTGAGGTGAAAAATGCATGAATCTGTACCTCCAATCCCCCAGCTATCTTCATGGCTTCTTGCGTAATTTAGTGGAGGAAAACGTGGATTAAGGTACCTAAAATATAACTACCATTATTTTTTCCCATGGCTGAAAAGCCCTCTTGGGCTTAGGCCTCCTCATTGCTGAGGTTTCGAGATCACAGTGTCGCCACACTCGTTAGGACTCCTCTGGACAGACATCCATACCACCGGTGGGATTCGAACCCGCAATCCCAGAAAGCGAGCGGCCGCTGACCCACGCCTTAGACCGCTCGGCCACCGGGATCGGCTGATTACTATTATAGGTTATTCAAATAAATAAAGAAATTGAATGGGTAGAGTGCTTTTCCAGTTCCTTGGGTCGGTCAGCAAATGAATTTACATGGAGTATAATTTTGTAACTACAGAAATCTTGCGACATACTGCATAGGGCCCTGATCTATAGCTAAGCGACTGTCATCTGGTTCCAGTGCAGAAGCCACAGATTCAAAGAGGACTGCGAGATGGTAAGAGTTATGACGCGATGGCTGCTACCTTACGACACTGACCTCTATCAATAAGAAAGAGAAACGTTCGCCCCACAATATAAGTGTTTCAGTTGTGGTGGGAACTGTATGGAAAAGTAGTGGCAAAGCAGGAAAATTAAGCGTAAAGTGTACTTGTTAGACTTGAAAATCAACAACCAGAATGTATGCACTCTAAACTTGTTTTCTGACGGACCTACATTTACTATCTCGAAGCGAATTACGAGGCCTGGGACACTATCAGCTCCTCATCTGCAGAACTGATGAGACTCATTACAGAGCTGACCGTCACGAAGTGATAACATCCCCCAACCAAACGTCGGCTCCAGTGGCCGATCAACGTGTCTTTCGGAAAGAGACGTCAGTGTATTCGGTTTTAGGCGCCACAGTACCACATCAGTCTGCAATCGCTGCTAGCTAGTGCCCCAGAAGTTCAAGCACACACTTTGTTGTGGTCAGTTTCCGGGTCAAGAAAGTCAATGAGGAGACATGAAGATTGATCACCTGCTGTCCTGTAAACATAACAAATAGAGGCGGCCCTGACTAGTGCACAATAACATGATTTATCACCAACTGAAGGGGAACAAATTAATTAAACGTTTAACATCCTATCCAAAACACATACGGGAGAGTACAAGACACAAAAATTGTATTCCGGTCTTAGGCCTATTTCTTGTTATCAGATTTTATAAGGCAACAGTGCGGTAGTTGTAAGTGACGTAAAATGCATTTCTGTTGTTTTAGACTTTGTCCGTGGTCTTAGTTCGTAGTTTATATGAAACCACTGAGGTTGGGAAAGAGTTTCTAGATCCTATGATGTGACTATCCCTAGCACGTTCCGCCTAAGGAAGGAAATAGAAAAATTTTCGAAACAATTAAATTTTTATATACAAAATAGAAACATGAAAAAGTCCAAACGTAGCCGGAAAAGTAATATTGTAAAGTTACTGACTTTTACAATACAACTTCACGACTACAGGTAAATTTTTTAAGGTCAGGTATGCGGAGTTCAAGAGCTGCTTTCCTGTTGGAACTTTGAAGAGTATCTGTGGATTCTGTGATTAAATTCGGTAAATCTTTGGTAACGTTCAGTTCAGATCTTTTGTCTTCCCATGCTTAAAATACAAATAAAAACTTCAACTTTGTCTTGTGTTTTATATTGAAGTGAAACTTGGACTCTCGTATGCAGAGAAGGGCACTGACTGGGGGTGATTGAGGATAGAGTGTTGAGGAAAATATTTGGACATTAGGAGAAGGTTAGAAGAATTGCATGTAAAATAAAACATAAAAATTTGCCCACGTTTAACTCATATAATGAATAAGTTTTTAAATTACACCTTTCAATATTCGTGGGTCCGTAAACATAAAGCGTGAAAGACGGAGAGACGGATGGTTAAACAGATGGACGGCCAGACGGAAGATTACAATGAATTTATGTATGTGCGGTCTGTTTTAACTGCGTATCAGAATGTCAGGAAAAAGGAAGATAAAAATTTAATTTGCTCTGCTGACGATTAGCCCACTTGTCTTTTTTCGGTAAGAGTATTTTCAACTTCCCGATCATGGATCTCACTCCCATACTCAAATCATACACATGTGGTACACTATTCAGTGTAAAAGATAACATGTTGTGATGATATGTTATTTACAAATACAATTCACAGGTAATGACCTAAAATTTGCTTTCGAAATTCAGGTGTAGAAACAACGTAAAAAGTACAAATTAATTAAGGTGGTATTTCCGTTTTTAAACCGTGTAGTATATTTGGTTTTTTTCCAACGTTTCGAAGGAACGTAGTGAATACATCTTCATTGGTACTAAATTTGATTTAGGAGGATGTTAAACTACCTTCATTTATACTGAAGATGGAGGTAGTACGTTTCTCTGAACAATCAGGGGGAACCGAACTTGCTATGCGGTGTAAAAACCCAAAACATGACCGTCATTTGAAAAATACCCATAATGAAAATCTGAAAACTTATCAAGTACATACTACATTAGCCTACATATGTGCAAAACGTGGATCTTTCAGACCTACACCTTACAAAGTGTATTTTTCATTCTCTTACCTGGCCTCAGGCGGAGAAAGTAATAGAGTGCATGTAATTATTGGGGTTTCAGGGCTTGTAACCTATGTTTTTACCTTGCACACTACGACTCAGAACTAACACACTGACAAGATATACCACCAAGCATACCAGATTAGTGGTACATAATTACAACTTTTATTTGAGAGGTCCCCAATTCAAACCTTGGAATGGGCAAGGGCTGTGGTTTTCCTTAGTCCCTAGATCCATCTGCCAGGAAAATATCCCGATTAAGCCACTTCCGCTTTCCTCCACATTTTTGAAGATGTGTTCTAGCATTTAACCTGCAATCGACGCCATTTGCAGCCTGAGTCTCAGAGTGTCCTAAAATTAAACACAAATAAAGATATACGACACCAAAAATGTGACAACTACATGCTTTATGTCGCCATATATAGTGGTAAAGGCGTTACATAATCTAAATACATGCAAGATATTATGGAGAAAAAATAAAATAAATCTTAGGCATTAATCTGAAAAGAAAGAGAGAACAGTATTCAGATACAGGATTCACATCTTTATGCTAAGCACCTGCACACAAAGATATGAATATTGCGTCATGTGCAGCAGAAGTTATAGGGCATTCTGTACATGAGAAGTGTGAGGATGTCGTGTTTATAAGGGTGGACATCGGTCAGAAATGAAGTGAAGATAAGGGGAGACAGACTAAACGAACATTGAAAGATATTGCTACAGAACCAAGGGGAGTACGGGCAAGTGGGGAAAGAAATGCCTCTTGTGATATAACTATAAGAAAACAACCACTGTTTATATTTGCCTAACGTCTGTTCCTTACAAACCGCCAGTCTGAAAGAAAATATTATCAGGAAACCCAGTTCAGGTCGTAAAATATAGGTTTAGATTATTTTCCGGCGTTTTACTTGTAGTAAAATATATAAATTCCTAAGCCCAAGAGAGTATTTCATAGCACGGATTAATACTCTGAAGCCCTAAATTAATCTCGGACGTATTTCGAAATTCAATTCTTAGCTCAGAGAGAACAAACTCCGTCTCCATTATAAAGACCAACTGGCCAATGCTGTTTAATCATTGTTGATTCTGAAAATCATCCATAAATCAGTCTCAACTGTTAAAACAGGTGGTACATGTAGTAACACAGACAATTGAAAAGCTAACAATTTCCGAGAATTTATTTTCGGGTCAGGAGCTCGTTTTAAATATTAGGATAATAACGTCCTAGCTTAAGTGCTCTTCGTATCTCGACATATAAAAAGCCCAACTCATCCTTCTTTGATTAATCTCTGCAATTATATTTATGCATTATTTGCTTACAAAAAAGCATTACGTAAGATTGTTTTGAAGAGGAAAACATAATATTTTAATTCATACTAAAAGAAACTGCACATTATTTAAGGAAACGTTTTAGGACAGGGGACCACAAACTTTCCAAAATTCTAGGAGCAGCTTCCAAATTCTAGGAAACGAGAAGGGTGACATGAAACATAGTAAGAAGCTACAACTCTGCAGTAAACCCTAAAGCTCACTGTTACCAGGCGTTTCTTCTTTGTGTGTGTGAAGTGATAAAGTTTTTTGCTGAAATATTAGGCGCCACCGCATGAAATTTAATCGCACGGGCGACCAGGCGCCCGGGATTTATTCATCTCCTGTTCTATGGAAGTTATTTTGTTCTGGGATGTGACGCCGTGTAATTCTGTAAATAAGTATCAACTTTTCGGAGGAACATACGATACCTATCTTCTATCATTTTACGCTGTACAATATGAGCTACCAACAGAGTTGTTGAGTAAATCATAAATAGAGTAAACATAAGGAACGTATGTTAACACTAAAAACTAATTTGCATTAAACCTGGTAAGTAATAAATTTCAAAATACGAAGACCAATTCTTCTCCTTAGACTGTAATCTTTTATAGATCTACCGCGTTTCTTAAGACCCTTTCTAAATACAAAAGAGGACCTCCCATTGAGCTCTTATTTTATTTGTCGTCGTAACAACATCAGGATCTTTACAAAACGTTTTTGTAAGAGCCAGTATAAATAAGAATTAGCCAGTCTCATGGAAGAACATTTCACCTTGCTGTTTCCTATTCATGTCAGTCATCTGTCAACGTAGCTATGGTGTGTAAACTGACTTCCTGCCTCCTTGACGCAGTGCTGATATAAGATTTTCTAACTTTTATAAAATTGCCCCTTACCGGATCGTGAGGTTGTTCTAAAGCCCATTGTTGCGGCCTTCAGACTTTTGATTCAGAAAAGGACATAAGGGACAGGCTTGAATCTTACTTTAATTGAAAGGGAACTGGTCTGTCAGGGCATAGATTTCCTGAGATAATATCAGAACACTATAAATTGTTATAAATAACCACTAATATAACCAGTTTTCGTAAGTGATCCCTCGTTTTGGATTGTAGTTTTCTGGAATACGTCATCACGTAATTTGGGGTAGCTGTGACTGGAAGTTTTCACAATATTAGTGACGAGGTTTGGAGTCTTGTCGGTTGTCACCCCGTCTTGATTTGTAATTTGTTGCCGAAGTTTCGGAGAAGCTAGCTGGCTTCATCTTTAGTGCATTTCTAGTTACCTCCTCGGGAACTTATGTCACAAATTAGCAACCAACATAACGTCATACATCAGAAGACTGTCATCTTGTCTGTAGTTACCGACATTTTGTAAGAATCTGCTGTTTCCTTGTCAGGAGTAGGAGTTGAATATTTGCAATGCTGTGAACCCTCAAATCCCATATACATGCCCTTTGGTTTAGCCCTCTGGAGCACGGTGGTTACTTTATGCAGGTCTACCACTGCTTTAATATTACAAAAGTCAGCATTTTGTACATATGGTTTATTTGCATAGGTATGTGGTATGATTCCCCCTATAATAACAGCAATTATGTTTCTAAACTTCACGAAAATACTGATCTTTGCAGTGTAGACTGTGGGGTAAGAATCGAATGTTGACACACACACATATACATATACATATATATATACGCATATTTAAGTGAAATTAACCTAATCTTGACACACTTCCTATTTAGTGCGTACGTAAATTCGCACTTTCATTCTGTTAGTAACTCGGATTGTCATTTGAAGCTTAAATACTTGTGCTTTCCTTTGTCTTTAATTGACAGAGACATTTGTTCTACTTGCTGATTAAGCATCATAGATCTGAAGACCAATGTGGCTCCAGCACTGCTCCCAATCTGTATATTAACTTTACTCTACATGCTCGTATTTTTAACAGCCGTCAATCTTAAAGCAACAAAGTGGTTTGCAAAAAACAGTGGATTGTTATTCACACCAAATTTTATATAAACAACGAGATGTTCTTGAATATATTAATGGGACATACAGAAATAGTATTTATCCTTACAAAGGTCAAATCTGGAGAGCTACCAGTCTCCTTCCAGGGTATCAGAAGGTGAGAACAGGGGAAACCTCAGAATATATTTCACATTTGATAGGAATTTTTGACCTCGGGGCTCTGGCGGTCTTGTTACCTATTCGATATGTCTGCTGATATTCGCTTCTTCCTCTAAGCTTCAATGTTCTTGCGCCAGTGTAAGAGTGCTTGCATTGTGCTACCGTCACCTGGCTGCTGCAGAGATACCAAAGGACCGCAACCTTTGTAGGTTACCTGAACATAAAGCACACCAGGAGAAGCGATTGTATTCACTGTTTGCAGAACACATTGTCGTGAATTTGAGCAAGCTGCAAGAGACTTTCTGAACTTGGTGTAAGGATTTCAAACTGAGTCTGACAGAAAAATTACACGGTCTGATAATAAATAATGCCAACTAGCTGGATGAACGAAGTATCCAGCTGGGAAGGATGTAACAAACAACTGGACTTATTACTAGAAGTTTAAATTGGGGTGTTGAAGTCAATTCAACGTGACTTTATTTAAAAGGGGAAAATTGGTCATTGTAATCTATGGGTACGCTTAAACAGGAAAAGGGATTTCCCTGTCAGCTACAAGGACTGGCTGCATATCTGTCTGCGTCCAGGGATCAGAATGCTTCGATAAGTTTAGGACACTGATAGACACTGTTTGCTTGGAGATAATTACTTCAGAATGTTGACTAATTACTGCTTTGTACCAGACAAAACAGCACCATATCCAAAAATAAAATAGACCTGAGCTTCGTATTTATCGTCCTGCATTTTTTTGTGGTGAAGGGCCTGGCAGCAGGCGCTACGGACGCACCGCAGTATCTTCCTTTTAACTTGAAGACTTACTAACAATGTATCGCTCTGTATTGTGCCAAGTCAATGTCGAAGATAAATTAATAAAATACGATGAGTAAATTTGTCATATTTTAGATGTCTTTTGTATGATGGACGTCTACTTTTGAGACAGTACCCATAAAATCTTGAATATGTTGAGAAGTTTTCATATTTTTTAAACAATTCACTCTCTGCCTTCAAATGTAACATCGATAGCGTTGTGGAGTGGAATGTTTAAATACGGTACCCAGACTTTCAGTTAGAAATGCATAGTAATGTCTCCTTAGCATACAGCAGAGTTGCTGAAATTGTGTTCCATGGAACTGCTAATGTAAATAACGTTGCGCAAAGAATTTCCTTCACAGAACTCAAAATGATCCTTGTTTAAGATTTATGTGTTATTTGTGATATACATTTTGGCTTTACATATAAGAATGTTATTGGATTTTCCGCAAATTGTTTTCAGTCACAAAATTTTCCTTTGCGAAATTAAATTAGGAAACACTGGCATAGAAAGATATCTACACTATGCTTAGTTCGTCGTCGTTATTTTTAAATTTAACTCCTTACTTACCACCAAATACATATATGACATAATTCAATATATGAAGCCTTCATTTTATTGGATTATTATAAAAAATTCCTCAGGTGTTTTTGAAAAAAAGAACTGCATTTTTAAAAAAGACCGAAGTTTCAGACTTCCAACCCACATCATTGTATGCTACTATTCAAATATGTAACCTCTGTGAATTTTTCGTTTTTTTAACTATGTTTCTTTTCAAGACGCATGTAAATCCAGAAAGAATTCTGACCTAAAAAGTAAAATTCATTCCAGCAAATAACACAGCTATCATTGTACAAGTATTGACAGTAGAGCGTTTATAACACATACGTCACCTCATCTCTGTTGGAAGTCATAAACTGGAGCTATGTCCCATGAGACTTACTCTGAGTCAATACGTAGTATGATAAACTTCGCCATGATGAAGAAGTCTTATTCACGTCTCTAAAAACGTATAATTATTTACATAGTGTTGTGGCATTAGACCCCAAATTATATTATCGGCATGATCTACGTGTTTTTTAAACTCGAGAGGCAGTTGTGAAGGAAACACTCGAGTAGATATAAAAAGAATAAAAAATATTGACGTCGTTTATTGACACACTTCTTCTGACAGATATGCAACGTGTACCACATGATGTTTATCAAGATTTTTTATGCTGTCAGCGCACTATTACATACACAAAATTATATTAGCCAGTCAGTATAGTGACTAAGTTACTGGCTGCTCAACCGAAGAAACCTTCGATTCCTTACAGGGAGAAGAACTTTTCTCCGAAACCTCGAAACCGAATTTGGATTCCACGCAGTCTCCTATTTAACGGGTACCGAGGGCTCTTTTTTGGGGGTAAAGCGACCGGACGGAAAGCTAACCATTCACCCCACTCTAGTGCCGAGTTTAAGAATGAGTGGATATATATCTCATCTCCTCCCACATGCCCTCATGGCGTACGTATGGACAACTTTACCATTAGTTTTATTAATGTCAACCTGTTCAGAGTGATACGAAATTCACTTACTTGAGTTCTTTAAACTGCTTACTCCAGCGTTGCGTATTTTCATCCATCTAACTGTTCGCTTGCCTTCAACAACTCTTTGTAGGTCTTGTAACACAGAGCCAGTCTCTTCAAATGCACTTATGAATCTTATTACGTAATTTCTTTAAGAAAGTAGGGCCTGTGTGTTCCTTGACGTAATACACAGGCTGTGCCAAGGCGTTCTTTACTTGCAGAATGCCATACGGTTTCATAATACGCCCGGAATTATAATTTCATTTATGATAATACGAAAAAGGCAGCGTTCGCTGTACCAATTTTTATGAAATTCACATATGATAAACAGCGTTATATGTAACTGTTTGTGACCTTTACCCGGATCGGACAATGAGTGTGGAAAGAACGGATAGAAATTCATTAAACGCATATACGCAAAGTATGGCTTTCACTACGGCGATTTTCACGAAACTCACAATCACTCAATAAATTCTAGTGAAAACCTCCTCTACCGAATTTTATCCAAATCGGACAAAACATGTAAAATTGCGGCCAAAATTTATTTTACGCCCTTAAGTAAATGTGTGGCTTTCACTGCGCCGGTTTCCACAAAGGGCATATCTACTCAATGCATTAGGTGGAAAACTGGTGTACCGAATTTTAAAATATCGATGAAGAAATATGGAAAGTAGGAGTATAAATTCATTTACATCCTTAAGTAAACTGTAACTGTCACTAAGTCGATTTTCACGAAAATCACGTTTGCTCAGCAGCGTTTCATAGACAAAAAATATACCGGATTGCATGAGAGTCAGGCAGACAGTTCCGTTGCTGATACTACGTCACGAACAGACTGGGAGACGGACGGACGAACCGACATGGTCTCCATGTAAAGCCTTTTATTTATTACTTAATAAAGAGCGCCAAACACATTAAAATGTCAGCAATGTCTTCGCAATTTCAGTACTCTTGCACAATTAAAATTTTTGTCACGATAAACATCCTGCAGGCCGATCCCAGTGGCCGCGCGGTCTAAGGCTTGGGTCTGCAGCCGCTCGCTTACTGGGATTGTGGGTTCGAATCCAGCCGGAGGCATGGATGTCTGTCTTTTGTGAGTGTTGTGTGTTGTCAGGTAGAGGTCTCTGCGACGAGCTGGTCCCTCGTCCAGAGGATTCCTACCGAGTGCTGTGTGTCTAAAGTGTGATCGTGAAGCCTCGAAAAAAAATGAGATGGCCTAGGCCTCCAAGGGGCTGTCGTGCCATTGAAAAAAAATATCCTGCAGTGCAGGACGCTATCATCAAGACTAATATTGTGCAACAACTCGCAGTGTTGCTTTGCGCATGCTTATTAACATCAGAAATAATGGCCCTACACAGAGAAGAAATAAATGAATATGATTTGAAAATTACAACAGTTTTTAATGAAGACTATTTATATGTATTGCCGATCCCAGTGGCCGTGCGGTCTAAGGCGTGGGTCTTGGGCCGCTCGCTTACTAGGATCGTGGGTTCGAATCCCACCGGGGGCATGGATGTCTGTCTCTTGTGAGTGTTGTGTGTTGTCAGATAGAGGTCTCTGCGACGAGCTGGTCCCTCGTCCAGAGGAGTCCTACCGACTGTGGTGTGTCTAATGTGTGTGATCATGAAACCTCGACGAAACGAGGAGGCCCAGGCCCATATAGGGCTGTCGAGCCATAGGGGGGAAAAAATATATATATGTATTTCTTACGTCAAAATGTTAAACGAATACTGAAATTATAATTCCTTTCGTCGTGAATTTCACGTGCCCTAGTTCATGTTGCTGTTTGATGTGTTGCTACATTTTTTATTTTTCTCCCCAAATGCTTTTCTCATTTATAATCACCTAACCGACTTTTTGAACGAAGAAGCTACTAACATAACAGCATTGTTTACACGCATTATGATGCTTAACTTGTTGCATGCAGACTGAGACAAAAGTACTTCTACGATTTCGGTACGAGAGATTCATTTTGTAAAATGTGATGGATAGGAAGAAGAAAGCAATGCATGTTTGCAAAATGTAGAACTAAATACGGACAAACTCACATACAACACTAAATTTGGACTGGAAATAATACTCAAGAATTTAACTCAGTTTAATACACTTGTTAGCACGTATGCATTTGCGCTGCAAATATACTATACATAGACCTACAAACGCAATAACAACAATCTCGTGTTACTGAAGTATATACTGAATTACCATCAGTCTTTTAGAATTCGGCATGGTTATTCGTCATGTAAATTACAATTTACGCCGTTTAGTATCTAGAGAGTTCATACAGGTCATGTTTATTTACTTACAAGATAATATTTCGTACAGGTGCTAAACTTGATGAAGGAAGAACGTCTAAAGTCTAGAGTAAATTATACAAAGAAATCCAATTTTTCTACTCATCGCATACACATGTCTTTGTCTTAAAATACCGTGTACCTGGTACGTACTTACCTACCAGACTGTACGATGTAACAAAGAAGAAACCCATAATGTGATTATTCACTGCCTTAACAACCTAAAATTTTGTATGTGCCTGACACTCCTACTGTTAGTTTGACGAAGTATAGAAACTTGCTTCGAATGAAAAAGGTTTAGCGCACAGCTACAATTTTGTTTCTGTGCGTGTGTTTGGGGTACTGGGAGTGCGGGGAAGGAGCATACCTTGGAAAATATATTTTATATGGGAGGAAACTTTTGTTTGATTAATGTAGATTATTAAAGGATGATTATTCCTCTAACCATTTTACACAGTGACGAATGAAATGATGAAGAAGAAAGGTTTTAAAATAAATTCCCGGAGCCCATTATAAAAGTACAGACTTAACTTACAATGTGTCTTCTCAACGTAGAGAGCAGGTTACTGAAATGTTAGTCCAGATTGCTTTTTATGCACCCCTTGTCTGAACTCGCTATGACCATACTTCTATTGTCCTTACCCCGTTGTTTTGGATAATAATTAAATAAAATTCATTGTAAGGAAGCGAACTAGATCCATTCAGCGTTCTTGTGATAACAGTAGCAGCTTCAGCAACTTAGGCATTAAAAATACAAAGATACCGATAAATATAGCTAGAGGAATTTTTGTGTGAAGAGGATTTAAATCATTATTAATTTTGAAATAACAGGAAAGTTTAACAATGACGTAAGCATGGGTGGGATTTACGCATAACTGATAATAGCTAATAATTCAGTTATAACGTTGTGCGAATGGGAAACTTACGCTATGTAACCTGATGGGCTTTATTTAACAGGCCGTATCCTTCCGACTAAAATCGGTCAAAATGTTCAGACAGTTAAAAAGCACGTTTTGCCAAAAAAAAATGCAACTAAGTACAAATATATGTTTCAGTATAATGATATAACGATTTTGTCACTGATATTGTGATGAAATGTTTATTTTTCTGTTAACAAACCTCACAATTTAGTGATGAAAATAAAGGCTTCTAAGTTGGTTTGAATGCAATGTCTAAAAAGTTTCTAACGTACACTCCATATGGCAGCCGGGATGGCATAGCTGGTATATCAACTTGTTACGGACTGGACGGTCCGGGGATCGCATCCCCGTGAGGGCGAGATTTTCCTTGTCCGTACAGACTGGCTCCGAAGCCCACCCAGGCTTCTGTACAATGGGTACCGGGTTTTCCCAGGGATAAAGCCGCCGGAACTTGGTGTTGACCACTCACCTCCTTCTAGTGTCGGGTTGTGAATGAGTTGGAAATATACTTCTGACTCCCTTCTGTGTCTACATAAGCATGTCATGGGGTGGCCTTTACCTTTACACCTCCAAATACGGGATTAAGTGAAAAGTAACTTACCTATCATGTAACGAACCACACATTCGATTACGCAACACTGAATCCCATCATTCGTATAGCAGACATTTCCGCTGAATATTCATCGAAGAAAATCCTATCAAGTACACCTGTAGGTCTAGGCATTACTCGTCTAATAATTCAGTAGCGAAAAAGGCCAGTTCGTATTCCACGTGGAATCTTTTTCTCCCCTATCTTCTTCCTTTCCGCCGTCTCTTTTACATTCCTCCCCTTCTTTGCTGACTGATATTTGTTTCCGTAAAATACTAAATTCAGTTCCTTCTTCATCTTCCAGAAGACACAATTTCCTACATGGAGCTGTCACATTTGTAAGTACGTGAAAACTACATGTTTCCGTGGCAAAGTTGACAGAACGACATAAGACAGCTGCATATTCAATCAAGAATCGCCTCTCATTATGTACGTACATAAATTCCCCCTCGCCTGCTACATTTTCTAAGGGTCAAGATTACTGTCATCAGGAGTAGGAAGCATTGTAGTTAGATATTCATGGCAAGGAGGAACTGGTCCACATTCCAAATCTAAATATGAAGGTAGTATTTTGTGCGGAGTTCATGTCTGTCTTTCGCACGACAAAAGGCATATTGAATCATGATATACTACGCACACCTGTTGGTCATTATGCTGTCTGTACATCTGTCTTGTCTGGTACACAGGATGAGCCAAAACTACCTGTTTCCCTGTGCAAGAAGTGTGCTACACTGTGCCGGAAGTGGCAAAGTCCGATACAAAAACACTTCAGGTGGCATACGTGACCTACGTAACATGCCCATGGGGGTCACTACCAACACTCATCGCAACCGCAAGAACTGCACATTTGCTGTGACTTCTACTCTAATTTGTATCCTACTTCCGACTGGTGCACAGGCGCTTTTGGCTCACCCTGGGTATACGACACGACGAATATCTGAAGAGCACGTTCAATTAGAACACAACCGCCTTTCTTCAACTCCTTATCTACTGAAACATTAATAATCACACCTCCATGCATGAGACCCTACGGCCTCTAACCCGTGAAGTTAAACTGCGCCTTGTATACAATCCAAAAATGTATCAGTCGATCAGATGGCACGCACTGTTGCAGTGGCGCTGTTGTGTAAACAGCTGGCTCTGTTCTGGAATACACGTCACTCCCAAAGAAACGATTTTTTTAAATGATCTTATTTCAAATTTCCTTCAAAAATAGACTGATTTAATTTGATTTCAGGCTTCCGCCGCTATGTTGATGAGATCTGCGCTCTTCTGGGATATTACGCAGCGTCGTGTGGTAATCCTTCACCGACGTTTCGGGACAACCTATCGGTCCCATCTTCAAGGGTCAAAAAGGACTTCTTGACCCTTGAGTGTTTAATTTGGATTAACAATGTAATTCACATTATCGACTTATTTTATCAAGTTACTTTTACGAATCATCGTCTCGCCACAGAGTCTGTAACAAAATTCAACTAGGACTGAGATTTTCGTGGAGGCAAATATTCAGAACGACGTCTTCTGGGTTAGGACACCATGCAGCCCTGTAGGTAAACACTAACGTTTCAGCGAAACTTCATGTTAAAACTGAGCAGAATACACTTCATTATGATCTGGCCACATCTACCCCTACTTACCTCGACCCTGAAAATGGTGGTAGAATATTCCCACGAAGACAGAGAAGGCAGCGGCGTTGCATTCTTCCAAATCTGCTGTACGTACTGCATTTACTGCGTTAGACGGCATCACATCTCAGAAGACCGTAATCTTATGCCTATCGCCGTAACAACCTAAATTTTCATATAGCTAAGTCATTATCATATGGTGGAGCGTATAGACTCGAAGATTCCAGAACAGTTTGTTGCCGTAATCAATATCGAATTAATCTGCCTACATGCCATGAATTTGCTGCGCTAGTTAACATGTACGTGGATTGCGACCTTCACGTTGAATATCCTCGCTCGAAGTTTACTCAGCCGACCGTCAGATGGGGTTGTGGTCTCCTGGTTTCGAGAGGCGTGCTCGTCATTTGCTGCACGAGTTTAGTCAGTTCTGCGAGTCAGAAGCGTGCGTAGTAGTTGTGGGAGTAACGAACGTTGTCGGTAATGCAGTACGCGTGTGATCGAGACGCTCTTGCTCGAGTTCATATTTTTCTCCTGTCTGTCTGATGTTACGTCTCTTGTTACAGAGTAGTTTTATTCACTACTACACTTCCAATACTTTTATAAAGTGATTCATTGCAAGGTAACGTTACCGTTGTAAATAATCCGCCTTTTACTAGGAAGGGAAAGTTTGACTGCGTGTGTGGTTCCTGAAACAGAAACGTAAAATTTATGGGGACTTGACAGACGCTAGAGTGAAGGTGAATCTTGTCTTGGAACGCTTCAGTATCATCTGTCAGCATGTCAGGAAAGTGAAGGTAAGGGAATGCCCCATCTAACCTAAAGAGTACAGCAAGCAGAGTTAAGTACTTCTCTATGGCTGGCATCGCTTCAGTGGCTCGCTGTAATTTCTGTTTAAGTGTCATAGCTAAAGCTATGTATTTCCTTTATTAGCATAGCATTTAAGCGCATGAGCATGTTAACTGACGCAGTGTGGTAACATTAATAATCCCATTGCACTTGTTTCTTTGTAAATTTTGACGCGTTTCTTTCAGTAGATTGCCTGCTAATTAACAGCAGCTGTTTTAACATATCTACTACTGACTAACTAGTGTTGTTGTAGCTTTGCGGTCACTGTTCATATGCTTGTAATAATCAACAGGTTTATGCATGTAATACTGTAGTAGTTCTATAGTAGAGGCCTGCGTAGTACTGTAGAATTTAATTTCTAAGAAACACGAATTTATATTACATCCGTATTTCACAGTAACAAGCAGTACAAAGGCAAAAACACACCGCACTTATTCTGGTGGAGAGTGGTGTTCTAGAAGAGCTCGTTACGAGAAAGATGCAAATTGTTTTCAGATATCATGTACAACAGACAAAGAATTTAGGAATTGCAGTGATGTGTGATACAAATTGTGAATGTGAAATAACTTTTTTTTTGTATTAAATACAAACACCCTACAAGGACACAACTATAGCCTGTTTAGTAAAACAGTTCAGGATTCTAATTTAAGTTCGGAATGTCCTGAAAACAAGTTGCTGTTGGCCTGTGGGTATAAATTTTATTCAGAAATACTTGGAAATAGTTTTAAACGCTTTTGTAGGCCCATGGGAGCGCGTAGACTTGGTTGATCTGGCTCTTGATGGGAACAAGTAGTGGGCTGTTGTGACCACGGTAATTAAACTTAGATTTAAAAAAAAAAAAAAAAAAAAAAAAAATCGGGGACATTTTATGACTAGTTGAGGGACTGTTAGCTTCTTAAGAAGGACTCTGCTCCATGACGTTTGTTAGTCTGGTCCATGTTGCTTATATCCTCTATAGTATAATATACTACTTGATGTTATTGTAATTTTTATAAGATTTAATAATTTAATAACTTTTAGCAGCTTAACAATACCACAAATTTTACAAAAATTTTATACGATGTGGTAAATACTGACTCACTGTTATGACGTAACCAAATAATTGGTCTATGTAAAAACTCACTTAAAATACCCCCTGATGATGGCAGAATAACTGCCGAAATGCGTATTGGGGCATCGTAATAATAAAGTAAACAGTGAAAAAACTGTCTTAGTGCATTTGTTGGTACAAATAAATCATGTTGATATGTAAAAATAACGTTTTATTTTCACACGCATTAACGAAATTGTGTTTATTACGAAACTTGGAACTTCTCACGATTGGCTGTCTTATGTGTGATGAATGGGGAATGAATTTGGATACGATTAAACAGTTTTATCGAGCGGGAAAACACGTGTCATTATTCTCACTAAACAGAATTTTTAGAAGGTACTTGGAAAGTTTAAAAGCCAGCGGTTTAATATTTCAAGTAAACTTCGCTTAGAAGTTTTTCTTTGTAACGTTAAATCCCGTCCCTAATTAAACTTTACTTTCACAAACTCTGAACATAACTGAAGCTTGATGATACCCGTTTTAGGCATGGCAGAAATTCAAATATTAAGTGTGGCGTAGGTCGCTGTGTGCGTTATGCCAAGTTATTCAAGGCTTAATTTTATTTTACCTATGCAGTTCGTTTCAGACTTCTATGAATCTCATTCCTCTTTGAGTTGGTAATATTCCAGAATTGTCTCTTTCTCTCTGATACTCTTTTCTTCCTCTCTTGCTTCTTCCCTTATCCTTTTGTAAGTCAATATTGTAAAATGTGCCACTGGTGCCCGAAAGCAAACAAAAAAAAATAAATAGTACGGATTTTGGTTTGATCACATTAACGCCTTCAAAACGGGCCCATTCTTTTTTCATTCCTTTACGTACAAGCGCACTTGAATAATTCCCAGCGTCTATATATCTTGCGAGATTAGAGGTTCTCACAGCAGCGTTGCTGAAATTTCGTCTTCTGTGGTGTTATGCCGTATCAACTGGTAAATAGTTACCGACGTTTTGTAGCATCATATTGCCTTCATTCTGGGTGAAGCAGTTCGGTCTTGGACTGTTTGAGCCCAAAGATGGAAGCACTCAACTCCTTCAAAACGTCGGTAGCCATTTACCACGGCGTAATGTACCAAAATATTTGAATTCTCGCCTTTATAGCCGTTCAAACTCCACAAAACGTGTTTAAAATTTTTCGATGTGTGAAGATAGTTACAGCTTTATTTATTTAGAAGTTATTTGTGTTATAAAGCATAGCCTATAGCGTACTCTTTATTATCTGTTTGTCTAGTCCCTGCGAGCTTTCCGTCTTCAGATGACACTTGAACATGCTTGGACTAATAACAAAGCCTAGATTTAAAGCTGCCATGATAGCCGTACACGTAATATCAGTGTGCCTTTCGATTGCATTCTTCGCTCGGAAGTCAGATTGATTCTTCAGACGAAGTTTTGTGTGGGTTTCATTATGCAAAATGTGAATGCAGAACAATGCAAAACGTTGAGCTTCGTTGTACTCACAATCCATGGGATTTCTTTCTGTGGCCTCTGTAGTCTTGAAGCTAGAAAATTGACTATGGATGTAGTCACAGTTCTGCTGTCCCCAGAAAATTTGGGCCGTTTTGTACAGAAGTCACGAATATATTCCTTCGTATTGCGTGTTTGTTAACCGGTAGTCGGGTTTCGATACCCGGCAGGTGCGGAGATGTTTCTCTTCTCCACAGCTCCCACGCCGCTCTCAACCCCAGTCAGCCACGTATCCATTGCCTATCGAGAGCTTATACCCGGGAATAACTTGGCCGGGCCGTGAAACTGACGAATCTCTCCCAACTAGTGCCTTGTGTAAGAACACGTTGAGCAGTACCTCCTCCCCCCTATCTACGTCTTTATGGGTGGTGCTTAATTAAGCCCAGGGACAACGTCTGTACACAAAGTAAAATGACGTATACTAGTGCATAAAGTCATATACATCGATTGGCAAAATTGGGGACAGAGATGAAAACCATGTACATTAGAAACGCGCGATTGGCGGGTTGGGGGGGATGGGATGGGATTGGCCTACATCTCCCATGTCTATCTCCCTGACTTCGCTTTGGGTTTCTTGTTCTGCTTGAAGTGATCATGTACTTGGCAATAACAACCCGATGTTATTCAATGTCTCTTGGCTGGGTGCCTTACATAACCGGAAGCTCCGTCATATTTCTTTATGTCTTTGAATCAGTAATAGGGAGGGCTATATGTCAGTACAGCAGTCGTAAAGTTACGTAGCTATGAAATTTAATTCCTGTTTTATCTGCGACTTGCACTGCACTTGGATAGGATTTTAAGCTGTAATGTCTGTATGGTAGGACAGGCCAAGGCTACGTATTGATAAGTGCTGTACAGATTATATGACGGAACTGCTCCAGATTTCACTTTTAGTGGACGGGAAAGATTTGAACATTCTTTCAGTATATATCCATACTCGTGTCGACTATTTCTGCAAACTTGAAACAAAAATAATGTAATCGCTTTTCTAAGTATTTCAGTTGTGAGTGATGTCTGTGTCGTATACTGTGCAGAGATATAGGTCCGTGTCAGCCTGTTTTTAATATTAGCCTCACAAGTATTTTCCTCCATCGCGAATCTGTATTGGCATATTACGTGTCATTTATATAGACCTGCCTATATTTAGGAGGCTCAGAATGTCTATATTATCTTGCTCCTGAGCACTGCAGCTTTGTCGCATAGGAAGCCTGCATCCGCCAGATATTTGTGGCACTGTGAGTCTCTTCTGGGATACGAGGTAAGTTTAACAGCAGGGTAATAAGAAAGTAAATGGTGTATTCAGTGATGTAGTACTCGGACTTTACCAGGGCGTTCTTTGCTTTAAAGATGGCGTACGGCTTTATTGTATGCGCGTTAATTTAATTTAATTTACGTCCATAAGAAATGTATGGTCTGTTCTGCGCCGGTTGTCAAAAAACTCGCAAATGCCCAGCATCGTTATGTGCAGATCTGCGCTCTAATGGGATTTTACACAGCGTGGAATGGTAATCTGTTACCGGAGTTTCGGGAAAACCTATCCGTGCTATCTTCAAGGGTTAAGATGGGACGAGTAGTCTGTCCCAAAACGTCGATAACGAACTACCAATCTGCGGTGCATAAAATCCCAAAAGAACGCAGATCTCATTTAGACCGCTTCGGAAGCCTGAAATCACGCATCGTTATGTGCAGATATCTACCGAATTTTATGCAAATAGGTCAATAAATTCGGAAATTACGGATAAAAATTCATTTATTTTCTTAAATACTACGTAAAATATGGCTTCCATTACACCGATTTTATCGAAACTCAAAATCTCTCTATAAATTGTTGTGGACATCCGACTAGAAGTGTAGAAAATGCGGGCGGAACTTCTTTTACGTTCTTAAGTAAATTATGACTTTCAGTGTGCCAATTGCAAGGACACACGACTCGCAGTGCTCAAATGGAATTATACGGAGAACGTTTATACCGAATTTTACACAAATCGACCAAGGAATATGAATTACCCCGAAGTAAAGTGTAACTACAACTGAGCCGATTTTCACGGAACTCGTGCTGGTTCGACAAATGTTGTAAAGAACTCGTACACAAAATTCCATCAGAATCAGACAGACGATTTATTCGCTGTTACGAGGTCACAGACGGACGGACGGGCGGACGTGTTCGTACCGCAAAGTAAACACACTCCGTCTCGGTTATAAAAACCAATCACTTGATGCTGTATAGGAAAATTATTGCTGCTTGTTCTGAGATCTTTAGAAAACACATAAATGCATTCTGTGGGCAGAATGTAGAATTTTTTAATGCTAAACTTGGCGTTGCATAAAGGAACCTCGCTCTAAAGAACTAGACTTGTCTGGGAAAGTCTGGTACGTCGAGTGATTGGAACCATTATATGAGCACATATATTATATAAATTAGGTTACACTGGAAATATCTTTCAGTAAGAAGTGAAAGTCGAGGGCGAGAGTACTCAGTAATGTCACAGGCGAAATCATTATCGAGACACGTGGACTGACACTTGACGCATATAAGACCAAATAGCTACACGACAGGAATCAAGTTTATACTCGTACGTCTCTTGGCTGGGAAGCTGTAGAGTTAAAGGGGTATGTTCTATAGCTAGTAATACAACGTTACCTCTGTAAACCCGCGTGTAATCCCTTTTGCTATATACCTCACCCTCCTGAACCCTGGAACTAGTAGTAATTTTCCGCCACGTTCGTCGTCGATAATGTAACCAATACAATACGTACACAACCACCCATCCACCGATTGTCCCTAACCACTTTATGTTGTGCTGCACTATAATTAACACACAACAGCAGCCTTCACTGTCTGGAATCAATGGGATGTTAATGGGAGGAGGCTGTTCTCTGTGTTTTCGACGAGTGAACGAGGAAATGAAAACTATTGTCGTAATTGCGCATGGAGACAAACGAATTTGGATCTCAGCGATTTAAGTAATTCTCGACTAGACATTTTTGGTGGGGTTATTTGCAGAACAAAGAGTCGCAAAGTCTGTAGTCTTTTTCTTTAACCAAAAATGTACAAAATATTGCTTTATAGCTGTTATGTGTGGCAGAGTTGGAGGTAAGCCGTCCATACATTTAAATATAAAAGTGTTCAGTGTGGATATTACCTAGGACCTTCTTTCCTCCTGAGTAAATCTTGCTGAGGCGTGGAAATTACCACGCACTTTTATTTAAAACTCAGGTTAGAATGCATGAAGCTTTACCTCCGCTCACACATGTGCCTTTGCTTGGTACTTAATTGAGGACAGACATCTGTACGTTTACCTCTTACTCAGCTCCTGTGTATGTTATTACATCTACATAACTTCTTTTGAAACCTGAAATTCATGTTTAACAAATTGGTTCATACAGTGACTCGGTATTTATCTGTCCCGTGAGGTGTTTTTTCTCTAAGATACTCTTTAATATTATCCTCTCTTCCAAGCTTAGATCTTCTAATTCTCTTGTATCATCGGGCTTACCGACAAAGGATATGCCGTTGTAATTTCTTAAATTGATTCTACGTGTCCAAGTAATTTTAGGCGCTTTCCCAAAATTGCGAAAAGAGACTATTGGCTTCGTCATGTCTGTCTGTCCGTCTGTCCACATAGAAGAACTCGGCTCCCACTGGACGTATTCTCGTGGAATTTAACATTTGATTATTTTTTTGAAAATCTATTGACCAAATTTAATTTTGATTAAAATCTGACAAGAACAACGGGCACTTTACATGAAGACCTATGTACATTTATGATGTCGCAAAATTTCTTAGAATGAGAAATGTTTTAGACAAAATTTGTAGAAAATATCAAAACACATTTTATGTTCAGTAACTTTTTTCCCCACAATCGTGCCCTCTATGAGATAATGTGGAAAAGTATGCTAGATCCAGACAGGCCACAGATGACAATAAAATACCGCCCATGCGCTTTGCGTGCTGGATAATGAAGGTTACATACATACACTCAGAATACGCAATACTTATTGCTTCTCCACGACAACAATAGGTACGCGAACGCGCCTCAATATCACTTTATACGTGCATTACCTGTCATGTTTTATATACGCGTTGTCGATTCGTATGAAAACAATTAAAATTCACAGCAACATGTAGGTAGGCCAAACGAAAGAGGAACCCTGAAATGACTTAAGTATATTTCTAGAGGGACACGTGGATTGTGTGTTGAGTAATGGCAGACTGCTATGAGGTGTTGAATGCTGAGACAGATGGAAGTTTGAAAGGAACTGTTAGCCACGCACTTGTAAACTTCAACTCCTTCCACAAAACTTACGTTTCTGGAACATACGAAATGAAGTGCGGTAGGCGCAACAGATTTTCCTTTTCTCCTAACGTCCAGACTGGCTTTTGGACTCGCCGAGCCTCCTGTTGGAAGGGTGCCGGTGGTTCTTTCCCCGGAAGTAAAGTGGCCTGTACTTGAAGCTGACGACTAACTGCCATGCAGTGCCATGGTCAAGAATAAGCGGAGCTTGACTTCTTCTCCCCCTATATAACTTGATGGTGTGCACAGGGACAGCTGTACGAAATAAGCTGAGATAACTCGGACCTGCAGTTAAATAACAGGAATCTGCGGAAAGTATATGACAGAAAATTTCGTAATTAGAATTGGAGTGATGTGAACTAGAACTGGCGAGCTTTTGTGATCACGGTGATGAAGGTACGGTGCCACCACGATACGGAGCTTATTAATCATCAGTAAACGATTAGATTTTGACTTACAAATGTCTTTACTTCGTAAAGTTTTTTTTTCTTACGATTGATTTCCATGCTGTAGGATGACATTTCAATGCCTGACTTCGTATACGATGGACCCATTCGCTCTGTGTGAGAGGCACTTATGTCTGTACCGTGGAAATTTGTCGTTTAAGTTAAAAGTCTTCACTTCTTTTGTAAGAAGTTAATATCTTCACGTCTGTGTTTGTCCAAGAGAGATAAGCTAATATTTGCTCACCTAGTCAATAAATCTTCAGTATTTTATGTAAGCTGGAGATTCACAAGAGACCGCCTATGGTTCCTGTCCGGAGGCAGATGAATCAAGACCACATCCTTCCTTCCTGCTTCTCTGAGATCAGTTTTGTTGTTATTCTTGTGTCCACACCTAGGTCTTCCAGCTGCCCTCTTTCGGTTTTACTGCCAAAACTTTGCATGCATTTCTGGTCTGTACCATGCGAAGGCCTCACTACTTGACCCGTTCTTCTTATCGTCCTTGACTTGATCACCCTGATTTTGTTTGTCGGAAGTAAAGTCATTGTTTTCCTTATTATGCTGTTTTTTTGCAATCTCCTGCAACTTCCTCTGTCTTAGGTCCAAGTATTTTCTTCGTCTCTCCATTGATCGAACGCCCTCAGTCTACTTTCCGCCTTTAATAAGAGAAACCACGTTTTGTACTGATACAGAGTAGTCAAAATTGCAGTTGTGTTTGTCTTAATCTTACGTTTGTAGACAGCAGACGTGACGATGTAAGATTATGAAATGAATGTAAACAAGCATTCTCGAAATTTTAGTTTGTTGACGTATTTCGCAAGTCGTCGAACTCTGCTACATTTTCGAAGGATTTATCTATCATACTCCTTTGTGTTGTTGATTTTGCCCTGCATTCTATGTAATTTCAGGCTCCATTTTCGTCAAACTGGGAACAGTTTAAACATAACGGTTCTAAGTTTGCAAATAAAACCAAACAGTAAGTAGTTATAGTTATATTTCATTCTTCAGTGGGCAGATGGGGCGATCGCAGGCGGTTGTATATTTCGTTGCATCCCTGCTTTCTAGTCACTATACCTCGGTTTCACATCAGACCTAATTACTTCCCTGGGCTGTGAATGGTTTTATTAATCCATTGTTTGAGCAACGACTTCAGCGATGCGTTAACTTCCTCTTTACTTCACAACTGAGCAACTTATTCAATTTTACCACGTCCTCCATTAACCCTCACAATAAAGCAACAAAACGCCTTCTACGTCACTCCACGTGCGCTGTGTATTGTAGGCTTCCTGCCTGTCAGCAGTCGGTTCTAATGTGCATAGTTCCAAGGAAACTTACGCGTACACTTGCTGCAGTTCAATAACATCCTTCACAATATTCAAACGTATGTTTATGACTGAGCTGTGAAGTCCTATTCCACCATAAATTCCATTATAAAGATGTATTGTCATTACATTTTATTCCATTAATATGTGTTAGGATAAAGAGAATATTTGTTTCTGAGAGGAAATAACGAAATGCTGTAAAACCCTTGATAACGAAGAGTTTTAAAATTTGTACACTTCACCAAATATTAACATACAAGGGTGATAAAATGACGGGGCAAGGCGTATAGCACACATGCAAAACAGACTAACTACGCACATTATTTTCAGAAAACCTGAGGGAAAGAATAATTTCGGAAACCAAGTGTAGATGGGTCGATAATATTACACTGGATCTTAAATCGCTCTACGCCTCTACCATTAAAATACTCTGCTTTGCCCCCAAAAGGCTTTTTAAAATATTAACCGAAATTTAATTGACCAAATCAAACCCCATAATAAATTTTTGTAGACCAAGGTTCATTTTGTAGCACAAGTTAAACTTTTGAACACCTAGTGTCATCAAAATAACTCATCCGTCAACATTTCGACAGCCTGTCGGTTACTGTTGCTTAGGCAAATAATTTATGTTTATTTGGAGACTCATACGAAATCACGTAAATACACTCTACAAAAAATACAGATTTATTTTGCTGAAGGAGCTGGTAGGCCTATATACGTATGTACGTAATTGTAATAACGACGTGCTTTATAGCGTGCCGCTCTTGTACGTTTGAACCATCTCTGACTAAGACATGCACGATACTTGCAGCTAGAACTGTAACTAGCAGGTGCTAATTGTATGTATTTGTGTATGTACTATGTATGTAGTGTTTTTCCTACTTGACCGATAATCGCCGGGCCGACTCTCTAGTGAGTTTTTATTAGACTTTCTGAAGGTTATCACTGCGATCTTTTGTCTAACTCCCGCAATCGACTGTTAAGCCTCCCCTATGTACGACGCAACGCGGGCGGAGCGTTGGGCCGGCGCTTATCGGTCAAGCAGGAAAAAAGACTATGGATGTATGTATGTATGTGTATGTATATTTATGTATGTATTATGTAATGCATGCATGCACGCACGTGCGCATGTGTGTGTAGTCCTGTGTGTGTTCACTGTGCTTCCTGTGCAGTCAGTTTTGAGTCCCGTGTTCCCATCCTGCTCACCGTAGCCGATCATATTAGCAACTAAACCAATCTGACAGTGGATATGTTACATGTAGAATGTAAAATTCGTTCTCAATTATCATGACACTAAGCTGTAGGCCTACACATGACAAAATGTCGAGGCAGTTAGCTTACATGTTGATGTTCCGAGGCGTGGGTTATAAGCCTGCAGGCAAACACGATGTAGGAATGCAACGAAACAAAACAAAGTAGAACATATCACCTCCCATTCTGCAATTTGGTAAAATTAACAACGCGTTAAAAGGTATACGTTAGTTGTAATAATATGTACATAGAACATTGTATTTGGTTACAGCATTAAGTATATTATGAATCAAAACTGGATTACATATCTACACGTAATGAAACAAACGGAAACGTTACCTTCTGCAAATTTGTGACCGTGCAACTTGTCGTTAAATAACAAGCTGTAATGGGTAGAACGCGTAACGCATGTTATCTCCTGCGTGAGATGTCCAGTCTTACGTATATCTGCCGTTGTTGGTGTGTTATTAGGCAAGGTAAATTTGTAATCAAACATTAACATTAAATTGAGCCGATGGGTTTGCTTGCTGGTATTTTGCATAGATGGTCATAAGAATGTATCAGTTTATTGCATGCAATTATAGATATATTGCTGGACTAGCAACAACAACATCTGCTACTACTACTACTACTGTTACTACTACTACTGTTACTATTACTTCTACTGTTACTACAGTTGCTATATCTACATTGTGTATGAAATATTATTAGCGCACGATAGGTATGTTTGCCCAATTAACATAGACATTCGGTGTTTAAGGAATAAGTTCTTCCCAAGATATAACATAATTATGATGATGATTCAGTTCAATTTTTTATTTATATGCTGACTCGACAGCCTAATGGCAATTATAGCTCAACACTAATACACAAAAATAACAAACGTACAAAAAACAAGCAAACAAAAATAAATGAAATGAAATGAACAATTCACAAGACCAAACATTGTTAATTTTGAGGAGGATGATGATGATGATGATGATTGTGGTGGCGGCGGCGGTGGTGGCGGTGACGACGACGACGACGACGAGGACGATCACTGAAATCTAGGTTTTGTCTGCGTTAGTTGTCAGACGTAAACTCGTATTAAATTTCACCATTATAAAGGTTGTAATTATTGAGGACTCATGTTTCATACGTATGTGATAATGTGTTTAAGATATATAACCGTGCCAAACGTTACGCTTGCTCCAGTGATTCATTACTTCTGTCCTTGTCAAACTGAAAGCTAAGTGCAGTAGGCCCTATAAGTTTATATCGCGCAGCCGCCGTGTTGCTGTTTTACACTCTACAAAAAGATTGTCTGAAAGAAATTGTATGTCCTATATTGAGTGGTGCCAGTGTCACGCTCATCTCATGTGCTTTTGCATCCGCTCTGTTGTTATTGCCGCTTATAGGCAAATAAAAATAAAGAGGTTGGAGTGACTGTTAATGGCATAGCATTCACCCCAAATTATGTCAAAATCGGTCAGGTAGTTGATACGCTGAAATTGGGAGATACGCAGACACACGTACAAACAGCATAGTGATATTAGAAGCTTTCTTGCCTTATGAAAGGAAACTAGGCCACAGTTTGCTGTGGAAAGATTTTCGTTAGATTTCTGTTCCAGTTTTGTTGGTCCCATGGACTCATCCTGTAACAAAGTTGTAGTCCTACGAAAACTCTTTCGCAGTGTAACAAGACAGGCAATGTACGAATACCGTTACAGTGAGGCGCGTTCGCGTAACCATTGTTGCCGTGGACAAGCAGTAAGTATTACATATTCATAGTGTGTGTTTGTAGCCTTAGTTTTTCAGCATGCAAAGTGCATTTGCCATGTTATATTGTTATCTGTGGCCTGTCCTGCTGTACAGTATTTTTCCACATTATCTCATAAACGGCGCGACTTTCGAAAAAAAAAAGATATTGAACATCAAGTGCGTGCCTTTGTTTTCTCTAAAACTTTTGTCTGAAACATTTCTCATTCTAAGAAGAATTCAGCGAGGTATCATAAATGTACATATACGAGTATGTCTTCACGTGAAGTGCCCGTTGTTCTTGTCAGATTTTAATCAAACTTGAATTTTCTCGACAGATCTTCGAAAAGTACTTAAACGTCGAATTTCATTAACTCCGTGCAGTGGGAGTCGAGTTGTTCCATGCGGACGGATGGATGGACAGACAGACAGACATGACGAAGCTAATAGACGCATTACGCAATTTTGCGAACGCGCCTAAATACGCTGTCATTAATTTAAACCGTTCTTATCTTTCCTTATAGTGACAGGAGAATGCCCTACACACAGAACACTGTTGATTAACTATTAAAACCTAGTGGTTGCTTATTGTACAAGTACCGCAAGTTTTAACATTCCGAAATTCTACGTTCTGTCCACAGAGTGCATTTATGTGCCTTACATGGATCTCAGAGCAAACAACAGCGATTATTTTCCTATACGGAATTAACTGATTGTTTTCATATCCATGACTGTGTGTGTTTACTTCGCGGTACGAACTGAAACTTTAAATGTATTTAAGGTTAATATTAATTTTACGTTACTTGTACCGTACATTTTTAATTATATATATATGTTATGCAGACAAATGTTAATCTTAATCTTCACATGGTTAGTCGTCTGACGGCTATGAGGCCTGTGCATTTTTCAATATATTTGACACAATCTGCGGCATTGCGTACGTGTCTTAAGACATTAACTGCGTTCGAGTAGTAACACGTATCTGGCTGATCGCATCGAATGATTAGCACCCTGTGAGGACAGCCTTCAGTAAAATCGAGACCTGATTGTCGTCTCTTTTATCACTCAGCAAATAGTCTGATCATTATCGGGGCTTGGTAGGTCACGATGTCTATATGATGATTAGTTTCCGTAAGCGTCAGTATGCTCAGGATAGGGACAGGTGGCGGGCTCTGGTGAGTGCGGTAATGAACCTTCGGTTTCCGTAAAACGCGGGGAATTTCTTGACTAGCTGACGACCTGTTAGCTTCTCAAGAAGGACTCTGCTCCATGGAGTTAGTTAGCTAAGCGTCAGTGTTATTTTTATGCACGGGTTACTGAATGACTATTTACTACAGAGGTGATTTAGCTTGGGATAATAAGAAAGGATTATTCTAAACACAGAATCTGAAGGGTGGTTAAGGCAGTCTCAGGGTACTTGGCTTACCAGAATATTCATTTTTTCGGTATTGATTAAAAGGAAGTCAGACTTAACGGGCCGACATTCGAACCAGGTTCCTCATAAATACAGGTGCGGAATATGCGTTAAAATTAAGTAAATAATTCCTCAGGCGTGAAAATTATTTCTCATTGTATCAGCAAGATCTCAGTCAGAGCCTGCTTTTATTTAAAAATAAAAAATGCCGGTACTACAGCGAGAGTTTTCAACTTTATTGCACAAATATTTGATTTTCAATTCCATTGTATTTTCAGTTGTGTTGTTGGCTGGTTGAGTAACAACTAAGAAGAATCTTTCAGTTATGGGAAGATTATGATTAGCCACTAGTCAAATAATTTTATTGAGATCTTCGTATTGACCTTGTTTAAGATATTTAATATGCGTGACTGACAGCGTTGTTATGCAGGGTGATTCAGGAGGTAAGGTCAGTGTTTTGGGAGGTGACAGTGTCAGTCATTGTGAGAAAAATGGTTTATATGAACATGTGCATAATTCTGAATAGTAACCGAGATAGAGCTGTTTGAATCTCCAGACCGGACTCTTTGTTTGTTGGGTTTAAAAGAAGAGTGGATACACGAGACGAATTGTTCGCTCGCATTTTGGATGCTGCTGCCTGTATAAAGGAACGTAAAGGTCAACTCAGATCTTCGCACACGAGTTGCAGAGTGCACTGAGGTTGACGGTGGGATTTTCGGACATTTATGGTGTACTGTAACCAGTTTGTCCCTTCTGTGCAAAACATTTGTCATTTAAACATTAAATTAAAATTCACAGTGATTTCTCTTTCTTTATTACCATTCAGAATGCGTTTATTTTTGTAGATTCAAACAGCTCTATCTCGGTAACCATTCAGAATTAGACATGGTCATATGAACTTTTTTCGCACAATTACCGATGCTATTACCTCCTAAAATATTGGCCTTTCCTCCTTAATCGTTCTGTATAATGTGCAAATAAAGTAGTAGCAGAGTACAAACTGATAGTTTCAGTGTTGTTAACACCCCCTTTAGACATTCAGTGATGAAGCCAAATGAAACACTGCTGAAGCACTTTTTAGGTCGGGATCCGGGTGATGTTTAGTTTTGTTGTGTCTGCATTATCGGACATGCAAACACCAATCACTTGGGTAACGTGGATGACGTCCACATGCAAACTGTAACTTTAAATGCTTAGGAGATTACACGCGAGGGTTAGGTAGAGTGCATTTATTTTCTCAGTGACAGCAAAGGAATAGAGTTGTTAGATTATTTATATTTCTTGCCAACTGACTGGCTTATGTACATATAACATCTTGATAGTTGCTTCTTTAATGATGATAGATCCTGACTTCTTATATTCCTACTTTGTTCTCTGCTTCGTTGGTCGTAAAATGTAAAAAAAAAAAAACTTGCCTTTTAGTTGTGGGCAAACATGGGATTTTTTGTGAATTATTTATTTGAAGATTGTTATATTTTGGGGTGTGACATTGTGTAGTCTGGTATAAGTGCATCGACGTTTCAGAGGAACTTGCTACATCCCTCTACCCTCGTGACGGAGGCAGCACATTGCTTTGAGGTTTTCGGTAACGAGCTACCACACTACAAGATGTCGCATCCCAGAGTGCGCCCGTCTTTGTCACCGCCGTGACTAACGAAAAGCGCAATTATTTGGTTGTTTACACTATTCTTTTACATCCTATAGATATTGTGCAGCTGTCGTATAGGGCCCATATGGTCATTGAAAAAAGGAGTTTTAAAAAGGGAAGCTGCATTTGTTCTGAAGTTAATGCATTCTGTGCCATACGACTCGTAACAATTCGGAGTTTGTCGGTTAGTGCATGGCCTTTAGGACGTTGAAGGACTGAAGGCAGAACTACTATCTGCTACTGAGAGAATCGCTAATAAAACACTGGCCGCAGGTATGGAACATTTCATTTCGCTTTTCTGAAAATGGTGTTGGTTGCACAAGGATTATATACACGCATAATGAATGAGTTTTTTCATAATAAAATGTCCCGCAATTATATTTTTGTGCTATCAGAACTAGTTTTGCTGGAGGAATACATCAACAAGTACAGGCATTTAAAACTACCTCGTCTCTTGTTCATGTTTCTTTGTGTAAACATATCGAGAGCAGATGGAGAAAACTCGGGTGGAACAGAACGTGGACTTTTATCTTACATTCACCGTGCATTTTCATTCAATATTTAACAACCAACTAAATGCACATTTTATTTAAAATTATTTTATAGTTTTATTAATTTCTCTAAATTCCCCTGCATATGTTTCGGTCTGATTTCAGACCGTCTTCAGGGGGTCAAAAACTACGCTTATAAAACGTCCATATGTTCGTTGAATTGCATGCGATTTGAGTTATGTTTTTGCTAAGAGTCCTGACTCTCTGCGATTTTACCTGACGTGTATTCTCGTATGTGTTTAAAGACAATTAGCGTTAGAAAAAAGATTTATATAGAATTGGTTTTCGGAATACGTGAAGTGAACTTAACATCTGTAATATGTGACATAGCCTGAAGGTCTACATGCAGTATTCAGTTTTTTCGATGTAGTGAAATGTTGCTAAATCTACTTACGTGTTCTCTTACAGACATCGGCGATAAATCAAACATTTATAAACTTGCGAGTGGTACAAAGACTTGCGAACCATGCAGCTTTTTCATGCGTTACGAGCATGCAGATATTGCTCTGCAGCTGAGAAGACTTTGGCGATGATTCTTTATTTAAATGGTGTAGCTGCCCGATCAGTTTTGCAGTGTATTTGTTATACAAGTGAATTATGGGGCAAAGAAAAAGAACTTTCTTGTGGACTGTATACAGAGAGATACACATAAACGCGCACAAAATAAAGGAGACGAACGAGTGAGTCTGTATGATACCAGTATCATGTTGGATATTGTACATTGGCTGGGTTATATTTCCTGTGCACGACGTTTCGGGTGTTGGCTGATATATTTTATATTTTAAGTGTGATACGAAAAGTTGGAGATCGAAAACGGGCCTTTTGACTATCCATGGAGTAGCTATCAGAACACCATACTGGCCCATGAATGATTGTTGTTATACAAATAATTCATGTTGCTCAACATAATTAGTTGCTGTCTTGTATAGGGCTCGTTGGCATCGAACTCACGCCTACGCTGTGTCAAGGGAAAGAATGGACACGGGTGGTGTGGGATAAAGTCGCCCCCCGCTCACCTGCCCTCCTTACGTTTTATACCTCTCCCCCTCACCTTGTCAACACCAGTAACCAACTGAGAAGACGAAGAACAAGGCGGAACAATAACCAGAACACAAATGACAACTCTTGGAAATGGGGGAAACCATGCAGAGGCGAAGTACCTTGAAGGCAGACGGGGGGGGGGGGGGGGGGCGGAGAACTCGTGTTCATTCTTTTCTTGACCCGATTTCAATTTTGGTACTAGACTAATAACAAAAAGGCCCCAGCACCGGTTACACCCGTCGAATACGTATCTCAAAATATAAAAGTAGTGAAAATTTCATTTTATAATCACAAGTAATTACTTGAAGATGTGAATATAGCCAACGCTAAGAATCATGTAATATGTTTGTCAGTGGATAAAAGTTACATTTAATATAAATGGACTGATTACCAACAAATTTCACAACAAATTTTACTTATCCACATATGGGAGACTACTTCAACATATTTCGGCTATTGCTTATATTTATCCTCGGGAGTACTGATACACAAAGGATAAATATATGGAGTTAAAATTTAAAATTTAATTTCGTCGACCCTATAATTTTCATATAATCATAATTACGAGTATTATGTATAACTATGATTTTAATCTACATGTATTGTCAAAACCATATGTTAATTTTATAATAGCATATTTGTAATGCGTCTTACCATATATTGTCGACGAAGACTATAAGAAATAACCGAAATATGTTGGAGTTGTCTCCCATATGTGGGTAAGTGAAATTTAAGTTGCAAGTTGTTGGTCATGAATTCATTTATGTATATCTATGGCACGGAAGATGTATAATATGAAGGTTTAATTTAATATTAGTACAACAAATCGTCCATTGTTACAAAGCTTCAGGAATGCATGGACAACGAATATCCATAGTTAAATAAACGAGTCTTCGAGGAACATGATGAAGGCAGACGGTAATCGAGTTAGCTACCAGATATGCGAGTCATTCTTATATGTGACGGAGGTCAAGGAACGTTTGTTAAGATAATGACACTTATGCAGCATAAATTTTATCTCGTAGGACATGAGGGTGTGAACAGAACTCAATTGGCTCTGGGTAAGGTCCAGTAGAGGGTTTTTATGGTCACAGTAATGAATTTAATGTTTCTATAAGTGTCTTGGAATAATTTGACCTGCAGAGCTGCTGTCAGACCCTCAAAAAAGGATTCTGCTGTATGGCGTTTCAGGACACCCGCTATCTTGACAGGCTTTCCATAGACTTCCTTAGTCCCTCCAGGCTAATGGCTCCATAAGGCCACGACTGCTTGCTTCCAGATTTCTTTCAATTCGTCAGTCACCAGCAACGCCGTGTGGTCTGAGGTACTGGTGCCTTGCAAAATAAACCTCAAAATACTCACATTGTCATTGTTGGAAAAAGAAGCGCTGCATAATTAGAGTTTTGTTTTTTAGGCTCTTTTCATACTCGCGAAAGGCGCCTCTTATCTTCATCATGTCCGTCCGTGTGTCCGTCTGTCCGCATGTACCAGCACCGTTCCCACTGGACGGATTTCCATGAAATTTGAAATTGGGAACTTTTATGAAAATCTTTCTAGAAAACCCAATTTTGTTTGAAACCGGGCAAAAATATCGGGCACGTTACGTGAAGACATAAGTACATTTTATTGATTCCGGCAACATTAAATCGTCGACTGAAATGGTATCAGGCTCTTAGTTCATCCATCTGTACGTTTGTCCCTATGTATCATCACGGCTCCCACTGGACGGATTAACTTGATATTTGATGTTGGGGACTTCTATGAAAATGTGTCGAAAAATTCGAAATTTGGTTAAAATCCGGAAGAAAAAATATCGGGCACTTTAGAAGAAGACTAAAGTACATTTTGTTATTGCCTGCGATATTCAATCGTCATAAAAGCGCTCTCGTTGTGTATCAAGCACTTAGGATAGACGAGGAGGTATAAACATTACACGAACGAGTTACCGTGTTACGTTAATCTATAATTTCGAGTGGGGCTTGCCATTGCTGGGGTGGTTTGTTATCGGGTTCACTTCCAGGGCACTCCACCTAGGATGTGTTGTCCTTCGGTTTCCCCTATCATTATCATTTCATCAGTGCTGCATATTCGTCATCCACGGGATGGACGTTGGGTCCAGTAGAGGCCGCTGTTCCATGTGGAAGTAGTCTTCACCACATCATAAAAAATAAACAGACATTTAGTGTGACTTGCTGTAGTAAACCGCCGAAAAGTACATTCATGAAGGATGGCCTCTTCTTCGCAGCAACCAGCCGCACTTCTTAACTTCCCCCCTCACATGCGTCGTTGCTGCTGTTATTTATGAAGTTAATATCTGGAGGAGTTCCCGTATCGTACCGCAGAAGCGAGGACACTCCTGCAGCTTTGTGCTGGTGCTGCCAAAAAAACACAAGCAGAGACAAACAAAGCGAGAATTGTGTAAACAAGTATAACAACCCTGCAGCCCGGTAAAACTGCAAAATTTATTATTTAGTGCTGCCGAATATTTTGTTTACTAGATTCGGTCTTCCAAGGCGCACAACCGTTCGTTATCATTTTTTTCTTCAAACAAAATATAAAAGTAGCTTAAATGTTACGAAATTAAAAGAAGTTCAACCTGTAACATGCCATGAAGGCTCAGAGATGGGGTTAGAGTTACAGCTCTACCGTGACGTGACTGCCTACAATGACACTGAACAGGTTTGGTATAAAGGATTCTCCGATGTGTCTATTGTGTGGCAACGCAGAAGAAATGGACCTTGGCCACATCCGCAAATGTCAGAGTCTGACAGATAGCATGGACAATGCCAAAAACCGGGATAAATGGTGGACACTATCAAAATTATATCGGACTTCAAGAAATAAAATGAGAGACATCACTCTAACTGGCTAGGATAAGATAAAGCTCTACCGATTCTTCCTCGGCGCTAGATAGGGGTGAGTGGTCAACGCCACGCTCCGGCCGCTTTACCACCGGGAAAGAGCCCTAGTATCCATTGTACAGGAGGCTGGGTGGGCCTCGGAGCCGGTCTCGAAGGGTGCGAAAAATCTTGCCCGCACTGGATTTAGTACCACGAACCGTACAGCCAGTAGTGAGTCGCCCTACTCACTACGCTATCCCAGCCGCCAGCTTGAATACTATAAGATAATTGTATACGACTGTGCTTTTGATGTATGAAGTATACTTTGAAACTGCCAGTTATAATGATTCTGTTGTGTCGTGTTTCTACAAAGTGCATAAAATAAACGCATAATGCAAAGATCGCTTCCGTCTGTTGACACGTTAAATTTCGGAAGATATTTATCCACCAGGACTGCTGCCTATTATCCTAGATTTTCCCGGTTGACATTTGGTGCCTGAGGTTAATCCAGGTAGTAAGTTAACAGTTCAGTCCCTACCTCACAGAAAGCACATTGCATTTCCATTACATAAATACATTGTTCAAACTGCTTAGGGAAATATCACCTTTTATCCCTAGCATTATACGAAACCAACAGATGCACACGTAATGTAAAGTGTAGAGCTTGATTAGTGTTAAATTAAGTGTTACACATAGAAAACGATTAGTATTTTCTGTATATGTTTGAATTGTTGAAGACTTTCAGATTTCCAGATCGCCATTCAGTTATGCTTTGACTGTAACGAAAATTTACTGAAAAATTTATTCTTCTGTAATCAGTGATGCCCTTTTAGACACTAAATGTATCATCGTGACTGATTTATGACTCTTGCCTCAAAATGCTTCTGAAAACATACTGCGTGAAACAGAACTGTTAATGTTTTATTTCGGGCCGATCCCAGTGGCCGCGCGGTCTAAGGCGTGGGACAGCGGCCGCTCGCTTGCGGGTCCGAATCCCACCGAGGGCATGGATGTTTGTCTCTTGTGCGTGTTGTGTGTGTCAGGTATAGGTCTTTGCGTCGGGCTCGTCCAGAGGAGTCCTACCGTATTTGGTGTGTCTGAGTGTGATCATGAAGCCCCGATAATGAGGAGGCCCTGTCCCACTAGGAGCTGTTGCGCCATGCAAAAAAAATATATATATCAGAGACTGTATTTCTGAACTTTATGATACCTGTAAATGACACGTCTATTAATAGACCTACACTTACTTCGCGTGTAATTAAATAATATATAAAAGTTCCTGTTTTGTGTCGTATGAATGTCGTAAAACATTCAGTGGCCACATTTTGTCTATCCGTTACGTCTTCAATTTACTTCGTAATTGTAACAAATTTTACAATAGATTCGAACTCCATACTAAAATTAATATAATTTTGGAAATGTCGAATAATCATCGTAAATATTGTTTGGTGCAACCGAGGTTGGACGTACCAAGGGCGGAAAACATTTTGTCTAGGAATGAAATTTTCAATAAGGTAAAGGAGTTGGTCTTTAAATTTGTTTGGGTAAAAGCTGACAAAGGAATGGGGGAAATAATACTCATACATATCCTTGTGATTATTTTTGTATAAATAAACCATTTAAAATTTATAAGTGAAAGTAAACTTGTCCATATGCACTCCGTGAAGGCAAATTGGGGAGTAATGGTTCATCTCCACTCGTTCTTAACCTCGACACAGTTAAAATAACCCCCCCCCTCCCGGTACCCATTGCATAGGAAGCTTTGTATGCCTCAGAGTCGATCTGGACGCTTTGCAAAAGAGCTACGTGTCTTTCCCCTATGAGCAATCGAACTAGATTCCCCAGACATCAGCCCTTAGCCTGATCGCAGTAACAACTGAGCCATCCCGGCTCCATTCTGATTGTATAACCCATTCAGTGTTTACAATATTTAAATGAGGAATTTGTGTTACATTTCCATATCAGTTCTAGAGAAATTATTTACTCTTTGTAATTACCGATTTCAAACTTTTATTGTAATCAGCTTCTGTTGTGTTTGTGTTGTCTGTAGTTAAAATAACAACGCTGTCTGTAATCCAGACAGTATGGCGTCAATACTCTCGTATTTTATCTGTAACTGTGTAACACTTTGTATTACAGTGTGATTGAATGCTAACGTCTACATTCCACTCAGTTTTCTCTCTCTGTCGTTAGGTATTATTGACTTTATGTCTTCTTACCACTTCTCCTTTTCCTTCGTTCCTTTTTATAATTTCGTCCTTTCATTTGAGGAACTATCTTGTATATATTCGGGGATTTTAAGGGTTGTTTTTAAGCCTTAAAACTAATATGAATCCTTCTTTAGACATGAAGTAAACGACGTGTACTGAAATGGGTAGCTTTAGGCATACGTGATGTTCGTAAAATTTTGAATCTGCTAAAATAAGATCCTTAGTTTAGTTGCTCGTGCGAAATTATTACGGTTCAGTGACGCAAGCGAATTCTAGTGGGGGTAAAATTGTGATTGAAACGGTATAATGCGTTAGTCCTAAGGTTATGGATGTTAGTTATCGATATAAAACGTTGAACCCAGCTTACTGGAGCAATCTTGCACGGTCACGTATTAGCTAATGGTTGGTCAGCAAAGGCAATACCGAAATTGCCTTTGTTTTCTTCAAGCCGCACGGCCTACACGCGTTAAACCCTACCGAACGTGTTTTTCCTCTTTATTATATTACATTTTATCGTATGCGGTGTTGCAAATTTCGTTTAAGTGGGGGGGGGGGATATTCGGAAGCAAAGTAAGATACACAAACTGAAATGTTACGAAGATTTTGTCTGCCGTTTCTTGACAGTGCATGCCATCATTTGAGTCAAGGGCTGTTCGAAAATATTGTTTGGTTGTTTGGTGGTTCATTTAAGAACGCCGTCTGTAATTCTGCCTATGTGGCGTCTAATGTTAGGATGACTGGGGAATGATGAATCGGAAAAGATTTGGAAGGAAACAGTCGTGGCGTGTTCGAGGACTTTTTCGGCGATTTTCCCGGCGAGACTGAGCATAACCACCAAAAACCTCAGGATAGCCGATAACTCGGACATACTTGTAACTCGAAACGTCACTGACCACTCAATGTTTTCAGCGAATAACAGGTAACATTTATGCTTTGCGTAAATATCGCATATGTATGTTTACTGCTTTTTGGACAGTAACCGATTTGATAACTGGAGAGTTCCTTCCGACGTCATTTCGATAACGCATAAAATAATGCCTAAAATTTATCCATCGGGATGTGGAACGCAATTCGGGCCATCTGACACGCCATACGTAACCATGTTCCAGTAAAAGAATGCCGGTCGATTTGCAGGGTGGTGTTCTGTATCGCTCCGGAACTTCAACTATTCCAATATCACGCTACCAAACAGCAGGTACCACATACTGCATGTGGAAAGATGACATCTTCCTCGCCCCCTAGTAGATGACTACCTTTACCCTACGAGAAACACGGGTATTGTGTTGTTCCCTTCGCGTTCCTGTCCTTCAGAATGTCTCTTCTGTCCCCCGAGAACGCGTGCTTTTAGTCATGGCATCTGTGCGCTCCAAGTGCTTCTAATTTGTTTTATTTTATGTGGATACACTTCTAAACACTCTGCTAATATTTGGAAATAGAAGCATGTGTCACAGTTTATGAAAGTTCGGTAAATTATTCCATCTGACAGAATTTGGTTTCTGAATTAAAAATATTCTCTTTTTTTTCTACTCCTGCCATGTAACATAGACGCAGGAACTTAATATATTTTGGTTATTCAATTTATTTTATTTACACCAACTAATGTACACGTAAAACACGTGTAGGGGTGACAATTTACAATAAAAACTACAAAAAAGTGGTTTTACGTGTCAATTAGTTGGTGTAAATAAAATAAACTGAATTAGTGAAAATGCGCGGTGACAGCAATATAAAAAAATATTTTGGTTATATTCTTTTTAAGTTCAGGTTTTCCTTTTCGCTTTCGGTTATTTCAGGGTAAGTTTACATTTGCTTTGAGTCTGTATTTTCAGAACGGAAGCAATTTACTGATAGAGATTCTCGTTTAATCCAGGTTACCTTTTATACGAATATTGCTTTAGGTGGGGATCAAAATATATCTGTTCATCTTGTATGACATATGAGATTTTCGCGTTTGTTAGGATTCAGGTTGTGGTATTTTATGTTGTGACATCATCCAGCCTGGTAGGTAGTTACGAATCTTATTCGAAGATGTAGCAGTGGGTTCCACCGAAGCGTTGATAACCACCAGGCAAACTACGAGTTACAACCAAAGATATGCTGCAGCCGGTTCGCACCCGCTTGGTCGAAAGGATGCCTTAAATTTCAATTAACCACATTTAGAATACACACACAAAACTAAGATATTATGAGTCCCTGTACCATACCGCTAATTAGGCCCTCAAACCCAGGCAAATGGCAGCTGAAAATGCGAACGTTTGTTTAACATTTTGGCAGCACACATCCGGTTACAGTCTAAATTTGCTCAGCTTCACCAGTTTGGCAGAGCGTGGAAAATGTGAACACACAAAATTACTCATAGAGGTGCATGTAATCCTTTTTGTGGTCACTGATGCAGGCCTGGTAAATTTCACGAAGTAAATGTAGCCCCATTTATGACGAACCGTTGCCTTTTATTTTATAGTGCAATTGCAATAGCTCTTTCGCGCATCGCTGACCGGCTGAGTGTTGTGTATTGATTTGAACGTCAAGAATAAAGAGACTTTATTTGTGTTTCATGCGCTGGGAGCCGAGAAACAATAAGAACCAGAATATGTGTGCCGTGTTGCCCTCTGTCTGAAAGCGCTGAAGTGAATATGTCTATTGATGAGTACAGACGAACAGTTTATTGTGAAAAGATTGGTATGTGTGTCAATACTGCATTCATTCTCTTGTCTTTTGTGTTTCAACAGAGACAACGTTTGACTACCTTCACGAAAAAAAGGTTTTAATGTATGGTGAACAATTTCTGAGTTGCCCGTCTGTTTCGTACACTGTATTATGAAATTTCAGATCAAATTTAACCGTTTAAGGGCCAGTGGTAAGCATGCATGTTACCAACTGTAAGATTTAAGAAACTTTATGTTTTGGCAGCACACTCTATATGTGTGTTTCGTATGATTCTCGCAGTAAACACCGCTGTTAACCTAAACAGCCGATCCTAGTGGCCTTGTGATATAAGGCGTGGGTCTGCTGCCACTCGCTTGCTGGTATTGCGGGTTCGAATCCCGCCGGGGGTATGGATGTCTGCCCCTTATGAATGTTGTGTGTTGTCAGGTAGCAGTCTCTGCGTCGGGCCGACTACTCGTCCAGAGGAGTCCTACCGAGTGTGGTGTGTCTGTGTGTAATCGTGAAACCTCGATAATGAGGAGGCCCTGGCCCACTAGGGGCTATTCCGCCATGAAAGAATAACCTAAACAACATTAACTGATTGGCCTTTGTAATGGAGACGAAGTGTGTTCTGTATGGGTTATAAACTAAATTTTTGTGTGTAGGCCCTAGGTCTCATTAACAGGAGCGTGAGCCTTCAAAGGGCTAAACGAGCACTTAAATTTAAAATATAGCACTGTTTAATTCTATATTATACGAGTTACTAACTACAGGGCACAGATTTCTTCTTTAGAAGCTGATAAACACTTATCTACGCATTAAATTCCTCCCCTCTTTGAAACCCGACGGCTCATTACCTTGTTCACAACAGCCCCCACAAGACGCTGTCCTGAGCCGCATGACTTCAGTCCATAGCTTTTCCTTCAATTTAAGATACATCTTAATATTACCCTTCCATTTACTTTCTACCAAAATATCACATGCGAGAGATGTGAGAAGCGTTTTTGGTTATTTAGCGACGCTCTCATTTGATAACAAGTACATTCGGTGGTAGACAAATGGATCAATATGGAGCCTTGGTAGAATGATACTAATGCGGGAAAGCCGAAGTACGCGGTGAAAAAATTTGTCCCATTGCCATTTTATCTATCACCAATCTCACTAGTGACGCCTGGGATATATTTTCGATCTTTGCGTTAGTAGTGTAATATGACACGACGATAACCTGTGCATCCGATAAGACGCTTCCTGCATAGTAATCCTGTATTGTTTCTTCCAGTATGGAATATTCAGAGACAGAGAAACAGTATGAATATCACTAGAAGTGTGACGAGTTTTAAGTTGAGCGAATGAAGGCACATTATGCATTTTATACCAGATAACAAAGAAAATCAACTTTTTTTGTAGTATTGGAAATTTGGAGGTCTGAGACGAACCGATCCCTCCTCCCGAGGAGCCATACCGAGTGTGTGTGTGTCATTGAGTGTCATGAGGTGAAACAGTAACCCACTACATCTACAATGAATAGGTAGAAGAAAGGAAACTTGGAATGAGCGATACAGTCCTGCAAAATTGTGTACACGTGTTCTCTGATATTTATTAAGGTTACTTGAGATTGTTTATATAAATGACTTTTACACGAACATTAAGGCCTACTTGAAATTTACGATCATTTTCGTTCGTGTTTGTGATGTTCCGGGTTCAAATCTCGGTCAGAAGAATGGCGGCCCTGTGCTGTTGTCATAGTTTTCTCGGTGTTTGTGGGAAAATGTCGTGACATTACTTGAAATTATCCCACGCCGTTTTCTTATACTTACTTTCCAACTCTTTATTATCTTGTCCTTAATTATCAGTTATCGTATATTACAAATTGTCGTTATTATCAGTTATCCTGCTATTCTTTGCTTTGATCTCAGCTACTTAAAGCTTCGCTAAATAAACCAAGAGTGAGTGTTTTGTTTGGAAATTAACAGAGAAGGAAAGAAGTGACTCAGTAGTTGACACTTCTGTTATGAGACTTAGGAAAGAATTCATTATTTTAATAACCCTGTAAAGGGCGAAGCTAATTTGAATTGGATTAGTTGATACTTCACGCAAAACACAAAACATTAATCACGAGGTTAATTGGGTTGCGGACGTTCATGAATTTTAAAAACTCTGAGGATAAATTGAAACTCTGTGCTTGAAATATCGAGTTTTTTTAACTTTAAACCAGGTGGCATGTACGTATGAATACCGCTGCCCACAAACGGTAACAGGACTATCCATTTTAATCGCTCTCTGACCCTTTGATATACGAATTGCAAGGGCGAAATATTTAAAAATGTATTTCCTACCTCTCAGCACACAGTCGAGTCTCCATTACAAAACCGATTGTTTGATGCTATGTAAGGGCATAATCGCTGTTCTTTGTGGGAATCATACGAAAGACATAAGTAAACTGTGTGAAAAATAGCGGAATTTATTTTAATGCTAAGGCAGATGGTACATATAGTAACCACTGAGCTTTAAAGTATTAGGCGAAATATGTTAAAACACACCAATCCATGTCATTAAGTTTCTATCTCAGAATACAGAAGTAATTTCGTATGAAGATAATCGTATTCTTGAATGAGATGCCGTTTTGTCTGATAGATATATACAGGCGTTTCAGAGGAACGTGATTATATGCTAATTTGCTACACAAATTCATGTAACCTCAGTCTCCGGGCTAAGATTCTAACCCGGGATCTCCCGAATACTTAGCACTATACAACTGAATCGTCCACGATGTTGCTCTAGTAGCTACTGTTCATTGTACCTTTGAATGCTTGTACAGCCCTGGCATTGACTTTAGGCCGTTTACAACACAAGGAACAGAGATCAATCGTCCTGTCCTTAATTGCAGGATGTCTGCGGTAACATCTCGTTAGTGTGAATGTAAACACGTTCCGTGTGAAGGAAAAGAGAACATTGTAACAGAGGACGTATCAGTCCATACTTAAGGTTTGTCAACCACACTTGTTTCTGTACCGGCCTGGAAACTTGCAGTGGTTGTATGCATGCAATTTGTTAGCGACTGTCTAATCTGCACACACGAAAGAAATGAGACCGAATTCTGGTCAGCGTTACATGTTGTGTTGACCTAAGGAGGTTAATTGCTATACTTCTGAGAATTTAGTTAGCCGCAAGTTTTAAAAGTGGTATTCTGCAGGAAGTTTCCTGATACTTGGAACTGAGATTAGGTTTCGAGAGCATGCTGTAATGTTTTGTTTTTACCTGCTGTAGTAATATAAAAACTTCAAATGGGTGGGGGGGGGGGGGGTTGATAACTGGGTTAATTATGCTACGAAAATTCTCAAACAAGAGCGGCTCTACTGGCATCTAGAAGTGCGAAATAGCTTGCTAATATTTGCTTTAGTTAACTCTTGAGAAAAAAAAAATGGTTACTATGTGTACTGCCCGCTTGAGTATTAGTAAACGTCATCCCCTAACTTGCCATAGGAAACACAGATGGGAGTAGAGCATTGCTGTACTCATTATGCATCTTGGCGCTAGATGGCGATGGGTGGTCAACGCCACGCCCCCGCCGCTTTATCCCCGGGAAAGAACCCCGGTACTCATTGTACAGGAGGCTTGGTGGGCCCCAGAGCCGGTTTTGAAGGGTATGGAGAAGAAAAACGTTTTTGCTCCAACAGGGGTTCGAACCCGAGACCGTCCAGCACGTAGCGAGTCGCTATACGAACTACGCTAGCCCGTTAATATTAATAAATATTAGTACGTATATATCATATAAAATTATATTAATGTGTAATACGTATATCTAACTTATATTTTCATTAATTTGATTAGAATACGAGTAACTGAGTTATATGTAATTGAACCTTACAAATAATTTCGAAATATAGAGGGCCACGAACGTTGAAATTCTGTTACTTTTTGGCCAGATATCAAGAGTGCATTCCAGTAACTGTATAGACCAAGAATAGCATTTTGTCCATTACTGATGCCAGATTTACATCAAAGGTTACTTACCTATAAGAAGCTGTGCCAGGGTAGCCAGTGAATTTGAAGTTGGGTGGGCCACAGAGCGGACCTCAATATTTTGGAGAAGAGACAAATTTTTTAATGTGCCGGGATTCGAGCCGCGGGGTTTTAAGCCCGTAGCATATTTACTGTACCGGCTACGGCATCGCGTCTCCACAGTGTTCCGCCCTTTGTGTTACAAGGTCAGTAGACTGGACCACCCAAAAATGAAGTTGCTTGCGAAACAGTACTAGAAGTCAGCAAAGAAAAAGACCCGTCTTTTATGTCCCCATAATTTCATTTCATTTCCAGATGGATTACTCCGTGCTTCAGTGCCGGTAGCAAGTAACAGAAGTAAAGCTGTGTGCATTTACGAGTGTTCACATTGCAGGGAATTCAACACCGAGAGTATAGTTTGCCAAATGGAAGTTATTATTAACATTGAAATGTTAGAATAGTAAATAATGAACTTGTCCGTGAAGGTACTTGACAGTGTCATGTTAAAGAAAGCGGTTTCTTGTCCAGTCGGTACACTTGTCGGCTTAGCAGAAATTGCGTAGCAGAATTTGAATAACGCTTAAATGACAGTTCATCTTTCTTTGAGTGCAAGTTTTTTATGCAACATTTCAGGCTTCCGCCGCGGGCTAGATGAGGTTTTCGCTCTTCTGTGTTGTGACGCAACGTATGTTGGTGGTAGTTCACCGACGTTTCTGGAAAGCCTGTCAGTGCCATATTCTTCCCGGACTGCTTACCCTCGCAGATGAGACCGACAGGCTGCCCCGAAACGTCGGTAAATAACCACCAACATATACTGCGTAACAGCCGAGAAGAGCGAAGATCTCTTCTCTGATTTTAGTTACATCTATTGTTCCCATTATGAAACTATTTTATTATAGTTTTTTTATTCCATTCGATTTCTAGTGTAGATGTCAGTATTTCTTATCAAGAACATGCCGCAGTCTACGTATCGGAGTAACGTTAACATAACGTATTCTTAAAATGTGTACGTGAATGTAGACCGAGTTCAGCACTAAATTATAAATCTTAATACTGGAACCAGGAATACTTCATGCTGATAGCTAAAACACAATGAGCAAACATAGGAATTAGAGTTGTTAGGATCGAATTGTCGGAGGGGGAGCTGTCATTACGAGATAATTTTTTTTTTTAGAACTCTGTGAAACAATAATTCACGTTCATTATCATATTTAATGACTGCGAACTGAAAATATCGATTAAAGCATCATTAAATGGAAGTTTTAAATAGGTACTTCAGTATTTTTCTGCTTACCGTGTTGCGTAGGCGTGAAAAAAATTGTTGAATTTCATAGAAGTACAGGGCATACACAAAAGAATGGTGCGGTTTTAATAGTGTTCACTATTAAAACCGCACCATTCTTTTGTGTATACCCTGTATAAGAATACGTTACATAACGAATCAAGATGTAGGCCTTGTTGCTGGCTAGTGCATGCAGAATAGTATTCCACTCTTAGGACCCGGAAATGCGCTAAACGTGTGACGTAATTATTTTACTGAAAGAGAATCCCTCCATTCAAAGGAGACTTGTATTCAGTGTAAATATAATTTACAAATTACATTAAATAATTTAAACAAACTTATTACGCCGTCGATTACGACCTGTACTCGAAAATTCAGAAAATGAATTTTCACACAAATTGTGTTTATGGGTTTCGCGTGATTCTCACATAAACATATACCCGTGTTTAGTTTCTTAAAAGCATTAACTGGTTTGACGCTGGACATGCAGTGTGTTTTCTGTGGCGTTAGAACTGAATTTCAAATCGACACAAACACTGCATTTTTTCATATCTTATATTTTATTTTAAAACCCCCTTTTTGGAAGCTGTTTCTGCTGTCATTGTCAGGTAAAACGAAAGTGGGTGTGTGTTTGAGTTTAATTACACGTCTTCGTCGCAAAGCTATTTAGAAGTATATAACCTAAAGCTATCCCTATAGAGGCCTGGACAGACCCTTAGGGTTCCAGGAGATTGAGGCTCCCAGGATTTTTAAACAATCGGTACATGAAGGTGGCAAGGTTGTCAGCCGGCCTTTCCCCGCAGGAGGCTGAGTCGACCCCGGGGCCACAGTGTGGCCGGAAGGATTAAGTCAATGAAAAATCTCAGTGACATCATCAGGAATCGAACCCGCGACCTTCCGGCTTGTAGCGCAATGCCTCAACCAACTGCGTATCCCAGAACAATAAAACATTTGGATGAATTTCAGCCATCAGATGGTAACGAGGTGTCGCCTTTCTCACACTTGCCGGCTGGCTACAGTCTTAACGATAAGATGCTAATCACTTGTGTGTTGGGTTGTTAGAAAAGAACTTGCTACATCCTATACCTGAACTGCATCATTTATCATCATGACGTGTCATTTGTGTTTCGGATTCTGTGTTACTGCCCAGACCGGTATAAAGACAATGAGGCGCCAAGTCTTTACATTTTAAACGTTCTCTCGACGCCGTAGAAGTGTTAAAACATCTCTGCCAATCGATACGGTGCTAGAGAAGTTCAGTACGAGTTGGCAAACATATATCGTGTTACTATACAAGAAGAAGACATACTTCCAAGCTTACATTCACAAATTTATTTGTCCGCTTCGTGTCTGAGAGACTTGGTTTTGACGTTATCATTGATTCCCCCACGTTAACGAAGTAATTATTTTCGAGACACTTCAGACTAATATTTTAAATCAGGAAATATATCCTAAAGCCTATTTATGAGTAAGGACATTGATCATTAAAAATTAACTTCCCGCCAAGTGGCATGTATTTTGTGACGCTAACCCGCATAAAATAACTCGCTCATATGGGCCTTGACACTTATCCAATTGCAACGCAGTGCATATTTCTGGCGCCCTCTTGTAGAACTAACGTACCTACTCAAAACGTGGCCAATGGCTGTAATCTTGGTTAAGCTGCTTCATAGTACTTCGAATTTACCGAAGAATCATACAAAAATATTTCCCCCTACAATAATCGTTCTCTCATTTCCACATTTCAAGTGAAGGTTTTCAGAACTTTCAGACTGGCGAAGCATGTAGCACGCATGTGGGTAATAGCAATGCGTACATCATTTTGATCTGAAAACGTGAACGGGGAGACCACATCGGATATCTAAACTTATAAAAGAGGATAATCTTGAAATGGGTCTTATAGAAGTAGGGTGTTGGGATCCATCTGATCCAGAACAGGGCGAGCTCTTAACAGAAAGTTAAGGAACTTCCGGGATTCATGAAAGTGTTTAAATTTCTGGACTGTCAGCAACTGTTGGCTCCTCAAGAGGGAATTTTCTGCATGGAGATAAGTCGCGGAATTGAAATATCACCACGAAATGCGATTGTTGTACTCTGTTCTTCTTTCAAACTAGTTTGTATTACAACTAATTTCCGAAGGTTAACATAGAAATATTTCCGAATAAATATTAGTGGACATATCATGGTTAGTGGACAATTAGTGTTCTGATTCGGAATTACTTCTCCAGGTTGTTGAATCTCCTTCAGGACTCTTCAGAAAAACATTAAGACGTTATGTGTAACAAAAATGGAAGAATATGTTCCAATTTAACGTCGAAAACTTTTCAATAGTTTTAGTGAGGAGACCTGCAGACTGCCAAACAGACGGACATAAAACCTCGCTCTCATGTATTCATGCCCTTAACGGCTCTTTATGAGTTTATTAACGTCCAGGTAAATTTTATAGTCCTCAAAAACACGCTCAGAAGTGTACACTGACGATCTTTTGGACACCCAGATCCAAACGCTCTTTACTCCTTCCTCATTCTTTGCGCCAATATATTTTTAAGACCCCCTAAGTCGTAAACAAAATTACTTTATTAAACCCAGAACATATACCACGGCAGTCCGCAGTTTAATGATCCAGGCGTCCAGTCTCGAGACGTCTTCAGGTTTCTTCGCCAGCTGACGTTCAATATTTAAACGTGTATAGTGACACTTAACGTAATAAAACTACATACTCCTGGTATAAATGAAGTTCATCGTACGGTACATGAACCTGTTTCCTTGGGGGATGGGGATTTATTTTATTAAATATTCAGCTTGTCAAAACTTCAGCGCATGTTATACTCAGTATATTAAACAACTTATGCACTTCATAAAATACGTTTAAAATTAAGTATATAACGTATACTTGTTTCGTCACCGAGGGGCCATCATCAGGGAGTTATCTAAACAAAGGAATACAATGCCAGCACGCTTATGTAGGTATTGTGTCGCCTTCATTAAACTGATTAAAATAATTAGAATATTAAAATTCCAAAACTCACAAGGTTAACAATCTTACAGCTTTTATTATTTTAATCATTTTAATGAAGGCGACACTATACCTACAAAAGCGTGCTGACCTTGTGTTCCTTTCTTTAGATAACTCCCTGATGATGGCACCTCGGTGCCGAAACATGTAGGCGTTATATACATTTAAATGTATTTTATTAAGTGCATAAGTTGGTTAATGTATTGATTGTAAGAATATGCACAGTATGAATGACATAAAATTTGCATGGTATACTCGTTTATGAAAATGTTTTAGGAATTTCGCATTGGAATTGGTTTACAATTCAGCATTTATTTTATTATGCGTCTCGTGTGTCAACATTTAATGGTGAGTTTCTGTTACTGAGAAGGACTAGTCAGGTGTATAGAGTCACAATGATATCCACCGTACGTGTTCAGTGTTTTGGGGTAACAGCAGAAGTTCAAGTAGACGTGATACGTGTACGTCACTACAGTCTCACGTTTTGAATATTTAATTAAGCCATGGTCCTGACGAACTTACTGTAGAGCTGGTTAGTATTTGAGGTACTGGTTTTTCCATCATAGTATGGGCGTTGATATGTCGAGCAGATAATGTCAAGTATTGCAGATTTATAGCAAACACATTGAGTTAGAAATGCCATCAGCTGTCAGGAGAGGGTTTCCAGTCTCACTGACTGGACCTTAGTACTTTTATATGTCACTTGTTGAAATTACAGTTTTATTGGCTTGATTGGTTGGTTCGTAGGTAATTTAGTACCGAGAAGTTTGGCATAACGGTAACGCATCTGACTTGTGTTAGAAAATCCGTTTAAATCTCGGTCTAGCATGCTGGCTATTACGGTGATGTTTCTATGGTGATCCTCAGATCTGTCATGCTCTTCGTTGAATAGTAATGGGTGACAATCGCTTCATTTTGTATCATTCTATTTCTCTGTACATCATTATTTTCTCTTCATTTGACTCACCACAATTTCTGCAGTTGATGTAGCGTCGTTAAAGAACTTACTGACCATTTTCAGTGACTTCTTATTAAGTGGTGGCTAGTCACATCTGACATCTGTAGAGTTTTACAGGATATCCGTATCATAAGCTGTATGCGTCCTTGTACAGTTTGATGCGAAGTGCATTTTCAAGGTGGTGTCACTCAGCGTCCTGTTCTTTAGCCCAAAACTCTACGTACTGCGAATGACACTTTGATGTTATGAATAGTGAAGACCTACTGGAGCAGTCTGAAGTGTGTAAATGTTTTCCACAAGTTAGTGGTTTAAACAGGGCAGTGTTTATTTGTTTGTCCTTTTTTATGATACAGAGTTCCTATTAGTTGTAAAGACCTAGAATATAGCGGTGGGAGGTACACGTGCCTCAGTCTGGATTAGAGCATAGACCTTTACCGAAGACTGCTATTTGTGGAACTAGCAGCGCTGCTGATCGTGTCAAGCTGTCGCTAAAGTTGACAGTTTGCATATTCAGCGCAGTCGTGATTTAGAAGTAACCTTCAAGGTGTATATAGCAAATAGTGGAACAGTGTAACGTTTGTCAATGGAAACTGTAGCTACAGTTGGAATTTGTCAAAAGGTGAAGTTTCGTCCGTATCTCAAACTCTTACCCACTTCGTCAGGGGTCCAAATTTTTCAAAAATCTAGCAGCCACCTCAAACGTCTAGGCGCCAGAAGGGTGACATGAGCAAGCACCATGCTAAGATCACACAGATATTAGAAACCAACGTAAAAAAGAACTTACTCGCTCAGGCGACGTGGCGGCCCAGATTTATGCACCCCTGCACTTTTTCACTACCTGACAGAATTAAATTTTAAAGCTTTGAACTGTTTATTTCTGTAGGAACAAGAGAGAAATATAATTTTTAAACGGTCGTTGACGAAAATACAGGTGGTGGATGTATGAAAGGTACTTGCGAGGGAAGAAATTATGAACAACGCCGAGAGTACTGCATAGTTTTAAACAGTATTCGAAAACTATCTCAAAGCTTTGACAAAGATTTTTGTATATTGTGAGACGTAATTCAAAATCCTTTTTCTGATAACACAAGGTGCAGGGGTCATCGTAATGTACCAGAGTTAACATTAAGAGTAATTTCGTGAAATGAAGGCACTGTCCCACAGAAGCATCAGGCTGACAAGTGTTTACAACTTACTGCGCTGAAGCTCTTCACATACCCGGATCTGGACACTGGAATTCATTTCCATTGGTTTATTTTGTGACGCTGTCAGTAATTCCAGTGGTGGGTGATGAATTTGGAAGGCTTTGATAGGAACTGGTCATAGCTCGTTGGAGGCACTCTCCTGGTATTGGCTTGGAGGGACTAATAACGGGTACAAAGAACCTGTGTTAGGGTAGCCGATTTCCGGGTCGAGATTTAAAAACCGGAACCGCCGGAACACGAAGTCTGTGTGCTAACCACTGAACTGTGATGTTCCGGAAGCCCGACATTGCTGTAAGGTGGCCTCCATAAACGGAACAACGTTGTCCCATTAAATGCACAACCTCTTTGTTTGAAGTGGAAAACAGTGTCCCGCTGTGGACAGTTAAATTGAAGAGTACTCCGAACACAGCAGAAACCTAGCATTTAAAATGCCGTACGCAAAGAGCTGGTGGGGTGGTCTCTTGACTGTACAGCGTGCATACAAAATTTGATAAAAATCTGTGTATTGCGTTAAACGTTATTGGGAAGGGGGAACACAGAGGGACACATCTAATCATGGCAGTACCGTAAGCATTTAGTTTCTTAGAAAGCAGTTATAATTAGACAGTAAAATACTGAATATCCCTCATGATTTTGGGTGTCGTTTGTAAGAAATTTATTGAATTGTTTCTAGGTACAGTAAACTATTATCGATGTGTGAACTTCATGAATTTATTTTCTGGGGTAATTTGGAGGAAGCCAGGATCTTGTCCGTTCGACACACTGTAATATGCAGACTTGCCAAGCAGTTTCGTGTAGGCGATAACGCATTCTACTTGTATTGAGGAGGTGCCAGTTTTGAGTCTCGACCGGGACATCATCTGTTCAGACAGGTTTCTCGTGGTTTCCTTCAGTCTGTCCAGGCAAATGCTGGTGTCGTAACACCTCGATTAATCCACGACCGCTTTCTTCCAAACACTTTCCAATTCGACAGTCGACATTGTACAAGTCTGTGATACTGTGAGCGTCGTAAATCCCCCCCTCCCCAAAGAAACTCTTAACACGCAGCTCGTTCGTAACTTAGTAACTCTTAGTATTCGTGTTTCTGAAATAATCAATGTTTGGTATCCTTCACTAGTGCTTTGTTAGCCCATAAGTATTCAGAAAAGTTTTAAATGAGCTGCACTTGATATCGTGAACGAAAAACTTATTAATTTATATACATGTTTCTTTTGTCAGCAGTAGTAGCCCATAACTGATAAACGAATTGAGACCGTTTTCTGCAGAGTGTTTTACGACGTAAAGTAAAACTGCCAGTGTCCGTCTAAATACGTTTTAAATACAAATGACGCTCTACCACTACGTTAATGATGTACTGGATAAAGTATTTATTAATGTCAAGAGAACGTGTTTCGTTATATTGTGTAATGGTCGACTATGTTGGACGAAAGCCTGATGCATTTGAAATAGATTTTTATTAATTGAATTTTCGCTAAAATGGCTGAAGAATTGTAAAAAAAAAACTAGGATTATAGGGGTAGAAGGCGGTACATATAAAGTTGCCCCTATCCACGCCATAAGGTGCATTGGGGGAGTAGAGGTACAGATCCACTAATTTTTAACCTCGGCACTATTTGGGGTTAGTGGCTAACGTCACTGCGCGGCCATTTTACCGCAGGGAAAGAACCCCATTACTTATTGACTAGGAGACTGGGTGGGGCCTCAGAGTCGGTCGGGACGGCTATTGGAGATTCGAACGCAGGACCGTCCAGCCCGTAGCTAGTCTCTATACCGACTACCCTATCCTGGCTCCCATAAAAATGGAATGTGACCTTGTTAAAAGTCGTCGCCTTAAAAGGTTTCTTTCACCTGTTACAGAAAGTCCTAATTAAGATAACTGTTCAGGATCTGGTTATAATGTTTGAGAGGTTGGAGTCCGATAAGCCTACTTATCATGCTCGAGAAGAACCAGAATGGCTAAGTTTTAAGTAAAAGCTAACGTACTTGCAGCGGATAATTCAGATCAAAAAACTATTTATTATCACTTAAAAACAACAGTTACCTAGCGTCGTAGACACGCGTGGACGATTAGATTGTAGTTGCTGAATTGGATGACATGACATTAAGAAGCTGAAATTGCTGTACGACTGACTGAAAAAGAACCACAAATACCGGAACGAGGACATCAGCATCCCGGCCAAGATATAAACCGGATACCACTCAAATTAAGACAATAAATTTCCTGTAACTTTCTCAACAAACCTGGACACAATTAGCCCATGTAGTAGGATTTATTACAAATTTTATGCTCACAAATATTTCAGATAAAGTATACTTTATAATTGTGTTGACACATTGTACAGTACATTAGGTTTATTTAAACGTGGAAACGCAAAAGGATGCATCATGCCTATGTTGTGAATTGAGACGTAGAAGATAAAGTTGTCCCTGTCCAAACCATAAAGGTACATTGGGGGAGAAGAGGTACCGCTCCACTCATCCTCGGCACTAAATAAAGATGAGTGCTCACCCTCACGCCCCAACCGCTTTTAATCCCGTCGAAGGAAATGCGTTACCCATTGAATAGGAGTCTGGGTCGGTCCCAGAGCCGGTTTTGGCGTTTTGGGGAAGAGAAAAATCTCTTGTCCGTGCCTAGAATCGAACCCCGGGATTATCCTGTCCGTTACCTAGTCCTATGCTGTCTACTCTGAATTGTGATGTACGTGAGGAGAAAAGTCAATGGTCCAGTGCTTGTGTCTAGTAGGTGAAGGCTGGGATATTTACGAAATATGCCCTTTCTCTGCCTTTACAGAGGGGCAAGAGCCCTTACTTTTTTTTCCGAGGATTCGGAAGTGTAAAATCCCCAATGACAGGTCTCAGATAAGCGGGGTGAAGTAGACGTTGTGCAGTGCTTTGGAAATATGTGCACAGGACTGCCACAGTGACATCTCTTGGTTTTTTTAACGACAATAAGTCGTCGTCACTGCTCTTCGCCTTTAGCTCGTCTGTACTTTGGAGTTTCTACATCGCTGTGGTAATACATGGCGACTGCCAAGATTTTGCCGATTTCACATCTCTCTCTCTGTTCACCGGATACTGTCTTGGTGGCAGTAGGTGACTTTAAAACTCTCCCAGAACGAAACCAACCTGTAATCTGGTAACCTGAACACCAGAACACAACCTTGCACAGTATCAGCGAAAATCTCATACCCTTGCGCCTTGTACTTTATTTTAACCCACCCTAGCAAGAGCACAATGCATTATGGTTCGCTTGCAGAAGGGCGATGTACTTGGTGGTAGCCTGTAGTTTGTGTGAAGTTGTTTGGAAACTGTATGCAAAGTGTTATGTTAACAGACAGAATGTGTTTCGGTGAGGAAATAAATAGAACAAGGGAAGTCACTGTACAAATAAGGATATGGTTGAAAGAAAATGCGTTATTTAATTGCAACCAAATAGATGGAGCATTTAAGAAAAGATCTAGAGAGAGGGTTAAGTGAAATTTGAGTTTAAAATAATATTGTATATAAGCAGAATCCGTTGCTCAAAATATCTTTGATATGGATCGGACTTTCCCAATCAGTGTTCCGTGGAAAACTAGGGTTCCGCAGAACATCGCTGGGGTTCCGCGAGAAGTCGTGGATTAAAGACGTACAAATTTTGAAATTTTTAAATGCCGCGAAAAGTTCGAAATATTCCTAGAGAGACGGGAAAATGCTTCAGTGCAGTGCTTTACAAATAAATTTTCTTGACAATAATTTAGCGGTAATTGAAATGCGTTCCCCCTATCAGCTTTTTCTGGCCTGTACAGGCTTTCACACCCGGCGCATCCTCGGGATGCGAAAAATTGTTTTAGGGATTCTCCATGGAAGAAAGTTTGAGATGCACTGGTATGGATGATACTTTAGCAGCAGAGAAATTATCAAATTTACAAGTTTGTTTGTTGTCAGAATTTGTGCTTTGTGTTTGAATATAGTCCTGTATCACATTTTTTATAAGTTACATAACTTATCAGTCTTTAAAAACTTGCTTGTCAAAGACTAAATGGGGTAAATGTATTTCAGCCACTTTTGACACTTTTATTTTGTTTGAAATAGAGCCATTATCATGCAGACTCTCAGATAACTTCATATAATCGGTATATTGCTTGTAGAGGGAAGTAACCCTTTTCCATGTATCCGCTTCCTCTGTAACCCTGCAGAGCGGGCATTCAATTATGGTACTGAATGTATGAAGTTGCTAAGGAAAAACACGAAACATTGTTATGTTACTCGGTGTCCCATCCAAGGATATAACCGGACACTTCCTCAATGATTGTCCTTAATTGTTTGGTAACACATAGTGTAAAGTATTATTTGTGTATCGGCTACACTCAGTAGTGCTTTTGTGACTAATGCACTACTGATATGTTGTCAACAGAATGATTCAGGACTCATCCTACCTTTATAGTAACGTTAAACATGTGATTCTGAGTAAAAAGAATTGATATGAATATGGTCCAGTGTGGAAAGTGCCAGGAATCGCAGAACTTTAAAAACTAAGATAGACAGGCCATAAATAAGGAAAATCAATGAAAAATGGTACAGTAACTTAAATGTAGAACAAAAGGACATGTTATTTTGTGATTAGTCATGTTACAGAAATCGTTAAATGTGTCCGCCTGTTACTTTAATGTACAGTTAAGACACGGTGGCACTAACTGCCGTAACAATTCACTGTGTTGTGCTTTCGAGTTGCAGGACACTTCGATATTTTAAGGAAGATACGTCATTATTTTATTACAGTATTTTATGAAATGAATGTACATATTTTCATTGAATACTTTATTTGTCACACGCCTTTTTGTTACTTCAGCCTGCCATGACTCCCATGTTAATAGAATTTCTTTTCTTTTGTTTCTTTCTTGCTTTCTTGTTTTCTTGTTTTTTATTTTTTATTTTTTATGCTTGAAATCACGTACCCACGTATAGGAAGACTGCTCATGAGTCACCGTGTATTTGTTTTGCTGCGGCGCTACGGCCCAACTGGGGCCTAGGCCGCCTCGTTGTTGAGGTCTATAGATCACGTACAATTAACACCCTCACCCAGTATGACTCCACTGAACGAGTGAAAAGCTCGTCGCAGAGGCCACTACCTAATCAAAACACAACAAACACAAAATACGAACATCTGTACCCTCAGAAGGATTTGAACCCGCGATCCCAGCAGTCGAGCGGCTGCAGACCTACGCTTTAGACCGCACGGACACAGGGATGAGTCACCGTGTATACCGATGCGTAATTCACAGAAAGTATATTTATCAGTAATTTGGGTGGGTTAGTCCTATAGCACGATTCGCCGTTGCTGTTGTGCTTAACTGGTAGGAGTGCAACACAGCATACAACGCACTAATTTGAAACTACAAATTAAATTCTCATGGCTTGCTGTAATGACGGTGATGCTGTCTTGCTGAAGTAATTCCGGCAGAGACAAAACATGACGTACGTGTCACTAATTGTTCCACTAACCCAGTATTTCGTAACCATGAAACAAAATTGTGTAATTATGTAAGTACAGTAAAGCAACATGTAAAGAGATGCCAGTACTGTTTGTGAATAAAATTCCTTAGTGTTTTTCTTGATAAAAAACGTGAGATTATGTCACTGAGATTGGCCGTAACATCAATTATAGTACTGCGGGATTTCTCTTTGAAGTTTCTGTGATAGTCTGTGAACATTTTGAATGAATTTGTTATTAAATGTTTCGAATTGGGTATTATTTTCTTGAAAGTGAATAAATGAAAGCGAACAGAAAACACGTGAGAACGTTCGACGTTAACTGAAGTGACATCTGCGAGATAGAGACGTGCCAGTTAGGGATGAACGTTTATGCCAAGCCGTTTTGCAGTACTCGCATTGCTTCTGCAGTCTGACTATAGGCCCATGGCCGTTGTCATGGGTGGCTGATGTGAGATCGGTTTTTGAATATTGGACTCTAGGTGTCTTAAACACGAGTCAACCCTACATTACGTTGGGTTTCTAACACAGATTTCATTCATTTAATCGATTCTGCGTATAGAGCAATCCCATCCAATGTGGCGGTACGGCACGCTGGATTCACCACGAAGTAATACATGCCTGCGTGTTGTGCATTTCTTAAAATTCCTGGTAATGATAGAACATGACTGATGCAGGCCTATAATTTTACACAATTCAATGTGGTGAAATCTGAATTTGCATTCCTGTTGCTTGAACAATATATCTAGGCGTACTGAAATTGGAATTATAAAATTATAGCCTCAATTTATTATTATTATTATTATTATCTGTATTGTTATTGTGCATTGTTATTGTCATTATACATTATGGAATCGCACTCTGTAATCATTGCCAATTCGGAATTCCGATACAATTAATATTTTTGGCTTCGAGGTGGGACTCCTGAATTGGGGAAGAGTCAAATTGGGCAATGCAGGATATCGTGAATCACCGAGCTTCCTGCTCTGTGTGCACTCAGTGTCATTGACGTAATGCCCAACATGAAACACGCGGTGTTATTTTCGGATCCCCGCCCCCATACCCGATATAGATCGAAGGTCGATTGTTTAGATAGGCTATATCAAACGGGATTCCCAAGTGAGCCGGTGACGAATAGTGTTGTTGCAATTAATATTTTATGCCACTTTTATATTTTTGTGTTTATTGCTCTTTGCCTACGCATTGGGGTACTAACTGAAACAAATTATCACGTTGGCTCCGTAATGACTCATTTATGCTATCAAATGTAAATGTTTTAAACAGTTTGTTCATGACCTACGCATGTTTTTGTAAGGGAAATAGAATCAATCCGACTACATACTGGTGCATGTTGACTCTATTTTTATTGCTGCAAGGCATCATGGGACACACTGTAAATTTAATTGCAAACGGGCTCTGCGTCACTATATTCACGAGGGCATACGGTCTAGAAATTACGTGTTGCTTGACCTTTTAACCACATCCCATGGCAGCGAATGGGTTATCAAAGAGGACAGGAAAATTCATTTTGTTCTTGTCGCTTTCGGTCTGAAACACGCATTTATGTACGCAGATCCTTATGTGTCATCTAATGCAAAGTGAGCGTAAAAGCACTTTTTACTGATGGCGGGGAGGGGGTTGGTTGGATTATGAGGGAAGGTGGGGAAGTTGAGAGTGGAGGTGACTTGGATGTCAAAGCAAGTGATACACAGAGGGGCCTGAAGGATAGGAAATGCAGAGAGGTTAAGAGAAGGGATGTAGGTATATGGCGAAAGACCCATGCCCTTTAATATGTTCTGTAGAATGCTGATAAGGTTTAATTCAAAGCAGCATACCGTAACAAGGCGCATAGCTCCCACGAGGCTCTGTGCTACCACCAGCAGCAGCTCTCTCTTCCGGTTTGACAAGTGACTTGTACCTTGCTGCGACGAGAACACACGACTGGTCGGTCACATTGTTAATAATAGAGATCTCTTAAAGATGACCGACTGGCTTTTCTTCATGAATATAGCGTTGGCGTTACTAGAAAATTTAATTTACAGATTTCGTTTCGTTTCGTTACAGTTTGTCTTAAAAGTTTACTGATATTGTTGGTTCCCGGTGTATACAAAATAGTTATTTCACATGCACGTTAAACTTGGCGCCCCATTATCGAGGAATATCTTAACATGTGTGTGAGAGTAGGATTCTGAGGATTAATGTTTCTACCTAAGACGGAGAAAGTAATGGGAGGGTTGAGAAAATTGCATAAAGAGGAATTTCATGATTTGTGCTCGTCATCAAATATTAGTTGGTGAGCCGAAGTGGGATAAGATGTCACAGCATGTGGAGATAAATGGATGCAAAATTGTAGTCGGAAAACATCATAAGAAGAGGCCGTTTTGGAGATCTGGGCTTAGATGGAAGGGTACTGTTCAGACGGATGTTAAAGAAATTGGATATGGAAGTGCTGACAGGATTTATCTGGACCAGGACAGTGTCAGTTGACAGACTGTTGTGAACAAAGTTACGAACTTTCGTGGAGTTCGCTGACTGGCTAAACGACATTTTGCTTCTTAAGAAGACACCTGGAAGTTTTTACGACATAATGTGATGGACGGCTTCTGTTGAAACCCGAATAAAGCAAGTGGCTGTAGCTCAGTGTATCTCAGTCGTTATGACACCTTGGACCCCTGAAAAGTCTCACTAATTCTGTAGATCCCTCCCCAAAAGATATTAACTCGCGAACCACAAGACACAACTCGCCGTAACGTTTAAATTTAGAATAATTACCAACAAGAAAGGCACTTAAACTCTAAAAAAACGTTATTAAATCAATGTAAACATTCATTGCGAAAACTGTGATTTTTCCAGCACTGATGAAAAAAAAATTAAGATTAGAAAAAGTAAAAAGCCTTATGTTCTGCAGAGTATCGTGTACACCATGTCATACCATTATTCTAGATGACGAGATTTTTTAAATTTTAAAAATCCACAATACCTCACTTCTTCCTTCGAACTTATAATAGGAACAAAAAATAATTTCGCGTACCCTCTCCGATGCCTCGGGGACCCTAGGGGTCCGCGGACCACACTTTGAGCACCGATGCTGTAGACGACAGGCTCCATAATATTCTTTCGAATGTTATTATTTTGTCTTGAGTTAACAATAATGTGATTTAAGCCACAAATGCCTACACAGCGAAGTCCCCATAGTATTTCTCTCTTATTACTTTCAAGTAAAACGTAAAGGCAAAGGAGGCTTGTGGGGGAGTGGCTGTATGACTCCACACATTCTTAACCTTGGCACTAGATGGAGTTGAGTGGCCAGCTTCACGGACTGGTTGCTTCAACGCCGGGGAAAGAGCCCTTGGTACCCATTAAATAGAAAGTTTGCTGGGCCCCAGAGCTAGTGCAGACCCTTTGGAGAAGGCGTGTCTCTTGCCGTGCCTGGAATCGAACCACGATTCCTCCAACATGCAGCCCATAGCCTAGTCACCTTACCGACTGAACTATTCCAACTCGCTTACTGTGTTACGAGTTAACAACAATGTGATGTAAGCCACTAATCCATGCACAGTGTAGTTTTCTTGCAAACATTTCATTCTTATTAGTTTTAAGTACCCATTAAATTATTGTTTGTTTGTTTAGTCGTCGTCTTCTACCTACTCCGGTTTCCCGTTTCAGTGTTGAGGTTGTAATTCCTTTTGATCACACTGAGAGACACACCACAGTCGGTAGGACTCCTCTGGACGAGGGATCGGCTCGTCGCAGAGGTCTCTACCTGACAACACACAACACTCACAAGAGACAAACATCCATGCCCCCGGTGGGATTCGAACCCACGATCCTAGCAAGCGAGCGGCCGAAGACCCACGCCTTAGACCGCACGGCCACTGGATCGGCCCCATTAAATTATACTTGTAATTAATATATGACTGTATAGTGATAAAGAGCAACAAATGGAACACTTCTTGCTAACTGAGTATTTGGTTATCCTTTGTCCCTTGTACAGTAGATGTTAGAGTTTGTGGTCTACGACGCAATAGACACGACGCTGTTGTGCAGAAGAGATGCCTCTGTGATATATGGTATGTTCATGCATGTAAGGGGCAAGATAACGGGTGTAGCAAGCATTTCAGTACATAATATGACGTAGGTTCAAACGCCATTTCGTATCATTTTGTAGCGAAGGATGAGCCAAAGATTATAAAATTCTGAATGTACTTCCTTTACCCTTATTGTTTTTTTTTTCGTCATGGGCTCTGCCACTGCATTGTCAGCGCTGAAGTGCAGGTGTAACCAGAAGACTCAAGTCTTGTGGGACGTTACACCATGTCAAAGCAGTCCAAGAAACGTCCTTAAACTGTTTGATGCTGAAGAGAAAGGCACTGCGCTCCTCCGCAACGTCAGTAACTATAACAGGTCGATACTTTGCAACATCGCAGAGTACTTGACTTTATCAGCAATGCTGTGAGCTCAAACCTCGCATAGTATTAACTTCCTACAGATTCGTGCTGAGTTGTCATGAACTGTGCCTCATGCATATGTAACTTCCATAACATTGTCTCGGTCTGTGTGGGTGAATGAGCGTTACGGTCGGTTAGTATACCCGATTCGTATCTTGAGGCCCCGGGTTCAAATCTCAACTGAAAGGCCGACTAAACCGAGAACCTGTTTTGTGCTCACTCCTTCTAAACAATGACACCGATCTACCTTGAATTAGGTCACGAACTCTTCCTTGCACACCCCTTTCCATTGTCAATTTTATTCCTGTTCATAGTAACTGAGCTTAACTCTTCTTCGTCAGTTTTTAGGCGCATTTCGCATAAATTACGAAAGCGCCAGTTAGGTTCGTCATGTCTGCCTGTCCATTTGTCCGCCCATCCGTCTCGGCTTCCAATGGACGGACTTCCGTGAAGTTTGGTATTGGAGACTTTTGTTGAAATGTGTCTATAAAATACAAATTTGATAAAAATTGGACAAAAATATCGGGCACTTTACATGAAGTCGTAAGTGAGGTTTATTATTGCTGGCGACATATAATCGCATGAAAGCATTGTTGACAGCGACATGTAGCACAAGAGGGCAAAGTGAGTGCTTTCTTGCATTTCCATGGCAGTGATTTCAGTATTGATATGCGACATGTGTAGGTCAACAGTACCAAGAGAACGCACTGTTGCCGCAAAAATCATAACAGCAAGAAGTACAGTAGAGGCAATAGGGCCCTGTTTGCGCATTCAACTAGTTGCGCGAACGTGACACAATTTCACGTTACACACAAATTGCCTATCTTTTTATCTTTCATTATGGGCTTATGTATAAGAAGATGGAAGTGTACGCATAACGCAATAATTCAGGCGAATTCGCTATCGTTTATTTAATTGCCTCGAAACAGATAAATTCCAGTAAAGTCTCGTTGGGCTGTCAACCGCGTTAGGGTTCAGAACCCTGGTGATGGACACAGCGACGGTCTCTGAAACGACGCTTGATCTAAGCCACCTTTGCCTATGTTCAGAAGACCATTGTCTTATTGCTGAATATGAAAGATCTGAAATGTACACGCAGCACCTTTTTAAGATTCGCGTCCTCTTGGATATGACGCCGTGGCGGTGGTGAATAGTTACCGGTTTCAGGGGAGCTTGTTGCCTCCATCTCCAGACCATAGAACACGAAAATGGGGGCAGCAATCTTCTCTGAGACTTCGGTCAACCAATCTGTACGGTCTGATGTCCTGGAATTGAATCTTCGTTAACACCGCTGCGAGGTAGTCAAATCTCGCAGCGTATATTTTGTTTCACTGTCTTGAAACCCTTATGAAGCCAGAATAGCATAATCAGTGCGCTGACTAGTGTACAGGCTGGAAAACTGAAAAATCTTTTCCCGGCAGGTCCAAGAGATTTTCTCTTTCCGAAGCATCCTGATCGGCTCTGGGGCCTACCTAATTTCCTATTCGATGCGTAAAAAGGGCTCTTTCCCCCGGAGGTAAAATCGGCCGGGGCGTGAATCTATCATCTATGTCTGTATAGTGTCGAGGTTAAGAATGAATGTAGCTGTACCTCAATCCCCCATATGATTGCGGCTTGCACAAGGGCTACTTTACCTATTCATTGTATCGAAAACATCAACAGCTACGGAAAAGTATTAGACAAAATGTGTGCTTCATTCTTCTCAACACATTTTTTTCTCCAAAACGTTTTTCACTGTCGTGAATATTTAGTGAGTTCCGCTCGAGAAGCTCTTCCGAAACACGTGTAGATTTTATGTAAAATGGTAGTTAAAATGGGCGGATCTAAATGAAAATTTATGTGGTTCGACAAATTTCAGTTAAACATCAAAATGTCATGCAAATTCATTCAGCGGTGCTCAAGTTGTTACATTTGCGGAGATTGATAGAGCTGTTTTTGAAAAAACACTTCGCGGGTTTGCTGACTTTTAAAATGTAGGTAATGTAGTCATCCCTGCTATCTGTGACGCGAGGCGCGTCCAGTCGAGAATATTCGGGGGCAAACCCCGAAATATTAGGCTTTCATCACAGTGTAGCTGAGGTCTTCGAGCTTCTGGGATGTGTGCGCATCCCACTAACAATGTGCCACATCCCAGAAGATGGAAGACCTCAACTTGAAATCGATTACTTAAACTTCCGGGCGCTGATAGTATCAGACAGCAGTGATCTACTCACACTTTTTTAATAACAGAATGGTTTATTCTCATTTTCTTCACTAGAAAGACAGGCAGTGTGCGTATAACGTAATATTGAGGCGCGTTCGCGTAACCATTGTTGCCGTGGAAAAGCAATAAGTATTAAATATTATGACTGTGTGTCTGTTTATACCTTAGTTATCCGGCATGCAAATCGAATCTTTTCTGCGCCGTATTATGTTGGCATCTGTGGCCTGTCTGACTATACCATATTTTTCCACATTATCTCATAAACGGCACGATTTTCGGAGAACATTATTCAACATAAAATGTGTGTTTTGATTTTATCTACAACTTTTGTCTGAACCATTTCTCATTCTAAGAAGAATTCGGCGAGACATTATCACAAATTTAGGTAAGTCGTTATGTAAAGTACCCATTATTCTTTTCAGATGTTAATCAAACTTGAATTTTCTGGATATGTTTTCGAAAAATCTTTAAATTTCATAAAACTTCGTCTACTTGGAGCCGAATTGTTCCATGCGGAGAGGCAGGCGGGCGGACTGACAGACAGACAGACAGGCATGAGGAAGCTAATAGTCGCTTTTCGTAATTTTCCGAACGCGCCTAACAGTGATCTAGTCACACTTAATTTAATAACAGAGCGGTTTAGTCTCAGTTGCTTCGCTAAAAAGTATTGTTGTTGTGATGGGCGCTGTTAAGCCGCTACGCGAAAGAATGGCTGCAATAATGGTAGATCACGATGCTTTAATTTGGAATAATTTGTTACACTTCTGTCCCAACGAGTAATTCAACGTGCTACACACACACACACACACACACACACACACACACACACACACACACCACACACACAACACACACACACACACACTTACACATTCGCTTTGTCGAATGCCATGAAGAGAATTATATGTTCTCGTGCCAACGAAATTCGGACTCAGAATTAATATGTCCACACGTCGGGCACGCAAGCTCGAACGAATATCGAATCGACTCGACGTAGACCAATGTTCGATTTATGCATTTACTCAACGGGCACTTAAACAAGAATGTCTTACCCACGCTTAGCATGACGCTATAAAAATGCGATTCTCATCGTCGGGAAGTATACATTTTGAGTTTGGTGCTCTGATTGGTTCAACGCCTCTCAAGTTATTAAACCCCGAAATTCCGCAAGGGAGCTCTTTCAAACCTCAATGGCTTTTTTGAAGTAGTTTAACCCATATTCATCTGCAGTGTTTTCAACACTTTGCTTCGAAATAACGTTCGCTGTTTTAGTTGTTACAGTCACGGAGATCGCCGGCCGACCGGCTCGGTCCAGACAGAACGCCTGTGCCAGGTGCGTATTGTTAAGTATCAAGCTATTTCGTATCGTACGACTATTTTTACTGCATTGAATTCTTGCTTTGCGTTAAACTTCTTCTCACTCTCTGATAAGCGTACATTACTGCGAATGGCAGACAGAAATGACCGTACTCACCGCACCGACACTTTCGTCACATATTGCAGAAACACTTGACCTTGAAACGTCTTTTAAATATGATGTTTGATTACTTTAAACATCTTCACTGTGTTGTACAGAATACTGTCTCGTTTTGCATGATCAGAATTTAAGATCTCTCACTAAAAAAAGTTAATTTAAAATATTAATGAATGGAATGTCTGGAAGAAAAAAAGATTGGGCTATGTTAACGTGTGGATTGGTGTATATGTATAAGCAGTTCGCTCTTCTTTGACTACCCCGAAAATGGAGGCAGCAAGCACCTCCGAAACCATCAGACCTGTATGCCAGCCTACACGGCGTCACTGCCCCGAAGATTAGAATGTTTATTACGCCACTGTAATAACCTCGAATCTTTCATATTTTGATACTCTTGGACAGAAACGTTTTCACTAAGTATGTGTGTTTCTTTTCTAGGTGGTCGGAAGCTAGTTCAATAATTTTGAAGACGTCACTTCCTTTTGGTAAGTATCAGTTCTTCGAAGTAATAGATATTACTAGGCTTAGTTTCGGAAATTTTTTTTTCTTGTAGTCGCGATCAAATAATAGAAATGCACCCAATAATCTGTAGTAAAGTAGGAGTTATTTCTTAGTTTATACGTAAAGAACAGCTACTGAAAATAAGTGTTTGTGTAATGTTTATGAATTTTAAATGCTACTAACGAGACATAAATATTTATAGTAGCAAATTATATCGGCAAGTATCATCATCACTGTCATCATCACCATCATCATCATCATCATCATCATCATCTTCTGTATTAAAACGGCAAGGTCTGTTTACGACATTATGATTACTGAACTACCGAACGAACCTTTTCAAGAAAGACATTTTTAGAATGCTTGATACGGCATTGATGGCAGTTTCCCTTGTTTTCATTAATTCCTTATAAAAAGTTGTTTTCTAACAAAGAAGCTAATGTTAAAAATTGATAGTGCTGACTCAACCGGCAGCCATGAGAAGTACATGAGTTATGTTAGCTTCACTTCGCCTCCGGTCGTGGCAGCGCAAGTACTGCATAGAGGCGGAAGTTATTGGCTCTAGAAAAAAATATCTTTGTGCCCAGATTGCAGTTATGCCCAAAAGATCATACCATTTCCTTCAGACTGTGAAGAAGACTATTTCCGATCAAAATGGTGTTTGCTATGACAATCAACAAGGCTCAAAGGCAAAAGGTTAAACGTGTTTGAATATAACTGTCGTTGCCTGCATTGCCATGGCCAGCCCTATGTGGCATTTTCCCATCCTCTTCATATGGCGTCACTGTTTCAGGTGTTGAAGGACATAGACAACGCATAGAAAATGATTGATAACATGAAACATTTTATATGGAGAAGTGCTTTAAAGTTTAAAATATGTAAAGAAATGTTTGTTGATTAAATTTCTTATTGTTTCTACCTGCGAATCATTCGCACGGGTACAATTGGTTTTACTAAAGATAATTTGACCCATGAAGTTTAACTAACTTATATTTAAGAGTTTAAGGTTCCCAATTCAGAAACAAATTGTATAATATGGTATATGGAAATAATTTTTATGGTGAGAATGATATGAGAAATACAAGTACACTCTTTGACCAAAATGCAGACTCTGTTGATGTGTGTAAGCTGCACCGGGGTTTTACTCTTACGTCTGCAACAACATATTCCATGAATTTACCACTCTCAATTCTGAACTTACATTATTTCGCTCTTTCCACTGTTCATATCGTTGTTGATTTAATTACACACAACTCAGGAAATGTAGCACGTGCTAATAATTCTTGCGCCTTCACTCCTCTCTTTAACGGGTGGTGTTTATTTTCGAAACACTTTCGAATAAAATACAATTTATTTTGAATTGTGCGGGACTAAGGACAATAAGGTAGGTGGTTTATTCCTTGCCATGCACGCTGTTCTCATTTGGTTTCTTTTTTCTGACTGTACCTCTGAACGAACATTTGTATGAACCTGTACTTCGAGCTTAAATCTCATGGCTGACTGTACAGCATGCATGTGTGTGGTGTATCAACCAATCGCAAAGTCTCAGACTATGAAATTTTCACCCACGTAACACAATGGCTGTTTTACCAGATACGCTTTCACCTTTCTTGCATTCTTTAATTTACTGCACACCTCTGCAGATAATGTGTGTTATTCACCGATCATTCGCAATGGTCTATGATTTTCAATCATCAGTGCCAATTACAGTGCGTCATATATGAATAAAAGGCATACCACTGAACGGTTGCAAACCCCACAATACGTAATAAGTAAATTTAATTGAAACATCTGCCCATCGCCGACCCGTAACAGGCAGGAGGTTTTGGTCAACCTGAGGCCAGCGTATAGGTAGACCATTTGCACAGTTCATGTATTATTACGTCCCTCACCGGATCTCGAGCGGTCACTATTTTGCTCTGAAATTCAGTACATGCAGTGCTTCCTCTTGGGAACTGAAGGTGGGGGCAATCCAATGGGATATTAGCTTATGACAGACAATTGAGATTGCAGACCATGGGGGCGGTTTCCACTATAGAGACCAAATGGAATTTTGAGGTCTCCGTATCTCATGCGCTTCAATTCCTTCGTGAATTTCCAAGTGTGGTTTTGGGAGTTTAGATGGGTTACCGGATGAGAGTTGGCTTCCGCATTATCGCCGTTCAGTTCTGCTGGTAGATTCCGCACGAGTCGTATAATGGCACAAAAGGGATTTGGGCCGACATTGTTTCCATCCGGCAAGAAATTGGTTTGACTACGATAAACACGTATTGTATTTTATTTGCTATATAACGTGTTCTTATCAAAGATAACAGGGTAATGACCTAAATGTGGGCGTCACCTCTACGCATGAATGGCTCCAGTAACATCTGCTTTTAGAAATCCTTACTGGGTTTCTTCAGTAAAGATAACGCAAAGTCAATAGGTAACTCTGCGTCTTAACTGTAAAGACAACGTTTACTTTGTCTGATAACTGAAGGGAGTAAGCGAAACTGTTGCCCAGAATTTGACTCACTAATCTTGCGTGGCTCGGTGGCCTCGTTACTCATTCCGTCTCTTCTACGTTTCGAAATTAATATCCTCCTAAAATCCATAATTCTGCTTCTTCGTTTTCTCGGCTAACCTTCACTGCGTTGAATGAAAGTTTGTCAGTGTTTTCGACATGGTATTTACTATCTTCAGAGTCTGGAGTGTCATCTGGGGACCTTACGTGGATCTGGAAGTGGGTGAGATGGGGGAGGTGAAGGTCAGATTGAGGGAAAAAGAACTCCCCAGGATCCTTGAGAAAGTAATTTGTGGCCACGAGGACGCTCTTTTACCGGATAGCACAGCGTTCCCGCTTCTCCCAATCAGGCAATCTACCCTGAAGGTGGCAACGGTAACGTTTGTCGAAACGTGGGTAAACAGTTCTTCCGCGCGACCTAATCTCCAAGGTCGATCCAAAGCATTAATATCTGTACCTAGTTTTCTCAGACAATATCTATTTTAATAAATCCTAAACTGAAGTGGAAGAAGCGTGCCTTTACATTAGTTTACGTTTTTGGTTTATACTCCGCAAGATGTAGTTGTATCTGTGCTCAGTTATACACCTTGCAATGAAGACGTGTGGCGGAATGGAGATATCTCCATGGATTATTAATCCTGACACTAGATGAAGTTAGTGGTCAGCTTACAGTCCCGGTCGCATTACTCTCGAGAAGAGAGTCTCCGGTACTCACCGGATACAAGGCTTGGTATGCGGCAGGGCTGGTGTGGGTGCTGCATCGGCATGAATTTGTTCTCTTGGCATCCAATAGACTACACCGCAGTAAACGAGAAAGCATATTTTTATTGTTGGTTATATACGCTATTTGCACAAATTACTGTATTTACAAGATCTCGCAAAACACACACAAACACTTCTACATTACTGGCATATGTCAAATCTACTGACGTGTTCTGAAAACATTGGACTGAACGAAATGTTCGTAGTTTTAAGAGAATGTTGTTGTTTTTTCTGACGTCTTTATAGCATTCGTTTGTTTAAACGTTTAACGTCCAGCACCATCTACTCTGACATTTAAAACGTCTGCAGTTTGCCACACAGCGCAGTGTTTCACAACAAACAGCAGTTGTTTCCATAAACAGTATAAACGGATTGGCTTTTATAGCGGAGACGCCTTGTGTTTTCTGTGCGGTATAAATGAATTTATGTACACTGGAACGTACGTCAGTCTTTAAAGGCCATTACGTCTTGAAAGACTGTGTAATTAAATTAGTATAATTTGAGCGAGAGTCACGATGTTTGCGTCTTTTTTTTTACGTGACACTAGTTCTCCCGAACCTTTGAAGCAAGTGCGTCACGCAGACCATCGCGCACACTATCTTCACCGGAGTGACGATTGTCGAGGGCAAACACTAGGCGTTGTTTGGTGGAATCAACAGCGCCGATGTGCCATCGTTTAGAAGGCCGTTCCCTCATACTCCGCTTGATTCTGTGATGTTCATTTTCTAGCCGCCGACTATGTCCATTGTGTTTTGTTGTAGCGTAACTTCAAGCTAATGTACTAAAGCAATCGCGCCGTGTTTAGTAAATTAGCCACTTTGGTTTAACAAAGACTTCCCTTTATTCATTCACTTATCATTCCACTCTGCCTCACTACTCCATTACTATTGTACACATTAAAATCGGGTTTCCTGGCGGCGTATATTTAAACTCTACATGACTCCAAACACATTGATTCTCTCTCTGTCTTTCCCACGCGGACGAAGTAAGAGTATAAGCTGGACGTAACCATGATGGTACAAGGAATAATTTTCTGGGAACTGTGGTGGGGAGGAAAACAGTTTGTAGTGACGGTTCTCAAGGAGACATTTTTCGGTGGCTGCAGTTAGAAGTTCTAAATACGCATATTCTGTAGCCACATACCTTAATATAACATTCTAAATGTAAAATGTTATGCAAAGAAAATTGTTATTAATTTGAAAGTTAAAGAAAATCGTGTGGAGAACTCAGAACGTTGTTACGGACGTAGAACCTCCCGTACAACCCACACTGAAAGGTGAAATCTATGACCGTGTAGCACAGACACAACAACGTAGGAGGAATTGCCACTGAATTTACAAAATGTACGCAAAAATTGTCTGAAAACTGGGAAAGAAGATTTGTGACTAAGACTTATGCCTCAAGAATAGCTGGGTTATAGGTAGTGTAAGATTATTCTGACGCATTACACATTGCTCCCTGTTTTACATAAAACAGATACACGAACGAGTGCAGCCGTACATCTAGACGTTTTGTATTCTTCGTGTATCAGAGCAACAGAGCTACAATCGAACGTGATATGAAATACGCATGCGTGTGAAGCAGGAATACCAACGTCCATTCGAGCCGAAACGGTCATAGTCTAAATGTAAAATAGTAATTAAAATTGTCCCATCTGAAGGAAAATCCCAAAATTCCCCAAGATAAACGTTGATGAAAAATTGTTAAACAGGTCTCTAGTTCTTTCATTCGTACAAACGTCGGGTGGACTGACGGATGGATCGATTTTAATTATCAATACGCAGAGTTGTGAAAGCATCTAAGAAAGAAACTGAGCTTTGCATGTGTCTGGATGAAATCTTTAAGTGGCAATGTCTTGATCTTTTGGCTTATCGAGGCGAGGGTTATAAGGCAGCTACGTCTGATTGAAACGTTACATTGTACAGTATGGCCGAGAAATCACCGTACCCCAACCTACTTACTGTGTGTGATCTATACATGCACGCTGTTTGTCGTAATACACTGTGAAACTGGAAGGTGGTGTGTGGCAATACTCGCAGTAACTGTATGTGCGTGCCGTCTGCCGTGGTACACCGTAAGCGGCGTGCACGTGTAGGATATATCCACGTGGTGTGTGACGTGGGGGTACGGTGATTTCTCGGCCACTCTGTAGTTGAGAGACCGGAATATTCTACGGTATGAACAAGTGCAAGTGATGGAACATGCATCCCGACCATAGGTTTAAGGCAAGAAGGAAAGGACACACACACACGTGCTGTGTCGCTTCTAGGTGTCACGCGATGTGTCTTGCATTTTGGATGAGACACGTCAACATCAGAACTACTGGTAATGCAGACGCATACTAATAACGTGACACATAGTGCATTTTTTTTTTGCTGTGGTTCAGCTAAACGAACTCCACGTGAGTGTTTGATGGTATGCACTGAGAATTGTCAACACGTAAAAAGGTGAACAGTATTTTGTATGATTTAAATGTTCACGGCGGAGAAATTGCATCCGGTTCCTCTGATACGTCTGTAACAATTAAAGACTACTCGGTGTCATAACAAAAAAATAACACGGTATGTTTCGTAATTTACAGAAGTTTAAAATACTTTTCCGTTGAATCTTTACATCTGTGTACGTTGATTGTTATTGCTCTTTAATGAATAAACGGACTAATTGCTCATAAAGCTAACGAACAGACGCATCTCTTACTCTTTCCGCACTTTTTTCTGCTTGTCATATATAAAATATACTGACATAAGGAGCATCAACTGTTGATGTAACGTATACATGTACTTTTTTTATCATGAGCCCGTTTTATACGAGTACGTCCAAATTTGAAGAAACCTCTACGCATACTGCGAATATGTGTATCTTGTGGGATGTGACGCCATGTAGTTATGTAGGTACATACCGACGTGTTAGAGTAAACTGCTGCCAACATCAAAGGGAGCGGCGATGAATGGAGCATGGTCTTCTGAAACGTAGTCGCATATCTATCACGCGACGCGGTACCACATCTCATACGTATGTAATTCAGCTTTAAAGGTAAAAACAAAAAGGTAAAGAATCCCATTACAGGCCTGAACAGACCCTTAGGGTTCCAGGAGGTTGAGGCTCCCAGATTTCTAGACAGTCGGCACATGAAGGTGGTAAGGTTGTCAGCCCTACGCACCGGCCGCCTTTACCCCCCAGGAAATATTCCTGGTACTCATTTCTGTTAGAGGCTGAGTCGACCCCAGGGCCATAGTGCGACCGAAAGGATTATGTCAATGAAAAACTGCTTTAATGGTTAATGATGAATTCATGTTGTTTCTATGAAGGCAGTTACACTTGGCCCGTGGTTTTAATATCTACCTTGAGTCTTCTGTATTATATCAGTACGTTAACAAGCTAAATAACTGACTAACTGCACGGAGCAGAGTCCTTCCTGAGAAGCTTACAGGTCCTTAGCTAGTCAAGAACATCAATATATTACTTATTTTCAATTTTTTTGTAATTACGCAGAGAAGCGAGATTGCCTGTATGGAACTGTGACTTCTGAACAGGTTAATAGTCGGTCTCTCGGTTGCTAGATGAATAAATACGAAAAAATGTTTGTGTTTATACTTGACGACGGAAAATGAAAGTGTTAGGAGAAAGACATTTCCCAGTGTCACTTTGTCTGCTACGGTTTACACATGGTTGCCCTAGGATGGAGTCCGGCCCTCTGCAGTGAGAAGCCGCCGACTAAACACCTGAATTACGGCACGGTCTCTATCAACAGATATGCCGCTCATTCAGTAAACAGCTGTCTGGGTGTCAAGGTCAGGACATAGCGGCAGACAGGTGTTAATAACCATCATTCATTTATGTAACTTAAACACCGCTGAACTGGCTTAACCTTTTGAGTGACAGTAATTTAATATTCTTGTTCGAATTAGCTGGCTGTTTGGATGCAAGAGATTACAATATGTTGACATGTAGGCGTTTAAAATAAGGACTTCGTATTTCCGATGTTTTGATGGCAGAACTAAAGAGGAATGGAAAGACTTATACTCTTCCTTATATAACATTGGCATTAGACGTGTATCTTACCTATAATTATGTGGCGTCACCGCTATACCATCATGATGGAAGTGCCAAAAACAAGCAAGCGCGTAGTAAGTGAAGGTAAAGTTATCTTGTTCTTAACCAGCCATTAAAACATTGGAGTACAGCTCCACGCATTCGTAACTGTTCACTAGATAGACGAGAATGTTCAGCTACGTACCCCGGTTGCTTAAACTCCAGGTAGGGAACCCCTGGTACCCACTGAATAGGAGGCTGGGTAGCCCCTATGACCGTGCTAGATAAATACTTAAAAAAAAGCAGAAAAATCGTAAAACTTTTGCTATGACAATTTTTTGCAGCATAAAATAAAAAAAATATGGCTGCTTCACGAAATTTATTTTAAGTCGGTTTGATAGCGCTGAAGCTTTTCGGCTAAGACTGTACAGCTGAAATTGCTTTGATTATTAGAATCGATGTAGTTTCGCACTGTTTTGAGAATAGCAGTAATGCGAAAGGAGCATATTTATGGACGTGCTATCTGTTTGGCAGGCATTTCTCATATTTAACAAAACTGAAGTTGTGAAATGTCGTGAAGTTTCCGTGTAAGGACACTGTTGCTTGGATGGAGGGACATCAACATTTTTAGTTTATACCATCCCTATCATTTACCATATGGTATCCGTATGTCGGAATTACGTCTTAATTCCAATTATTAATCCTTATCTTCTTTATGCAACTTAGAGAAAGTTAGGGTGTTGTGACGAAATGGCAACATTGCAGCACTAACTCATGCTAAAAGGGTACCGCCCTCTGTTATGTTTTATGAGATCATTAGTGCTTGGAGGAGTTGGTTGGACATACGTATGTAACGTACCGGTTCCGAAGCAGACTGAATATGGGGCCACGTCTGATTGCGAGCAGTGAAATGTTGCGGGGGTGGAACATATGTAGACCTATACTGCTACACAATACTGACAGCAACATTACCGGGATAAGCAGAAACTGGAAATAAAATAGTGTCAGTAATGGTAAAAATTCTGCATTTGTCATCATCATGGTCATAATTTACATCGTTATCGTCATCATGATCATAATCACAAACAACAACAACAAAGACAACATATTTACGGCAGTGAAGAAACTTTTATTTTCATATTGCCTGTTTTTAAGTTAGGCATTCCCATTCATATGCTTTTAGGTTTATTTAACGACGCTCTTTCATCCGAATAAGTCATATCATTAGCGCTCGGTAAGAAGGGCTGAAGTTAAAAATTGTTACGAAATGCCTAACTTGTCTGAAGTGTGTATGACAATAATATGTTAAGTCTGACATTAAGGCATATGTACCGCGTTTAACCTTCTGTGTAAGGGCTAGAGTTAAAGGTTTTTAACATCTTTCGAAAGAAAATGAAAGTAAACACTTCTTACCAAAGACTAACTAATTAACCAACTAACGAACTAACTAATCCCATAGCTAACTGGACAATTTGGTTTCCTCACCTAGTCAAGACAAGCGAGCAGCAACCTGACGGAAGGACGTGTGGAAACTGGAGAGAGGCAGATGCTCCTTGCGTAGTAAACTTTGATAAGGGGCTTTATGCACTCCACACGTCGCCACCAGATGTACGTACGTGAGCGGTCAGTTGCTGTCTCGGACTGAACTTGTCTTGTGTGAAAGGCACTCCGTTACCAACTTGGTGAGAAAACGTTTTTGTTACGGCCGATATGAATATTGGGGGTCGTTATAGGTCTGTGCTGAACTTGAGAAATGTATGACGTACTAAGATGACGTATGGATATTGTTTTTGCTTTTAAAGTATATAAGCACGTAGGCTGTATGATGTTTTGCAGTTACGTTTGCTTATTTGATAAATCGAACTGAGGAAGTGCTTGGATGCCGGTACAGCTGTGCAGTTACTCCATTGAGCACAGTCCAGCTTCAGAAGCACTTAGTCGCTGGATGAGGCCACTTAGATATTTTCTGTCTTGTATGGAAACGGAAGGTTCATTGCCTGTTCACAAGAGCCGACGACTGGGCTGTATCCAGTGAATTAAGTCAGGTCTACAAGCTCCTTCCCACCCTGTTTATCTAAAATCCCTTCTACAGCCTATCTCCCAACATATTTGTCTAAAATATACTGTAACGTCACGTATGTATGTATATATATTGTAGATAGTATTATATATAGGCCTGTGTGTATATATGTATGTATGTATGTACGTGTGGGATGGCTATTGCTTCGTAATTAAGAACAAGTATAAAAGTACATACTGAGTTCTTCTTGGTCGTAACACTGTATTGTAGGCCGGAACGTTGTTAAGAATGTTCCGAAAGAAGAGTTGAAGTTCAGGCTTTGACCCTTAAGATGGAAGTAATGTATTCATCCGAAAACTTGGTACTTACGTACCGGACAGCACGGCGTAATAACCCAGAAGACCACGATATGCACCTTTAGCGCCCTGAAAACCTTAAATCTTAACAAATATGAAGGCACATGGGCATAACGAAACATAAACAAATTTGAAAATTATTTGCGTCAGTAGCCATTTGTTTAATTGGCAGTCTCTTATCTCAGGATACATCATGTAGCCAGTGAAACTTTGAATGTTTATGAAATTGCAGGTGTTCTGTTTATCCTACGAATAACTCACCGCTGAGGACCGGGTTCAGTCCCAAGCTAGTCTGTGTGGGTTTCTTGGTGGACAAAGTGGCAGTGGGACAGGTTTTGCTTCGAGTGCTGCACTTTTACCATGTCAGGCCTACCAGTACTCGACATTCATGTGTCATTTATCTACCATCGACCATATATAATCTTAACAGCTGACAGCGTCTTTAAATAACACTTCTCTTCCCTTCCCCATAACATTAAGCCAAATAATGATACAGATTTTCCTAACTGTTGTTTGCAGGTAATTTTTACAAATTCTTTTACAGAACTTATCGATATATGTGTCACTACAAATTTTTTCTTCGGAGGAAATTGAGAACAAGCTCTTCAGGCGGTGCTCAGAAAGTGAGAAAATTCACAGATTTTTCACCAAGTACTGTGGCATGGCTACTGGAATTGATGAGGTTCCCTCAGGCAGCCATCCTGAACTTCCATTGAATTAGACTGTTTTATTTAAAGAGTCTTACTTAAACCGAAGTAAGGAATATTTCTGTTGTGCGTCGCTTTGAATGAACAAAACTTGTATATCTCTGATTTATTTGTCTCTTGCTGTATCTTCTTCTTAATTCTGTGACGTTCTCTGCCCACGTAATGCTCTTAGTAAAAATAGCACTCTGTAATTGTTAAATTAGTTAACTTCCAGCTGATTCTGTGGTACTGGCGTCTAAAGTAATAATAATAATAATAATAATAATATACAGCATATTGTGTAGAATGCCTTAAAACGTAAGGAAATATGTATTGGTTAAAAACTTTTGGTTTAATATTTCTCTACATTTTCTGCTGAAACATTTTCCTCTCAGATAAGCATAACGAATTATGCTCAGAAACGCATGTAGATTTTTATATAAATGTTCATATAAATTACCCGGTTTTGAACCAAATTGAAATATATCGACAGTTATTTAGAGATCCTGGTTATAACGTGTAATTAAAGTCCGTTCAGCAGTCCTCGAGTTTTATGCGGATATGCAGAAACACGTCTCCAAGGTAGTGGGTGTTTTTTGCAACTTATCCTTGAGAAGTCGCACAAAATTAAGCATACCGTACGTATTATTTTAACATCGGAACGGGACATACCTGAGATATATTAATTACTTGTAGGCTATGTAAGATTATTTTGAAATCTTGTTAAGTTGATTAAAATATTTGAGATTATGATTTAGCAGCGGTTATTATATATATATATATCAATTAACTGATTGACCGACCGGATTAACTAACTAACCAACCAGACGAACTCCATGGAGGAGGATACTTCTTGACAAGCTAATCGTTTCTGAGATAATCAGTAATTATCCGTATCTTATGGAACGCGAATTTCATGGTACGTTGGAGGCCCTGGGGGAAAATAAATGTGTACAGAATTGTGGTGGGAAAACCTGATGGAAAGATACCACGTGGAAGACCTAAGAGTAGATGGAAGGATACTATTGAAATGAATCTTGAAGAAATAGGCTGGGAGGCCTTGGTCTGGCTTATTCTGGCTCAAGATAGGCACAAGCCGGCTGTTGTGAACACGATACTGAGCCTTCGGGTTTCTTAAAATGCGGGGAACTTCTTTATGAGCTGAGGAACTGTTAACTTCTTAAAAGTGACACTTGTCCATGGAGTTAAATAGAGAGTTCATTATCGTTTTCACATGAGCGCGAAATTGGTCCTTATCCTGAGCCAGAATATTCCAGTCTACACATTTCACTCCTATTTTTGCAAAATTACTTTTAATAGTCTCTTTCCATCTGCTCCTAGGTCTTCCAAGAGGTATTTTTACCTCATGTTTTCCCACCAGAATAATGTTGTTCTCCCTTCACTCCCACTCATTCTCATGCGCCTGATTTCACACTGAAACGCTGTACATTTTGACCAGAACATTCGTCTTTTTCGCACGGTTCTCACAGAAAACAGTCGCTGTTTTTCCTATTCAGCCTTAGCTGTCTGGTCTTTGTAACTTCTCTTAAAAGTTTAATATGACGTATTAACTTGTTTATAAAAACTTGTTGCATGAAATTTGTGCTTCAAAGAGTTAAGCTAAAATTTCTTAGCCTGTAGCCCACTAGTTAATACAGATGTCATGTTAAGCGGGGCCAGACCTCCACACCGACTTCTTATGTAGGCCTATCATACCTTCATCTGTGCTTTTTAATTTGAAGGTGTTGAGACCAGACGGCTGTTGTCTGTGAACAGGAGGAAGGAGAGTGTGTTCTCACGTCAGCTTAATAAGTCAGCCACAGTTCTGTCGTTGAAGGGCTGATAACATCCTAGACGACATGTAATTAATAATAAGTAAATTATCTGAAGTACAGAGCACTGAATACCAACACATAATATAGAAGTGGCGAGTAACAGGATATCCCGTATGGCGGTTGACAGAAATCTTTAAGATGCGTGGTAAATTACAGAATAACCGAGGACATTAATATTAATGAAGTCGATTGGTTGTGTGGCTGCAAGCGGAATTAATAAAAGGTCTGTATTGAATTAATGATTCCAGTTAAAAGCGTTTCTAAGAATGCTGCAGCCGCCAGTCATGCGGAAAAGAATCCGAGTTATTAATTTTCTCCTTATATAAAGAAAACGGTCTTAGTGTACTCTTCAAGGACTACTGAATCCTTTATTACAAACGATTTTGCATTCATACAGCATTTGTATCCTGCGAGTCCTCATTTCGTAACTCGGCTGAGAACCAATTTGCCTCTTGCAGGAAAATTCTGCTACGCCGAATGTTGTCAGCAGTTATTAATAGACTAATAAGGTAATAGGGCTCTTGTAAAATAAACATCTACTTTATTCTTCATAGCAACGGCTTTTAGAACGTAGTGCTCAATATAAGGGGCAGTGAATATCCTCATTTAAGTCTTCTTGGTCCTGGCACCTTGTAGTCCGGTAGGTGGGTGCTAAAGTTTTGCAGGAACATGTTGCCTTCACCTTCGAAGTAGATGGAGGCTGTAAGCTCCTCCCATTCTCTACATCAAAATAGGTGAGAAAGTACACTAGTAACTCTACGAAAGCACAGCATGCAGTTTGCGAAGCTAAATGCATGCGATGTTAAATCTCTGTTTTGAAGAGCGGCTACCTATGAGAGGCCTTGCTCTGTAATCTTAAGGGAGTTTACGCTGCACTTTGGCGTTTCCAACTACAACAGAGTAGAGAAATTGTAGTACTCAAACAGTGGAGTAGCCTGTCTTACGACAGCATTGAAACTTCAGGGCTCAACGAACTTCGTCGAAGTTGACGCTCCAGCCGGATTGACATGTGAGAGTATATGACAGTATCGTTAGGCCACTTTAGACTACTGTGTCTGCTTTTGGAGATGGAGACTAACAAAAACAGTGATATTCATAAAGGTAGCCGATATTCTAAATCGTGTTTCTCAGCTGCAGATCCCATGCAATATATAAACTCCGCAGGATCTGAGGTAACTCAGGATTATTGTCTTTTGGGATGTCATGTCGTGTAGTGTAATAGAAATTAATCAATGTTTCGGGTGAACGTATTGCCTCTATTCTTTATCCTGAAGATGGAGGCAGTGGGTTCCTCCGACATGTTGGTAAATTCGTAGCAGGTTACACGGCGTAACATTCCACATCTTCACAGATACAACCTGCTTCTAAACTGGATTTTTGCATTATGTGAATAATAGAATTCCATTGTTTTTTTACTATTCAAATGTAAACGTTATAAGCATGGTTGAGAGTTACGTCTGATAAATGGAACGTTTGAAACATGTTATCCTTAGGATTTGTAAGTTAAAACGCTATGGCAACCTTTCTGATTTGTTTGCAAGCATTGAGGCTTTTACGTGCCAAATATTTGCAACGAAGTAGAAGTTGCATATTTCATTGATCGTATTTACGCTGTCTAACTTTGTGGCTTTAGAATTAGCTGGAAAACAAACAGAATATGATGTGAAGGCGGCCCTACAAAGGGAAAGAGTTTCCGACGGGCGGACGTGTGATTTACAATAGTACCTTGAGTTTTCCTCCATAACGGCTAGAGCCCCACGCCTTCCCCTGTTTCCGGTTACTTGGCAAAAAGTGCCTGCCTGCTTTCGTTTAGATTACCCGCATGACCTAACTCTAAGCTAAACTGCGTCGAAATGGTACACATAAAATATCTTGAAACTTTTCCAGTGCCACGAGTTATGCAAAGTATTTATTCATTAGTAGTTTTAGATAAAGGGCACAAATCTGTGAAAAGGAGGAAATTTTTTATATGACCACTTGCATTCAATCGGAGATACGGCATAGAGAATAGCTGACGTGTAAACATTGGTGCCAACGTAAGAAATCTGTACTGTGAACGAAAGTGCAATTCAATTAACATCGTATTCTGATTATTATAATTAAGTGGGGTCAAGGATACAAAGACAAGAAAGTAATTCCATTCGCTTACGTAAAGTCTGTATAAAATATATTCAGTTGGATTTTGTAACGATTTGTATTCAGATATTATTTTGTTGCTTTTAAAACTACGAAATATTGTAAGTTACGAGGAATTAGATCAATTGTCTTCATTGAAAATTAATCGTTTTAAAACTGAAATAAATCTACATTGTATGTAAAAAGTCAGTACTGAACACCCAAATATTTTGTGAGGGCAAAATTTGGAGTTTTACGTGGTAAACCTGGTGATACGTGTACAGTACTTACCGCTGGCCTTTAAAGGTCTAATTAATAGAACTAAATAAATAATACTGTACTTCTCCATTATTGGAAAGAGTCATAAAATTCGTTCGGTTTATGGTCAGTATCTGTGCCATTTTTGCATGCTAGTTCTTAACTCATTAAAGCATGGTTTCCATGTTACTCATGTTTAATTTACGTATATTCTCACAGGAAACACACTGCTTTACCATTATAAAACCATTAGGTTAACGCTGTTGTTGAAGTAATCGAGGTTCAGTTTGAGACATTAAATGTACTTGTGGGTAAAATTCAAAACTTTTGAGATCAAAGCTGGTGGTACGTGTAGTTAGTACTGTGCTAGAAAGGCTAATATATTCTGGGGAATAAAATGAAACCAGGTTTGTTTTACCCACTCTTTGGTTCCAGCTTTAGATGTAGATATTTTTCTTAAGTTGAATTATTCGGAATTTCAACCATGCGTTACATCTTGGGAAGAGAATATGGGAAAACCGAGAAAGAGAATGGGGGATAATGTAAATATAAGGATGACAGTTGGGTGGACCTGACTCAGCTTAGTGTCCAAAAGCATTGTACAGTGAAACCTGTCTTAAACGGAACCTGGACAGACCGGAAACCTGTCTTTAGCGGAACACTTTTCAGGCCCGAAAATCTGGGGTCCCGATAATCCAAACTTCATGTAGTTGTACGAAAGGGAATCTGCAAGTAAAAAATTCGGTCCCTTGAGGTTCCTTTATAGGCAAGTTTCACTGTATTACTAGCGGTGTTGGACGTTCTGCAGGAGGAAGCTTTGTTGTATTTTACATTATACTTTTGCTGGAAACGTATACTAATACTGAATTCACAATCGATGTAAAAACTTACAGTTTCTTTCCGTTTGTAATCAATATCTGAATTAAGATAATGTACCCGGGTGCAAATGTTTGTGGTTTCCCAGAAGGCAACCGGTGCTCCTTTATGCCTTCCTGCGCTGGCTCACGCTTCCGACCGGCTGCAAGTAATTCTCTTTAGTGTGCCTGTCTAGCCGACCGATCGTTGACAAGGGAATAACCTTCTTCTCTTTCCTTGATTACAGCTTACAGCTGCATGGGTCACTGGCTCCCTTGTGGATTAGACCACCAGCAGTACTATCTCTTCCACCTTATCACTTCGTGTTTGCCTTTCCCACTTAACAGTGTCGACACAACTTTCATGCTGTATGTTTAATAGCGAGCCTTTAACATTTTTTGTGATATGGTTTCGTTGGTTTATCGTTCGTTAACCATGTTCTGTCAAATACACGTAGTAACTTACAGTATCAACCAGCATCGGTTGCAGCGCTACTGGCAGGACGACCGGGGTACGATGCCAGGTAGAGCAGAAAATGTTCTATTTCTCACCTGTTGCAGACGGCCTGTGGGGCTCACTCAGCCTCCTGTACAAATGGGTACTGTGGGCTCTTTCCTTGGGGAAGATGCAGCAAGGGCTTCAAAATTACAACACACCTCCCTCTAATAATGAGGTTAAGGATGTGTGGAGTCGTACATCCACACCTCCTAAGTATTCATCGAGTTTTGCATAATGGGGCTCAAGAACAGCTTTACTTTAACGTACAGCACGTATGATATTTTATTACTTTACAGCATATCACTTGCTGGGGTTATACGGTGTTAAATGGGATATGGTCCGTTAGTTATGAATGACAAAGAATCGAGAAGATGGAAATGAAAACTTACTTTTATGTATTGTATATTATTTGACTGTATTTTTGCTTTTAATCTGAGAGATGCGTCGCCGCCCACGTAGAATAATGGAGTTGTGGCTCAGAAATCTAAAATTATACAGTACGTCTGTTTGAAGTTTTGTGCTCTTTGTCTAAATGCATGTACACTGTAGCTAAAAACGTAACTGCCGGAAGGAGAGTAGCGATAGACACGGACTTACGGCACTGTGTTATAAGCAAATTCGGCTTACAAATAATGCGTTAAAACTTGTTCTTTGTTGTGGCCCCTTTGTTTTGTGTGGGTGCGATATTTTGTGAAAACGACGTATCTTCCATACGAGACGCAATACATGTACAGTGGGCATATTCGTGTTTTGTTTTTACTTTTTTGTTACTGATATTAAACTTTCAGTTTTAGAACAGGTGACAGATTTTCTAAATTCAGTTGTCTCAGAGGGCAAGGGCGTGTTATGATAATGTTCATACAGCCTACCAGACAGATTATATTTTGTGTCTTTTTACATAGGGGTATCGTGAGTGAAATTTTATGATTACGGATTTATTCCTGTTGGAATCTGGAAACAGAGTGTTTAGGATTTAAAGTTTTACTTACGCCAATGTTCAGTGTGTATTGAAAATTCTATTGTGTTTATAGTACGTTTAGTAAACCTGTTCTTACATAACATTTTACCTTCCTATTTTACTTGTATATATACAGAAGTGTCAGGAAAGTTTTGAAATGTGGTGCTGGAGAAGAATGGAGAAGATCAGTTGGACCGATCGTGTGAGAAATGAAGAAGTATTACACAGAGTCAAGGAGGAGAGGAATATAATACATACAATAAAAAAGAAGAAAGGCTAACTGGATTGGTCACATCTTGCGTAGAAACTGCCTTCTGAAACACGTGATTGAAGGGAAGTTAGAAGGAAGGATAGAAATGACGGGACGACGAGGGAGAAGACGTAAGCAGCTACTTGATGACCTTAAGGAAAAGAAAAGATACTGGAAATTGAAAGAGAAAGCACTAGATCGTACCCTGTGGAGAACTCGCTTTGGAAGAGGCTACGGACCTGTCGTAAGACAGACTACAGAATGATGAATATATACAGATTTCCTCTTCATGTCATGTAACCTGTGTCAGTGTAACGATGTACGAATAATTTCCTTCAGTAACTGAATGTGGAGGTTTTACGGAAGACTTGACCGAACAAGAATGCTGTCTTCTGGGATGTTATGTCGTGCAGTCTTGTAGCATACACTGGCGTGAGCAACAAAACGTCTTTCTTGACCCATCTTTAACGTATAGTAAAACTCTCAGTTCCATCTATCCAAAATACCACGTCACACGCTACGACACCGTTTGGCTTGTTCAAGTGAAAGAGGAGATGAAAGAAAGGATTTATTCACTGACGTTCAACAATAGACAGGCGTCGTCAGGTAGTTGTTGTGGATGTCGAATCTTCTTCTTATTCCCCTTCTCATTATTTATTCCTGCTCTTGACTCCGGGGAGGAACGTGTTGTCATTGTGTCGAGATGACGTGATGTGTTGTCACAGTGGATAAGCCCCACTAGAGTATTTTAACTGAGGTTTCGAGGTTTCACGGTCTCTTGCGTTCCTTGTTCTCTCATGAACTGAACGGAGACAAGTTTGATGGCTGTGACGTGTAAACCTGGCAGCAGTTATGCTCTCGTTTATGCAGAATGTCCGAGGAATAATATCGGGTTTGGAAATCACTCGCGTTATGGAATTTGTCCGTCGTCCAGCCTGGGAAAATCCTTTCAGGGACAGGATCGGTCCCTGTTCTCAGGTTAGAAATCAGGTTAATCTACTCGGTGGGGTTGGATAAGTAAAGCTAATCACAGCGCCTGGGTCTGGACCGATCTTTTTCCCAAAACGTAGAGTTTTACTTTAAACACGCAACACAGTGCAATTTGACCACTTCAGCCTTTTTACGAACGTGTAAGGTGGGCATGGAGAATGTAACACCATACCTGAAACACTGGAATGGTGAGTAGTGCCACAGTGCCGCGTCGCGCATGTTCACTTCGTTGCATTCCTTAGGTTTAAACGAAACTCGACATGTTTTGCCATTCATTGTTGCTATCTGCTATGTTCGGCCTATATTTTGTTCGGGTCACTGGATGTGACTTTATCAAACTCCCAAGTTCGTTTTCACACATTTTGTTATTGTTGCCGCACTTTATAGCGGGGGCTGCAGTGAGCTGAAATCGTGTCTGCATTACAGTTATTCTTCGCATTCGTTAAACGGAATTGCTGCGTAACAAGACCTCGTAACAATTCGCTGTTCTCACTTCCTCTTATTTATTACTTATCATTGGGGTGGGGTAAGACAGGCTTATTGTTCCTGCTGCGAATAATGGATATAAGAATTGGTGGAACGATAACTGGCAGCGGAATACCGAAGTACGTGAAGGAAAACCTGTCCCTACGCCAGTTTGTCCACCATAAATCTCCATAGATCGCCCTGGGAATGAACCTAGGCGTCCGCGGTGAGAAGATGGTAACTGACCCCTTTGCTATGATAGCCTTAACACTTCCTAACTGAAGGTTTGGCATAAGTCTTTGTATTCTCCGATTTCTGAGACAGCATGTCGACTGATACACACCAGTGGGCTCTTTGCATCGGCTTGTTTCGGTTATAGAAAACAGCGTTCCGGAAATTGGCTGTACGTCAGTCGTCAAGCGAAAATATGGACCGAGTAAATTAGGTGGCATCGTTTCATTTGATGACGGAAGCAGAGCCAGTTTTTGAAACGTCGTGTTTCAAGAACTGAAATGAGATGATTGTAAGTATCCGGCATTTGATTTGTCTGTTTACTGACACGTCGTCACACACGCGCGCGCGTAAAATTAAGGTGCAGAGTATTTTATAAAATCATGTGCCATTAAACTGATTACTAAGACGTCTGTTAAAGTCTGCTCTTTGCTGTGACTAATAAATAGGCGGTTATGTGTCATACTCTTGTTGTTGTTGTTGTTGTAGTGGTGGTGGTTCTGTTATCGGAGATGTCGACGATTGTGTTTTACATTTGGCAGCGCTAATTCCCGCCTCTAACGTTTCAGGCTTTAAATTACAGCCCTTAGCAAGTTGTCTCAATCAGCAACACCTAAAGTAATTAAGTACAGGAATTAATACCACCAAATGTGGTTACAACTATGTACAGTGTAGGGGCGCGCCCAAAGAGGGGTGTCGGGCTGCAGGTCCTCCCACCGCCAGATCGATATTTTAAAAACGAGATTTTGTAGACACGATGATATTAAACGTTATACCTGATTTATATTTACCCTTCACCCGAAATCAGCCACTGAAATCTGCTAATGACTAGTAAATTAGAATTTTGAAAAATAAAATAAATAACTTAGGACGTCTTAGATGAAATAAATCCATTGTGATGCAAATTAGGTGAGTGAGTCATGGAACTTGTATTTATATTCGTATGTACATAAATGTAGTTGCAAACAGTGTTATGTTGCAATTATACTTACGACATGATTTTATACCAGTTTTTAAAACCAACATAAATTATATATAGCCTCGTGGTCGCCGCTTTCCAGTGAAAAGTTCTGAGTGCGCACCTGGTTCAATGTGGCCAGTTGTGTTTTCACGACCGCGACATCTCCCGCCCTGGAACATAGCTCCCGTACAGTATCAAATCAGTGTGAAAATGTGATTTTATTTTGCATAAATTGAAGATTCTTATTGTGGTGGTTATGACGTCGTGTAATCTGGTAGATAATTACAAACATTTGAGGGTACACTAAAGGTGAAGGCGGCAGTTACTCCGAACTGTTGGAACCAACCAAAAAGAACACACGGTGTCATAACCAAAAAGAACACACGGTGTCATAACCAAAAAGAACACGCGGTGTCATAACCAAAAAGAACACACGTTGTCATAACCAAAACGAACACGCGGTGGCATAACCAAAAAGAATATACACGGTGTCATAACCAAAAAGAACACACGGTGTCATAACCCAAAAGAACATACCGTGTCATAACCAAAAAGAATACATGGTGTCATAACCAAAAAAACACACGGTGTCATAACCAAAAAGAATACATGGTGTCATAACCAAAAAAACACACAGTGTCATAACCCAAAAGAACACACGGTGTCATAACCAAAAAGAATACACGGTGTCATAACCAAAAATAACACACGGTATCGTAACACAAAATAACACACGGAGCAATAACCAAAACGAATACACGGTGTTAAACCAAAAAGAACACACGGTGTCATAACCCAAAAGAACACACGGTGTCATAACCAAAAAGAACACACGGTGTCATAACCAAAAAGAACGCACGGTGTCATAACCCAAAAGAACACACTGTGTCATAACCAAAAATAACACACGGTGTCATAACCCAGAAGATCACACTGTAAATAACAGTGCTGTCTTAAATCCTGACTTATTAGCTTCAAGAAGCAAGTGCGATTTACAAGTTTTCGGTCTCGTATCTAGGTCTTCTGATTTATTACACCGTTTATTCTAGTACGTATTCAGCAACGTGTCTGAGCATTATACTGCCTTCAACTTCAGGGTAACCAGGATACTTGAACCTCGGAATTTTGTACATTGTAAATGGCCTGCACATTTGCGTACTGCGTGGAGGAACAAACCATAATAAAAATGAAACCTTAACTTTGTAGTGGCATATATTTCTGTGCAGATGAAATGCTTGTACCGCCAAGCTGTTTTTATCAGGATCTGGGTGGCATCAAAAAAGGTTGTTTGCTTGAAGATCGGACAGGTTATGTGACACGAATTTCACCCTTTAAACCCCACAAATTTACGGTAAATACTCGTAAAAATTATACACATTTCTTGAAGGTGACGAAAATGAATGGCTGTGAAAATGGTCAATACAGTTTTCATTATAATTACACTCTGCCTAACTTTCCCCGCAAGCGTAGAATAAGGGCCGATTCACACTATGCGTCACGTTTCCGTTCCGTCCCTGAACGTCACTGTTCAGTAAAGTTTTCTCATGTGTAATTAAAGGGAGTTGTTCACACTGACAGGAACGTCTCCGTCCCGTCTCCGTTCCATTCCGTCTCCGTTGCCGAGAGAGGGTGATTGACGTGACGCAACGGTCCGGACCTGTCTGTGCCTGCTCGATTCCGATAGTGTGAACAGTCTTCCGTCTCCGCCACTACACTTTCAGCGTTTGCTTGCAACGAGTGCTGTCTGTTCTTGTCTTAAAAAATGGATGAAAAATTAATAGAATTGGTACGTAATTGTGAGGAATTATATGACATGTCAAATAAGAAGTACAGTGACAGAGTACAGAGTCCCGTATTCGCCTTCTGATCTGCTTCTTAAGCACTTATGAACCCATATACGCTTCTTTTTATCTCTGAGAGCAGCATTTTTCTCTTCTTCATCTTACATTAATGCTATTGCTGCCAATCGTCTTTTCGAAAACGAATGGCGCTGTATATTTGATAAAAATAATCGCAAGCCTCCGAAACTATCACGTGCTGTTCTGGAAGGTGACTGAACACGACGGACAGTGTGAACACAGACCATTCTGACGGAACGGAAACGTGACGAATAGTGTGCATCGGCCCTAATAGTGGTCAGCAAGTTATCCGCATTTTATGGGACACGAATTTCCAGTACCGCGTTCAGAAGAACGCAACACTAGCCCCTGTTCTAAGCCGCATAAATCCTTTCCACACTTTCCCTTCATATGTCGTTAAGGTCCTTTTTATTAGTATCCCATCTATGCCTCTGTCTTCCTGATGATCTCTCTTCTTCATGGTTTGCGACCAGAATTTCTTAATTTATTTCTGTACTCTCGGATATGACATTATAGTTAGTTGGTATTTTTGAACAACCGGTAGTATTACTGTGATACGAAATTTGCGGCAGTGAAACTGCAAAGTTCTGAAGTAGAAGTACAGAATTCTGAAGTGCCACTGCTACTTCGTGATTGTCCGTGAAAAGTTGGGGGAAGTCCTTTGCACACATAACGGCGATGTAATGTGTAACTCCGAACCAAGATTATATTCTGCTACAAGATGTTGAAGCCTTATAAAGCATATTCTTAAAACTTCTTTGGAAAGTAGTAGTGACGTGATTCCATTTATATGTGACACCGATGCCGTAGAGTTCTACACATACAGTATCGATCGCTGTACTCGTAGATACGATGGCAGTGGTGTGGAAGCACGAACATATGCAAAGGAGCGTTCAAAAATTCCGGCATGGAATGCTACTGATAAACGTGAGCTAATCGAGTATACGATTTATATTAATAAAGCTACTTCAACACGCATAAGAAATAAATCAGCTCGTGACGATAGTTGAAACTGAAGTGTATCGTGCTATAAGATGGTAGTCGTCTGGGCTTTTTAACCGTGTCGAATCGTAGTGTTACGCCGACGTTTCGGAGGAACGTGCTGCGTTCATCGTCAGCGTGACGGAATGACGTCCAGATTTCAAAACCTAGACAGATGCCATCTGATTAATACTCTCAGCAAAATCGTGAAAAATTTACGGCACCCTGTGTATCTGCGGGGTTAAGCCTTCGAATTTAGACTTCAGTCATTTAAGCATAATGACAAAGGTCTAAAATAAGTCCTGGCTGTTTATAGATTGTTAACGACACTGTGTAAAATGCGTAGGTTACGTTCGCATGACAGAGTGATACAGAATGTTGAATCGTACATAAATTATCTGCAAAGAATTGCTAGTGACTTGTTGCAACGCACTATCACGGAATTTCTATGGAGGTAACGAAAAAAATCACGGAATTACATCAGTTAGGCAAGTGGCCTCAGGGTCGAGGTTTTAACCAGCAACCTACCTCATACAAAGTAGGAGTGCTGATCTCCTGCTCGCTTCATGCATTCCTATGTACTAAGCTGAGCCTGCTATCTTATGGGTGATTTTCATTTCTTTACCTTCCAAGGAACATAACTTAGGACCAGACTTTTCCTTGGGAAACGTTATTTTCAGCTGTTAACCACAACCGGCGTATCTTAAACCTTTCTTCGTTTTCATATAGGTTTAAAATTTAGGTCATGTATCACTTGAGTTAGACATGTCTCTGTGTTATTACAATGCCAAATTAGTATTGAAGCAAAAGGTGGGTGATGACGTTACAAGTCTTGGTGTAGGTCTGACTCAGTACGGAGAGTCCTAAGATAGAAAGAAAAGCTTCCACATTTAATCCTATTAAAATTAATATCAAACCGGGGAGCAAAGAAATTACTGAATACAGTGGTACTGTACGATACATACGCCGTAGGATTATGTCACCAAAATGTTTGTGCATTTAGCAATACTTTTCTTCGTCTTAGTCCTTGCATCACAGCGCGATGCGATAACCCCCTGTGCAATGTCATGTCAGTGAAAAGATTAGGTGTGTTCCTCTACGACTGAGAACTCGCCTAGCCCCCAGTAATCAAATCTTTCTAGGAAGAAGATAAGAGAGCGGCCACATGAAAGGCTGAGCGCCAAGAAAGGAATGCAGATAGTGGAGGAAGAAGGTCGATATCCAGAACCATTAAAGTGGCGCAATAGAGTGTCAGTAATCCCTCTTTAAACGAACACAAATGGTTCCAAAATGTCAGCATGCAGGCGAAAACTCGTAAAAGCGATGCTGAGTTCCCGTTAAAATACGTGTAAAAACTATCGGATCGTTCCATGTGCTCGGAACTATTTTAGTGCACGTACTTTCCTGCTCCTCCTCATCCTGTACCCTTCTTCCTCCTCCTCATTCTTCCTCCTTTTCCTCTTGTTGTCAGGGCTTGGGCCTTTCAACCTCTTCTGGCGTCATCTCCATCTTTACATGTTCTAGCTGGGTCCCTTATTCCTATATACCGGTAATTGTAATGGAGGAGCCTTCGGCTGACTTCCTCCATGCTGTCAGAGTGTTCTCTCCGGTTACCTTTATAACGTCTTATATTACGTAGAGATGAGAGTATGTTTAACTCCTGTCGCTTATTTCAATTTTGTATGTGATCATGCAAGGTACATCTCGTGATTCTTCACCGGAATTTCATTTCTGTAGCCTGTATGTGACTTCTTTCTTGTTAAGGACCTGTGATTCACTCCCATGAATCAAGGTCGATATACCCATAAGTCTGTACAACTTATACAGGGTTTTTTCTGTAATACTATATGTTTCGCTTCGATTCAATTAAATATCCTGCGCATAGCTTGATAACGTGTAATTTAGTGCGGACATCATTGTCAAAACTGCATCTGAAATTACATCCGACGCTGTTGAATTGTTGGACCTGTTCATTGTTCGACAAGGAAGTCGTAGGCCACTATCTTTGTTCTTGTAGGTGATTTGTCCCAGAAGGCCTTTGATTTGGTATTACTGACGGAAACGTTCAAGGCACATAACTTATGAATTTATTTAATTCATGGACTTCTTTTAGAATCAATTTTTGTAGACTGCAATAAGTACTTCGTCATTACCAAGTGGTAATCGGTAGCTACCAAGTGGTAATCGGTAGCTGCCAACTGTGAATACGTTCGAGGGGTCCTCCACGTCTTCGCCTGAAGCTGCAGTAACTGCCATATGTATAGTCAAACTTCTTGACATAGAAGGTTGAGGTTCAACGGTTCTTTTTGTGGTGAAGGTCCTCGCAGCAGATGCACCGCAGCCTTGAGGTTTATTGTGCAACCCTGTGATGAAGGTGACTAGGTTTTTATTTTTTCCGTGTAATGGAGCACCGGTGGAATGAAATTGACAGGGGTAAACCTGTCTCACTGCCACTTTGTCCACCACAAATCCCACATGGACTTGACCAGGGATCGAACTCGGGCCTCCGCAGTGAAAGGCCGGAGACTAACCGCCTAAGCCATGGCACGGCCCTTCAACGGGTTTTAGACAAAACGTTTTCCAAATGCACCTTGTTGGCAGCCTTTTTTCAATTCCTGAAATTCGCGGTCTGGCCAATTTTCACCCATAATTGCTTTTGCCGCTTCACTGTGTTTGAACACTTGTGAAAGTGTTTGGTGTGTAATACTCTTACTACTGCATTTACTTCGTCGTCAGTTTCAGCATCTTTATGCATGTCGGCTGAATGAGTTATTGCTTCGAAAATTTCTCCTTCTGAGATTTTTAAAACCTACGTACGAGAGAAATGTGGTTGAGCTAGCTCGCAGACAAGCTACTCGCTTGTAACTTGCATACCTGTAAGAGTTCACTCGTTCAGAAGTATGTATGCGTACGTATCGCACGCTTTAGCGATACTCATAAGTAAAGTGTTCGCGTAACGAGAAATAAGCGTGATTTGCGTAGTCTAAAAATCTTTTTCCTATGGATTAGCCATAAGTGTAAGTGAGAACTTTTGCCACGCAGGTTTATGCAAGTTGTATGTATTTAAAGATAAAGGTGTCGTAATACAACATATCAGGATACTTGTATAGTGTTTTTTCTGTCACCCAAGAAGTTCGCAAGACCGACATGTTGTTATTGTTACGAGTGGTAAATTAGAAAGTTGATTAAAAAGTTGTTGGCTATATTCACGAGTTATGAGATGTATCGAATTAGTTCAGAAGTTGTTAGTGGGAAGTACACACACGTGCACACATTGCCATTGTGTTGCTTCAGTTCCTTTATCAAAAAGAAAGGCAACAAGAGGAAACGTATTAAATCACTTGGGGTTGACGAATACTTAAACTATTAAGTCGTTTGGGTCTATGGTGAGCGAACGGACATTAATTTAGCATCAAACGAATAATAGAGAAATATAGGCCTAATGTGAATGGAAGAGAACATCGGGATACGTAAGAATAGATGGGAGGATAATAAGAAATTGGGTCCTAAGTGAGTAACCTTCAAGAATTTCACTTAATATCTGACGATTTGCAGCACTTGTTACCGCGGTGGTGAGTCCTGGGGATTCCTAAAAGCCTGGGAAATCCCTTACCAGCTGAGCGACTGTTAGTTTCTAAGGAATTGGTCTGCCTCACTGGCTTAGCAATTGGATTTCTTATTCTTTTTAATGGTGTCATATAACGACGCTCTCAATTGCTAAGTAGTGCGTGTGATGACGAATGAGTATGGAGTGTAGGTGGAATGATACTGACAATGGAAAACCGAAGTAATCGAAGAAAATCCTGTCCTAGGGGTAAATTTTACCACAAATTCTACAGGAACTGACGTGGGATCGAACCCGGTCATCCGTGGTGAGTGACCGGGGTGTAACCACCTGCGCCATGTCACGGCCAATTTCTGTACTGTTTCATTTGTTGGGATTAAGCAACTTGACGATTGCATGTAACATCGTATTGTAGCTCATTTCCATGGAAAGTCGTTTCTAGATCACACCGTGTTTAGTGTGATTCCCATAAGTTGTGTTTGCAGTCACCTTACAGCACAAGTCTTCTGAAATTTTGTGGCACAGCTCGGTGATCCTGGCTCTAGTTCCATTAATGAACCAGGTTTTCTTGAGTACGGTTTGTCCTGCTTGATGTCCCATATAGAGCAACCAAAATGATTCATGTCTTGGTTGTGGGGTGACCAGACCTGTCCATAAGCATGGAATCTTGCAAAGTGGTTACACATCATGCGAGGACCAAATACTTCGTGCAGAAAACCAAATACAACATTATCTGTGTGTGGCCTGGCACAAATTCATCTCTGTGTTGCAATAACGCCCCTCGTTTCGGCAAAAATAACACCACCTTTGCTTTCTGCTTGACAGTTGGCCTTCCGTTTCTGCCATCTTGCAAAATGACATGGTACGAGTACATCGCTAGACGCAAAGGGTTCTTCCGGCCAATATAGTAATTTCCATCTGCCGGCAAAGCTTTTACTTTGTTCCAAATTATGTGTAATTTTAAAAGTCGAAACAAAATTCGGTAAACGATTCTTCATCTTTAGTGTGGTCGTGTTCCGAGGCATTGTTTGCTAACCGTGTTGGCAGGTGCAGTCCGTTGAAACACCTGGAGCTTCTTACTAGATATGATGTATTTATTTAATTAGGCTTATTGAGATTCGAAGCATACATGGAAGTTATGAACCTATTGTACACACATCCGTCGGAAATCCTTGGAGAATCATTATAAAATTTTGTTGAAGTATTATGAGCAATTGAGAGCTTGTGTGAAATAATCAGCAATCTTAATAATTTGCATCTTCAGTGTAATACTTTACTATTTAATAGACTCCTACAAAATAACACTTCTTAGGCTATGTATATATATACACATTATTCTACCCTATACTTTCTCCGACATGTTTAGGCTCTTAGCCATCATCAGGGAGGTATAACCAGTGTATAATCCCTTGAAGTGTGTCATCTTGATGATGCCTCATTCAAAGCCGAAATAGGAGTATATCGGAGAAAGTATAAAGTAGAATACTAAAGTGTATATTTATTTTTCCTTGACACCGGAAGGTAGAAGAGGACGACTAAGCAAGCAAGTATATATATATTTTTTCTAACAAGTGTATATTGTTGGAAACCACTAAATAAGTATGATCAATCTGCTGTATATAACTAAGTTCACAAACATAGACCTAAATTGCGAATAAAATTGTAGTAGCCTATTTAACCTTGTAATACTTACAGTACAACCGTCACTTCTCTTAAAATATGTATCTGATATTCTCTGATGGATCTCGGAAAACGACTTCCAGTGCAAAGTTTTTTTGTTAATTATGTGTAAGCTATGTGTAGGATGTGTAACTTGTATTGAAATCGTGCTTTACATTAGCGAAAAAAGAGGGAAGTGTTGAGCTGTGCAGTATTTAGCCTGATATGTTTTGTCTGCAATAGTTCAGTTCGAATATCTACAGTAATTCGAAGTACAAGGTTTTGTGTAGAAATGTGTAACATCGAATATGTTTGAAAGTTGTATATTTTCAAAAAGATAATATAGTTTACTGTCGATATGTTATATTTGAATGTGACAGCAAATTAAGATCATGTAATGAGGGATATAAGTGTTTTTAGATGTTTTATTTAAAGACTCTGTTAGTTGCGATTACGTACCGTTGGTGAAGTTAATATGACAGCGAAGCCCTAGTTTTAAACGCCTGATTATAGCCTAACGTGACAGGAAAGAGATAACCTCAGTGGCGTGAATTTGAACGCACTGGCTTCACCTCGAAAATCCGGTTTTATTGTCAGCCGGCACAAAATGAATTATTGCTTCCTATTAGACGGACGCCGAAACGATCCTCTGCCTGACTACCTCTATTATGTCAGGTATTGCGTGGTTTTACTCAGTTACTATGGGAAACTCCTGAAATATTACTTAAGCAAGCCACGACCGCTTCCTTTCACATTACTTATACCCTATAATAATAATTAACCATAATTATCATATTATGTGACGAAGTATCACTTATGGAACTTAAGAAATAGAAACAGTAAATCATCGCTCGACACGTACGTATCGTGTGTGATGACGGTTGCATGTGTACCGTTCCTTCGGTTCACGCGTTTGAAACACAGTTTTAAAAGTTAAATAAGCTTTTGGCCTTCCAGTCTGCCACCGAATTCTTGTATCTGACATCGAATAAGTTTAACTCGGGGCTGGCTATACTGGAATGTGGATGATATTCCAAACAAGCGTAAACACGCACACATACACGCACACATACACGCACACACAAACCACGTATCATACCTATGACCATGATGGCTCCCCTGGCTCTGCAGGGACTCTGCGTTCACCTAGAAAAAGACGAAGTAAGGAAGTGTTCCACTTGAGAGTTAACCACTTGTGACTCTTGTACGTGGTAAAGCCAACACCTTCCTGGGCCCTGAGGCCATCATGTTCATGACGCACTATAGAAATGTCCGGGCGGACAACAGGGCGGGACTCAAGTTATAGGCTTGTATGTTGCTTCCTCCCAGTTAGGCCTAGACTGTGAGTGCTTATGTGAAGTTTTATGTCCCCACGAAGTATGAGGCTGACAAAATCCGATTGATACGGACGTGGCACATAGCAGGCGTGGCAGAGATAATGAATGCTCGCCGATTTTTAGTAGGAAAATCTGAAGAAATGGGACCACTTGGAAGACGTAGGTGTAGATAAAAATGCATTAATGTGGATCGTAAAGTATGGCACAGAAGGATGTGAAGTGGACTGAAATGTCTCGGGATATGATCCAATGATAGTATCTTCTTCATAAAAGGCGGGGATTTTTTTTTGGCTGTCTCAGCAGCTCTTAGGTTATCAAGAAGGATTCGTCCATGAAGTTAATGTAGACTTATTTCTGAGGATGCACAGTACTGAGAGTCGGAGTTCTGTCTAAATTATAGCGCTGATTTCGATGATGAGAACAGGGAATTATCATAAGTTTATTGCGTATAGGAACGCTGTTTTACTCTTGTGGAAATCACAGAAACGCGATCGTCTAAAGTGTTAAATACGGTTCTTATAAGGAAGGAGAAAAGCCGTAACTCACAATTTAAACTTTGACAAATGTTTTCTGTTTCGGGTGTATTTTTGGTTTAAAATTTAGCTACAGTGTTGTATATTTTAATTACAGAAACATATATACACACGAAAATACATTCAACTTCCATAACTAAAACCAACGGAATTCATATCGGAAAGTAAGGAGATTTCTTATATTATATATAGTTAATAATATACGCCATTTTACGTTTTATCACATCTACGTATACGTACTTTTTTGTATGGTGAAAGGCTCCGCAGCAGATACTACGGACGCACCGCAGCCTTGAGGCTTGTTGTAAACCCTTTGATGAATATGATTATTTTTCCCCCGTTTTTCCAAGTATTGGAGCACCGGTGGAATGAAATTGACGGGGGAAAAACCTGTCCCAGTACCACTTCGTCCACCACAAATCCCACATGGACTGACCCAGGATCGAACCCGGGCCTCCACGATGAGAGGCCGGCGACTAACCGCCTGAGCCATGGCACGGCCCTTCGTATACGTATATACCTTTTAATTCTTTCCAAAAAATTATCTTTAGTGTATAATTTGAAGTATAACAAGTCAAGGTGTTTTTTTTAAGTCAAGGTGTTATTCATGCTTCTTCAATGAAATATAACAAAGCACTTTTACATCTACCTTGTAAATGAAGGATATAAACTCAGTAATATGTATATATTTATTTATTTATTAAAAAACGTACCAAACATATTTTTAAACATAGGTTGTTCATATTACTAGTACGTTCTGTTTTTCGGCTAATTGAACTCCAGGATATTTTAAACTATACTCACGGACGTAGTAAAAGGTTGAACTCTCAATATCATTAATTGAAACTTAACGTTGTAGAATAATGTGGTTTAATAGTTTTGTAAGGAATGAGTTCCCGATGATGGCTGTATAGGCCGAAACATGTAGTACGATTTGACAGGTAATTTCGTCAATGTTTAAATTGTGATTGAGGGTTATTTTCTGTCCTTATATATATTATGATCACAACAGGACGTTCATACCAAATTTCAAATACGATTTTTATTGCTGAATATTGCGATAGGCTATATGTGGTAGGCATTTTAAGCGTGTTCGCATCCTTGCGGAACGCCTATTAAATCGCTGTGTCCGTCTTTACGCATGAAGGAACTCGAGAATCGATATTTGCAAAACTTGATATTGGATAATTTTCCTACAGTTTTTGTAAAACTGTGGGTACAAAATACAAGGGAATTAGATATTTGACATGTTTGTTTAATTATATTAAAGATAATAAAGAATTTCCAGCTGAATTAAAACCGTAACGACGTATCCTAATGTAAGAGGAAATGAAGTCGGGAATAATAAGACAGTGCTAGAGGAGTTTCATTACCGTTGGGTTTGTGGAAAATGCATGTAAATGCAGGGATTGGGTACTGGCTGTAAACAAGGTGATATCAGCATTTCAGGCATGCTATGATAAATACTATTTGAGTACTAATTTTATAATTGAAACAGCTGTAGAAAAATGTTTGCGAGATAAAAAATAGGCCAAATTTAACGATGTTCTCTGGATGCTGAGAAATCGTTTGACGCAATCGGTAGAGAAGTTTTATTGTTTAAAATGAGAAGAGGAGGGGTGAGTGAAAATGTGGTAAATTCTGTGAAGTCGACGTATGATGGTTCAAAATTCTGTATATGTGGCTAAATTGGAGTAACAAGCTTTGCTTCACAAACAGTGGGGATGAGACAGGTATGTAGCTTGAGTCCTTATTTATTTAATACTTGTATAAGTGATATTACGGCGTGTATGAACATAGCCAGTGCTCGTGCACAATAAAGAGATGAAATTGCCTTTGTAAGATTGTTATGTAGCTGCGTAATCCTACACAAATTATGGCTTACAGAACACAATAAATCAGCTAGAAAAGTATTAAAAGAATGAGATCTAAGTGTAATTTGAGTAAATCTGACACAGTAGCATATACAACGGCGCAAAGTTAAAGAGTACGTAAAGGAAAAGGTATAGAGTTTATTGACAAATTTAATTAATTGAAAATAACTTTATAAAATGCAGAAGGTTGAAACAAACAAGAAAGCCATTAGTTAAGTTTCGTTATTTAGTAACTACTGATAAAAGTTTAACTCCAACTCCTAATATGAAAGCCCAGACGTTTGAAAGTGCACTTGAAATATGTGAGTCCAGGATCAAATATGATGTTGAACTGTGGGGACTCTTAAGAACATTTTTAACTTGCATGACCGATTTTGTAAGAAATTGTTAGGTGTATCAAGATGTTCAGCCAATTGTGTCGCGGAAACGCAACTAGGAGTGGAAGAAGGAGGCGGAAGTTTGTGTGGCTGACAGTTAAATATTGGCAGCAGCGTTTGCATGTGGACATGGAAGCGCCTGTGAGGCAGTGTTTTGATTGGCAAAAAGGAAATTCGACTACGAGATTCGGAAGCTGTGCAGAGCAGATGATAGAGCACTTAGCGTGTGCAGGTCTTACATATGTTGGGCTGATCAGTGGTGGACACCAAAAAACTAATAAAAGATGATAAAATAAAGGTGTGGTGAAACAGAAAGGCAGAATACAGTCTTTAAAATGCCTGAAGACATATATTTGTCTAGTATTTAACTAAGATATGAAGCATAGATGCAGTAGCGAAGAATATATTGAATGTTATAATGTAAAAGAAATAAGTGAGACAATTTCATTGTAAACAGAATACTAGAATTAAGAGTAATTAGAAGATTAATGTAGAGTGAAACCTGCCTGTAAAGGAACAGCAACGGTCTATTTTATTTTTCGTTGCAGGCAGGTTCCTTTTAAAACAGGTACTTGAATTTAAAGTAAAGGTCCTCTAGATTTTGAAAGTATTCTGCTGAATATAGGATTCCCTTCTATCCAGGTTTTATTTAAGACAGGTTTCACTGTATAAAATAATCAGTCCTCTATTTTGATGTAACGAAGATGGTAAACATATATTTTTTATTTGTCCAGAAACAACGGGGAATGCGACTTTCGTGTAATATTGGCTACATAGGAAGGAGGAACTAGGGTACAGAAAAATAATCAGTTTGTAAAGATAAAGCACTGCAAAGAAATTTAGGAAGCTGTGTAGACAGAGTAAGGCAAATGCTGGAAAATAAAGCGAAAGAAATGTATAAATAAAAGTGTATACTTTGAGAGGACCAGGCACCCTAACAGCCAGATTTAAGTTGTGAGCCACTGTCACGAAGTGTGCAATAAGAAATGAACTCAGTATCATATTATTTCTTGCAGTTTGCTGCTGAAGTTCTGAGCCTGGGTGCCCTGGCTGGCGTGTCTGTGATTTTCCTCGGTCCCTCAAAGCAAATCGCGAGGTGATGCTTCTGATTATCCCACGAACGCTTCAGTCATTAACAATCCAACAATTCCATAATATGGACTACTGACAGATTCGTTAAATATAAATAATTATATAAATAGATTACGTTCCCTTTTAAAAATCAACACGTTGTAAGTTGAAAGTGGGAAAAGGAAAGTATCTTCCTTAAAGACTAACTACGGTTTGTTCTAATGACATTGGTCGCTTGAAACTTTACCACCATTTGTCCAAGTTTGACTGAAACCTTTCTTGTTTATTGGTCCTAATTGTTTTCTACTCAAACAACCCGTTTTGCTCCCGATGGTTACACAAGAGTTATTCAAGACAGGTTTCCAGACCGGGAAAGTGGAAAGGCTGTCCCCAGGCCATCCAACAATTGCACTCACCAAATTTTACTTTAAGAGTCCGTGCCGTAGCTAAGGTGGTTATTCGGCAGCCTCTCAACTCTGAGGTTCGGGTTCCATCCAAGGCTAGACGATGTGGGACTTGTGGACAAAGTGACACTGAGACAGGTTTCTTTCCGAGTACTTCGATTTTCCCTGTCATCATCATTACACCAGTGTTCCTAACTGATATTTTATTCATCTACTGACTCTGTATAGCACTCTTTACCTACATCGTTAGAGGTTCCGCGAGAAATGGTGGAATAAATGAAAAAAATTTTGAAATACCACAAAAATTTCAAATGTCCCTCGAAATGTTGCAGGAATTTTTGTCCGTCAGCTGGAAGTACTGGAGTAATAGCCGTGATTTGATATTTAAAAATATTAGATAATAGAACAAAGACAGGAAAGTGTTTTAGTTTTTTATTACAAAAAATATATATATCAGCTCTTTATACAAAATTCTTGCAATAATTTAGCAGTAATTGAGTTGCGCTTCTTGTTGTCATTTTTTCTGGTCTGTACACATTTACATAGGTGGGTTTCCTCGGAATATGAAAAATTATTTTAGGGGTTCCTACATGGAAGAAATTTTGGAAGACGTTGCTTTATATCCTTAGCAGTTGACAGCGTCGTTACAGAAAATACATGTCTCTCTCTCAGCCATTAGTAACAAATAGTGTCGTGCCAGAACGCGAAACTTTTGTTAGAGTAAGGTATAGCAACTGTAACTAGGAACAGACATTTAACGTTGAACATAAAATTACTATTTTGAGCACAAAGTTGTCAGGCTTGTTAAAAGTTCTAGAAACCAACATATGCACTAAATAGTGCATATGTTGGTTTCTAAAACTTTTAATTAGTTATAAAGATGCACGGTGAATACAACGTGAAAATTTGTCAGGCTTGGATTTAATGACGAATGCTATGCAGAAAATTAGCCCTGCGACATCTTATTGCATTTGCGTTTAATTATGCGTCCGTCTCCATTTAAGTGTTTACATTCGCCTTGATAAGATACAGTCCATGGCCAATTTTTAACGGCACAGTGTCGCTCCTTAATATCTCTTGTCGTCTGCATTCAGTAAAGTTTGTAACTGATATCGCACACCTCAGTTTAGGCCTTCTGGGTTAAGGTACTCGTGTCAAACTAAGTAAGTAAGTAAGTAACTCCATGGAGCAGAGTCCTTCGGTGGAAGCTAACAGGTCCTCAGCTGGTCAAGAAATTCCCCGCATTTTATTGAAGCTCAAGGTACGCTATTGCATTCACAAGAGCCCGCCACCAGTCCCTATCCTGAGCTAGCTCAATCCAGCCCATATCTTCCTATCCCACTTCTTGAATATCCATTTTAATATTATCCTCCCATCTATGCCTGGGTCTTTCAAGTGGTCTCTTTCCCTCAGATGTCCCCACCAAAATCCTGTATGCACCTCTCCCCTCCCCCATACGTGCTACATCCACCACCCATCTCATTCTTCTTGATTTGATCACCCGTATAATATTTGGTGATGAGTACAGATCATTAAGTTCCTCATTATGTAGTCTTCTCCACTCCCATGTTACCTCGTCCGTCTTAGGCTCAAATATCCTCCTCAGCACCCTGTTCTCGAATACACTCAGCCTTGGTCCTCCCTCAGTGTGAGAGACCAAGTTTCACATCCGTCTAAAACAACAGGCAAAATGTAATTCTCTATATCTTAATCTCTATATATTTGGATAGCAAACTAGAAGACAAAAGATGCTGCACCGAATGATAGTAAGGATTCTCTGACTTCAATCTGCTCTTAATTTCTTGATGAATGAAATATGATTTGTTAGGCTTGTTCCCAAATATCTGAACTGTTCCACATTTTCAAAGGATTTATTACCTGTCTTTACGTTTTGAGTTTGTCCTGCACTCTGCTCTTGAGACATGACCATACACTTACTTTTCTCTTCATTCACTTCTAGACCATTCTCCTTACCAGCGACTACTCAAGTTTCCGTGTTTTTCTTTATAGTATGTACGCTTCCGCCCAATATATTAACATCATCAGCATAAACCAGAAGCTGATGTGTACCATTTAATTCCAAGCCCTCCTGGTTTGCCTGAACCCTCCTAATGGCAAAGTTGAAAAGCAATGGCGATAAAGCATCTCCTTCTCCCAAACCATTTTTAGTGGGAGAGGTGTCAGACAAACGTTTGCCTACCTGGACTCTGCTATAGTTTTGATCTCGACACATTTTTATTAGCCATGCTAGTTTCATAGGGATACCGAACTCAATAAGAATATTATACAAGACTTTCCTCCTTACTGAATCATAGGCTTTCTTGAAGTCTATAAATAGCTGATGCACTGCCTCATTGTATTCCCATTGTTTTTCAAGTAGTTGACGAATGCACAAATATATGATCAGTAGTTGACCTGTTAACGTCGAAATCCACACTAATAATCACAAACAATTTTTTTTGCATATGGAGTTAACCTTGACAGAATGATGTTGGATAGAATTTTGTATGTAGCTGATAATAGTGATATTCCTTGAAAATTGCTAAACCTGTTTTATCGCCATTCTTATAAATAGGTAAAATGATTGTCTCCTCCCACTGCTCAGGAAATTCCTCCTTATTCCAAACACAATTAATAAGCTTATGGATCTCAGAACGAATTGTCCTACCTCCTGCTTTAATCAGTTCTGCTGAAATTTTGATAGTACCTGATTTGTGTCTTTTTTAGCTTTTCAATAGCAATCTCAAGTTGAAAGGCTCAAGCACTAGTGCTGTCTTGTATTTCAGTCTGCCTAACGTCATTAACCCCATTAACCCCATGTACCTTCAGTAGCTGAGATAAATTATTTCTCCATGTAGTCCAAAACTTGGGGAGGGGGGTGGTCTGCAACTCGCAACCCTTGTCATCATTTACTGTATTAGATATAGGCTGGTAACTCTTCTTAAAGTCATTTATTCCGCTATACAAGTCTCTGATATTGTTGTCCTTACTGTTTGTTTCAAGTTCATTAATTTTAGCTTTCAGATATTCCTTCTTTTTGTTCCTGAAATGTTTACTAGGTTCACGTGTAACATTGTTCAGATTATCTACAGTACCTTGGTTTGGATCCTGTATTGACTGCATTTTAGCATGCTTCGTTTGGTTTAATCATGTAAAATCATTGGCATAATATGCCATTAAGTCAAAAATAATATCAACCGAATTTAGTAACATTATAGTTGACAAACGTAATAACTTCTATAATTGGCCAGTAAATTACATAACATCTTTATTTGTGTACGCCATGATGGCATGTGTGTTGGAGTTATACCTCCACGCCTTCTTAAACTTGGCACCACATGGAGATGAGTGGTGATGTTCACGGCCCTGCCCCTTCACCTCTGGGGAAAGCGCACCTCAATACAAATTCAGCAGTAGGCTACTGGGGGGGGGGGGGGGTGTTAGACCCGGTGTGGACCCTTTATAGACGAGAAAAATGTATGTACCACCTGCTGGGAATCGAACCACGAATCCCCGGTCTTCCAGCCCGTACCCAAGTCCGTATACCGACTCTGTTACCCCGGCTCAAAATGGTACAGATAAAATAATAAATAAATAAATACACACCTGCAAAAGACGCGTAATTTCGTAACGCTGACTCCAGACAGTAATAATATAAACTCGCCCACTTTCGCTTATTTTGACAACAACCAACGTAAACTCTTGAAGTTATTCAGTAACACAATGTTGAATTTGACTGCAGGGTCAGCAACATACTGCATCAGATCATAAGCCAAAAATTTTCCAATATGTGTGACAATTTGAACTAGATAAATTGAAATGGTAGAACGTAACGTGACATTCAAGCAGGACAGATCATTCCTGGCTGCCAAGAACACACACAATATTAGGGTAAACCTATAAAATACATTAGCTATATGTCATGTACTCCCACATTAAATAGCTATGTGTTGTAGTACACACAGAGCGTGTTTAATGGAAGACGCTTAGAATGAACGGCAATAATCCCTAAAGTAATACCCCTATTAATTGTGTGATATTCTGAATAAAATATTGTTTCCTTCCAAGTAGAAACTGGATTTATAAATATTTAGATAAACTTTAGGCTTAAAAATTAAATAAATATTGATTGACAAACATAGCTGGAAACAAAACACATGTAACACAATAGAGAATACGGTGCATAGCATCATACTGCTGCGGGTAGGAAGCGGAATTAAATGTTTATTAACAAATGTGTATTCAGAAATACAAATTATCTGAGTAAATTATTAACTTGTAACATGCTGTTTAACGTGTTTTATTTCTAATTTATAGCTAGCTGCTATCTCTCATAAATAAGTAAATAAATAAATAAACATATAAGCAACTAAATAAATACACCAAATAAATGGACTAAGTGCACAAGTGAAGGAAATACTTGTAGTTAATAATTAGGCAACAAATTTGCGAAAGCCTAATAAATTTATTTTATACATCAGTAATTTTCAGTAATTTAGAAGACTGTGTGCATTTAAAGTCATGAAGATGATGCGCAAAGGCTGACATTGCCACCTGTCAGTGACATACTCGTATGACGTAGTTAGTTTTATGTATATAGTATGATTGGCTGCCTTAAAGTGAAACCTAAAGGCATTAGAATACAATGTATGAGAATTAAATTCAGTTGCAAATTATGAAACTGTGCGTGAAAGTTCCATGGCACATAGCACTATAATGATGACGGTTACACATAGCACTACAATGGTGACGGTTACACGTAGCACTATAATGATGACGGTTACACATAGCACTGCAATGGTGACGGTTACACATAGCACTACAATGGTGACGGTTACACGTAGCACTATAATGATGACGGTTACACATAGCACTACAATGGTGAGGGTTACACATAGCACTATAATGATGACGGTTACACGTAGCACTATAATGATGACGGTTACACATAGCACTGCAATGGTGACGGTTACACATAGCACTACAATGGTGACGGTTACACGTAGCACTATAATGATGACGGTTACACATAGCACTACAATGGTGAGGGTTACACATAGCACTATAATGATGACGGTTACACGGAGCACTACAGTGGTGACGGTTACACGTAGCACTATAATGATGACGGTTACACATAGCACTACAGTGGTGACGGTTACACGTAGCACTATAATGATGACGGTTACACGGAGCACTACAGTGGTGACGGTTACACGTAGCACTATAATGATGACGGTTACACGGAGCACTACAGTGGTGACGGTTACACGTAGCACTATAATGATGACGGTTACACATAGCACTACAGTGGTGACGGTTACACGTAGCACTATAATGATGACGGTTACACGGAGCACTACAGTGGTGACGGTTACACGTAGCACTATAATGGTGACGGTTACACATAGCACTACAGTGGTGACGGTTATACATAGCACTATAATGATGACGGTTACAAATAGCACTACAGTGGTGACGGTTACACATAGCTCTATAATGATGACGGTTACACGGAGCACTATAATGATGACGGTTACACATAGCACTACAGTGGTGACGGTTACACATAGCACTATAGTGATGACGGTTTTACATAGCACTATAATGATGACGGTTACACATAGCACTACAGTGGTGACGGTTACACATAGCACTACAGTGGTGACGGTTACACATAGCTCTATAATGATGACGGTTACACATAGCACTACAGTGGTGACGGTTACACATAGCACTACAGTGGTGACGGTTACACATAGCTCTATAATGATGACGGTTACACATAGCACTACAGTGGTGACGGTTACACAAGCAAATGTACGCCATGTGTCTTTATATTTGGGTATTGACTTCGAGAGATCTCAGACTCTTACGGCAGTGAGTATTAAACCAGCTGTCTTCAGCCATGTGAGTGCCTCCAATAGCCTTGAAGATGTAGGCAGCGGGTTTGTTCGAAACGCTGGTACTTATTGACCAAACTAGTCGACCTCACGTGGGCCGGTATAGCGACTCGCTACGAGCTGGACCGTCCGGGGCCTACCCAGCCTTCTGTACGAGTATCGTTTCATTCCCGGCAGGGGCTTGGCGTTGACCACCCACCCCCATCTAGCGCCGAGGTTAAAGAAGCGGACTTTCATGGCCTGTTCTAGGGTGAACTTTACTTTTACTTACGGGACCTCGCATACCAGAAGACTTACTTTACGTACTGTGACACGTTAGTAAACATGAAACTGTTGGCTTAAATGCTTAATAACCAACTAAATGCACATTCACTTGAAACTATTTTATAATTTATTAAGTTATCTTAAATTAACTGTAAAACTATAAAACTATAAAATAGTTTCAAGTGAATGTGCATTTAGTTGGTTATTAAGTATTGAGTGAAAATGCACGGTGAAAGTAATATGAAATTTGTTGGCTTAAAATTGGTTTGTTTTTGTTTAGATTCGCTGTGTTCTGTGTCGAATGTTAGGAGTGACGCCTTCTGTAAATAGCCGATATCCTATTTTTAACCTATACCATATTTCCTTGCGCATCCATACTGTGATATTATTGGACAGTGTTTTTACCACTGTTTCCAAGAGGAGAGGTATATTGCGCTCTGTGGTTGGCGGGTAACATTTCATTAAAGATAATAACATTTCTCCCGCTGGAACAACTCTGCCTCGTAGAATAACACATTTACCACTTCACTACCCACGTGTGTCACAAAATAATTACTTTTATGCATGCATGTGTGTGGCGTTCTTTTAATCACATTATACCCTATCCTAATTTTCATTGTGGGCACGCATCGAAGAGACAAGGAAGGCATGCAGGATTCTTGTGGGAAGTAGTGAATGAAAGGGACCACTTGGAAAACCAAGGCGTAGATGCGAGAATAATGTTAAAATGGAAGAGGAAGGGTGTGGATTTGATTGATTTGGCTCTGAATATTTTCTTGGGAAGGCATAAAATGCAGAGAATTTTTTTTACTAGCTGAGCAACTTTTGAGACTCCCCTCCTTGGAGTGTTAGGTTGTTAGTTGCTTGCTATCATTCGGTCCAATGCTGTCAAATGAATCGATTTAGTACTGTTAATTTCTATTAGCTTGTAGCGTGTTTGTGGCAAACTGTTGCAAAAATGCTCCATTTACTTCGCCATGTAAGCCCGTTCGTCTTCCCCTATGTAAGAACTCGAGAAGCATCAGTCGGATATTCATCAAATTTGATGATGTGGAATCTTACAAAAATTCCAAGTTTGGTTAACAATAACGAATACTGTATAGAAAATCAGTATTAAGGCATCAAATGTGTTCCCATGAAGAAGATAAATTTTGTATTTTTACATATCTATATTTGTAGGTAAATTATTCCAGTGTACGTCACAAAATATAGATTGCAGTCCAGGTTTACTGACCGCAAATTTTAAGAGAAACTCTTATATCTCGTTTCCTGTTCTTTGTCAAAAACAGTGATCACAGTTGCAACACGGATGTAATGTGCTCTAGTTTTTCACGATTATTGTAGAGAGAAGGAATGTGGACTGTCAGATTTACGGCTAATCCTTTAAAGCACAGTGGTTACTGTATTTAACCGCCAACGTTGAGATTACACTGTAACTCTGCACTTTGCCGCATAGTGCGGTTATGCGTTTCTTTTCAGCATGTTTACTGTGAGGTAGGAAATGAATCTTCGTATCATACGAATGAACTTTATGCTTTGAAGGTGGTCGTGCCATGACTCAGTCTTTCACCGCGAAAGCCCGGGTTCGATCCCAGGCCAGTCCATGTGAGATTTGTGGTGGACACAGTGGCACTGGGGCAGATTTTTCCCTCGAGTGCTTTGATTTTTCCTGTCAATATCTTTCCGCCATTGCTCCATACTCATGTTCATCTACATGTTACTCTTACCAGAAAGACGAATGAGCGAAGCCTGGGAACCTTCTGTCGGAAATCGGGGAGCGTTGGATAAATAGTACTTCCACTTTTTTATGTTTAAAAAGCTTAACTAAGCTAAATTTGGTTGTCGCTGTTTGGTACACCTATAATCAAGGCACGAAAAGGTGATGAAGAGAAAGGCTCAGAACCCTTCTGATAGAAAACTTCAGCTCGTTTAGACAATATACAACCTCTGTGGGAATATTTCTCCCTTCTCTCCCATCCCAACCTCGTGCTTCTCGACTCCATAAAGGTCTGTATATCTTCCAGTGTTATTCTGCAATGGAACCACGATATGCCTGTCTCGATCAGGCCATAACTTGAAAGTCTTACAGTTGTAGGGCCACCGCTTCTTAGTTTTTTGGGAAGAACTTGGCCACTTTATCACTGACATGTGACGTTAGACCAGTTCAAGAGAGAACCACACAGTTGAAGAAATCAATAAAGCTGTAAGTTACACAAATTGGGGTGTCACAGAAAATTATTTGTAAAGTGTTGTGCCGTACTGAAGAAGAGACACAGTATTCCAGACGACGTTTTCTCCCGTACAGGACCTCACCGGTTGTCGTGAGCAACTAGTTTCTCTTCGGATGTAACAGTTTCAGTTCTCATCTTCAAAACTGTCTAACCGAAATACGGCTTTGTGTTTACCCTCGTATTCTGTCAGGTAAATTCTGTAATAATACCATACGTTAGAGCACAACTGCTTACTTTTACTTCCTTGCTGTGTAAGCGGCAAGGGTCCATAGTTCAAGTCTTGGACTGAGCTTCCAAAAGATGAGACAATAAACTATCCGATTTGATTCAAGTGGACATTTACAGCTGTTTTATCATGCATATTTGTCCTGCCGTTCTAAGCTACATAACTGATGCTGTTGAAAACATACCGATAAACAAAACAGGCAGTTATAAGAAGGATGTCATAGCGAAAATGTTGAAAGGCATATTATTAAATTAAGGAAATGTAGGTGAGCGGGACATGCGGTGACCATGGGAAAGATGGAAATGTAGTAGCTATACTAAATTTAATTCGGAAGACCTAACGGAAGGACACAGTTTTGGATAACTACGCTTACATGATGGGATGGTAAGGCAATGCGGGAAAGAAATAGGTTGTGAGGGTGTTAACAGAATTCATCTGGCTCAGAACAGACACCAGTGACGAGCTCTGTCGAACACAAAAATGAACCATTGGGTTCCATTTCTATCATGTTCTGGCCATCTCATCCTCTTTATTTCATGATCATAATAATATTTGCTGAAGACTAGCATACCAATTCCGAAAATACATAAATATAACTTCTGATTCTTTACCTTCAAACTAGGAACGTCCCCGGATAATGATCGCGGCGAATGTTTGTAGTGCATAGCTCTAATCTTCTCCGATCATCTCGTCGGCATGTGGACTCTCTCAAAATCCAGCCAACTGGCTTGACGTTACAACGTGCCGAGTTTATATCCATCAGGATAAATGCTTCGTCAGCTGAGACCCTGCTGCTGAGTTTCATGCTCTCTTTATTCTGACTGTCAACTAATTGGTAGCGCCGGCTTAGAAGAACATTGCTCAACAACCCCTGCTTAGAGATACTGTCTCACACGCCGCATAAAATAAGTTGGGAGACAAATGCAGACTATTCTAGCCCACAGCTGTTTCTTCAGTGCTATGTTGATAGACTACAGCGCACACGCTGTTAATAGGAGAATCCTTCTTTATCCAAGTTTAAGCTAGGGTAACGGGCAAACTTATCTCGTACAAATGTCCTCTCCTCCACCTCTTGATAGAATTCCATGCAGCCCTGACATTTATGGCTGAGATGTCATCTTCGCCAGCTTCAAGGCGCGTGGCTGCCACAGCAGCAGACGACGGCGTGACATGTCGTCTTGTTTTGTATTGTAGAATCATTTAGAGGATGTTTCAGTGGTTGTAGTGCGTGAACTAGAATGGCTCAAATGAACTTGCCGCCCTGACAATGTCGAATGATTGATTGATTGTAAATCTGCGGGGAAAATGTATGGGGTATTGTAAGGTAGTATACAAGAAGTTATCTGGAAGCACTGTGAAAATCTTTCAAATAACTCGGTCAAGTAGCCGTTTGAAGTCGGAACATTTCTCGACTAGCTGAGCACTTCTTAAGAGGGTCGGAGATTTATGGAGTGAATGAATTGATTCGAACAGAGCCCATCAGATTTTGTTAGTTTTGATGAATATGAACGTTGTTTTCGATGGTATTGCAATTCAGGCGGTTTAAAGTATTAGAGATTTTATTCCATAAATTTGAATTGAATTAAATTTGTAAGTGGGAATAAATATATTATCAACGATGACCAAAATGAAGAAATTAGAAATTAGACATGTTTGTAAGGTATGATTCAGGAAACCTTTTTCCCTGTATTTTCCATTAATAAATTCGGACAAGTCACACATATTTCAGCCATTAAAATACGCGACACAATCATTTCTTTAAATTCTTATTATGAAGGAGAAAATTTAAAACTCGCTTATTAAATATTTGTTCCAATGATTTATTACCCAGTTCTGCGAAAGGCATATTGTAACCTCGCTTGCTGGTGGCAGGCATAATCTTATCTGTCGGCAGCACAACGTGTGTGTACCAACACCAGTTGTCTCTCTTCATGAAGTTTTTATACCTCTAGAAGCTGACAGTCTGGTCTCCCTCTTTATATTATGGATTCAGTTACATTTCTTTGAGCTTGGTTTTTATTTGCACCTGCCACTTACTAGTAAATACACGTGACTGAATGTAATGTAAATTATTTTTGTTGGGAAACTCCTTAACCCCCCACAATTTTCTTTTCAAATTTATTCGTATCATTTGCTTTATATTCAGCAACACGTAATAGACCGTTTCAGTCACTTATTACTTTTAATACGTAACGTGAACCATATAAAAATATTTATTTAGATTTTCGGTAAGTTCTCGACTGTTTTTTGTGTTTTGAATTTGAAAAGTACATGCCGTTAGGTAGGCTTCATAACAGATGGGAGGAAAATATTAGAATGAGTCTTAAAAAGAAAAAAAAATGATATTAAGGAATGAACTGTGACAGTAAATTAGAGAAACAGTATGTTGAGATCATGTAGGCCTACACCTACAAACATATCATGTAGAGTCAGGTAAAGTAAGAATAGAAATTTGTGATTGAACCATTGGTAACTAGCAATTTGACCTATGCTTGGGACTTGTATCAGGGTATGGGCCGTTCGAACCCCAGTCGGTACACCACTGTATTGACTATTTCGTGGTTTTCCTCAGTTCCCCAATCAGAAGGCGGGATGGTACATCAAACTGGACCACAGCTACTTTCTTTCACATCCCTTAGATTCACTCTTCATTAATCATCCTGACATTTCTCTGTTAAATCAAACCGCCTAACAAAACAAAACAAAGCTGTGAATCGAATTCTATACCAAAAAAGTGTAGTAATTTTTGCTGAACTGCGGACTTGGTAGAAAGTTTTTCCTTCATTGTCGTCATAATGCGGGAAATAAAAGCTGGTAACAAAAGAACAAATAAACTGTTCCACTTCACATAATGATAAGAACAGTAAAGTACTTATCACGCAATGCGGTGAGCACACGGTATTTCTTGCTGGAGTTAAGGTAGAAAAGTGGTCAATAGTAGAAGCGGTGTTTTGTGTTGGTCACTTTTATCACTTTATTGCAGTGCCAGCTTAGATCCATTATTTCAGTTCAATAAAATTGCGAGAAATGTTCTTAAATCGCATTATTCGAGAGGGATCTTTTCTGTAAGGGGTAGACGTATTTGTTTTTAGATGTTGGCCTGCAGATAGCCTAATCTTGGTCGAAACATGTAACCCTGTAATTTGATCTGTTAGTAATACCAAAAAATTATTGTGTTGACGGTAATGTAAGTACTGCTTTATAATTCTAGATGTAAACATTATCAGTCCAAAACTGAAAACTGCTCTGGCTTAAAGATTCAAGTCTCCTGGAATGTTACGCCGTGTCGACTGGTATATAGTTAACCGACGTTTCAAAGAATCTTTTTGCCTTCATATCAGGGTCCAGTAGTCCAAGAAGAATGGTTCATCCTTAAGACGAAGGCAGTAAGATAATTGGAAACGTGGGTAACTGTTTGGCAGTCGATACAGCATGACATCCCAAAAGACTTACCCCACAGCATCGCTGCTAAGAGAACGTCAAATCTCGTACTTGAGCATACTTCATTCGATCCTGCTTTTTGTACTTTCTCCTATCCCGTGAACGAAATGATTAGCAGAATACATGTGTAGAATATTTTATGTACTGGTACGAAAATGTTGAAAATACTTCGAATTTGCCGACGAAGCTAACTTAATTTGAACTTGGTCTTACGTAAATTTATCGAAAGTTGTATCAGATAATTTATGCAACTAAAAAGAAGTATAATTATCTGGATAAATCAGGGTTGAAGAATACTGTCTGCTGGCATGTGACGCTATATAGTCTGTCAGAAATTTTCCGACGTTTCGGAAGAACGTGATGTTTCAATCTTCAGGGTGTAATAGTGAATCTGAGAGTTGGAGTAAGTAGTGCGTGTACATTTGTTCCAAGCATTGCAGCCGTCTTTCGGATAGTTTTAAGTAAACGTATAATAAATCTGTGTATTTTTAAAAAATCTGTCAAGAAAATTCAAGTTTCATTAAAATCTGACAAGAATAACGGGTACTTTACATAAAGACCAATCTACATCTGTGAAAATATCTTCCTGAATTCTTCTAAGAATGAGAAATATTTCAGACAAAAGTTGTAGACAAAAATCAAAACACACTTAGAATATGTAATACTTATTGCTTTTCTATGGCCAAAATGGTTACGCGAACTCGCCTCAGTATTACGTTTATACAAAACAATGCCTGTTTTTTATATAATTAGGCTCAGCCTGTAAGGATACGGGGGGGGGGGGGGGGGGGTGAACACATTGACATGTTTGAGAACACAATTTTTTAAAGGCTACAACTATGTATCTTCTTTATTTAATTGCATGATTTTTGTACACCAAGTACTGTTACCTCAAAATACTGGGGTTTTGTTAATTCTTTCGCCATATAAAACAACTCGGTGTGGACAATGTACAGAAGAAGTTGATGTATAATTAGTATAATTAGTTCTATAACGGTACGAGGAACGGTTATGAGGATAGCAAAAACAAAAGAAGAGGAAGACTGTAGTTGGCGAACTGGAAGAAAGATGCTTTACAGACATGAGGCGGGTAAGGGTTTAGGTTTCCTTTCGGTTGCTGCTTTTGTCTATATAGGGATGACTGTACTTGACTAAAATCAAGTAAAACTTGTTCATTCAGGGCTTACGTTTTAATAACTGCGGATCGTTAGAAATTAGAGAGAAAAACGCATTTTAAAATAACTGAATTAAACCGAAACATTCAGATTGATGGTAAAGACATTCATAATTTTTAGTACGTGTACAAGGATAACACTTATGAAACAATTATTTTGAACCAATGAAATAAAACGACTGATATTCGAACCACCTGATATATGATCACAATCGTATATTCAGAGACTACATTATAAAAAAGTAGTTATCGTTCATGTTCAGATTATGTGTAGAGTTCGTAATTATGTTGGATTTTTTCATATATTTGTACAATTAGTGATTTCAAATCAGTCTGCCATACACAAAATATTCCAACACCCCACGAACCAGGATCACTTAAATTCAATAAAATTTAAATTAAAAGCAGAATTACACCAATGAGGCTATACTGATTATCAAATGATCACGTGATATGGGCAGAGCATGCAGCATGCGTGTATGAGAGAGTCGAGAGATTGATACAAGATTTATCGCGAAACTGTGAAGAATGTCCTATTCGTAGATAAAACGATAATACTAAAGTGGATATTATGAGAAATTTGAAGAATCTATATAACGTTTTAACGGGATACCCGAAAAGAAAACTTAGGCGTAGATTGAAGAACAGACTTTAAACCGACCTGAAAGACACTGAGTAGCATGGTATAGATCCGGATTTATCTCCGTTAGGTTACAGGCCAGTGAGCGGCAATGAGGTGGTTCTTACGGCGGCGGCGACTGAATATCGCCGTTTCCTGGAATGTGACGTCGTGAGGAAATCGTGAACTGTTGTCTTGTAATATGAGTCACATATCATAAATGTCTTCGTACTGGACAGTTTCGTTATGCGTATTGCATGCATTAAACGGCGGCTGTTTAATTTGTTTTGGAATTTAGTTATAAGGACCCTTTAGTATACTGATCCTTTTACCTGCGGAGAGTGTTTCAAAATCATGTGGAGACTAAACAAATATGGACGTCTAATATGTAACTTGAATTTCTTCGCTCCAAACAACTGCCATTGTTTGGTATTCAACACGATCATCATACCCACACAAACAAACGGAACAACACAATATAAAACGCATCCTGAAACGTCTTATGCTCTGATCGACATGAGTCGTAAGCATGTTCTATAATTAACAACAATTGTATCGAAACAAAAGGAAATCACTTCTGTAGCTCCTCGTTCCCTTAATCCTTCAGTAGGGTGGGTCTAGCTTCTTTCTTTCCGAATTACACCTAACTGACATACTGTGACCGCCCCTGTATAGGGACGCATTCATTCACACTGCACACGCGAGCATTACGTGTGGGTATACAGAAAATTGATATGAATTCCTTTCCACTCCCAACAATAGACCCATTTTATTCTTGGGAGAAACAGACAGAAAAGATCATCCCATTTCAACAGAAGGAAGAGGAAAAAGGGGAACTATCATTTCTGAACGCTGTGGCCGGAGGGGAAGGAGAGATAGTCTCCCAAGAAGAGAGAACGGATGAAAAAGTTCTTAACCCAATACCCACAAAGTTAATTTCTCGGACACAACAGTGAATAGGAAAGCAGAAGAGACAAACACACTCCAACCATGTGTAATATGAACACTACAGAAATGTGCTGACTCGTTTTACTTCGTGAAGAGAAACACTACGGCTGTCAACATGACGCAAAGGTAAAATATTTACTATATAAGTTACGGGATACCACGTGTTATTTTCTTTTGAGAAAATTTCAACAGGATAATAAATCCAGAACTACACAAGGGTAAGTATATAGTGCTGTAATCACATCAGACAGGTTAATTGTAAGACAAAATTGTGTAATAGGTTTGAATATTCAAGCAAATATTACTACGCCCATTCCTTCTGTAAATATTGTATCAAAGAGATACGTTCTTGGACTGATTGTGGACTCACATTACATTGGGTATTATTTAAGGAACGAATGTCTGGCGCCCAAAGTACTGAGTAATTTGGTTTCTGAAGTTTATTACTGAAACTAATTACAGTTCTCCTAGGGGTTTTACAGAGACGTACAAAATCAGTCTGTAAAAACTAAGTTGAGATATTCTGGTACGACAGCAAGGAATAAAAATTTCAATTACGAAGAAACAATGAGCAGATAAATAAATTAAATACTTGCCATAATACGGTTCAAAAATATTTATATTCTTTTCTCCGATTAAACGTACAAACTCCGAGACACCGCCACTGTTTTTATTCGCATTTTTTGTAGGTGTGTTCAGTGTGGGGGTATATCGAGGGTGGTGGTAAATCGAAATAACTTATCATAGGAAGTTTCTGTTCACAGACGTTCATGGGCGCTAAGTGAGAGTGGCGCTGTTTCGAGGTTTGTATTTCACATTACCGAATATCTTGTACAGGTGAGAAATTTGGCATCTGGATGGGTTGGAGTGTGTTTTAGAGTGACGTGCTGAAGAGGTTACCTGGTCGGAAGAGACAGAAAGTAACAGGGATCCACAACATTTTCAAAATATCTTTGAGCTCCCTTCAAATTCTAGGCGCCTGAACTATGACATGAAATAAGTTCCATACTCAGAACCCACATTTTGGGATGATCTGTGAACCTCGCTGATATCTTGCGCTTTCTTTTCGGTGCATGTGAACTGACATGAATTTTTGTGTGTATGGAAGAGAACTGCAGTAAGTGTGCTGAAAGTATTAACACCATCATATAAAATTTAGTCGCCCGAACGCTAGGGATTTGTGCATCCCTGGGAGAGAGAAAGTTCAGTAATAGGAGGTTTCATAATTTTTACCTTTGTCATATATTTTTACTCTTACCAGAGAATCACAGGACGTGTAGCACGCATAGTGGGATGTGACACGCATAAGAATATTTAGTCTGAAAATGTGAGGAAGGAGGTCATAAAGGGGTTTTAGGAGTAGGTGGGATTAAAATATTGTAATGTATCTTATATGTGTGGCGGTGTGAAATGGATTGACTTTGCTCAGGGAAGACTGTTTTAAATGCAGTAATGAACTGTCGGATTTCATAAAATGTATAGAATTTTTTGATAGCTTGGGAGAGCATTGGCTTCTGGAAAAGGTTACGGCTCAGTGGACGCCACTTTTATATATTTTAAATGTGGCGTGTTACTTTTTGCTGCTCCTTTTCATACAGTAAATGTTAGAAGTTTTTTAATATGTAATGGTATTCTGGAAGAGCAAGTTGATGGGCCAAAATAGGCCCACTATCTGCACATCGATGTTTCGAACGTCATGTTTTCCCAACAGTGTAGACGGGTCGATCAAGGCACGACACCCCTGTGCCCTTAATATTTAATGTTAATGGCCTCTGTACTTAGAAACTGTGGAGCAAATGTGTGTGTAAATTACAAATAAATGGAAAGAAAAGTACTTTGAGTATTAGGAAAATCATACAGTAAGGCTACAGCTGGAAGCATTTCCGATTAATCTGATTGAAGGCAGTTTCTTTTATATGTAGCTGAAAAAATTAATTGTCAAGACAAAGATACGCAGAGTGATATCAGGCTACACAGCTTGAAACTTTATGCGAGATGACTGCCGTAAATGTGATATTTTTATTTACTGGCAAAATGAAGTGGAGGATGGGTGGGGTTTGCCGAAATGGCGTCTGTGAAAAAACAAAAATAGATTGTAAATATTCGTAGATATTTATCCGACCCAAAACGATTGGGAATTACTAGGTTGTTGGATTATTAGGAGTAATAATTGCTTCATAACTTGTACCAGTTTTTAAAGTTTTAACACTTTGCTGCATGAAGCTCATAGAAAGCCGTGCCATGGCTCAGGCGGTTAGTCGCCGGCCTCTCACCGCGGAGGCCCGGGTTCAATTCCAGGTCAGTCCATGTGGGATTTGTGGTGGACAAAGTGGCACTGGGACAGGTTTTTCCCAGAGTACTTCGGTTTTCCCCTGTCAGTTTAATTCCACCAGTGCTCCATTACTTGGAAGAAAAAAAAATAACTGATCATCTTTCATCTTCATCACAGGGTTGCACAAGAAGCCTTAAGGCTGCGGTGCGTCCGTAGCTTCTGCTGCGGAGCCCTTCTCAAAAAAAATCATGCAATGCGTAACATATACAGAACTGGGCGACCCAATGGGCAGACACATCAGAGAGATTAGCAGGAGGACAATGGTCACGAACAGCGAAAAACCGGAACAAATGGAGTAAATACACACAACATTCGTAAAACCAATGTCACAAACTCCGCAGACATAAGCAGAAAGTGGCTACAAAAGTGTATTCATGACGCAAGTACCAACCTACCAGACCGAAGTGAAATTATATTACATATTCCAGATGTCAATGCGACACCTCTAGGACTAGCTCACCTGGCGATAGAGCACTCGAGCGCTCCCTCTTTCCACCAGAGGCCGTTGCCCTCATGAGATTAATTAGGCTTATTTATTTATTTATTTATTTATTTATTTATTTATTTACAGAACGTCGCTTCTTACCTCACAGGAAACATTCCCTACCTCCGTTACTAAGATATACTGGTTAATAGGGTTTAGGGAAATAATAATAATCTGTTTCTAGTGAGGGAATCTTACGAAACACATAAATATGTGAAGAATGCACTATTGTAATGTGAAACACGTGGTACATAATTACCACTATGCTTGAAAGGGCTGATAAGTTGCTGAACTTGAAGGGAATATTACATTTGGCACACCCCACGCAATTTAGATTACTGTATAGCTCATAAATTTTTTTTCTAACTAACAGAGTTGATTTTGATGTCAATCGAAATCTCTTTTACTGCCCTTTGGTTTAATATGGAACGTGACTCTGTGTCATAAAACCTGGATTAAATGTTATGGTAATGATGATTTATGGGTCTGTCAATCCGCTCTCTCGGCTTAGTAGCTTAATCGTTGGGGCCGAATCCAAACTTAATATGCCGGAGATCATATTTATTGCGCCTAAGTAGATGGTGCATGAAGGATGTGTGATTAATCGGCATCATCACATACACGGCAGGAAGAAACTCAAATATTTTATTACCCGGAATTTTATAATATGTCGTAACTCAGCACTATACACAGCGAGTCAGTAAAGCAGAAACTTGAAAACGTCTGGACAGTAACACTGATGGTGCAGTATCTCTTGTCAGTTTTACGAACCATAAATTGGACGGTACTGTCGTTAGCAGTGAGAGAGACAGTTACAAATCCCAGCCACAAATGCGGATTGAATGCAGGGATCTAGAAGTTAAAATGGGGAAGACGCATCCACAGATTTAAAACTTTTTAACTACGGATTACTGAACATTATAAATTTCGTCTTTTACTGCATTTGGTCCACTGTATACTCATACCATTTTTAGACGACTTTCCTTAGTTAAGGAAAGAAAGTAAGCTACCGAGGCAGCTGTGCTGCTTTGTGTGTGTGTGTGTGTGCGTGTGCGTGGCCTCTGTCTCTTGTCTTTCTGTGCCCCACATTCAACCTTTGAACAATATGACCGATTTTCATGAAACTTGGTATTAACGTTATGCTATTGGAGGCCACCCCACTATCGTAGTTTCAATTTCCCACACTAAGTAACAACAAGAAAGACAAAGTTAGTGCAGTGGGACTTGTAATATGTCAAGCGAATTTCAGATATCAAATACAACTAATAAAATTTCGCAATAACACTGCCAAATTTTTTTTAAAAGTTATGTGCCTGGATACCTAACTTTTGTATCGGTATCAGTAATCCGAAAGTTAAATTTGATGTATGAGCACATGGGTGAAGACAATTATACTTGAATATTATTTTCTTCTGGATGTACGGCCATGTAGTTTGCTAGTAATTTACCTGCCTTTATTCGCTATGAAGGTGGAGCCAGTAACTTTATCCGAAATGTCACATCCCGGAAGACACCGACGTTGAGTACCTCAAGAGTCTCAAATACACGTAGGCTTATTTTTAAGGATTTTGATGTATGTTCTGTTTTGAAAGGCGTGGTGTAATGGAGTAATGATTGCGTCCATGTCAAATTCCGACGCGTCGTACGGCAGAGACCCGTCATATCCGCTATATTAGCTCTGACACGGGCAGAACATTTGGGAACGTATCATTCACCCACTGTACAAGTGAAACCACTCAAGGGTTGCCTTGGAGTGAACCCTATCTGTATACGAATGCAACCCTCAGGCCTACGAGCTTAGCCTAGGGATTGGGTGGAGTGGATGGATCAGGTGCTTGTTTCATACCCCCTCGGTATTTTAATGCCCCCCTAGGGGCGTTGTCCACAGTAATGACCCCTGGGAAGTGGGTAGAGGGACTCGCAACAAGGCATCGGCCACAAGCGAACACAATCTCCTAATAGAACCAACACTGTCTAATCATGCAGTTCGAAAGTATGCCGTCAGGCGAAGCTGCACGTTTACTATTAAATACGACACCATGAAGGCGCCTCCTTAATCTCGGCATTAGATGGGTGAGTGGTCAGCATCACGCTCCGGCGGGTTTAACTCCGGAGGAAAATTCTCGATATCCACTGGGTAGAGGTTTGGGGCGTGGGGAAAACCAGTCTGGATAAAGTGGCACATAGAACAGCGATGCCTCTGCCGAGGATCTAACTGAGTTCGTACACTCCTTAACCTGACTGAGCTACCACTGTGCTCTGTCTGATCTTGCAGGTATGAAGCATTTTGCTAAAGAACGAAAGGAAGTCGAGAACCCCCTAGTTTTTTACATAACCCGAAGGTTCATGACCGTGTTCACAAAAAACCCTACCTGAAACCTCATCTATAATATCTTGAATCAATTAAATCCGATCTCCACTTTGGCATCTGCTTCTTGAAGATACACTTTAATATTATTTTTCCATTTACACCATTTTTTCCAGGCTATACTTATCTTATTTTTGTTGACTTGAAAATTTTATCACTTTCAGGCGTGGTGGTCAGTATAGTTACTGCAAATTTTAACGCTAAAAACTCTGCGTTTTGCCTACATTGTGTAATTACTTGTTTCATGTGATTGTCTTAATCAACATCCATTATTTCCCTATGCAGCATTCAACAGTTAGTCTTTGTAATTGAAGCACGTTGTGTTCTCTGTGAGGTTTGAACTGAATCTTTATATACAATGAAGATTGTCTTCTTACCCCGCAGTATAATTCCGTCCTCATCTTAATATCTGTACTATTCTTTATCAGAAGGACAAGAGGGCGAAGCATGGGAACTTGAAACCAAACAATGCTCTTTCGGATATGGGGAAGCGATGGGCAGAAAATTACTTTCACATTGTCTTTTGACTCTTCAGAGGGTTACTATGACTCTGCAATGAACACCATCATGTCCCATCTACCTCTTCCTCCTTCATTTGAACACATTAATGACATTTGTACCAGTGACGGGTACAAATTATCAACTCTTCATTATATAGTTTTCTCTGTAATACTGTGCTTTCTTCCTCTGGCGTCAGATATTTTGCTCACCATCCTGTTCTCGGATAATATATGTGTTTTCCTCGGAGTGAAAGACCAAAACACGACATTCAGTTTTAGTAATTTATGTTTATTTTAAGCTTAGAATTTTTGATGTTCTCATAACGATGAGAATTAAGACTACGGTCTTAGGAATGAGGCGCCGGGCATTTTGATAGGTACCAACGTTTCGGAGGGACGTAATGCCTCCGTGTTCAGTATAGAAGAATGATCACCATGTACATATGTAAGGCAGCGAGATTCTCTGGAACATTGGCACCTGTTTAGCTGACTACACAGTGCCAAGTCACAGAAGACCGAAATATTAGTGTTTTAATCTTTTACGTTTTTAGATGGGACAAGACGCAAAGAATTCTGAACAAAATGGCGCTACTAGTATAGTGAAGTACTGAGGTGATATCGAGAGGGATTTGTTCATTTCATCAGGAAACTGCTACCTTGCGCGGATCGTTCGCCTGTCGGCGATATGCTGGTGTGTACGCTCGTCGACGTGCGGAGGGCTGATGAGGGAATTGCCACCTCGGCAGACTGGCGTCACTTTCATTTAATCAGACATCAAAGATCGGCTAGTGTTTTATCTGATGCCTCTGTATTTGAATGTCAGCCTGTCTGCCTGTTTCAACACAGATGTATATGAAGCTATATTTTAACATGTTTTACGAATGTGTATGAGAAGATTGTAGGTGATCGAAAGGGAAGGATACAGGATAGGATACTGCAAACAGTGCCCCCAGAGAGATTGAGGAAAACCAGAACGGCATCAGCCAAGAAAGTCGACTCCTGGATGGAATTCGAGCCGTGTAACACCTGAATGCAATTCAGGCGCGTTGTGGTTGTGCATAATTGGCCGACAGGCCTGGTGTGACTTAGGTGATATTTGTCTGATCTACTACATCAGGTAGGTCTGAACTGAATTGCGTCCCCAGATATTTTTATGACTAGCAAGATTACAAATTGTGACGTAGTACACAGAAGTTACCAAGGCGTTCCTTGCTTTCAGAATGTCGTACTGTTTCGTGATACGCGCTTAAGTTTAATTTGATTTACGTCCGTAAGAAAAGTGCGACCTCACCAGCGGCGCTTTACGCGAAACTTACAGTGCGCAGCAGCATTATGTGTGTATCTCTTATACCGAATTTCAACGAAATCGGACAGTACTTGTGGGAAGTAGGGATATAAATTAAATTACACCAATAAGTAAAGTACGGCTTTCACTGCGTCGATTTCCACAAAACTCAAAATCCGTCAGCGAATGTTTTATTGACCGAATTTTATCCAAATCGGAAGCAAAATGTACAAAATACTGTTAAAATAGTATTTACTCCTTTAAGTATAGTATGGATTTAATTGGGCTAATTTTCACGAAATTCGTGTTGATTCAGTCGTAATACATGTAAACTGGCTATAATGAGTTTCACCTAAATCGGTCAAAGAATATAGAAAACAAGAATTTCATATTTATCCATCAGTAAAGTTTGAGTGACACTGAGGCGGTTTGTACGATACTGACACATCTTGGTCAACTTTTTGTAAAGAATTTCTATACTGAATTTCATAACACTCCCACAGACTCTTTAGTTTCTCATATTAGTTCTCATAAAAATGGATATACATGTTCTCCATATAAGGCTTTTTGTACTTCGTGAAGAACACACAAAAACTAAAGTTTTGGTTGAAAGTATTTTTGCAGTTTTTAGACGAATCTCACTCAGCTAATCAAGAATTTTCTCGCCTTTTGCGGAACGCAAAATTTCATTGCTACGTTCACAAGCTTCGTGCTAAACAAATGTAATTCTTCTCAGCGTAAGTTCCATGAAAGTACTACGCACTCAACTAATGACCTCTTATGACCTTGATATTGACATTGCTTGTATGGAACTGCCCATCAGTTTAAATGCACAAATCATACAAACCATAACTTTAGGTAGCAGCAAAAAGCTGTACAATGGACTTGGTATTTGGTACAGAGTCTTGCTCAATAAAAACTTTATCTATTTAGAACTTTGAAGTTACTTTAAACATTACTTTTCGTACTTTCATAGTAGATACCCTTTGCAGTTTACAGTGTAAAATATTTTATAAGTAACCTTTTTATTTAACAGTTCTGCCAATGTAAGACACGATTATGTACAACAAATATGGTACGAATGAAGATGGAGACAGCAGGTTCCTCTGACACTTTGGTGACCAGGAGAACCATCTAAAGACGATTTATGTACATACAGGGCATACACAAAAGAACGGTGCTGTTCAACCAGCTTTCCATGTCCAAACGCACCATTCTTTTGTGTATGCCCTGTATTTCTTACATTGGAATGTTATTACACACACATATGTGAAAATCTGTATGTCTTTGCATACTGAATACTTTAGAGCATGGTTTCTCAAACTCTGGTACGCGTACCAATACTGGTACGCCATCCATTGTTTACTGGTACGCGGTCTTAATAAACAATCTGAATATAAAAAATTATGAAAGTTTTAGAGAACAAAACATAATCCGCACATATATTTGCTAATACGCAGCATTGCTAACAACATTATATAACTCATTCCCGCTCTCAGCCAGTCTTTCCAGTTCCAACTTTTTTATTTAAGTACAAAAGATCTTGGTGGTACATTTAACAATTTTATTTAGTGATACGCTAGAAAAAAATTGAAAGAACCCCTGTTTTAGAGGGTAGAAATATCTGCATACCGGACTGTGGACCACGTGTATGCGATTAGACATTCACTGCAGTTCATCGTGTTCCCATGACAGTAGTACTTTACACCGTGTTTCTCGATCAGTAGCGCACCACTCTGAGGCGGCTACAGGCTCGTATTCCACTATATGTAACCGCAATGACCTGCTTACAATTACTGTCCATTTGTACCTACTTTCCTTTGAACTGTATTTGCGTTTAACATCCTGTCTTTAATAACAAGGGATCACCACATATAACTCACAGCATTTTCACTGTAGTAGAACATACTGGTTTTAGACGCTGGAATACGGCTGCATTAGTGGAAGTTACTAACTCCATTGCTTAATTAAGCACCACTTCATGAAAGCATATGGAGGACTAGAGGCGTAGCTTGACGCATTCTTAACCTCGGCACTGGATGGGAATGGATATTCAGTTTTAAGGCCACGCAACTTTCCCGCCGGGGGAGACCTCTATCGGATAGGAGGTCGGGACTCTTAAGAGACATTCTGGACGCTACCAAGAAGAGAAATCATGGCTTTCTGCCGGGAATCCAACCCCGATGTCCCTGTCCTCCAGTCCTTAGCCTGGTAATTATGCTGACAGCTGCCCAGGGTCCCGAATTCATGTGTGTGGCCGGCAAAATAAGGTTACAATTCTGTGCCACTGTTTTGCTGGCTTCTCTGAAACTTAATATCATTTACCCTTAATTTATATACGCCCTCGGTGGCAAAGTAATGCAATGAAACTGTGAAGAGCGTCTTAATGGAAGCTTAACGCCTTTAATCCACACCGGAAGTTAAGCTTATTAAGTACAGAGGAAAAAAATATGTTGACCCCAGTCTCTGCACTTTCATGCAACAGCGACTGGTGCGTGCTTGCGGGTAAGAATGACATACGCGTGCTAAATGTAAGAATAATACCTTAACTGAAGCTGTTTCTAATTTCTAATGTCCTGGTTCTTTGTATTAAGCATAACGGATTTTTCCTATTTGAATCTGGTCTAAATAGGCGGTGTCCGAAGTCAGTTTTGAAATGTTGATTTATCAAATTCGTAGTAGCATCCCTATTTTTATATGATGCTATATGTGCGAACAGTTTACAATTGTAGCAGTGTTAGGCATATAGGAGCCGACATACCGCAGTCGGTATAGTGACAAGGCTACGGACTGGACGACCGAGGAATATGGTTCGATTCCCGGCTGGGGAAGAGATTATTTTCTTCACGAAAGCATCCAGACCAGATCTGGGGCGCCCCCAGCCTTGTGTTTAATGAGTACAGGATCCTCTTTCCCCGAGGTTAAAGCGGCCGGGGCGTGAAGCTGACCACTCATCTCGATCGAGTACCGAGGTTAAGAATGAGTGGATCTATACCTTCACTTCCGCTGTGCCTTTGTGGCCTGCAGAGTGACAGCGGTACCTCTTCCTGTACCGTTATATATCAATGTGGGTGTGCGTTTTAATCCAAAACTGTAAGTTGTTGCATGTGTTTGTGCACCTGATTTTTAAATATAAATGGTTCACCCTTTCTTCCTTTCTGTGGCGCAACAGTCAATCTCGGGCATAGACCGCCTCATTTTTGAGGTTTCTATATCACACACAATTAGTACTTTCTGAACGACTGATCAGCTCGTCAGAGAGGCAGTTTCCTACACAACACACACCAAACACAAGAGATAAATATCCATGCCTTCAGCAGGAATTGAACGCGCGATCCCAGCAATCAAGCGGCTTCAGACCTACGCCTTAGACTACACGTCCACCTGCATCGGCAGACATTTTGCGCTAGTGAACGTTAATTTATAAATTTAGCCATATTGTAATTTATGTATAAGCATGTTTACTGCTGTTTTTTTAAATCCAAATATAAATATTTAGTGGTTAATTTAGTAAGCATGTTAGAGAAAAAAAAGCTATTTTTTAGACATTTTGTTTATTAGCGCGATGATCTGTAACGGTAGTTCTGAGACATTTGGCACTTCGTTACTGTTAGCATGTTAAAAAATCACTGCGGGACGGTATGCAGTAGGCCAACCTTTTTATGAAATGAACTGAATTGTGGTACATAGGTAACACAGATAAACGAATAGTGGTAAATATCGAACACTTTTGTATTCACTCTTATTGAAAACTGAATGTCTTCCAGTGTTAAACATACCATGACAATAATAGTATATTTATTCTTTGCCTCTCAGCAGGGAAAATAATTTTACGGACCGACAACGGTTTGTGGCTCACCATTTGAAAAACACCGAAAAATCAGAGGGGGTAGGGCACATACAATTATTATTTCTTCAATTTTTAACTTTGCGTAATGGTGTAAAAATGCCGATCCCAGTGGCCGCGCTGTCTAATGCGTGGGTCTGCGGACGTTCGCATGCAGGGATTGTGGGTTCGAATCCCGTCGGTGGCATGGATGTCTGTCTCTTGTGAGTGTTGTGTGTTGTCAGGTAGAGATCTCTACGTCGGGCTGATCGTCGTCCAGAGGAGTCCTACCGAGTGTGGTGCGCCCGAGTGTGATCATGAAGCCTCGATAATGAGGAGGCTCTAGCCTAATAGGGGCTCTTGCGCCAATGGGGGGAAAAAAAGGTGTAAAATAGACCAAGACACTGTGAGCACGAATTAATTTTGTAGGAACCCATGTAAACGAGATCAGGAACATTGCGAACAATAGAGTAAGCTGATACAAATTGTGTTTGTTCAGTCAAACGGCGAAGTTAGCCAATGGAAAGTCTCCGTTACAGGCTGCAGCCATGTTCCTAGTTCACTTGCAAATATAGCCGCTTTCCGAGCTAGTGTTTTAAAATTTAAAATGCTCTAATAAATTTCGAATTTCAGTGTTTATTTAAAACATTACTTAACAGTCTGCAAGTGTTCAAAGAAAGTTCTGTGTTTAATTTAGGGAATGAGGTCCCCACTTCGGTAGAAGGAATTTTCTGTGTACTCTACTTTGGGGCGTTTTCCCACATTGTGGAATATTTTACACTCCGGGTTTTATAGCGTTGTTATGAAATATTCACCTACATAGTGAACTTGTAAACGTATGCTATACACTTCCCAAAATTCAGTGAAGCTGTCACATTCTACTTTAAGGGATGACACGTGTACAATACTGACGTGAATGTTAACACTGTCCGTCCTACAAGCTCTTTTAACTTTCGTAATGTAACGAATGGGACATGACGGTTCTTTACGACAGTCCCATGGCATATTACGGCCTTCAAGGAAAAGGATAAAAATTCTGCATATGTCAAGAATAACATTTTAGTAGATATGACCATTCTTGTCAGAGTATCTGACCCACCTTCGTATACATTTCTTTGCAGCGCATGCGTGTAAGATAAAAGACTAGGCACGTATTTTGAAAGGCAAATTTCACGGTATTCAACCCTAGATCTACCTCGGCCCCAAGGATAATTTTATTGGATATGGGATAAAGTTTTATGAAATTTTATATGTACTGTAAACTTGGGTTAGTTCTCACCTTCAAGCTTAGGCTGTTTTGCTTCCGGGAACGAATTGCCGGTTTCCTGTAGAAGCGGAAGTGTGGTAGGTCCAATGCCATTGTGGAAGCGGTAGTGAAGAGAACATTTCCAATTCCCCTGCAGAGAAATTGCTCGCACTGGGCAGGCCTCACATGTACATCACTCTGAATATTTGTACTAAATGAAGCATTTTGTTGTATTCTTACATTACTGCAAAAAAATTGTAAGGACATTTAAATTTTACGGTTGAGAAGAAAATTAAATACTGGAAGTTTTAAAATTATTACTGAGTGATATCCGTCTAATGCTGAACTTAATAATGCATGATTTTCCATCTCCGTTTCCTCCATTGTCTCCACTCCATGCTACGTAATTAAGCAGAGCCTGCAGATTCAGCATTAGGTTTTTTGCCTTTTTGTTGGTGTTTCAGTACAAGTACACATGAAGGAATAAAGACTAGGTGT